>JACVCZ010000002.1:19305000-20002500 GCA_020829145.1 Drosophila nigrodunni | reverse complement strand
TAAAAAGTCAAATTAAAATTTAAAAAATATTTTAAAATTTTGTTCAGCTTATTATAATAAAATAAATATTTTTTTTAGGATTATTTATGTAAAACTCTTTGAATATTTTTACTTATTTTGTTACGATTTATTTCATTTAAAAAATATTGAATAATAAATTAAGTTCCATTTTAGTATTTTATGAATTTTTGTTACTTGTAATTTAGGGTAATATTATCTGCTTTATAAAGAAATTAAAAATGTTCTTATAATTTACTTAAATTAAGTAAAAACGGCTTAGTCTTGAAAAACAGAGATTTGGAAACTATTTGAAAATAAAGAACTGTATTTTAAATATATAAATAAAATAATCTTTTTTTTTTTTTAATAACTCATAAATAATTTTTTAAATATATATAAATTTATTTTTTTATTTATTGTTATTCATTGGTTTACTTTTATATATATGTATTCATATATTTTATGTATTCATTTGCTACATTTTTCAAAACAGTCTCTGTCAAGCTCCTGTTTAACATTTCATGGCTTATTTGTCAAGCACAGTCCCACTGTGCGCCTTCCTCAGCAGGGAGTTGTATGCTACCAAGTGTATCCCATAGTTAGCAACTTTTGCCCTACAACTACAAATTCAATGCACAATTTACGCAATTACTAAAATAAGAATTGAGTTTGAACTATTTGAAAAGTGATCGTTTACTATGCAACACACACTCGACAAGGGGCAGCCATGGGGACCAACGGGGGCCAGGGGGGGTGTTATGTTGTTCAGGGTAAAAATAATGAAAACACAGCTAAAAATAGGTGATAACTCAGTTAGGTTTATATATAAACATGAATGAAGTGAATTATTTACGACGACAATTAGATGCAAATTACGGAATTTTCACAACTTTGTGCGCAAAAACAAAATGAAAAAATTGCAGTGCAGGGGCGTAGTCACTGCTAAAGATAAAAAGATAAAGATAAAAATAAAAATATTTATTTTAATATGTTAAAGTATTTAAAGTTTGGTATAAATACAACTGACTTCTTATTGACTGCTAATTAAAAGATGAAAGTTGTTGACTAAAATATTTATTGAAATGTAAACTGGCCTAAACTTTGTCTAAGCTGGTCAGCGCACTGTGAACTACCCTGTAATTCAGTTTATAAACAATACTATCAAAAGAACTCGCTGGCAGCTATAAATTTATGTGATGCCTTTTAAAATTCTTTAGTTTAGCAAACTATTTACTTAAATCTGTCTAATTTATGCTATGAAAGTTATAAGAAAAGTTTTTCCCATTGTATCAAATATTAACACAAGTGTTTCCAGCTCACTACACTTGAAAAAAAAGTAGCTAGCCTAAAATATTGACCATAAAAAGAAATTCACATGTTTTCAGAAACTGAAGCCAATTTCAAACGCCTTTAACTTTTCTTTTATTTATTTTGAAATATTTCTCCCTGCAACACTTGGCTGCCTACGCCCCTGTGCCTGTGCACAACAAGTTGCCACAAATAAACACGTGACTGGCAGCTACACAATCCTTGCAACAGAATGTGGCAAGTGGGACATGGGGCAGGCGGCAGTTGGGTACACGCAAAATCAAGGCAAATGGAAAACAAAGGGTTGTTCCCGTAATTTCAATTTTCGGAAAAGTGATTTGTGTCAATTGAAAATTGCGCATATTCCTGGTGAGTGCTCAATGAAAATAAACAAAAAATCAGCAAATTGTGTTGCATATAAATAAGGTTTGATTAGATTTCCGCAGAAATAAATATTATTTTCGAATGGGAAAATTAATAGTTTTCCATTGAAATGCCAAGACTACACTGAGTTATAGAGAGTGTAGTGAACTATTTTTTAATTTATGTGCTATGTATTTTATTAATTTTATTTTAAGACGGTAAATGGTTCTACAGTATGTATTTAAAAATTGTATTATTTTTTTTTTATTATTTTATTATTATTTATTATTTTTAAAACTAGGAAAAACATAAAAATGGTAATTTTTAATATACCCACTAATTTCATGACTTAAAATGTAAAACATAATCAGCCTAATTTGTCGATTTTTTAAAATATATTTTTATAAATTTATTTATTTTTTTTGCAAGAAAGAAAGCCTTTTTTTTAAATCGTTGTCATTTTTATACCCTTGCAGAGGGTATATTAATTTTGTCACGAAGTTTTTAACGCATTGAAGGAGGCGTTTCCGACCACATAAAGTATATATATTCTTGATCAGCATCAACAGCCGAGTCGATATAGCCATGTCCGTCTGTCCCTCTGTTTCTATGCGAACTAGTCTGTCAGTTTTAAAACTATCTTAATGAAATTTGGTACAGCCCTGTATTCTCTCTGCACGCAGTTCATATGTTAAAATCCCATAGGAACAATCATTCTCATTGTCTCCCATCTGTTGACTAAATTTCATGCAAATCGGACTACTACATATATCATACAGCTCCCAAAGGAATAATCGGTTGAAAATGCTTAGTATGAAAATTTTCAATGTCTATTGACCGATTTCAACGAAATTCACGCAGAATGAATTTCTCATTGTCTCCCATCTGTTGAAAAAATTTCAAAATTTCCAAATCGGACTACTATATCATATAGGTCCCATAGAAATAATTGGTTATTAAGACCAAATTAATGCAATATTCATGACTGCAAGGGTATGTTTTTTATATATAATATATAATAACTAGCTTACATTTTATATCATTTATATTACATGCAAATAACTTAAATGTTTAATAAAAGTTAAAAAAAAAAAACATTTATTTCTTATAAGTCGTTATAGAAACTGGGAGTTTTCATACAAATATTTATTAACTACAAGTTAAGTATTAAAGTTTTAATTAACACTTTTAAATAAAACAAAAAATAATTCAATTCAGAAAGCATTTTAAATTAATGAACTGAATTTTTTTCTTTTTTTTTTTAGTCTTCCTTGTCGCTTTCGTCACTAGCGCGTGCTGCCACCAACAAAAAAAGTAGAAAACTCCGCTAAAAATGCGTAAATGTTAAAGCTTTGCAGCTTGTGAGCTTTTGTCGACTTGGCTAAAAGCTGACGCAACCACAGTGACTGCCGAACTGTGGCAATGCTACAGACGGCATAGCAGCACCGTTAACAGACTGTGGTTAATTCCGCTGCCTTAACATCTGGCTGTAAAACCGATTTTGCGTTAGTCTTTGATGTTGATAACCTTTTTTTTCTATTTTTTTTCATTCTTTTTTTTTTACTTTGATAATGGCCCCAACTTCATTCATATAATCCACAAGGCTTTCTATTATTATATACAAAAAAGAGAAGCGATAAGCGTAGGCCACCTCTGACTCCGAGGAAAGGCAGTATATATAGGGTATATGTATATATACATAAATTATATATAAATTTACTTGGACTTGGTGCGTGTTCTTGGGCAGAGAGTGCTGACCCAAATAGTGAGCAACCCTACTGATATGACAGGTCGTTATTATCAATTGCCAACATAGCATTCGCATCTTTTTGGGCATTAATTAAATTATTTTTAGATCTGCGACTATCAAGAACGGAAGCTATACTTAACTACAAAATACACATACATATTTTCAAAGCTTTGCCTTTCGTTTTTGGTTTTGTTATTTGAATATGTTTGAATTCGGCCTTTGGCAAAAAAAAAAAAAATGGCAATGCGTTGATTGGTCGCTTTGAGGCGACTGGTGGTAGGGGATTTCATAACGGTTCATCAATTTGACGCATGCGCTTCTTTGTCGCCTGGACGCAGGGCGCCAATGAAAATCATTCTGATTTGGGCGGCAGTTGGGCGTGTGGTTGCTTCCTGGTTGGTTAGGGAGGAAGGGGTCCAACTTTGTGGTTCGGGTGTCGCACGAAGTGGCAGACACAATTTTTGGATTCGTTAGAAAGCTACTTACATAATAGTTGCAACTAAATTTATCTAAAACAATGTTTATATTATGTTACTCTTAAGCTTAAGGTTAAAATTTGTGTAGTTAAATAAAATACTCTGCACTAAATTAGTTTAAATTCCTTTTCAGTTTCCCACAGAAATAAATTTCGCATTAAAATTGTCAAAATATGGCACACAAATCTTGATCTGTAAACCACCTCAAATAAGACCAAATTTCGACTAAAGACTATAAAAATTAATTTATGAGTTATTAAATTCGTTTTTATGCATAAGTTATTCTAGTTTAAAACAGTGTTAAATAGGCAAGACAATGCCTTAAAACTTAAAGAAACACTCTTTAGTATTTTAAGCACATTTAACAAATTTTTTATTTAAATTAAACATTAAAAAAAAAAAAAAAATTGTAGTTATTAAGACTCTTAATCAAAATAAAAGCCACGTAGGTCAACATTTAATCATCATCTTACTTTAATTTTTAATTATTTCAATTCATTTATCAATTAGTTTTATTCATAAAATGCTTAATTTTAGTTTAATTTTTTTTTTAATTTGTTAAAAATATCTAGTATATAAAATTAATATTTCATAATTAAATATATTAAATTTTTTTTTTTTTTGAACTGTGTTTCTCAAATATCAGTGTTGTATAGAATTGTTAAACTTTCTTTTACCAAGTTTTTTTTAAGGAAAAGCTTCTACATTTTGTAGCCAAGAACTGAATTTAAATGCATGTTTTTAATTATCTAATAAATTGTTAATTGTTTGGATACTTTCCTGCATGCTGACAAAACGACATTTACATACAATTAGTTTCTCCGAAAGTCTACGAAAAGTGAAAGAATTAAAGAAATGACCTAAGACACTCACATTTTACATTTTTCACTTACCGCCATTAATACCCGGTATGCGTGTCTGCCAAGTCGGGTATATAAGTTATAAATGCATACAAAAATAATTTATATAAAGTGTCAAATTAGTTAACATAATTAATTATCTTTTAATAAAATACCTACTTAAAATATACACTACTACTACTAGTCAGGTATTTTAAGATCGTTCATTTTGTGTTTACCAATTGGTGGGAAATGCAAACGCCTAACAGTTACCAAAGTGCTGGAAAAGTTGAAAAAATCGTTGAACTAATGGCAAATGCAAACATTCACAAATGCGCCATCTACCGTCTGTAACAAAAGAAGAAAAAAGTCAGACAAAGACACGTATGTATGTAGTTGTGAGAGCTGTGTAAACATGTATATGCATGTATGTGTATTATCAGTGGGTGCTGCATTTGGGTTGCCGTTTTCGTTGGTGTTTGCTTCTTCACGCCATTTTATCAGTTGACCTACAGAGCTACAGTAGCGTTAACTTTGACGCTGACGTTGACGTTAACGTCGACGGCACTGCATTTTGTAGCTTGTATTGTTCCAGTTTAATGTGTACTCGCTGCCTAAAGCTGACAGAGATAAAGAATCTGGGGTTGGGCCATGTCTCGGGAGCACACAGAGTACGGATCACACACTTTTCCCATTTCGCCATGGGACTAAATTAGTGCAGAGCACCAATTTTGCATCCTGCTGCCGATAAATGCATGAAAAGAGTCGGTTCAGTCTGTCGCACAAGCGTAGAGCGCAGATAAACTTTGTCTGCAGTCGCGCCGATGGCAGAGTGTAAAGAGAAGAGAGTAAATAACCACACACAACGACAGCCACCCACGCCACGAACCTAGACAACAGCGCAGGCACTGGCACTTTATGAAAGAGAATGTAAGCGAAAGAGAAACAGAGAGAAATGAACGAGAGAGCGCAGCGACGCAACAGGCTTGGCATACTATGCAGTCAACGTTAACAGCGACTGCGCTGCTGCTAGCTGCACTCATGCTTAAGCCGCAAGTCAGGAACTAAAAAAATAACAAGAACAACACGCAAACTTCGTCTCCAATGCTTAAGTTAACGTCGCACAGTGGGCATAGTTAGCAATTTTGAGGGCGTGAATGAAAGACGCGTGGACAAAGCTTAATACACCCAGTAGTGGTATAATTTATTATTTAAACATAAAACGTGTGCAGCTTGCAGTTTAAACTTTAATTTGCCCTTAATAAAAAACCATACTTAACATTGAAGAAATTTACCCGACATGCTAACAGATGAGACTACCTATAATTTTAGCAAAGACTTTTTCATGTTGCGCCACGGTAAAACATTGCGGCAACTTTGCACGTTGACTTCGTCGCAGCATTAGTGCATCTGCCAATGTGTAAGTGCGAGTGTGTGTGCGTCGTGCGTTTATGTTTGTTTGTGTGCGTGTATTTTTGTGTGCATGCTAGCGCTGTGAGTCTTCGGGACTTGTTCGGGTTTTAACATTCGCGGCTCGCGGCCTGCGCTCGTGTGCTGTCTTCAACGGTGTCAGCGGCGTCGTTGTCAAAGTTCTTCCAGTTGGACACTCGTTTGCGCGCCGTTGTACGAGACGGTCGCACAACTTTCGGTTCGTTGTTTTAGGCCTGCGGACTGCGACTGCGACTGCCACTGCGACTGCGACGCCTGGCCCGCTTGGCTGTCTCACTCAGCTGTTGTTGTTGTTGGTGTTTGCTTCTTGTGGTTGTTGTTCAAGTGCAAATTTTCAAAAAAAAAATACATTTTTTTTTTTAATGTGACCGCTTCAAAGTGCCAATTGTTCTTTTTTTTTGTTTGTCTGGTGTCTGGTGCCCCACATTAAAAAGGATACAAAAGCCTGCCAAAAAAAAAAAAAACGCGCGCGATCTACGCAGGATCACAAAACATTTCATGCCTTTGGCTATTTTGTTGCTTACTTCCTTTCTCCCGATCTGCGCCAACGAAGGAATCAAAGTCCAACAGAAATGCCAAAGGCTACAAATTATAAAAACAAAATTGATAACGAACTAAAAACCGAAAATAATCAAAGAAAAGTGGCCGGCAAAAGATTTGGAAGTTTTTGAAAAAAGTCTCGCGCGCGAATCACAAAATCATAAACGCACAAAACTAGTAGAAAGCACAAAAGAGAGAGAGAAGAGAAGAAAAGAAAAAAAAAAACAGGATCTGTAGTGCACTGCAGAATTTTGTGCAGCCTCAACTGCCGAAAAAAAAAGTTCTTCTATTCTTCCGTTCCGTTTCGCTCAGCTCCGTTTCGTTTCGTTTGCGTCTATGTTATCTCTCGTCTTCTCGTCTTCTCCTCTTTTTTCTTTTCTTCTCAGGCAGCGTTTTCTGACGAATTCGCGTTTTGAGCTAACTTTATGCTCTGTTTTTATACCATTTTTGGTTTGCGGTTGCGGCTTTTGGTTTCATACGCCTTTAATTTTGTATTTAATATTTTTTTTTTTACTTTATTTTATTGTTGTTGTCATTAAAGTTTTTTTGCTGATCTTGAAAATTTCGTTTACTTTTTGTTTGCGTATTTACCAAGCGTCTATTTCGCTACCTTCCTCCCTCTCTCTTTCTTGCTCTGCAAACGATTTAAAATTAATTAGTAAAATTTTCACAATTTTCGCATTTTCCTTCAAAATCATTGCAGTGCCATAAACATCGTAACCATTTCTTATTCTTGACCACGTTCCTTAAACACAACACCTCGAATACGAACCCTTGAAAAACTGCCCAATACAATTTTTAGAAATATTTTTAAATAACCAAATAGCTGCCAAAAAATACCAAAAAAAAACCAAAAAATAAATCAAAAAAAATAACCCAAAACTCAAAAACATCAACGGACTTAAACATGGGATCATCGGGATCCCAGACGGCTGCGCAGAGTCAGCGACACACGATGTCGCTGCTCTGGCGACTTTTTGCCGTTCTTCTCGTTCTGAATTCCTGCCATGTTTCGCTGATCAATGCCAAGGTGAGTACAACTCAAAGATCTTAAAAAAGGATAACATGTAGAAAAGGAAGAGTTTCATTTCTTTTAATTCAAAGAAGTAGAATAAGAAAGTGTTTGTTTTTTTTTTGGGGCGTCGAAAGGCTATAAAAGCTTTCCATTATGAATTTTGTGTTGGTATTTTGAAAATTAATGTTGTTTTTGCGATTTAGTAATCATTTCTAAGAACTCCGAAAGTTTCCGAAAGACTCCGAAAATACTCCGAAAAACTGCAAACTTATTCCGAAACACTCCTAAATACTCTCAAAAGTGGCAGAACTCCAAAGTGACTCCGAAAAATACTCCGAAACACCAATTTTCTAGCCAAATTCTATGTTTAAATGGATTCCTTAAAAATTATTATTAACTATTAAAAAACGTTTTCTTGCATTCACTTGAATCAGTTATTCAAGCCAAAAAAGTAGCAAATAATTCACTCTAAATCAAGTAATACTTTAATTCCGTTTGAATGATCTCATCGATTTAACTGATCATTGTTATCAAATAAAACAATAATAATTTCATCAAATCAATGATATCGAATATCTAATTAGAAATCACTTTCTTGATATCAATACGAATTTTGTGTTTCACTTCTAGCCACCTTGTGATTGTGAGCTAACAAATTTTAATTGCCTGAATATAGAAAAGCATATACAAAAGTCTAAGAAGAATCAAGAAATTTTTAAGAGGCAGGCACTCACAGAATGAGAGAGATGGGTAGAGATAGAGAGAGAGAGAGAGATGGAGACAGAAGACTGCTCGAATGATCTAGTTTTCTTAATGGTGGATGACACAACACTCAAAAGCAGCCAACGAACTTGAACTATTTTACATCGCAGATACATAATCTAGTATACATATATATATATGTAAATTGTCATAAAAAAATTAAGAAAACAACTAAACAAAATTTATAGACAATTTTCAAGTTAAAACTAATTTGTTGCTGCTTCGATCACTGTTTTTCCACCTATTTTAGCTGTTGACCTTTGCTCATTTGTAACAAATTAATAAAAAAAAAAAACTAATGAAAATGAGCCACACACATACACACACACACTCACACGCACACACACATGCGATCATAAAATCATATTGTAAAGTAGGCAGAAGTAGAAGTCGAACTGGAAAATACTTGTGTACGCATTACTTATCAGTCAGAGAGTTGGGGTTCTACATACATGAATGTACATGCACATACATGTATAGCAGACCGAGTCTTAACATACCCTGCATAATGATCATATGTTATATACCATATATAAGTATTATTATAGGACCGGATTTGATTGCGACAATTTTATATATTTTTTCGGTATTCAAAAAAATTATTGAGTTTCTTTTGCGCTTAATTAAATGGAAACAATTATTTTGTCTGCCAGTCACCCGTTAACCTCAAATGGGTCAATCCCTGGGGTTATCAAAAATTCAAAAAAATACCAACTGGACATGGAATAAAGAAAGAAATACTTTGATTTCGGTTGCCAATTTGAATACGAAAAAAAAAAAAAAAATTGGTTTCTATCATTTTTTGATTTGCCAATTATGAGAGGCGCCGAGAGTGTGTGTGTGTGCGAGTGTAAAATGTGTGTATTTATGCGTGTGTGCCCCCATCATAATGAGCCGAGAGCTGATAGCTGATAACACTCTTATCAGCCTGTTAATGACATGTTGTCGAACTCATCGCTGTCGTCGTCGCTGTTGTCGTCTTGCAATGAAATAATTTCTTAAATTAACATTTCACAAAAAATACCAAAAAATACAACAAGAAATTTGTCAAATTGTCTACTTTTTATACCATATATATATATATAATTTTATATAGATTTAATTTGGTTGTTTGCTGGGTTCATCAATTGTGTTACTTAAATGGGTTTTTATCGCATCGGAAATTGCGTTAATGAGGCCAATCCGCAGCGGACTCGAGTTGCATGCAGCATTCGTTGGCTTATCAAGGCAGTGAAAGAGTCTTGTAGATTGAGCACTGCGAAAATAACAGTAATTAAAAGAAATATATGTATTTATATAGAAAATTGAGGTCAGTGACAAGCGAGTGCCTGTCCCTGTCCCTGTACCCGTGGCGTATGCGTAATTTTCATACTTCGTGTAGTACATTGATCTATTGGGTGTATCATAAGGTCATGATATACTCTTGATTAGCAACAACCGTCAAGTTTGTTTTGATTTCCCTATGGGATTTGTGTTCTAGAACAACTACAGGGTCTCTGCGTTCAACTCACTCGACTGTTGTCTTGTCTACTGCCATTTTGAGCACCTTTTTACTACTTTTTGCTCACTTATCGTAACGTATGCGTAACATTGCTCATACGCGAGGTGGTACAACTTTCTGATCCTTTGACCCACGCCAATAGCAAGGTCAAAGAAAGTGTTTTTTAAAGCGGCTTTTAGCTGTTTCTGACGTGACCCAGCTTATAAACTAACTAGCAAGTAAATGTTGGCGCCAGCAGCATTTAGCTGTTGTGTGCTAATCACAGCCATAAGTTATAGATACGAGTACATAGAGTAGTGTAGCTGAGATACAATTTGTGTGTGTATCTGACTGACATATGTGGCCTGCATGTCATCAGGTTTCATCTGTCTCTCAGTCCCAAAGCCTGTCAAAATATTTGCAACGACAGCAAACAGTTGCCACAAAAAAAAAAGCAAACAACAACAACAACAATTACCACAGAATTTGTGCTTTGTGCCACAGTTTGCCGGCAAAGCAAATCAATTCCTGAGATGAATTTTCATTTTGAGTTCGCTTTCGCGCCGTCTTCGCTCAGATCTTTTATATTTTATATATACATATATATATATTTAATTTTTTTTTTTTTTTTGGTTTCTTTACTCGTTCCGACATTTTCAATTGTTTGTTTGTTCAACATATGGACACAAGATGTTGCCACAGTGAACGCATGTGTTGTCGACACCCTTGACCCCCTATCAAGAGAGTGGGGAGAAAGATCGCAAGATACATGCATAAACTTGTAGCTCAAAATGTTGTACAAGTACACTGCGAGAAAGCACAAGGCTTTGCATATTAATTTAAGCATTTTCATTATGAAAGAAATAGAATTTTTAAAAGATTTTGATTTTGAAAATCACTTAAGTTTGCAACTGTCCTCAGCTCAAAGTAATGACATTTGTTAGCTTGATTTATTTTACAGTTCCACTGCTTAGAATTTCAGATTATAATTTAAAACTTTGGGTAGGTATTTTGAAGATTTAATTTTGTTTTTAAACAACAATAAACTTGCTTAAAAGTTATTTTAAACTTTAGCTTTCAATATGAATTTCCTTTCCTTTTTTTTTGTTTTTATTTACAAGGTTTCATTATTTAAATATTATTCTGCATAATTCTAAGTATATATTCCTAGTACATATTTTAATTTTGAACTTATTTTTCAAACCCACCATTTTGTGCTTAAGTTTTATAATTTTTGAATTAAACTGAGCTACTTTAGCATATATTTAAATATATTAATTTAACTAGAAAAGAATTTAATGCTTGCCTGCACTGTGTGCACTTCTTTCAAGAACTAAACTTGTTTATATTTTTATCAGTGTTTAATTTGCCGCGTTATGAAATTTGCACTGAAATCATGTTGAACTAAAAATGGTCAATTGCAATTACATGTTAACGGTTGAAGTTGTTGCTGTTGTTGCTGTTGTCATTTGCCCAACTGTTTGACACTTGAGCTTCAAGTTCAGCATTGTGAGTACTCACATTGAGTGAATGCATTACTTTAAAACAAACAAGTATTATTAGATGCCAGTGCGTTTCCCCATTTCCATCTGCTGCTAGGCCAAGTTTTTGGCCCCTCACCCCAACCCCTCTCCCCACCACTCCATTAACTGCTTACATTGCCCACTTGGTGATAGTGCAAAGTGTTGGCTTTAACAATTGGCAGCAACCCGGCGCTTCCGCCTTGTGCTTTACATTATGCGAGGGGAGCATCAACAATTAGTCATCCAAAATTTCAGTAGGTCTTCCTTTCTGCCTTTCTCCCTCTACCCCTCTTCTGCTCTCTTCTGCTCTCTTCTGCTCTCTTCTGTCTATTTGTTTGTTTCAATCTGGCCTAAAATACAACAACAACAACAAGAGCAATAGCAGCGGTGGCAACAGCTGGCCAACGTCCAACAACAGCAACACCAAACTTACACTAACAACAACAACAAGTTGAAACTGATGTATGCATTTTGTAATAGCCGAATGTCTGAGGCAAACATCTATAAATAGTTTGCCAACACGCCGCGACAGATACAAGATACAATATCTCAAAGATTCACCAAAAGCGCATAGAATATTGTAATTTTGTATTCTCTACTCGATTTTTTTTATTTCTTTTTTGACTTTTTGAATATTTTTTTGGGCTCGTAAATGGATAAGAAAACAATTGAAAGCAAATGCAGCAAATGTTTTCAGCTATTCTAGAATTTAATTCGAAATGCATTTATGTTTTTATGAAAACTTTATGTTAACATCAAAATTTTATTAAAATGCATGAATTAATTTTTGAATAAAAAATGATTTAAATATAAAAAATTATATATATTTTTTATAATAGAATAATTTAATTTAGTTTGTTTAAATGTAAAATAGTTGGAATGCATTCTCTTATTTATTACAAAATAATAAAATATTTAAATTATTAAATAAATAATAATTTATTACTACTAAAATAATAAAATTCATAAAAATTAATAAATAAATAAATAATAATTTATTTATTAATAAAATATTTAAATTAATAAATAAATAATAATTTATGGCTACTAAAATAATTAAATAAATACATAAATAATAATTTATGGCTACTAAAATAATTAAATAAATAAATAAATAATAATTTATGGCTACTAAAATAATTAAATAAGTAAATAATAAATAAATGAATAAATAGTAATTTATTCCTCATAAAATAATTAATATTAATAAATAAATTATAAATTTATGAACTATTGTTACTAAAATAATTAAATAAATAATAATTTATTTATTAATAAAATATTTAAATTAATAAATAAATAATAATTTATGGCTACTAAAATAATTAAATAAATAAATAAATAATAATTTATGGCTACTAAAATAATTAAATAAATAAATAAATAATAATTTATTACTTAATAAAACATTTATATTTATTTTCATTAAATTGGAATAATTTTATTAGCTTACAATGTGTCTTTAAATTCAACTTTAAATTATTTAAGCCAAAAAAAATACAATTTTGTAAAAATTAATTTCAATAAACATGTTTTAATCTAAATTCTAATTTATTTTTGAAAAAATTAGTGGAGTTTTCGCAGAATTTTAAAAGAAATTATTTAAATTGTATGTAAATATGTTTAAAACAATAAAATTAAAACATGATTCTTTTTATTTAATATTTTAGTGTAAATTAAATTTTTCGTTAAGTTGGCTGCAGTACAGCTAGTTAAGTTGGCTGCAGCTGAGCGTTGCTAGTTTGAGCTCAAGTCATTGACTTTTATTATTGTTTATCTACAAACAATTTGTCATAGGAAACCTAATAAACAAATGGCGACAAATTGCTACTATTTAAGCCATAATTTCTTCAAAATATATTAGCCCAGACTAAACATTCCTTGGGTACTTGGAATTGATAATGTTTAAATGCCGATCGCTTTCATTGCTGACAAAAGCTGCACGCTGCGCCACACTGTCTCAAGTTGAAGTCCCAGCGAGTGTCAACAGCTTTTCAAACAACGCCTCCAATATCTAAACATAGACGATAAATAGATATATATATAGGTATATATCAATTCGTCTGAATGCCATGTGGAATGCCTTGAATTGCACATGTTATTCCCGTTTTTGTCTGGCTTTTTATTCGCGTATTTCTAAAGGGATACCAGGCGATATAATACGATTCAGCTATATACGATTCATGTATACGCTTAGGTGTATTTGTGTGTGTTACCATAAAGCATAGACTAAACACGGCTGTGTGTTTGGGCGCCGGCGTTGATTGCAAAGTGGTCAAAAGTAAAGTGTAAACCAATTCTCTCAGCCCTCAACGTCATTATTACTAACATCATGATTATCATTGTTGTTGTTTCCTTCGTTTGTTATTTTTGTAATCCAATATTTGTCTGGCACGACTGTGCCTCAATGAGTGTGTGCCACAGATGCACACACACACACACACACACACACACTCACTAGATATTATGAATAATAATTGTTTGACTTTTGCATTGCGTAAATGTTGAAAATAGAAAACGACAACAAAATGAGAATGTAAATAGTCGAGGTATTCCTCAGCACATTTTCCACCCTACACCCCATACCCTCCATCCTCCACCCCCCCCCACCTACCAAAGCAAAGAAAACTGTCGCAATTTTTCCTTTTAGTTATTACAAAATGCACAAATGAATTCTCTACTCTGAGTGGGTGTCTATTCATTTATCTATCAACGTGCGAGTTGTCGATTGTGTCATCCCAGCTGCCTTCATAATTAACTAAAAACTATTCAACAAAAAGAAACTATAACAATAAAAAAAAAAAAAAAAGATATAAAAAAGAAAAACACATTAAAGTCTACAAAATGTGAATTTTACATTGCGAATTTTCAAGTGAATTTCACATTAACCCAACCCAAAATGTTCTTGGCATATTAATACGTGATTTAATCATCGTAATCTTCAACACTTTGTATGCAATGTCTTCGAACTGCTTGCCAATTAATCGATTCGCCAGTTGGTATCAAAATAGAACTGGTTCCAGTTCATCGCTTAAACTTTGATAGCAATCAGCGTCTAATTTGATAAATGCTTTTCCATTTGCATGCGCCTGATATGAGCTCCATTTATCTATTTCAAAATTAATCAAATTTTTCAAATTGGATATAGTTGTGAGTTATGTGAACGCAGAAGTGTCTCCAAAAATCAGCATAGGAAAGTTGTTTTTATGAGATCTCTGAGTTAAGATTAAAATAATAGTCACACAAACAAATATAAATATTTATTTATAAGCTTATAAAACTATGGGAATTATTTGTGATTTTAATTTGATTTAATAGCAAACGTATTCAAAATATTTGCTTAAAAAAAGTAGCCTTAATATTATAGACTAAATAGTGAGTTTTATGTTTAATTTACTTTAGTTTTTGTAGTTCAATTCACTTTTAAAAAAAATTGTTATAAATTTACACACTTTTAAATTCAGTTAAGACTTTAATTTTGTTACCAAATAAAATTAAAAGATTGTAAAAAATTGTTTAAAAAATTTTAAAGCTTATAAAACTATGGGACTTAGGTAGGGATTTTTATTCTATTTAAAAGCAGACGTAATCAAAATATTTGCTTAAAAAGTAGCCCTAATTTTATAGACTATATAGTAAGCTTTATGTTTAATTTACTTGAGTTTTTGTTGCTCAATTTGTGTTAAAAAAAATTGTTATAAATTTACACACTTTAAATTCAGTTTAAAACTTTAATTTTGTTACAAAATAAAATTAAAAGATTGTAAAAAATTGTTTTAAAAATTTTAAAGCTTATGGGAATGGGAATTAGTTGGGATTTTTATTTGATTTAAAAGCAGACGTATTCAAAATATTTGCTTAAAAAAGTAGCCCTAATTTTATAGACTATATAGTGAGCTTTATGTTTAATTTACTTGAGTTTTTGTAGCTCAATTTGTGTTAAAAAAAAATGTTATAAATTTACACACTTTAAATTCAGTTAAGACTTTAATTTTGTTACAAAATAAAATGTTTTAAAAAGCAGCAAGAATTATTAAAAATTGTTTTAAAAAAGCAGTCGATTTTTATTGCTTTTTTTTTATTTTGTTTAAATTTTTAAATGTTAAGAAAATGATTAAAATAAATTACTAAAGCTTGTTTCACTATGTAAACTTTGCTAACATGTCTGTTAACGTTACAGCGCTGTTAACATTGCAGCAGTTTTTCAAAGGAATTGCTTATTTTTCACCCCACTTTAAATATTTCTTTGACAGAAGTTGTCATTAATAAAATTTCTTTCAATTCTTTTAATTGCTCAATTGCACTTCGAGCAATAAAAATATTGAGACACAAAGACTCTGGCTCTACATAAATCACAATCAATGCAGCTGTTATTTTGGCCATAGATCAGATCAGATGAGATCAGTGTTTATTTTTTCGAGCTCTCCTTTTTTTTGGGTTTGACTTGGGAGTGTCTGGTGTTTTTTTCTTTCCATGGGGGTGACATCAACAGCTGCAACTCTTCAGTATTTTATGTGCCAATTTATAATCGTTTTATAAATCTGGTGTCTGTCTGCTGTCTGTCTGTGTTCTTTTTAGTTTTCTTTTTCGTGGAAATTAAAAAATGCCTGTCTTCAGTCAATATTGTGTGATGGCCGATGGTTGATTATAAATTGTCTGGAGTTGAGTTGAGTTGCATCATCTGCTCTCAGACTCGCAGCTGGAGCATGACGTTGTCAACATTTTGCCGTTACGAATTGTATCAAAAATTCAAATGATGTAGAATGGAAAATACAAAAACAAAACCAACTAAATATTAAACGAAATTGTTGAATTGAGACCGAGTTCAGGCGAAATTGCTCATCAATTTGAATTAATTAAAAATAAAAAGAGCGTGCGTTAATTGCCAAATCATTTTACAACAGTTTCTCAACACAAGAAGCAATTTTCCAAAGCCCTCGAAAGTTAAAGTTATGTGTGTGTGTGCCTGTGTGTGTGTGTGTATAAATAAATAACAATAAATGATAAAATGAAATACTTAAGCAAATTGTTGCTATTGGTCTTTGGCAGTCAATTAATTAGTAAACAAAGCATAAAAGCCAAAAAAATGAAACGAGGCAGCAATAAATGCATAATTATGCTAATTCATTAATTTGCTATTGCATATATTTATGTTGTGTATCGTCGACTGAAACGAGGATGGTCCATTTAACGCACTCTAAATACCCTGTAAATTGAATTGTTTGTATTAATGTAATTAAAATGAAATATTGTAGTATTGAAATATTTTTTAAGTTGCTCAGGCTATCAAAACGTAATCTGAAGAGCTACTTATAGTTCCCTTATATATTTATATAAATATATTTATTTATACTACTGTGCTAATAAAAGCTTAGTAGATTATTAAAAAAAAACATCATACCATTTTTGAAATATTTTTTAAGAAGCTAGCCTCAGCTAAATCTGAAGAGCTACTTATAGTCACCTTATATATTTATATTAATGCATTCAATATATATTTATTTATACTTTTGTGCTAATAAAACCTTAGTAGATTATTGAAAAATCATCATACCATTTTTTAAAAATTTTTCTTAGAAGCTAGCCTGAGCTAAATCTGAAACTAAATCTGTAGAGCTACTTATAGTGCCCTTATATATTTATATTAATATATTTAATATATATTTATTTATACTTCTCTGCTAATAAAACCTTAGTGGATTATAAAAAAATCCTCATACCATTTTTTGAATTATTTTTAAGAAGCTCAGGCTATTGGAACAAAATCTGTAGAGCTACTTAGAGCCCCCAAAAAATTCCAACATCAACAGAAAATATTTTAATAATATTTTGTAAAGAGAAATATTATTTTTTCTCTAAAATATTATCTTATTTTATTTATTTTATATATAAAAAATATATTTTTTAGCCCTTTAATAAAAATAATTTTCCATTTGCTCAGCGTTTAGCAAAGGTTCCTATAAAATCCAATTAAAGTATTTATTTTTTACCTTAAATTATTTTTAATCAGTTGTAAGCTAGTTACACTTAATTATTTAATATATTAAAATTCAGCTGCGTGTAAGTCGTTACCTTGGTAGTGTTACCAAAGCGTTTAACTAGCTAATATGCCTGATTTGCATAAGGGCAACTCTTTGATTTTTTGATTGCTTTAATGGTTTTTAATGAGCTTTTGTATTGTTTGCCGAAACTATTTGGCTAATTATGAGGTCTGCCGTCATGCTACTAGCCAAGTTACCCGTTCGCTTAGTCAGTCGAATTGTTAAGACAAATTGTTGTTGTGTTTGTGGCTGTTGTTTCTTCTATTGTCAAATCAATTAAGTTAAAAATGTAATGTGTTCTATATACTTGGGTTGAAGGAAAGGAAAGCGCATAGTTTTGAGCATTGCCAGTCAATTGCCGATAAGATATAACTAACTAATAGGGAACACACACACACACACACACTCCTATATATAACTATATATATTTATATATATATGTGGCTGGCATAGTTTGCTGCTTCTTTAAAGTTGTTGTTGCTTTTTCATGCTTTTCATGTCATTGTTGCCAAGTTGATAAGACCGGAGCGGAGCAACATGACGCGTTCTTAACGGCATCTGATAATGGCTGATAGTGCGTGCCAGTGCTTGCCAAACTGTACACTAAAAGAAATTAGATTACACTCATTTGTGTTTCTTTGTCAAACTTTGGTAAAAGCTTTCATGTGCTTTCAAAGTTGCATGAGAGCTTATAAGCTATAAAACTTATTGGAATAACTTTGAACAGAAGTTCGTTTTAACTTTCTAACTAAAAATAAATTCAAAATACAAAAAGTTTTATCTAACGCATTTTTATCACAAACAAAGGAAAATAAATGCAGGAATAAGTGTAAAATACCTTAAACTTAAAGTTTTCTATACGACTCTTTAAACATTAAAATTTTATTCAAATTTCTATCAACAAATGAATTTTTAGTTAAAGTTGTTTCAAGTGCTTAAGCTGATTAAAGCTCACTTCTAGAGTTCTATCAATACTAAACTTTTGAGCCTATTTTTTGTTGTCTAACAGTTTTCATGTGCGATGGGAATAATGATTACAATCATATGTACATAATAAATTTCGATCCACATCTTTAAACAACCAAAAGCTTATTAATATATGAACAGGCTTAAGTAGCTCAGAAGCTGTTTTAACTAAAGCTTCTTAAAGCAGTCGCTTTTCACGCCATTTTAACTGGTTTTGGATTAATCCCAAGCTAGCTTAACCCAACCAGACTCATTTATACTGGTGTTGGATTAATCCCAAGCTTACTTAACCTGACCAGAACCGTTTAGAATAGTGTTGGATTAATCCCAAGCTTACTTAGTTGCCGTTTATGCCATTCTGACTGGTTTTGGATTAATCCCAAGCTTGCCTAACCCCTATAGCCAAAATCGCAGACCTGATCAGCGTGTGTATATGCTCTGGAGTAGGGCAATTGGGTGGCAGGTTGTCAGGTTGGCTCGTACTGGCCTAGGTGAGCTGATGAATCTTAATTTAATGCATATTTGTGACATTTGCATGCATTAAGTCTCATCATCGTCTCTTTGGCGTTTCGTCTTCCTCTTCGTTATCTTTTTTTTTTATATTTTCTATAATTTGTTTTTGTTTTTGTGTGTATAAAAGTTTTGTTGCTTCATTTGATTTGTATTTTTGTAGATTTCTGTTGGTTTTCGTGATTCTGGCAACCGGTTTAGCTTATTAAGCGTTTAACGACGCAGATGCGGCTCTTTTTTTTCTATTTTTTTTTTTTTTTTTTGCCGCTACGCTTGCCACAATTTATGATTACACGTTTGTCTTTGGAACTAGTTGGCTTATCACTTGGCCATTTAATAGCCAGATTTGTTAGAGCCCATCACACTACTCCAACTCAACTTCAAATCGACTCATGTCCGCTGACTAAGCGACCAGCAATGCGCATTCTAGACGAACCGATATTCAGCTATATGTCTACATATATATACAGCCCATGTGGGATGGGAAAGGTGTCATATAGAGAAAATAGTATTCGTAATCATAATCGTGAAATTTGCTTAACTCAGCGTTAATGCAATTTGCAATTTTCCCAAGTTCATTAACTTTTCCGTCTGCAGATTCGGATTTGTGGGCAGATCAAGTGACAACAGTTGTGTGAGAGTCAAGACTTATATAGAATAGAAGAAATAGAAGTGTTTTTAGCCAGAATGATGGGATACAATATGCCTGGGATTATTTGCCAACTATTTTAGGGTGGCAACAAGAGGAAATCGGATAAAGAAAAAATTTGTAGAAAGAGTTTTCAGAAAAACGAAAGTAAACATAAATATAGATGAGTTCTGTTTGCATATAAAGGCAATAAATTTGTCAAGCTTTTTTTTTTTTGTTTAATAAATTATTAACAATAAAAAATATATACTGTTTTATGGAATTAATAAATCCATTGAAAAAGTTGCTTGAGATTTTTTAATTTATAGAATTAAATTACTTATAGTTTCTAGCACTAAATGATTTTTATAAAATTAGATTGTTTTGGTTAAAAAAAAAAGATAATTAGTTTTCAATCTGCCTATAGATATTTGAATTTTACTATTTCTAAATAAAAACTAAAACTAAAAACATGATTAAAAATAGTTTATAAAATATGTGGTATATTTATTGCTTATTTAACTCTACTAAAAATGTCGTCTTGAAGCCAAACAACTAAAAACAGTAATAAATTAAAAAAAAAAAGACAAAAAAACAAAAAATCAGCAGCTGATTGTAAAAGATTGTTAATCATTTAACATTTAAGAGTTAAAAGGGACTTGATTGATGGCTTTTTAATTGTGCCTCGCATACATATATCTTCACAGTGAGTTTGGCTCAAAAGCGAGAGCGATCTGAATACTTAGAAGCCACAAACTTGGCTCATATCGTTTGCTTTTTTGCACAAAACGTTGACTGAATTTGTTGGCCAAGAATAGAAATAAAAGGAGGGAAACAGAAAGAGAAACAGAAACAAGTTTAAAATTTTCAGCAAGTGATTTCTCATTGATTTATGCATTAATAATTCAATTAGCAACAAAAAGTTTTTGGCTTAATTCTTGCTATTGCTTTATTTGATCTTCTTCTGATTCTGATTTTTTGATTTTTGTTTTCTTCGTCTATTTTCAGGTATGTCTCGAGTCAATATGCATTAAACATATATACATATATAGCTATGGAGGGGTAAGTGTGTGTGTGTGTAGCTTTTTAAGCAAATTAAACAGACAGCTTGACGCTTGAAGCGTCTTTGGACCTGAAATGCGGCTACCTCATGGACTTAAGTGACTGCCACGCCCAGTTACCAGTTTTGCAGCCCTAAGTATAGGTCACTCCCATGGACCACACCATGGAGCGGGCCACTAAATGTGCCCATTAGCTGTCAAAAGGCAAATATTTGTCGTTGTCACTAGACCCGGCGACAGCAACAACTGAAACAACAGCAACAACAACAGCAACATCGGCAACATTAACAACAACAACAAGAACAACAAGCTCTGTTGTCGGCCAAAAGCCAAACTTGATTTATTTCCTGAGTGTGCGTGTCGCTGTTTTAGCCAATGTTGCTATTGTGTTGCTGTTGTTGCTGTTGTTGCTGTTGCTGCTGCTGCTGCTGTTGTTGCTGCTGTTGCTGGCTACAATAAAACGTGCCGCCGAACAAACTCCAAACAGCAAACACACAGCGACACACATAAATATAAATTTATACACAAGTTTATATTATTTTTGGTCAGCTACCAACAACAACATGGCCAACAAGAGCAACACAACTTGACCTTGACGCGTGTTTTTTTTTTTTTTTTTTTTTGTCTTCTTTAGTGTCCACTCCATTAGGCAACCATTTGGTGACTCAGTGGCTCTTTGATAAAGTAAAAGTCTTCAACGATTCTTAAATACACTTTCAATATTTGCTCTTAAAATAAATTTTAGTTTTAATGGAAAAGTGTTTTGTTTAAGAGTGTTGGACTGTTTTTAAATTGCTCAATATTTAATTGGATTAGTAAGTTTAGGCTGAAAAATTATTAAAGCTTTTTAAAACTTATTGAAATATTTAAAAAGTGATTTTTTTTTATTTTTGTAATGTTAAGGAAATAAAGTTTAAGCAACTATTAGAGCTGAAAATATAGAGTTTTATCACAAAGTTTTATCACTTATATTAATTGGCTAAGTTTGCATATTTTTTTTTAATTTATAGAAATTTTTAATGCCGCCTAAAAATTTTTTTTTATTTTTTTTAAATTCTATTTTGTGTTTAAAATATTTTTTTTTTTAAATGCATTTTGACTTTTTACAGGAAACAGCGTTTTAATAAAATGAACAGAACTAAACTCTGATAATTTATATTCAATTTGATTGCAGTCACTTGTATTCATTATGAATTTATAAAGAATTTTTAGAAATCAAAATTTTTGGAAATAATCAAATATTTTTTTAAAATTAATAAAAATAAGTTAAGTAAATATATAAAGTAATTTAAAATGTTTTTTTTGTTTCTTTTTGAAAAACTTAAATTTTTAAAAACTGCTTCTTATGTAAAGAAAATCTTTAAAGCTTCTTCTTGGCAAAAACTCAATTTTCAATTCGTTATTTTAACTCTTACAAATTTTTGCTCGCCCACTTGGCAATTTTCAAGTATATTATTATTGTCAAAACTGTCAAGAGAGGCCTCAACTGATCTGTCTAGCAATCTTGATGATTTATTGCCACTTATTATTGTAATAAAATACAACAAAATTGTAGTTAAAAATCGCCTAACCATTTAGTAACTTGGCAAATTTAGCATAGACCTTCAGTGCGCTGTGATTGTCTGTCAACGTTGTTGTAAAATATGACAAAATTTTAAGCAAAACAATCGAAAAGCCAATAAACTATTGTACCTACTAGAATACCCAAAAGATATATCTACTATATATATGAGTACTGATTTTATGGGCTGAACAAATGTTAGAATTGTTTTGCAACTTTGGACTTCCAACAGCCCGAGAGACCTACTTAAAGAGGTGGCTCAAAAGAGAGGGCTGCACGGGGGCCATTTGAGGTGACTGACAGTCACAGTTGCAGTCGCAGTCGCAGTCGCAGTCGCAGTCACAGCTTACGCTAATGCAGTTCAAGTGTTAGAAACATAGAAGAAATAACTCATCTTTTTTTGTGTGTTTGTCGCTGCAAGTTTCTGTGTAAATGTGCAGCAATGCGCTGAAGAAATCAACAAGCCGCTCAAGAGGCCACTGCCACGCCCTAAAGCCTACCAAGTCTCTAGGCCCCTCCCTACACGCCCCTTGACTCTTCGCACTCGTGTCACTGAGATGCTGTGTGACAATGACAAGGAGGCCTACAAAGATTTGAGACGTTGACAACTGAGACTGCGACTGCGACTGCGACGGCGACGGCGACTGACTGGGGATGGGAAGGCAGACTTTATGTACAGTGGGTGATTTTGCTCTTTTAGTGCAGAACAATTTTTTTCTGTGTAAAGTTCATTTCCATAACTTTAAGTTAATAATAGACACATCGACTTGAAAAGTAAATAAAAATAAATTAAATATTAATAAATTAATTTTAAATAGTCAGCAAATATTTTTATACTTTTTTAAGGTACAAATTTAATAAATAGCTATAAAAGTTAACTACAAAATGAAAATTTAAATAAAAAAATTTAATAAATTTAACATAATAAATATCAAGTCTTTAAAAGTCGTAAAATTAATTTTACAAATTTTAGTTGCATTACAAAAAAAGGTAGAAAACAAAAAAAAATAATTTTCAAAATTTGTGAGTTATTTTTGATGTAATAGTTAACATAATAAAAGGACTTTCATTAGGAATTAGAATTCCTTTTTGCTAAAACAGCTAATTTGCCCACTGTGCGTGCAGAACAAGTGGCAAAGGGAGCTGCGCGCAGCACGAGGGGCTGCTCAGTAATTACGTTTACTTGTTGTCTGTTACCTTTGTTGCTGTTGTTGTTGTTGTCTCTGCGGTGTGTAGGTGTAATACCTTTAATAAGCAGGATGACGTTGCACTTGACGAAGACGAAGACGACGAGGACGGCGACTGCAGTTAAACAGCGCGCGCAGTGCGGAATATGTGTACAGGGTGTGCAGGGGGCGTAGTGCGGGGAGCGGAGTTGCTATTGTTCGAAGCGGCTGCACTCGAGCTGCTGTCGCTTCCCCCCTTCCCCCTTTGGCCTCGGGCAGCTGCTGCCTATAAGTTGCTTTTTAACTCCCTTTCTACGCCATACACCGCCCCGCCCCGACCCTCTTGAGCCTCATAATGAACCTCATTCTGTGTAACCGCATTTTGAGGTTAGTTTTGTGTGCAAACAACAACATTAACAATAAAAGCAACGCATTGTGCGGCGCTTTCTGGGCAAATTATTGTCATGTTTGTTACAAAACGGTTACAAAATTTTACAAAAATTTTAAAGATTATTTAGTTAAAGTTGAATATAGGAAATTAAACAAAATTCACAAATTTCTGCTTAAGTGGAACTTAAAAATAAGTGTATGGCAGTTAGTAATTAATTACTTCTGAAAAATAAACTTAATGATGACTTCGAAATGCCTATGAAATATTTTAATATTAAAAATTAAATTATCATAAGAATCTTTATAAATTTGATAACAAATAAGTCACTTTTTAAACTCTGAAAAGATTTGTAAATAGTTGCCAAAATCAAGTTACTTTCAGTGCATTTATAACTGCCTTGACTTGGGTGTGCTTGTGTGTGAGTGAGGTGTTTAGTGGGTCTGAGACCAACGTGCTTTGCATGTTTTTGGTCTGGTCGAAACTGAAACCAAAATACCGCGCCCACTTGGTGCGCCAAACACGTCGTCAAAAACAGCAAGCAAAAAAAAAAAAACAATTAGAAAAACGCGTCTTCACCCATTGTACAAAGTACCAAAAATCTGCGTTTGAAGCTTGGCTTGAAGCGTGGCTGCTTTATGGCCCACAGTAATGACCATTAATTATGCAGCTTCTATGCCCAGTTAGTAAATTTTGTCATGCCTTTTTCTAACTATTCCCAATTGTGATTCTGGACGTCTTTTGCATACACCTTAAACCATTTGATTGATTTAAAACTTTGATGATTATTTATTTGATTTGTGCTTTTTTTCGCTTACTATTTTCATACTCATTCCAATTTCCATTTCCATTTCCATTCCCATTCGTTTTCGTTTAAATTGTTTTCTGTCGAATGCGATTAGTGGTGATGAGGTAATATCTGAGCGGTGCGATAAGCTCGTTCCGAGGGTCCGAGGTCGAAACTACGTAGCTTACGCCTATGAATGGAGGCTATAAGTTTTTATTGGGCCTTAGGGATGGGTATTCAGGTAGAAAAAATAAAAATAACAATCAGTTTTCTAACACGTATTGAAATAATCATATAAATTATCGTTAAGTCTAAACTGATAAATCGTTTTTAACATTTTGGGTTTGAAAATTTTATAAAATTGAATGCCAAAAGAATATTGTTTAAATATCTATTTCAATTACTTATTTTTAAAACATTTTTGTTTATAAAATTTAGCTCATTTTATTTAGAGTAAAGTTTGGCTAAAAAAATAAAATAGTTTTTCTTTAAGATTTGCCCTAAAAAGTATCGCATATAAATCGCTTTTAATTGTTTGCCCAACTCATACCTAGTCGGGATACCAGAGGAGCGGAGAGTATTACGGGTAATTGCTAGATAACTTAATCGCATAACTGCGTTTGCTACGTCAATATTTAATTTATCAATATTGCTATTGCTGGGTCGACTTGACGACTCATTTACACTGTCGTACAGCTAAGCAACGCATTGACCTCAAAAACTCTGGACAGTTGGACAATCTGTCAGACAGTCAATCAGTGTTACTTGACAAGGCAAAACTGTCAGCATCCACAACAATAAGTATGATCGATTGCGGTTCTGTTATTCTTTTGTTACCATCTTCATCTTCTTCTACTTCTTGCTTCGGTTATTCATGAGTGTATTTCATATGCAAGTAGCTTTACATGGCACTGTCGAAGAGTAAGGCCAAGACTATAGTAATTTTATCTTTGAATAATTTTTAGTGCATGCAAATAATAAATATTAATTTGTTTCTTAAAGTCTAATTAGATAAGAGATAAGATTTACAACAGTTTGCTCACAGTCGAACAGAGTATGACGCTGTTACTGTCACTGTTAATGTTAGTTGAACAGGCAGTCTTACTCTTACGGTAGTTTTGACTGTTGCTGTTACTGTTACTGTTAATGTTACTCTTTATGTTACTGTTACTTATAGTGTTACTGTTACTGTTACTGCTACTTTACTGTTACTGTTAAAGATACTGCTACTGTTAGTGTTACTGTTACAGTTACTGTTACTGTTACAGTTACTGTTTATGTTACTCTTACTGTTACTGTTACTATTACTTTTACTGTTACTGTTACTGTTACTGTTACTGTTACTGTTACTGCTACTGTTACTGCTACTGTTACTGTTACTGTTACTGTGATTGTTAATGCTACTCTTACACTTACTATGACTGTTAGTCTTATTGTTATTGATACGGTTAAAGTGACTGTTACTGTTTGTGATATTGATACTGTTAAAGTTACAGCTAATGTCACTGTTAATGTTGCTTTTTCTGTTGAGCTAAGAGTAACAATTATGGTTACTGTTTTATTACCTCTAAAATCTTTAAATGGCAACATTAAATATTTTTGTTTAGTAGTTAAAATAAGTAACCTTTGTATAGAAACTATTTTCGAGTTATATCAAAAATAATAAAATCATTTTCTTAACTTTATTTTTACATAAAATCAGTTAAGAAGAAAAAGTTCATGAAAACTGATTCATGAAATTAGAAACTTGCTTTTTTATGGTTTGATTATTTTTTGGATCATTTAACACAACTGAATTCCACTAAATGAATGGAATTTACTACTGAGTGCGATAAAAAAAAAAACACCTCAAGTTGGGTTTTTTTTTCACAGTTTGTAAATTAATTCCAAACTATTGATTAGAATTCCTGCAAAGTTATCGAGATTTAATATCAATTGTGGGTACATTGACATTTTCGAAAGAGAGAGGAGGATAAGAAGAGGAGAAAAAAAATAATAAAGGTTCAGTCAACTTTTTGGTCAGTCATTGCTCTGTCAAAGAAAGATCGTGTTTCGAAGTAACTCACTCGTAATGCCAAAAGCTTGAAACCGAGTGTTGAATTCATATTCATACCCATACTCAAATACTCAAATGTAGGGAGGGCACTACCCCCTCTACCCCCAAGCCTCTGCCTCTCTATCTCTTAGCCAACATGCCTATAAGGAAGTTGACCACACAAAATAAAATGAAAATGAAAATAAATATAAAACAAAAAAAAAAATAAAAAAAAAAAAAACAACAGCACTTTGAGGCTATTAAATAATAACTCAACTTTGCGTACTTGTTACTAACCATATAAGATACGTATGTGTGTGTGTGTGTGTTGTGTGTGTACTCACACACTCAGTCACTTACAGTAAGTCAGTCAGGTAATTAAGTTTAAAGTTGGAAAAAGCATAAAAAAACGAGCTAGAATTGTGACGCCTTCAGCCGTCAGCAGTCGCAAGTCGTAGTCACTGTGATCAGTCACTAGTTGCAGTCACAGACTGACCTACAACGACGTCGCCATCGCCATCGCCGTCGTCGTCGTCGTCGTCTGTGCGTGCCTAATGAGTTGCCGTAATGCTAAACCCAACAAAAATTGCATATAAATAAACACATGCACACAAGCTTCATATATATGTGCATATATCTGTCTGTACACACACACACACACACACACACATGCACACAGTCTGGGTTTTTGAGAGTGACTGTAACATATTACAAACCCATTTCTGCCCCTTCGCCCTCCACCCACAAACAGTCAGACAGCCGCAGACATTTGGATATTTGTTTGTCAGATGCTCTATGGCAAGCGTACAGTGTTCACTGCCTACAAAGCATTCAACAATTTAAGCTGCTTAAAGTTATCGCTATTAATCGAAGTTATCGATGTCGATAGAGTGAAAAATTGTGAACACTTTAACACTCTATTGATTTTTTCTTAACTTTTTCTAAGCTTTTAAAGTTTTTAAAAAGTTTTGTTAAATCGATTAATGTTTATTTTCAATAACGATAATTTCGATAACTACGAAACTAAAATTCGATTTATTTGTATTTTATGACCCTTTAGAGCTTTATCCTGTACATAACGAGTAAAAAGTCTTTTTGATTCCATGGATTAGCTAACTTTATAGCTTACATCTTGTAGTCGAATTAATTTATGGATTTCTTAAAGTGTTTGTAGCCAAATAGCACTGTATGCCTATCTAAGTGTGTGTGTGTGTGTGTGCGTGTGTGTTTGGTAGCTTTGCATGGGCTTAAAACAAATTGCACGCAATTAAACACGCTCCAAGCGGAGACTTCGGCGACGACTTTTAGTGGATGAGAGACGAACGAAGACGAAGGCAGACGAAGGGAGACGAGGGGAGACGAAAGACGATTGCCATTTACGATTTGCATTGGCCCACAAGGCAAGTGGCCACAGTGGCTGACTAACTGTAAGCGTGCAACGGCCGATACTAGCAGTGGTAGGGTAGGCACGACTACAAAACGACCCTGTATAAAAGTATATGTAAAAGCGAACTGAATTTGTACGTGAAGTCAGCCAAGTCAGACAAAACCAGCATACCCCATTTGCAGCGTAGTACAGGGTATGGCAACAAACAACGGCAGCCGCCGTACAGCAGTAGATGCAACGCCACCAATGAACTAACACCGCCGGCGCCAGCTACGAATTTTGGCAACAACAACAGCAACAACAGTAAAACAGTCAGCCTTTTCATGGCTATATAATTTAGCTGTTAACATCTTGATGGCCGATTTGCGGCCGTGTTTGATTAATGACGGTTTGACGGTACCCGAAAAGAAACAAAGTAATAACAACAAAATGCAGTTACACTGCAGATTCCGACCATTATGATGTTAATAATGATCATTATCTATGACCGATCAACGATCAACGATCAGCGATTGTCGGTTGTCTATACTCGATGCGGTTCATTCTGCTGCCGGGCAATTTAAAGTTGGAGTCAATATAGATTCATAGGCGTAACCAAGAAAGAGGAGAACAAAACTTCATAAAGCGCCAGTGGCGTCATGATTTATGCACACAAATTGCAATGGAGTAAAGCCGACAATTGTGGGCAGTGATATCATATCATTGTCTGGACTTGTGACATCATCGAATTGTCGAATCACATAGAATTCAGTTGAGTTGAGTTCAGTTGGGTGAGCCATGGTGATGGGCACGTGACTCACGCGTAGTGACTGCTAATTATTCAATTTTA
The DNA here is from genome assembly GCA_020829145.1 of Drosophila nigrodunni. NCBI lineage: Eukaryota > Metazoa > Arthropoda > Insecta > Diptera > Drosophilidae > Drosophila > Drosophila nigrodunni. The sequence goes on along the minus strand of JACVCZ010000002.1, from coordinate 19,973,636 downwards.
TGCTTAAAACGATTAGAAAATGTTTAAAAATGTGGGTTAATTTATATCGTATTCAATTATAATCATTCTAGTTATGAAAAGAGAAACAAGGAATGCTCTAAAATATGATTTAATTATTTGAAATTCATTATTCATTAATTATTTTATTTAAAATGAAGAGATTTTTTCATGGATCAACTTGCAGACCGCAATAGTCACAGAGAGCTGAAATGGGGTTTAAAGTTGTGAGGAATACAGAAAATAAATAAAACTTTACTGTCTTATAAAAAAAAAAAAAAAAAAAAAATAGTAGTTTAATACATTAAGTCAGCTATTTTTTTTTTAATATAAAATTCCGATTTTCAACATTTTATTTTACAAAATATTTTATATTTGTTATAAGCACTTAAACCACAAAATAGAAAGCAAAATTGGCTTAGTTCATTAGTTTATTTATTTTATATTCAAACTGGTTGCTTCTTAAGTAAGAAATAAATATTAAAATAATAATTATGGAATATTTAACTTATATTAAGCAGTGTCTTTTGCCCAAAGCGTCTTTAAGTTTGACTCATTTTGAAACTATTTTGGTTGCAAAATAAAAAATATTCAAGAAAACTTTTTTTTTTGAAAATTTTGCTGTTAACGTTCGAAATTTGTGCTAAAATAAATTGCATATATTTCGCTATATTTCTCAATATTTTTGACGACTTACATCACGATTTTACATGATTGATCACGCTGGCAACCGTAGTGCATCATCGACTATTTGGGGAAGTTCTAGTTTTTCTAGTTTTCTCTGTATTTTAAGAAATGTGTGTTTAATAATTCCAAACTCTACAGTTCACACCAAGTTGTTAGTAGTCACAACAGTCACTGGCAACACGAATGCGTTGATAACACTGTTTTAACTAGAACAAAGTACGACTAAGTTCGTCATTGACACATTTGTTCGACTGCCTGCAAATAATTCGCTAGTTATAACTAATGATTTATAAGCAGAAATATTTCATTTTGTCAGTTGTATTAGTCAAATAGAGTTCTGACATGGAGACTGTAGTTAACTGATGTGTTTTGGGTAATAATGTAATTTGTTAATTGGCATTCCACAACACTGGCATAAGTGATTACAGCTGGCAGTGTTGCGAAATAGCTTAAAATATTGATTAGCTTTTGTAGTTAGTTAATCAATCAGTCCAAGCTGTTGTATTTTGAGTTATTTTATGCGTTTTACAACACTGCAAATTAGTTTTATATATTTTAAGTGCTTAAATTTAGTTTTGTAGTTTGCTTCCATGCCTTTATTAAGTTGGCTGCGACTACGTTGCATGATTTGATTATGCAGTGTTGGAAAATCTTTATTTTTTTTTGGATGTAAAGCAAACAATTCAGATAAGTGCTCAACTAATGAACTATTGTCATGCATGTTTTGCGTTAATCAACAGATTTTGTACTTTGATCTCAAATGTGGCATAGAATTGGCTTGTTAAGTTGGCTGCACCTGCTGTAAGCGTCAATTAAAAAGCAACTCTAGAACCGTTTGTGGACTTTGTGTTGATTTTAATGTGATATGATCATAGTTATTTAGCATAACTCATTGACATTTAAATGTCACAAATCACGACTCGTTGTTTGACACGACACTTGTAGTTTGCCTATAACCGCCCCCGCCCCTGTGCCTGCCACGCCCACCTCTGCCCTGCCATTATCTGGCTGAGTTTTTTTTTGGCATTCGTTGTTGCTGTGGTTACAAGGTCGCTGTCTGGCGATATGGGCAGCCGCAAAAGGGTTAAAAGGTCAGATTGCTAATTGCGTGGTACTCGCAACACACACACACACACACACACACACACACACACACACACACAGACGCACTCACAGAGATCAAGTATACGTAGCACATGAAGCTGCCGAAAACTGTGAGAGTTTAGAGAAGTTTGGCGGTGTTTCCAGGGATGGCAAGGGGCAACGGGGGGGAGGGGGTTTTGGGCCTGAAACACTCGTGGCTGACTTTGTCTACTCTGGCTTACAACACTACAAGTTGAAGTTGTTGTTGTTGCTGTTGATTGTTTGTTGGTCAAATTAAATTTGAGCAAATTGTTTAGCTCTCGCTAACAGGAAAAGCCAAAAAGGCTAAAATCTGAAACTGATGCCGGCTGCGTTTAGACTCAAAAGCTGGCTAGCAGACCCTGTGGGTAGAGCGCGCCAAGGGTGGTTAAAGCTGGTGTAAGCTAAGCAAGTAATCCAAGAGTAGATGAAAATACAGTTAAAATACTTTTTAAAATTAAATTTCATAACAATAAAATAATAAACTCAAAAGATAAATTTAAATTTTCAAAGCAAGAAATAAACGAGCTTAGCTACAGGGTCTTTTAGTGTCTGGCGCACTTAGCCGCACACACGCACCCACACCCCACTAGCTTAACAAGGCTACTAAACTAATTGAGCTCAGATTACGGGGCAACCCCAACCACACAGTGCCTGCCAAAAGGCTCGCAACGGCCACACGAAAAAGGCCCAAAAAAAAAAAAAAATTATCTTAAAGGGTTAGAAGGGTGGGAAGGGGAAAGAAAACGAATTTAAAGCATTTGTTTGAGGGCTTAATTAATATTCAGCAAATCAAAATCGAAGCCGATCGATAATCAACTGGACAAATCATAAATAATACCAAGAAATAAATAAATAACAGCTGGCAGAAGACAGTGGAGAAAGAGGGAAATAAAAGAGGTGAAAAAATGAAAGAAGTTGAAGCGAAAAAGAAATAGGGAAAAACACGCGGACTTCGAGGTTTGCTTATCAGCCGGCAATGTGTGGCTATAAATAACAACAATAACAACGGCAGCAACAATATGTAATAAAAACGCACAGCAGCAGCAGCAGCAACAACAACAATAACAACAACAATAAAAGCGACTACAACAACAAGAGGAAATAGAAATAGCAACAAGTGCTATTGGAGCTGAAATTGCGTAAATGCTTTTTATAGAAGTTCAAGTCATTGAATTCAATTCCTCAAGACCAAAATGCGGCCAGCAGGCACACACACACACACACGCACACACACACACACACACAGCTTGTGCCTTTCATAATCAGTTATAAAACTCAGCCATTTGAAGGGGCAAACAAATTTAAACTTGTCTTGCCTCCAAAAACAAAAAACTACTGAATCTCTTCGTTTCCATTTCAACAATTAATGATCAATGATAACAACAACAACAACAATTGAAATACAATAAAAATAATTTGTTTACATATTTGTAAGAGCAACAAAGAATAACAAACAGCGACAAATTGCGTCAAATTTGGAAACTGCTGATTTGAGTGGCAAAGTTGAATTCAAATTACAAAACAATTAATGAATTTACATGAATTGTTTTCAGTTCAATACATTGGTCAATGAATGCATAAAGTTGTTAAAAGTTTTCAATGTTTTTATGTCGCAACTTTGGCTACAAATAGGATGGTTCATTTAAGTGCTAACTTAAGCTTTATATATTAATTTCTTAAGCACAAAATGCTGTCATAACTCATGAGTTTAAGCATTGAAACAATAGCACATAAATTCAAGTATTTTTATGGCTACTGGGCGACTAATAAGTATAAATTATTAAGTATTTATTATAGTAAATCATTTGTAGACTGTTTTAAATAGCTGCTAAACCCAACGACAATAATCTTTGTCATCAAGTACTTTGCGTATTTTAGTAGATGACACAAACTGATTGCATGGCACATTGTAGACAAATGCATTTTAATGATTTCACTATACCGAAAAGTGCGCTATAAATACACGTGTTTTTATGAGGCACATTTGTGGTGAAAGAAAATTGTGAAGACAAGTGGCGAATGCGACAGCGAATGAGCAAAGACTTTTATTAATCCAATGTAAGGGAAACTAATTGAATGCCTGTCCCCGATCAAAACTCTTCCACACACACTGCAAAAAGTGTTGCATACTTTTGGCTGCAGTTGTGCTGCTTCTTCCTGTTGCGTGCTGCCAACTTGTGGGAAAAAGTGCAAGTTCATTAGACGCAGCAAATGGCTGAAGTCATTTCTATAAATATGCTCAACTGGACTCGAGTCAAACATAGGAATGCAAAATTAATAGCAATCACAAAAGCACACACACACACACACACACACTGAGCGTACTACACGTTGTGAATTTGCCGAACAGCTGCCATAAAAAGTCCGAAATGAAAGACATAAAAAAAAGTGGCCAAAAAGAAAACGATGAAACGATGAAGCGACGATTCTAAGCACCGACGATACGATTACGAGTATTACAAAATACTTACTTGCGAGTCCAGAGTGCGAGAAAAACAAAATCCGAATGCAAAAACAAAAACACACAAATTCGACACATTAAAACCGCACATAAAACTTTGCAACAATAAACTGAGTAAAATACCGCGAAAAACACACTGAAAAAAAAACATTTTCAGAAGCAGATACGAGATGAAAAAAAAAATGAGTAAAAGACTTGAAAACATTAAGTATCATTATAATAATTAAAGCACAAAACGTGTAAAGAGTTCACGAGCGAATTTCATGAAATTTGAGATTCTGGAATTGCGTGTGAAGCAACAGTTCCATAAACTCGGATATTAAAGTGGTTACCAAGTTGAAAGTTTAAGCACTAATAGAGTGTTGGCTTAATTAGCTGGTGGGTAAGCAAAAAGGGTGGAGGAGGGAAGAAAAGGGAGGAGGAGGGAGGAGAAGGAAGGAGAAGGAAGGAGAAGAAAGGAGAAGGAAGGAGAAGGAAGGAGGAGGGAGGAGAAGGAAGGAGAAGGAAGGAGGAGGGAGGAGAAGGGTGGAGAAGGAAGGAGAAGGAAGGAGAAGGAAAAGGGAGGAGAAGGGAGAAGGGAGGAGAAGGGAGGAGAAGGGAGGAGAAGGGAGAAGGGAGGAGGAGGGAGGATAGTGCGTGAGTCTAACATAGTAAACAGTTTATGGAGTGATCTTAACTCGACCACAAGTCACTTTAGGGCTGAAGCTTTAACTTTATCACTCTGACAACTATTATGTGCAGTACAGCAAAAGATTAGAGCATAATTTGAAAATATTAAAAGGGTATTTAAATTGACATTTCTAGAAACTATAGAAAGCATTCTGTATGGATTTTGTGACTCAGCTGACTCTGCAGAATCTACTGGAGTAGGAAATGCAAAGTAATCAACAAAGAGCGCAGTTTTCATGAGGAATTCTAAAACATGTTTCACTCTAGCATTACAAAATATACTTCATTTTCAGTGTTTAAGTCTAAACATTAATATCAAGGGATAATGGTCTGAAAGTAGTGCTGAATGACATTGGAAGTATGCATATATATAAGCCTTATATATGTATGTATATGTAGTATGTAAATATTCTCTTCATAGTGTCATATCCTACTGTCTCTCTTGACTCTCAGTAACAAAGTGAGCCTATGAAGTTTTGTTACCTTTTTGTCTTATTTTATCAAGCAGTTTGTTTCTAAAAATCCTTCAGATGGTATAACAGTTAGTTACCAAAGGAATAAAGGTTGAAGTACAGTCTTTGTATGAAGAACTTAACTGCTTATTAAACTATCTCAACTTGCACAGTATTTACCTAAAGATACTCATTAAACTATCTCAACTTAACTTGCACAGAATATACCTAAAGATACTCATAACCTACTGAATACGTTTCAGTGCATTCGAAGTACTGTATCTTACAGCTACACTAGAAACAAACCCCTTCAAACTGCGCCTTAAAAGGGCTTACTCTTTATACCATTGAAACGATGTGTGCATCTTCCAGGGTATCAAATTGTTAACAAGCACAAGATACTCTGCCATTTTTGTGCCTCAAGTGTGGTCACTTTTTTGATTCTATTTCATTGCTTTGTTGTTATTGGAAATTTGTGGCAAATTGTAAGCTAATTGGCCACATTAATTACGCACAATGGGCAGTGAGAGCGTGGAAAAGTAGAAGAGTGGCAAGAATGCTGCTGGTCAGGTCAAGTAGTTAATGCTCAATTACAAATTGGTTGAAATTGGTGAAGCAGTGGGGGGTTGGGGGGGGGGGGGGGGGCGTGGTAGGCAAACTACTTAATGCAGACAAATGACAATGCCACCTGGCGGCAAGTGGCAGCATCATCAACATCGTGGCAAACTGTGCGGCACGTAGCGTCTAAGTGCCACAAATTACGCACGCAAATTGGCTTTGTTGTTGCTGTGCTGCTATCTCTTTCACACACACACACACACGCTCTCTCCCCCTCTCACTCTAACGCTGGTTATCTCCCTCTCTTTTTCACCCACTCACTTGCAGTCTTGACTTTTGCATATCAGTCAATAGTTTGTTGCAAGCCGCATATTCTACCTCCCCCACTCTCTCTCTCCCTTTCTCCCCTCTCTTCCTCTCCCTCTCTCTCCCACTTCCTCTCCCTTGGTGCAACTGGTCAAATTTGGCCATTAAACGTGGCTTAGTTGATCAAAAAACCGTTTCATAGACAAAAGCGACTAGCTCAAGTTGAGTGTGTGTGAGGCGGTGTGTGTGTGTGTGAGGGTGTGTGTGTGTGTGTGTGGGTGTGTGTGTGTGGGTGTGTGTCTGACAACTTAATATGAGGCACGAACCAAGTGACACCCGGCCGCACTTTGCTCTGCGCTGTTTTGTGGTGGCAAGAACGTGAGCGGAGGAGGGGCTGCTGTGGGTGTGGCTTGTGGGCGTAGAGTGTGGAGTGGGCAGTGGGGGGGGGCTGTAAAGCAGGGAGTTTTGGGCGGTTGCACGTCAAAAGTCAGCCGACAACTTAAAGGCGTTAATGGTCGTTTGTTTTATGAGAAATTGCCAAAACGTGAGCGGCATGTGAAAACTTGCCTCCAGTGGCAAGTGGCAAGTGGCAGGACCAAGAGAGTCACGGACGGACAGTGGAAAAGAGACGTCAGGACATGAAGACTTGAGGACTTCAGGACTTGAGGACTTGAGGACGTCAATGTCTGTCTCAAAACAAAAGTTGTAAAAAATCTGCGCGACGACTTTGTATAACATCAAAAGCGCCAGGATCAACAGTCGACGGGCGTGCTGGCAGTGCTATGCCCCCGCTCCCAACCCCACTACCTTCCCCTTTCACTACCCACTGCCTGCCCCTTTTCCGCCCTACGCGCGGCAAAGCCCGAAAGCAACAACAATTGTGGCCAAAAGACAAGGACGTGCTCTGAGGCTAAAACCTCTAAAAATATGAAAGATGGCAGCATTTAAATGAGTAAATGTAGCGTATAGCTTGGCTATAACTGGCTGTATATACCCTACAACAACAGCAGCAGCAGCAACAACAGCAACAACAGATTCACAAACCTCCAAGCAGCAAAACTGCTGTGTTTTACTACAAATTTAAATCGTAATTGCAGTTTAAAGTCAATTACAGTGCTGTTTAAATGTTTGTGTACCACAAATGAAAGACAATTATATAATATGTTACTTTAAGGCTTACTATTTTATATAAAAACTAACTTAATAGACACCTCTACTCTCTTTTTAGAGTACGTGGTCTAAAAATCAATAAACTAAAAAATTTTTATTTTATAAAATATTAAAAAAAAACATTGTCTTAAAAAACAATAAAAAATAGTTCGTGCTACTTAGAAAAACTTTTAAAAATTTAGAAATCTTTTTAAATACACTTAAAAAAAATAAACAAAAATTAAAGTCTACAGTCTGAAAGAAGTGTGGATAATAAATTGAGACTCAGTTCGTTATAATATTAAATTTTATGAGCAATTTTAGGAGTTTTCAATTAAACACAAACTTGGTATTGGTATCTTAAAGTGCAGGCTAGGGTATGCTGTAGTCGTGCTACATTTAGTAAGAATTTTCTTATGTGTTGACATTTTATTCAACTGACAAAAGTTGTCAGCACTGAAGCTTTAGTTTGTATTGTTCTTGTGAACTTAGCCCTTGCTACACACACACACACGCACACACACACACTCACACACACACACACACACACACACACACACACACACACACACACACACACACTCGAAGCTCAAAGAATTGCAGAAATCCATCCGCAAATTCTAAACAAATTCTCAGTCAGGTGTTACTCGTGTGTGTGTGTGTGTGGGGGGGGTGTATATGTGTGACTGGGTGTGTGTGCGTGTGTAGTGCCTGTGTGTTGGCCTCCCTAGTACACAAGTTACTACATCACATGCTACACATGCTACGAGTAGACAACCTTATGCTCATTTGTTTAGTCTTTCAGTTTTTCAGTTGTTTGAATTTGCATTTATTACAACATGGAATTTAATTTCCTGCCATTGTGACTGGCAACCAACAGGTCACAATAGATCACAAGACAAGGCAAAAGAACGAGCTCAAAATTCATTTAATTCAATTATTGTCACATGACTTGAATCATTTTTATCAGTAAAACAAAACTATTCCAAGAGAAATATAAACACAGGGTATCAAAAAAAGGGTATAAAAACAGTTCAATCTGATAAGCTGTTCTCATATTCATAAACACTTGGAATTTCCATTGATTTCTAATAGTTTTAATCGCTTTGCTGGCATTTCATTCATATCGAATTTAAGTTCTTTATCGTCACTTGAAAGCGCATTCCAACAAACGTTTTCGCAGCATAAACAAATTCAATTTTATTGGTGATAAGATATAAAATTCTTAGTTTAAATTTAGGGAAATATTAAAAAAGGAGCGGGGTTTTTTTCTAGCAAAAAGTAATAAATAAATGGACGAAATTTAGAGATTTAATTGTTACTTAATTCAGCAGTGGAAGACACTAAATTAAGTCATAGATTATTATGATAATCAGTGAACGACTAAATAAATATTGTTTAAATAAAAGTAGATTTCTATAATTTAATTTAAATTTTAATTGTAGTTTGATTAATAGGCCTTGTTAATAGCTCAGAGTACCTATCATAATGAGAACTTATCATGTGATGAGTTCGAATCTGGCTTACCAAACCCTCAAGCAGCAAAACTGCTGTGTTTTACTACAAATTTAAAATGTAATTGCAGTTTAAAGTCAATTACAGTGCTGTTTAAATATGTGTGTACCACAAATGAAAGACAATAAAAATGTAATGGTATTTAGTGCATATAGTGTAACTTATATGCAACTTTATGGCTTACAATTTTATATAAAAACACACTTAATAGAGCAGTCTGCTCTCTTTTTAGAGTACGGGGTCTTAAAATCACAAAACTAAAAAAAAATTTTATTTTATAAAATATTTAAAATAAACATCATCAACTTATAGTTATTTGTTCTGCATATCTGAGTGTGATTATTGTACAAGTTTTTTAGTTCAAAAGAATGAAACTTTATCTCAATATATGTATGTCTAATTTAGTTAAAAACAAGAAAGAATGCTATAGTCGCCTCGCGACTTTAGGATACCCGTTACTCAGTTTCAATTTGTTATTAACAATGGTGATGGATAAAATAGCTTGGCAAACACAGAACATTTTCATACAAATTCATGTTTAGAGCATTTTTTCGACCGATCGTTCCTATGGAAGCTATACGATATAGTTGTCCGATTTGTATCAAACTTGGTTAGTATATATATATTATTGTCAGATGTATTCTGTGTGAGTTTGATTTATATAGCTTAGTTAATGCAAAAGTTTTCCATACTAACTCATATTTAGAGCGTATTTTCGACCGATCGGCCCTATGGGAGCTATACGATATAGTTGTCCGATTTGGATCAAACTCGGTCAGTACATATACTATATGTACTTTTCGTGTAAATTTGGTTCAGATAGCATAGCTAACAAAAAAGTTTTCTATACTAAAACATTCTAGTTTAACCTGTACATTTACCTTTATATGCAAATAAAACGCCCTAAAGTGGGCGTGTCAAAAAACAAAAACAAACTTGTACTGCTTGGGTATTGTACCTTTCATTTGCGACCACTAGCATTTTTCTAGCTCTTATAGTCTCTGAGATCCTTTTGTTCATACAGACGGACGGACGGACGGACGGACAGACGGACAGACGGACATGGCTATATCGACTCGGCTATTGATGCTGATCAAGAATATATATACTTTATGGGGTCTGCCACGCCTCCTTCTGCCTGTTACATACATTCCAACGATTACAATATACCCTTTTACTCTACGAGTAACGGGTATAAAAATAAGAATTTATTTGCCTTTGCCACTGGATTAGTTTTCTAAATTCCCTACCCTTTTTAGCACAATTTAATTACATTTTTTAATCCCCCCTTTTACGGCTATTATCAAATCAATCAACTTGAGTCTCATTTCACTTAGTGGAAGTGGATAAGTGTGTCATATTTAGTAGCTCATCTGATATGAGTAATGTGCAATTTGAAGCATCATTCCAGTAATCGTTTAAGCTGCAAATAGAGCGGAATAAACAGCAGAGGGCGGAAGAGGGCGTGGCCAAGCGAGGGGGGGCGAAGAGGGAAACTAATTAAATCAAAGCAATTGCAAGAAATTTACAGTTTAATTAAGGCAAAGCAAATTGTGTTTTTATACATAGTTATATGTATCACATATATCTATTTGTTATACTATATATACAAGTCCATTTTATGCTCTAAATATTTCCTGCTGTGACGACCTAGCAACAGAATGTTTTGGGCTTGAGGTTGAGATGCATATCATAAGCAGAGTGAAAAATGCTCAATTCTCAAGCGGATCAAATGTGCAATTTAGCGTGTCCCAGGTCCAGGTCCAGGTCCATGTCCAGCACAGATATGTATATATGTGAGTGTATATATATATATATTTACTTACTACGATTCTGTCGGCTTTCTGTCGCCTTTATGATGATTGACGCACTGCACTTAAAAAATCTTGAGCGAATAATCTTTTTCGGAGGCGTCAATTGCTTTGCACTTGCCCCAAAGACCCAAATACTTTTGGCTGCACTTGATGCTAATACAGATACAAATACTTAGTAATTTGCATCGCCCCCACAGTGTTCTATTTCATATGCACAATGAAACAAAGGCCAGTTACTTGCATGTAAACAATAAGAATGGAATTTTGCTTAAATTCCAAACATTTTTTCAAGCACTCAGCAATTGAGCTTTTTCATTTATTTTGACAGTGCACTGTTTACACTTCTTTAGCTATTTATTAGCTGCTAATTTTATTTTTATATCCACAAGTATTTTTATTTAATAAATAAACTTTGTCGTACATAAATTCCTACTAGGGTTTATCATAAAGCGAAAACAAGTGTTGTTTTATTTTAATAGATTTAAAATTCATTTTGTTATTTCGTTGGTATGTTCTATAAATGTATTTTATTTTGGCTTAGAGAAGTCTTAAAATATTCTTTAAATACTGTATAAAATATTATATTTTATAAATCTATTTTACTTTGGCTTAAAGGCTTAAAATATCCCAAAAATATTCTTCACATATAATTTATAAAATAATTATATTTTATAACAAATTTATTTTATTTTACTTTGTCTTGAAGAAGTTTTAAAATATTCTTAAAATATTCTTCAAATATTGTATAAAATTAATTTATTTTATAAATAAATATATTTTATAATTTTATTTCACTTTGGCTTGAAGTCTTCACTTTTTACACACATCATTTGTACTAATTTTTATACTTTTCCTGTATGTAGTTTGATTTTTCATTTAAATATTATTTATTTTTATATATTTTATGCATTATTATGTTATTATTATTTCATATATAATTATTTAAATATACTTATGAGTTTTTAGTATTTTTAAAAATTTTTTAAATATTTTTTAAAACGTTTTTTATAAATTTTTTTTTTCGTTATTAAAAATATATTTTCTTAAAATATTTGTGTTTGTGTTTCTTTTTTCATTAAGAAAAATAATACATTTATATAAATTTAAACTTAAATAAATATTTGTACTATTTTGAAGACTTTTATATTCACGGCCTACACGTCGTATGCTCAACTTAGCCAAGGAACAGGAACAGGAGCTGCCATTGTATTGCCATTTGGCAGTGCCAGTTTGCCAATTACCTTGACGTTAGTTTTTAATCAAATTTCCACATGTTTTTGCCGCTTTCATTGCCTTTAATTGTGGCCAACAACAACAACAACTCAAATCTCTTTCGATTTTTATTGTTTTCTTTTTTTTTTTTTTTGAGCTTGCCACAAATGTTTGCAGTCCGTCTATAGAAGTTTGGCCAAATTTCCTTCTATTTTTTAGAGGGATGGTTAAGGGGCTCTGCACTATCGATTGCTCATCGCAATTGTCTAGGCGAAAAGCGATTTTCGAAAGAAAGCAAAAAAAAAAAAACACAAAAAAAATTCACATTGGCTCCACATGCGAATTGATGAAAATAAATTGCCAACACACATGTGCCGCGAAAATTTATGAGCGGGTGGCCAAAAAGCAACCAAACGTTTTTCTATTCTGTAATTTCTGTTTACCCTGCAAATGTGCGTGGGCAAGGGGTATATTAGCAGTAGATTTTTGGGTGTATTTATTGCGGACTGGTAACAAAACATCTGAGAATTATTAAAAATATTCAAAATATTATTATTAAAATGTTATTATCATTTGATCATTTGATGCAAAAAAAAAAATTTTTAAATTTTTATTTAGGGACATATTTAAAATAATTCAACTTTTAACCCAAGAGGAGAGTTTGATTTTTTTCTGTAGACTTTTTTCAATTTAATTTATTTGAAGTAAATAAATTTATTTATTAAACACTAAAGTTAAAATTTAATATTTTTCGCAGGGTAGCGCCAAGTCGAGACTAGTTTCTGCGCCTTGTGCTTGTAGATATTTGCAGGAAATGAGGGAAAATCATTGTCTATGTCTGTGGGACGGCCTAATTTGGCATTGCAGTTTTTCCTGATTTTTCATTTTTAGGTGTTGAGTCGATTTTTGATTTTGTTAGTTTTCGGTCTGCGTTTTTGATTTATGGGTTCAATGAACGGAATTAGAGAAATAGAGAGAGAGGGGGAGAGGGGGAGTGGGAGTGGGAGAGAGGGAGTGAGGGAGAGTGGGAGAGAGGGAGAGTGGGAGAAGCGAGTAAGGTTGGGACGAGGATTGCTTGTTGGATGACAACACCTGCAGTGACCTTGGCGACGTGTGTGTGTGTGTGTTTGTGTGTGTGTGTGTGTTTGTGTGTGTGTGTATGTGTGTGTGTGTGTGTGTGAGTGTGAGTGTGTGTGTGTGTGTGTGTGTGTGCCACAGTTATTTGTGCCAAGCAAGCAACAAGTAGCTCTCTTCTCTCCTTCTCTTTCGTCCTCTGTTTCCCCTACTTCCCTGCCTCCCCCTCCGCTCACACGCTGCCTCCCTCTGTTTTGTGTTTTTCATAAATCTAGCATTTGGTTCAAGGACATTTTCGTCGCCGTTGTCTAATTGCACGCACAATGCAAATATTCTTGCAAATTCTTCACTTGCATTGTTTGTTCAACGCTGCGTATGCGTAATCATAATATTATTCACTGTTGACAGCAAACTGGCAAATGTGTCTTAACACACTGCACACGGCTAATAATAATAAAAACTAATAATAACAATAACAATGCTAATTCTAATGACTAAGAACAGTAATCTTTTGGGTGGCACTCTGTGCTCAATTCTTGGCACATGCTTAAAATCATCCTTGCACTTATTAGGCAGTCCACATGGAGGACACTGACGCTATTGGAGCAGTGCTAAGGAATTATGTGTCTAAATATTAACAATTTATTATGCTATAAATTTGATTCGAGTGCAAAAATTAGCAAAACATTGGGAATGATTAAATGGTGGATTAAATTGTTGGATAAATAGAATTTTAGATACAACGACATTATCTAAACATAATTTATAATTAATTATACCGCTTAAATGGGTGTATAAATAAAATAAAAAATTCTTGGGATAAATTGTAAGCTTTGAAATTCCACTTTGGAATCCAAAAATGCACAACTTCCCTGTCCAACTCCTCTTCTATCTTTGCCTCTCTTCACTGTTATTGTTACCAGCAATAAATGCTTAAAACAAAAATAAATAAAAAAGCAAAAGAAAAGTTTAAAAAGCGACACGTGACTTTATAGGTTCTTGAGTAACCTCTGCTACTCCTCCCTTCACTTCCTGCCCTCTGCTCTCGCTTTGCCTGCCCTTCTTCAATCTCTTCTTCCCACTTTTGTATCAACACAGGTTTGGCAAACTGAGACATCGATACCACAGTCTCCACAGTCGCCACTTCTCGCTGCTCTTTCACTGCCTCTTGACTGTGCCCTTTCTCTGCTCGGTGCTCTTTTTTGTGGGTCCAGACAGTGTCGCAGACAAAGCGTAGACAGTGTTAAAGTCAACCACAAAACAGACAAACAAATTGACAGAAACATCAGCAACGAAAGCCATGAGAAATATTCTTGCACACAAAAGTTTGTTCAACTTATTTTTATTTTGAGTGCCTGTACTTAAAACTGAGTGAGGGGTGTGCAAGGTTGGTCAGGCAGCAGCAGGGCGGGGCCACGCCGGGACTATAAGAGGTAGAGCCAGTAAATTCTGACGGAAAGTACATGCAGAGCTATTCCTTGATCTAGCTAAAATACAGGGTCTTTTACAGTTCCCTTTACTATTCCCTGCTATTGTTCTGCTTGTGCTTGCAGTTGATATTTGTTGTCTGTGTATTTAAAATTTGTGTGTTTTTTTTTCTGTTGATAAATTTCAGCAGAATTTGAAGTGTTTCAGTTTCCGCTTTGGGTTTTCCTTTCATTTAGCCTGAGAATTTTCTACAACCAAAAAAGAAGCGACATGTAATAACACGTAGAGACACAAGCTCTTCTCTCTCTCTCTCTCTCTCTCTTTCTAACTCCACACCCCGTCTGCCCCTTCCGCACTCTCTCTCTGTCTCAATTTATAAAGCTATCGCCACCTGTTCGACATGAGCAACTTTATCGAGAAACCTTATCGTCGTTTATCTTGGTGCAGCGCAATGCACATTTGACCCACATTTCATAAATTCTCAGCCAGACTGCGACAGAGTAGTGGGAGAGAGTGAGAGAGAGAGACAGGGAAGGGGATTGGGAAGACGTGGGTGGAGTAATTAACTTAATTTTATGAAAGTGTCGGAAATGGGAATAAGGACTCGTTAAGTTGGGAGAATAAAACAATTTCGTTACTTTTTTTTTTTTTAAATAACAAATTTATTTCATTTTTAACTTTTTTTTTTTTTTAAGTTAAAAATATCTTTTATATAAGAGAGCTGGGAATATTTTTATATATAAAGAGTTACGAATATTTTTACAACAAGCAAAAATATTATAAATAAAATAAGAAGTAGGAAAAATCATAAACTAAAAATACATTTAGCTGTTTTATAATTTTAGGGCACAAAATTAAATTTTTTTTCATTCAATTGATAAAAATATAAATATATAATAATATTTGAATTGATATAAAATAAAAATATATTTAAATGGTTTATAATTTTAGGGTACAAAATTAAATTTATTTCCCATTTGCTGAAGGCTTAAATATTTTAAAAATTGACATAAAAAATACCTTCACGTTGAAATCAAAATATTTATTTTATAGTTGAGTTTTCCTGCACAAGAATGTTGTTTAACTATATAAATATATTTTTGCTAAACTGTGGAGTTACTTAAATTAAAATGAAGGGTACAAAATGAAATAATCAATTTCATTGAATCATTGAATTAATAAAAATAAAAATATATAATAAAAATTGAATTGATATAGACTTAAAATACAATTAGATGGTTTATAATTTTAGTGCACAAAATTAAATTGATTTCCCATTTGCTGAAGGCTTAAATATTTTCAAATTTGACTTAAAAAATACGTTCTCATTGAAATCAAAATATTTATTTTATACTTGATTTTTGGTAAAAAAATGTTGTTCAAATATATAATAATAAAAAATATTTTTGCTAAGCTCATAAAATGCTGAGAAGGCACTTAAAATAAAATTAAGTTAAACTATTTTCCCAATTAAAATACTTGTATTGTTGAATAAAAGAAGGCAAACAAATATTTGTCTATCGATTCGATTGGAGCAAACAAGCAAACAAGCAAACAAATCATATGTTCTTTGGGCATTTATCAGACAACAACAACAACAACAAAAGCTGTTGACTTGTGACGTATCACACTTCCAACTTGGAGTGGGAAAAAGCGAATAAAAAATTGAAGACGACTGAAATAAACAAAAACAAAGCTGCTTTCTGGAAACTAAAATCAATGCGTTGAGTAAATGGTCATAAAAAGTTGACACTCGAAATCAATTTTCAATTAACAAATAAATAAATAAATAAATAGAAGACAGCAGTAAATTGATCAACGCCAAATTTAAAAGCTTTTCTACATGAAAAATTAAGTGGAAAAGAGGAAAAATAATTAAGTAAAAAATCAGTCACTGTTTGACAAGCACTGACTACAGCGCCAAAAGGGGAACTCTCTTTTTTGTGGTTTAATTGGGCTTAAATCACACAAATGATATGTTTATACTGATAACAGATAACAGCACACAGAGTGAAAGAGACATGGCGAAAGAGTGGGAGGGAGAGAGAGAGGTGACGCCAAACTCAATGCACACTGTTAACAGCAAGCTTTTCACCACTGCGCTGCAGTGTTACCAGCTGCACAGTGCTTCTCCAACTGCGCAGCAAAGACACTTAGCAAAGTTTCGCACCTCAGCAAGCTTTTTAGCCCAGACATTTTGCCATACAGGCGACTGGAGTGAAATGTATTGCTAAGCTAAGTAGTTTAAAGTTGATTCTTTGTATGAACTAAATTTGTGCATGACTATTAGATACGCTGTAAAAGGACTCAATTGATTTTTTATGCTTTTTAAATGGAATTTCTAAGCTTAGTGCTACGTATTTGCATAAACTCAACTAATATTATAAATAAAATGTTTAAAAAATACAAATAAAATTATAAATAAATTTGTGTATATTTATTTACAGCAAATCTCTAGTCTGGACGAGAATGACAAACTGTTCTTTGCACCGGAAGATGAGTCCCCGTTGTCAGCGTCGTCGCTGCAATCAAAAATTCCACTGATCGAGGATAATCCCGATGATACGGGTGCTACCGGTTTCTGGAACGCTGGCGTTTCCCGTGTACGTCGGGAGTTGTCCCGCTTCTTTGGCACCAACGATGCCCATCACCAGAGACAAAAGCGACAAAAGCGTCCCGCCAACAAGAAGCGTTCCGTAAAGCGTCAGAATCGCGCTTTGCAGAAGAAACGGGCATCCGAAGACTATGAGGATGGTTCCGGTATTGCTGAATTGGAAACTGCATTCTGTGAGTAGAAGTTTATGTTAAAAACATTAAAGATGTCATAAATGAATTGATTTTGTAACGAAATGATTGCAGATCGCATTCGATTCACTGTCGCTGAGCCCTATCAGAATGAGTTTAATGACAAAGACAGCAAACAGTTTCTCAATCTGAGCAAAGAGATCGAAATGGGATTACGTGAACTCTTCCGTCGCAATTACGAGGGCGATGACGATGATGCCGATCTGCATAGCACTCTGCTGCAAGTCGGGTAAGTTCATTAAGGAAACTAACTGACAGAAAATCTTCACTAAATATTTCATATATTTTTTGAATATTTTATAATTTTATTTAATGCTAAATTCCTTGTTTGCAGGCCAACGGATGACAATTTCCACAGCTATGTGATTGTCAATCTGGCAATACCCTCCAACTTTCCCGATTTCGAGTACGAATTGCGTAAACAATTGGAAAGTTATCATTTGATTGGCAAACAGAGCGCCTCCATGGACAATGATTTCTATTTCCGTGCCATCCAGGGTAAGTGCTAGTCGTGCATTAAATCACATTTCTCATAACCAAAGTCATAAGCTAATGACTGCTTTGGTGTTGGCCAACGCAAGCTTTTGCCCACTAAGCTTTCAACTGTAAATTGTCAAAAAGAAAGCTTTAAAGCTTTGAAGCTTGTAGTTTTAAACTCTAAGCTCAAGCGTCCAGGATACTAGCGGCTAGTTATAGAGTCTATATGCCGCTGTAGCACTGTATCTATGTAAAACTCAAAGTATTCACACACTTAAGCACCTCTGATCACACACACACACACAAACACACACATATATACACTGTAAACTGCTTTATACACTAAGCGAAAAGTCGCACTGTAAACATTGCGCGACTCAACTGAAATTAAGTATTTGCGTTGCTTAAAACTAGAGATGGGCATGGGCCTCTTTATTGAGGCACGGCACGGAGAAAAGAACTCTTAGTACCAGCACGAACAATTTTTTAAAAGGAATTTGTCTTAAATCTTACACCACCAAAAACACGAGTCTTATATAAACCCTTAACGATGTGCATGGCACAGGAATACTTCATTTTATTGAACCGATTTAAGTTTGGAATATTTTAAAGTTATTTAAAGTTAAGAAATGTTTTAGTTTTCTTAAAAATTCCGTTAAATTTGTTAGTATAGATATGTATTACGAATTTCAGAATTTAAATACCAGATTTTGTTTTGAATTTTAGTCAGTTTTAAACAGAGTTAACCATTTTTAGATAAACTGTAAGAAATTGATAGATGAAGTCAAGTTTTCTTTGCGTTCTCACTGATCGGCAGTGAAAAGAAGTTTATTAAAACTTTGCTTAAACCAAAAGCTATTGAAAAACATTTATAAAACAAAGAAAAGTTTTACTTTATAAAATTTTTAAGCTAGATCACTAAAGGAAACAATTCTGAGTGTCCTTGCTGTTAACTTCCATTTTGAGTTTCCCAATTTTATAGAACTGAGAACTTAAAGCTAATCAACTACTTCAAGTTAGAAACACGGTGTTTTAAGTACGAAATACTTGATTTTCTGTTGTTGTTTTGGCCACTGTGTAAGCCGCTTTATCGTTCAACTCACAATCGCATATAGGAAATGAATGCCGCAATATTGAAGTTGATGAATTTACGTGTGCGAATGGAGAAATCGTGAGTGTTCCCTGCTCGATTATCTGTAATGAGACGCCCGATTGTGCCGATGGATCCGATGAGGATGTGGATATGTGTGATCAACGACGCAACCAGACGGAGAATCAAAATTCAAATCCACCCAATCCGTATGCACCGAAGCCTCTGGACGTTAATGATGATTACGATTTTGGGGATGATGAACTTTCGAATGAGACTTTTATCGAGACGGAAAATCTGTGCAGAACACCCAAAGAATTGTTTCAGTGTAATAGCGGTAGTCCATTCCACATATTGTGCGAAGATGTTTGCAATGGCATCACCAATTGCGGCGATGCCTCCGATGAGACACCGGAGGTGTGTCAAAAACATAATGCCGTGAATAGCAATCAATGTCAATCGATGGAGGATGTGTTTCAATGCAGAACCGGTTATCCGCTTAGTGTATTCTGTGAGAATATTTGCAATGGTTTCAATAACTGTGAAGATGGTTCCGATGAGGATCCAATTATGTGCCAAAATCGTCCTAATTCGATCGTACCCACCGAGGAGGAGTGGAATACACGTGTTGTGGAAGACAAGCCCGTAACCGAAACCGTAACCGTTGCAGGCACCGATACCGAAACTATTCCGATACAGTGCACGGATCCTGATGGTGAATTCCAGTGCATTAATTCCGATATGCGTATCAAATGCTATGAAGTTTGCAATGGATTTGCCGAATGTCCCGACACCTCCGACGAAAGCCCAGAGCTTTGCTATCCTAATTCTAATTCGAACTCGAACTCGAACTCGAATACAATTCCAATTCCAACTCCGCCCCCCTCGGAGGAGCGTCAGTGTCAGAACATGGAGGATACGTTCCGCTGTGTCAGCGGTTCGCCCTATACGATACCCTGCTTCGATGTCTGCAATCGGAAACACGATTGTTCCGATGGCTCCGATGAGGATGCCGAAATATGTGAGCGTTTTAATCGACCCAACGAAACACCCAACCCATCCACGAGCTATACGTCCGAGGTCTATAATGTCGTCTGTTACGGGGAGGTCTGTCAACGTGTGCCGAAAAATCCGGGTTTGTTTTCGATACTATTCGTTTGAATGCAGGGCGATTTTTGTGTCTCTATGCAGTGATGTGATTGTTATTCTATATCGATAGTTTGCAAAATATCGCTATGGCAGCCATGATGTAAATTAATCGATTTTTATTGCAGTCAAGTTGTTATCGCCGCCATCGATTAATAGTAAAATTGTCGCTGCTCACCGATATATTGCAAATTATCGATATTGCGCACATGTTATCGAAGCAATTACCTATCGTTGTTATCGATAACGATATATTGCCTTCGATTAACACTTAGGGTGTCTAGTTTTAAGCGGATTATCTTATGTTTGGGTCTTAGGCATTGGGTCTAACGACTCCACACACTAACACACACACACACACATATACGCATCACTCACACACACGCACACGCATACATATGTATAATTGTATGTATGTGTGTTTTTGTGCTTTGTCTGTATTTCATCACGAGTTCTACTTAGCAGAAGACTCTCTTACTCTCGCTCTCCCTTTCCCTCTCTCACTGCCTGTCTCACTCTCTGTCATGTACGCTCAGCTGTTCTTTCTTTGTCTTCCTCGTACTTGTCCTTGTCTCTCCCTCTTTAGCCCTCTCATTCAAGCTCTCTCTCTTTCACTCTCATTCGCTGTCTCACTCGTTCAGCTCTGCTCGCATTCATTCGTTTGCCTCTCATGTCTCTGCGTCCTTATCTGTGTCTCTCTATGTCTCTCATTCTCTTTACCTTTCATTCTCTCTCTGTCTCTCTTGCACTTGTGCTCCTCGTGCTGTCCTTGTCTCTCTGTTGCTCTCTTTGTTCATTGTTCTTTGTTGTCTTTAATTATAAATTTTATTTAAAAGTGTTTTAATTATTTTGCTGCCTTCCACACACACACACACACACACCCACACACACACCCACACACACACACACACAGATCTTAACGCACCTGAACCGACTGAATCCGTTGATGAGGACGGCTCCGGAGACCCAGAACCAGTACCGGAACCGACACCGGAATGTCGCGGTGATTCGACCTATTATTGCTACAATAGCAACACACGAGTCTGTGATGAGATGAAGTGTGATGGCAAAAATGACTGTCCCAATGGCGAGGATGAGGAGGATTGCCCAAGCTCCTTGGGTAATGAATCATTAAATCAATTCGTTTGTCATTCTCACAATTCATGAACAAACTCCTACCGAATCTAAAAAGATCTTCTATCTAAATTCGCTACTATCCTTTCAAAATTTTACATCAGTCGTTCTACTTTACTACTATCTAAACTGTTTGGGATTGGCTGTGATCCCTTTGATAAATTCTACATACTTTCCATTCACTCGTCATCATTTTAGTTGCCATTCAATTGGATTCGATTGAACACACTTTGGCATTCAAGTAATTTCTACACAGAAGTTACTAACCCAAAATTTACTGTAAATTTGTACCCCAAATTGCTAGTTCTTTAAGCTGACATTTCTGCGTATCTCATTCATATCGATTTATATATAACTTAGGATTATTTAAGACTTCATTCATTGTATAAGGTAGCTATCTAAAATAATCTTTTGCTCAAGGTTTAAAGCTCATATTGGACCTCATTTACTACCCTAAATCGATTGACATTAAATTTATTGCTTAACATCTATGAAAATTCTATACATAAATTAGTCTTAGCTACTATATCGCAATCAGTATGCATATCAACACAAATTATATATATTTTAAATTAGCCCTTTAAATTTTATACTCAACTGCAAATTAAAAATCCCTTGTAGCGTGATCTCAACTGGAAAATCTATATATCTAGTCCCCTTAATGTTTCCAGATCACTTGATTTAATAATTATAAATATCATTTAAGTTCAATTGATCACTAAAGTCTTAGACAACTTCAGTAAGATCAGCTCAGTGCTTTACACAATATTAAAGATCAGTGATGTACATATATCAGAATTCTACCTAGATCACTTTAGACCAGTTCAGATCGAAGTCATGCCAATAAAAATTAAATTTACTTGTAGTTAGATCACCATTTAGACCCTGTATTTGGTCTACATAAAAAAATATTAATAAATTACTCATTAAACATCGACCGATCAGTGAAAATGAAATATAAGTAGTCAAGCTCTTAATTTAAATGATCGCTACACACACCAAGATCACTTTAGTTCTGTATGCGCTACAGAAATTGCATATATCTCAACTATATATATATATATATATGTAAACCGTCATTCGATCACTTGAAAATCGCATACAATTCAATATTCGTCACTTGAGATCAGTTGTGATCAATTGCTCCCAATGAAAATGCTCGTTAAACATTTTGTGACTTTGTTTCATCAGCTTTTTTTTAATAACTAAATAAGTTGCTTAACTATTTGGTTTTATGTTTGTTTATTACTTTATTTAATTTTTTTAATTTATGTGCATTTTTTTTTTGGCATTTTGCGTTGCGTTTTTTATGGCGTTCATTTAGTTTGCACTGAAGAGGAATTCAGATGCGACAATCGTTGTTTGGATCGATCAATGCGTTGCGATGGTGTCATTCAATGTCAAGACGAGACCGATGAGGCCGGTTGTACCGATAACGATAACGATAACAACAATGACAACGATAACGATAATGATAACGGTAACGGTGATGACGATGACCAGCGACAACCAGAACCAGAGCCAGAACAAACCGATGAAGGACATGAATCCGAAGACGGTCACAAATCCGATTTCGATTCAGAAACGAACACAGATCAAGCTACAGCTGACGGTAGTAAATTCTTAATATCTTTAATTTTTTAACATATTTCTTTGATTGTTTTTTATTTACCAAACATTTAAATTTATTATGGCTTTTAAGTAGTTTTTCCGATTTAATTTATTGAAATTGTTTTAATTTTCCTTCTGCTGAATTCCAAGTCTTATGATGTCAGAGTCGTTTGCTGATCTCATTTTTGATTGGGTCAAATTGAAAATATACTATTTAAATAGTACTTTCTATGGAAGTGAATTGTTTTTGGTTTCTTTTGAAATCAGTTTATTGTTATTGCCAAATATTTATACGGCATTAAGTTATTTCAATTATTCCCAATTTCGATCACTTGCTGCATTTATTGCAATTGCAATTTGCAACATTTACGTTTACGTTTACGGTACGTGCCGCGCCACTTGAAATTATGCGAAATTAAACATAAATTGTTCCATTTTATTGAATACAAATTCTACACAAATTACTCTACAAAAGAATTGAGTAGAATGCGGATTCAAATGATTCCAATGAAATAGTGTGGAAAGCGATACAATCGTGATTATCTCATGTGTTTCGCCTGGTTTGAAAAAGTATTTCGTGGGGAATGCTGGAATGGAACAGCGTGTTCCACTACTTTTTGGGGCTAATGTTTAATTCCATTGCTCTGTATTTAAATTGTAGCTATTAGTAAACATAATTGATGGCATTTTCTGGAATTAATTAGATTTTGGGTATTGAAATAAATATGGAAAATAAATCTATATCAAAGTATCAAATTAAAATCACATAATTCTCTCTTTTAGTTTTATTTTAAAATTTTAATAGTTAATAAATAATAATAATAGTTTATTAAAAAAAAAAAGATTTTTTTAGTTTTAAAATAATAGTTAATAAAGTTTTACTGCAAAAAATGTAAAAAAAAATTATTTAGTAATAATAACTAAATAATTTTTCTTAAATTTAAATAATAACTAAAAAATCTTTTTTTAAATTTCTTGCAGCTAAAATTTATTAACTATTATTTTAAAACTAAAAAAAAAATTTTTTTTTTATTAAAACTCAAATAGATCGAATTTTTTATGCAATTAAATTAAATAGAAAGTAAACAAAAATTAAAAAAGTTAGGCTACAAATTTTGTATAAATAAAATATTGCTTAAAAAAAAAAAAAAAATGACTAAAATATGTTTCAAGCAATTTTTTTAAGCAAAACAATTTTTAAAATAAAAATTAATTTTTAATAAATTTTTTCTAACTGAAGTTTCTCAAAAATTCTTTTCCCAGCAAACTAATGCTTAAAATCTCAGACACATATGTACTGCTGCTTTATGAACTGTTTTTTTCTAAGCAAAAATCAGCTAAAATCATAATCAAATCATTTGCATAAAGCACAAATTTTGTGCACAGCAAGAACATTTATTTTTTGGAGTCAGTGTGGTTTCGATTGCGTTGCGTTTCCCTCGTTTCCCTCGCTTCCCTCGCTTCACACTTTGCCACCACTTTAAACACAGACAAAAGCGATCAAATTGCTTATGAAAATCTGCGAGTGCCGCAGAGTGGTCCCACCCTCAACCACTGCTCCACCGCTCCACACGCCACACCTCATCCCCTTGTGCTGCCGCCAGTGACCCTGACCCTACGCCAAGTGTACGCGCGAGTAAATTACGCAACCAAAAACAGAAGGAGGAGTAGGAGAGAGCGCAAAAAAAAAACTGAAACCAACAAAATGTGATTCTAAAAAGTGAAATTAGAATTGTTCCCCAAACGGAAACGCCCACAGAAAACGCTGCACGATTTTACGTAATGAAACAACCCATGGAGTTGCAAATGCAGCAGCAAAAACCAAAAATTTCAAATCATAACCGCAGTCCTCCCTCCTCCCTCCTCCCTCCCACCCCGCCAAACGTTTTTCTCATTTGCCACCGACACATGTGGATTACAATATCTATGAGGCATGCCACAAATGTAAGCACACATATGCCCCCCCCCCCCCCCCACCCACCCACTGTAAAAGCAGATACAAAAAAGATGTTTTATAGATGGTAATTTTGGGTCGTAGTTATTATTTTTACTGTTCTTCGTTCATTTCATTTTTTTTTTTTGTGCTCGAGTTTGGAGCAACAAAAACAATTTGCAACAGATTAAAATTACCCCTAAGCGTATTATAAACTTAAATAATCCGCTTGCAGTCACTGCCATCCAGCCACTCTCCTCTGGTCCCACACTTGCAAATTCCTTCTCTTCTTCTTTCCACGCCGTGCCATTCCATGTGAAGTGTCTCGGGTTGAAGTGAGCTTTCCTCCTTTTACTACACGGGGGCGTGTTAAGTGCTGTCAACGAGATTAAATGCAATGTCAGAGGTCACAAAAAAGCTCACACACACACACACACACACACACAAATACACACAAACACACGCCAACGCATACGCACAAAGCAACTTTGTACGGTGGGGAAAATGCACAAAATTTTGCTCTAATTTTCAAATTTTAAATCAAGTTCTTACAATTTTAAAAAGTCATATTAGCTAAAATTTTAGTAAAATATTACAAATTTTCTCTTAAAAAATTTCTATAATCACTTTTTGAAAGTATTCCAATTTTATGAAATTTTTAGCTTCAAAACATTTAATAAAAAATAAAAGAACATAGAATTTATAGTTAATAAATTTAGAAATTAAAAGTATCTCAAAAATAAAAGAAAACAATTTTTTTAGCCACATTTTAAATTTTTAATTTTTCTTAATAAATTCTTAATACATTTTAAATAAAATTTTATTTAGTTGATAATTCTATTTTTTCGCATTTAAAATGCCTTTCAAAATATTTAACTGCAAGTTTTCGCACTTTTGCCCATAGTACGTTCAGTTCAAAGTTGTGTCCTTGTAAATTTAATGAATTTTCGACACTTGACTTGCTGTGCGAATCAGAGCAAAGTGCGTGGTGTTCAGCGAGCGTGGATACCCGAAGAGAGCGGGGTGTACCAACAAAATAGAGTTCAACTATCTTTCACTGGACTCGAACAAAACTTTATCAAACACTTTTCCAAGCTAAACAAAATGTTCTACAGTTTCAGAAATGATCAAATTGGAATTTTAGTCGAAATTCTGTAATTAATGAAAATAATTTCTATAATTCAAATGAAGAAAATTTTATAATACTTATCAGTCTATTTAATTTATAAAGCAAATTACAATTTATGAGCAAAGGATTTTAGGATTCTATGTTACTTTTTCGATGATTTTTCATATCGATAAGATGAAAAATCTTAAGTGAAATTTTATAGAACAGATTTCGTTAAGAAAGGAAAGTCTGTAAAATAGAAATAAACCCAATTTATTGTCTAGAACTATTGATAACTTACACAACTGCTTTTAGAAATAATAGAAATAATTATTTTTTATGACTACTTAATAAATTTTTGAATAAAAGTTTAACTTAAAAACTTTTTTGTATACTTTTGAAACAAAAGTTAGGTAATCCAAAAATGTTCAGTTTACTTTGAAAACACTTTAAAATGTGACAATTTTTTTGTTTTTTTTCTTGCATGTTTGTGTAAAAAACAATTTTATTTATGGACATAATTAAGACGCAATTCAAATTGAAATTGAAATTGAAATAGAAACTTCAAGTGTTGTGGGCAAGTGTCTAAATACCCGCAGAATTATGAAAGATTCTCAAAAAAAAGAACCAAAAATGTTGTTGTTGTTGCTGTTGGGGTAGGGGGCGTCAGGGGGAGACAGTGGGTGGGGTGGACAGTGGGTGGGGGAATTGCATGACAAGTTCTGAAGTTGCAAACATTTTATTGTTGCTCGTTTATTTTCAATATTGTTGTTGTGAAATTCGAAACTGTTTGCGACAGTTGTTGCTGTTGTTGTGAGTGTTGCTGTTGTGTGCATTGCTGTTGTGGCTACTTCAAGAGTGTGTTGTGTGCTTGCTGTTGTTCTAGTTGCTGTTGTTTCTCTTGTGGCTGTTGTTAGTACTGAATTTATTCTTGCTGCCCTTGTCTTGACCATTGTTCTTGCTGTTACAGTGACTACTGTACTTATTGCAATAACTGTTGGTGGTGTTGCTATGTCACAGGTTTGTTGCTATTGTTGTAGAGCTATTAGTTAGTTGTTGCATTGCAGTAGATTAAAATTATTGAGCTGTGAAAATGATTTTAGCTGGCCATTTGTCTGCTTTGGCACTTGCACTTTTGGCCCACAAAGCAAGCAGCGGGGGAGTAGCCCCACCCCCCGTCCCGTGCTGACTCTTAAACTCAATGAGTTTTCAGGCACGCCAGCAACAACAACAACAACTACAGTAACAACTGTAGCAGCAGCAACATGAACAGCAGCAACACTCAATTAGCAGCTTCGCTACGTTAAATGGCCACACACACACAAACACACACACACACACCCACACCCACACTGGGGACCACATATGCAAATTGAATTTACCAGCGAGCGCTTTTCTTTTCACACTTGAAGTCCAAAGAATGAGACAACAAAAAGGCAACGAGTGCAACAGCAGCAACAGCAGCAACAACAGCAATCAGTGCCAACAACTGTTGTTAAAAATCATAAAAATCATAAGAGTAAACAATGTAAACACCCCCCGTTCCTACCCTTACGCCAGCCTTTCCCACCTCCCCCTCCAACTTATCACCAACAAGGGAGTTTTGCATGTCTGATGAGTTTTTCGCATAGAAAAATGCGCGCAAAAAACGCGCACAACTTCCGCTGCTGCTTGTCTTCTACTACGCTATGTATGTGTGTGTGTGTGTGTGTGTGTGTGTGTGTGTGTGTCTGTTTGTTGTGTATATAATTAAACCTTAACAATTAGCTGTTTTTTGTTTTTTTCTGCCATAAAGCACAAAACGACTGACGCAAGCGCAACAATCAAACGTCAAGTAATGTGCTTAGCAACATGTTGCCAGAGCTATGAGTTTAGCAACATGTTGCGCCCTTTGGCAGCATTGTTGCTTAGCGTAATGTGTAATGCAAGCTGGTTGGCTGTGTTCGCTGAGGCAGCAGCTAGTTAGACACGCACACACACAAACACACACACTCGTTGTCCTCTTCGTAAATGGGCAGCCGAACACGGCAGCGCCAACAGCTAATGCTAGCGTTGCTGTTGCCGAGGCCAAAGCCGAAACGTTGCGACAGTCGTGCGCCTTCGTTAAAGTTTAGCATAGCTTCGTGTCAATGCAGTTGGTTCGTGTAGCTGCAGCTGTCGTGTTTATTTTCGTTGTCGTTGTCGTCGTCGTCGTCGTTTAGCGCCTTCTCAACGCTGGGCGCGCGCTTAGGCCGCTTTGGCGCTTTGGGGCGCTGGGCGATACGAGTCTATGCCGGCGCTGGTTGCTTTACTGCCGCGTCAGTTCAACTTGAAGCGTTTGCGTGTGCGTTACGTTCTGCAGCCGCAACGACTGCCAAACAAACTGCAACTGCCACTGTGCCTGTGACTGTGACTCGAGTAATTCAAACTGTGACTTGTGCCTGTGACTTTAACTGTGGCGCGTGTGCAACAGCAATCGGCCAAAACTTGACAATTTTCATATATTTCAAAATCCCACAAAGAAAAACTTTTTTTTTTTCCTTATTTTTTGAGTAAGCTGAAAACTGTGTGCTAAAATCAGAAAATAAATCAAACAAGCAAAAAACAAATCCTTAAAAAACAAAAAGAAAAATTCAAATTTGTGATTTCAGTTTTTTTTTTTTTTTTTTTTTTTTTTGATTGTGCCGAAAAAAAAATTAATTTGGATCGAAATTGAAACAACTTTGCAGCAGCGCAGCTTTTGAAGTGTTGTCCCAAAGTACTCAAAGTACTCGAAACGGTTTTGTCCTTTGGTGTAGTGCAAAATAAACCTACAAATAGTTGATTAGTGTCCTTATAAGCAGTTTGCCAGTTTTCTTCCCTGCTAAACAAAACAAATATATATTTAAATAAATTATGAGCCATCTTGTAATTTCTTGGAAATTTCATAGGGTTTAAATAAATTCTTGTTTTATCTCATAATGCTAAATATAGAAAGTTATAATCAGATGGGCTTATCAAAGCATCTATCGATGCAATTTCATAGAGCATAAAGTGAATTAAGAATTCAGAGCGTTTTTAAAATGTGTGCTAGCTGCATTTTAGATATTTTAAATAAATATGTAAAAAAAGGATTCCTTTTAAAAATATTCTACTTCTACTGCCTTAAATGTCTTTGAAATTAATTGTAATTTCAAAAGCAGAATTTCTATAAACCACTGCATAATAAAACACTCTGGAATATATTAAAATATAGTAAAGAAATGTGAAACGTTGTAGAAAAAACTTTTTGCTTTTCTTGGAAAAAATACTTTTGGTTTCATTGGATTCAGTTCTGTTCTTCTACAAGAAACTCTAAACTGAAGTCAAGCGAATTCATTCATAGAGTGCTGCATTCTAGTAAAGTGCTTAAAAATGCATTTCAAAAAGGTATAGACATTTAAAACGACTACTTACGTTAAAAAAAACTTAATATTATAAGTGTAACATAATTTAGGATTTTTAAGTGACTTTTTAGTCAGTTCTCAAAAGGATTTTTAAGTAACTTTTTAGCCAGTTTTCAAAAGGATTTTTAAGTAACTTTTTAGCCAGTTTTCAAAAAAGAATTTTTAAGTAACTTTTTTAGCTAGTTCTCAAAAGGATTTTTGAAAAAATATCTCAATCAAAAAAGTGGAAAAATAAAATGTATTTAGCGGGTTTTCTTAAAGTTATTCATAAATTTCTTTTTAAGCTAACGAATTTTCTGAAAAGTCCTAGAAGAGTGAAATCTTTAAGAACATTTAAGGAGTTTTCACAGAGACTCAAACAAAAGTGCAAGAAGTGATGGAATTTGAACAGATTGTTTCTCTTACAAAAATAGCTTTTAAGCTGTTTTTCCTACCGTAACTGAAAATTTTGAGTTCAAGCTAAGTGCAACAAAAGGAAGTTCTATTTAATGAGTTCTTGCAGTTTCTGAAAATTTGTGAAATTTATTTATTTTTTAAGAATTTCCCTGAAGTTGCGCTGAAAGTTCCGCAACATTTTCAGCATTTCAAAAACATTTCCAGAAAGTTGTTGATGTTTTGTTTTGATGCAAGTGTTTATAGTGATGCTGATGTCGATGATAATGATGATCATGATGATGATCGTGCTGTTTGCTATTATCGCTAGAGTGCGAGCATGTAAATATTTGCTATCAGTTGAAAATAATGGCAAGTGGGACGCATTGTTTAGTGCTCCACTGAATGCATATTTCACTACTGCTTCCACTTGTTGTTGTTGCTGTTGTTGTTGCTGTTGTTGTTGCTCTTGTCGGCAGTAAATCTCAGTCAAAGAGTCAGCGATCCAAGAGCCAAAAAAGCCGCTGAGCCAAGCGAATAAATCGAATAAATCTGGCGAAAAAAATAAATAAAAACGTTAAACGTTTGTGGCACTGATCGCAGCTTGTAGATTGTATCTGCAAGATACAGATAGAAATAGCTACAACAACAACAAGTTTATTTGTGCTGCATTTGTGTGACAAATTGAGAGACAATTTTTCTTCTGCTTTCAGTTCCAATTCGAATTTCGAATTTCGTTTCTGATTTTGGGGGTGACGAAATTATAAATAACAAGCCCAAATATGGCAGAGGAGAAAGATATTTTTGTCTTGTGTCACTGGGAGCAACAAACATTTTTCACTCCACTCAAAATAATAAAATCAATTTTCAAATTCCTCAAAACTTCAATTCTTTCGCTCTCCCTCCCTCTCTCTCTCCCTCTCTCACACAGCAGCTGTGTTTTTGCCAACACTGCACATTTTTTCGGTGATTCTCAAATTTGAATCGAAATTTGTATTTTGAATTGAGTTTTGAGTTTGAAGATCGTGTTGCAAGTGTTAACGAGGCACTTTTTACGGATTTCCCATGGAACTATGTGGTTAGACAGGGAGACAGGCAGACGGGGAAACGCGCAGACATTGGCGAGGGAAGCGCCTAAAGTTCTGGCTGGCAAAAAGAGTGTATAGCAAAAAAAAAGATACAAAACAAAAATTGTATCTAAATTATGATGCATCATTAATTTTAATGACTTTTCTAAAAGCGCAACACGCAAAAGAAACAAGTGAACTTAAAGAACATTTAGCTGACTTTTAATGAAGAGCTGTTAATATATGTGTGTAGTGGCAAGGGGGGCGTGGGGGCAGTGTGTGGGGGAGTGGCTTGTGGCATGTGGCATCATTAACGCGGCCTGAAAGAGTTTTGCATATTGTTAATAGTAAAAAAAACTGGGAAAATATCAGCTTCAAACTCATTAGTGGCCAAAATAAAATATGTAAAGTATGCGAGTGTGTGCAGCTCCTATTGCAGCTACGCGTTGCTGTGGCTGTGGCAAGCAGCCTCTATTGTGTCGCAATTCGCCAATTATTATGAGTAACCCAAAACATGGCCAACATTTTGTTGCTGTTGTTGGCCACTTACCATCAAACTACCGCAAACTAAAAGCATTCCTTTACCGTTAGTTAACTACAAAAACTACATTTTTCGTATCTGGCGGTATAACTTATTTAATAATTTCAGGAATTCAGGCATTTTGCCAAAAAAAAAAAGAAATAGAAAAAATTAAATAAAAAATAAATAAACG
This sequence comes from Drosophila nigrodunni, assembly GCA_020829145.1. NCBI lineage: Eukaryota > Metazoa > Arthropoda > Insecta > Diptera > Drosophilidae > Drosophila > Drosophila nigrodunni. The sequence continues at coordinate 19,942,329 of JACVCZ010000002.1, read as the reverse complement.
CCGCATAAGCGACTGCAAAGCTTTTACGCGTATCTCACAGATACAGATACCACAACAACAACAAGCAAAACATTTCACGTCACGTCATTCAAAGCATTCCAAAAAATATTCAAAGTTTGCAGACCTCGCACTTGAAAAGAGCACGGAGTTTATCAGTTTTGCCTTGTGGCATATATATTCCTGATCCGTCGCGTGGATTTGGCAACGCTTCAATTGCCACGTCTCCACTAACTGAACATACAAGTTAAATTTGTACTTGAAATGAAAGATACTTCATTTTATACATAAATATATATAGCTTAGCCTGGACTATACCAATCTGATTCTAAATCCCCTTCGTTATACTATACCATATAGATTTCCTCAGGCCCATAGTCAGTCATTTGTATAATAAACTTGAGCTAGCTCAACGCATTTCGGATGCCTGCTAAGAATCGGCTGACTATAACATATAGCTGCCATAGCTACAATCGCTCAAAATGCCATAAAAAGTACAGAAAACTTGTGCACTTTGTTTATGGTCCACATGACTGCTTCAAACGAGTACAGGGTCTTTTACAGTCTGCACGATCGACGCAAACTTATTTATCAAGTCGCTTGCACTCTCAATTTTCTCACAGATGGTCAACACACATGGCCCAAAAGGGGGCAGAACGGGGCCAAAAGCGGCACAGAAGACACATAATGAGCGCACTAATGAAAGCGGCGCAGTGTGTGGGAAAGGAAGAAGTAGGGAGGTAGGGGGAGGGGTTAGGAGCGCGGGTAACGGCAATTTCAAGTTCAAGTTCATTACAGCGCCGCATGAAATCGGAATTTGTGTGCCATTTAATACTCGCACAATTTGTTGTAATTTATGCGCGAAATTTGTGCAAAATTTGCACAAATTGTTGCCGCGACAAACAGCCAGAGAGAGAGAGAGAGAGAGAGAGGGACAGCCAGACAGGTAGCCAGTGAGAGACAGACAGCGAGCGAGAGGCAGAGCAGGAGCTTGTCTCACATATGGTTATTATGGCACAAATTTTAGCAGCAGATCTGTTCCGAAAAAACTGAAATTGATATTTAGTTTTAGTTTTTGTTAAAAAGAAAAACAAAAAAAACAAATAAAGCAAAAATTTTTTCAATTTTGTTGCCGTGTGACGTCAGTCGAAAAGTCAATGGGACTTTATGGAATTTTAGGTTCATTTAGTTCAATTAGTTTTTAAAGCAATTTCCAAAATAAAATTTATAAGTTTTCAAGTCACTGAACTAAGCAAAATTGTTGTAGCTTTTAAACGCATTTAATTGATAAACTGTAAACTAAATAGCTAGGCAAAGCGACTACACTTTTTAAGTGCCAAATTTTGTTACTTCATGAGTTTGTTTAAAAAAAAAGATAGTTGCACTTTAAGTAGAACAATGAAATAGTTTTATATTGCAATTAATAAAAATGTTAGCTTGGTATTTTTAAGCTGTTTTTCCTATGAATTTCAAAGCTCATTAAATGAAATTTCCTTTTGTAAAGTATTTTTTAAAGGCTTAAATAATTTTAAGAAAAATTTAAGCGCTTACAGTTGTTTGGCTTTAAATTAATAGCAAGCAAAGTAAAAGCTTAAAAATAAATATTTTATTATGTTAAGAAAATCAAGAAATAATTGCTTATTAGCTAAAAAAAAATATTTATTACTTTTTTTTGCGAGTCTTCAATCTTTGCGCAGCTTTTCTAAACATTGCAGCTCTAGCCATAACTTACTAGCTTTTATTTAAAGTTGAAGCTGCAATACTTGACTTGATTTACTTTAAATTTCTAACTAGTGACACTTCTGTTGACTAAATTTATTTTTTTGGCTTATTTTTTCTACTTTGGTGACGCGTTACGCCCAAAACAGCCGCCACGCCCCACAGGCCATTAAAATTGATCATAGGCAAGAAGCAGAGCATAAAAAAACTGACGACGAGAATGAAAATTTTGATGAGAATTGCGACAACAATTGAACAATTGAATCCTGATGAGGATTTCGAATGCCAAAAATTTGAGGCGGCAATCGAGTCGTTTTTTTTTTCCCTTCTTTTTTTGGGGAAATACAAAAATATTGCGTTATTTAAAATTAAGCAACATTTAATGTGCCCCTCTCTCTCCCTCTCTCTCCCTCTCCCTCTCTCTCTTCCTCTCGCTCTGCTGTCTTTGTCTGTCGCTTTGGTCGCTTGTTTTGCTGCCTTTTCATAGACAAAGGCGGAAGTGTCCGTTGCGGGCACACTCTGCTAGGGGGCGTGCCAGCAGCGGGCGGTGGGTCTGAAACGGTCTCTTCATTGCTTTCATTTGTAACGGAAATGCTTGTGAAAATATCCTTTATTTTTGTATATATTTTTTGTTCGTTTGTTTGTTTGTTTGTTGCACGAATGTGTTGCGAGTGTCCTGTGATATTTATTTTTTTTTTTTTTGGCTTTTCCTACTGGGTGTTAATGCGTTGACTTTACTGCCCCGGAAGCGTCTCCGCTGTCCGGTCGGTGTTGCAAGACTCCGACACGGAGCCAGACTCGCTGACCAGTGTTGTCACACCAAAAAAACAAATTTTAAAAATATTTAAATTTGTGTTTCAGTTTTACTTTATCTTAAATTGGCTACAGCGCATATAGCTAGGCTTGAAACGACCCTGTACTTGTGTTATGTGTAAAACAGCTGTAGAAACAACAACATGTTAGACACTTTTTTAGCGGTTTTCTGTTCCAACTTTGAAAACTCCGTTGAGTACTTGAAACCAATTGACAGACATTTGTAGAACACGCTGTTAAAAATCAAAAACTCTGAATTTCAGTACATATTTTAGCCTTTTTTTTAGAAATATTCCTGCCATTTGTAGAACACGCTGTAAAAAATCCAAAGTACTGAAATTCAGTACATAGTTTAGCCTTTTTTTAGTAATAATCCAAGCAGTTTCTGAGGCTGATTGAAACCGAAGAAGTTTAGTGGAAAACAATTTTTTTTTAAGCTTTTTTTTTATAAATATTCCTAACAGTTTCTAATTCAGCTTGAAACCTGCAAAGTTTAGTGGAAATACTCTTTGTACCCTAGGCAAAGTTTAGAACTTGTTTGTTCTTCGATCTAGCTAGAAACAGGCTATGCTGTCTGCACTAGCTGCGCCTTCGACATTGACTCAAAACTTATCCTGCTGCGAGGTTTATGCTGCACTACCCCCCAAAAAAAAAAGGGCACCGCGGGTGGCAAATGTGCTTTGGGCACACGATTTGTTTGTTTAGCATTTTGTATTGCCACTTCAAGAGCTGCGCTGTTAATGCTGTGGCGCTAGGGTTGCCACAGCGCTAAATAGGCCGCAATCTTTTTACAGTTGTGATTTGTGGTTTGACACAAGGAAAGAAGCATCGCTGCCGCTTGAACAGTAGCTGAAAAATTTGTCACTGTCTCAAGCAGAGAGCAAACAGCGTAACCAGTGTAAGGAAATTGAACGCAGCCGGTATGGCAACGCCGGTAATGCGGCACCTAACGGTCACTTGGCTGCTTTGGGTGCTGCTCACCGTCGCCTCCGTTGAGTGGAAAGGCGCAGAAGGGCGTGGCTGGTTAGACTATGCGGGTAAGTTCAACAACGATCAACAAACAGTGTTGCCAGACCTTTCAAAAAATGCAAACTGTGTGACTTTTACAATGTGAATATTTAAATTTGACTTTTTTCCGCTGTGTAGCAACAAAATTGAAGGAAAGCAAACGAAACCGATCGCTCAATTGATTGAGAGCAATAACAAGAACTTGGGGGTTTCAGTGGTTCAGTGGTTGGGTGGTTATGTGGTTGTATGCTTACAGTGGTTACAACAATTCATTTCAATCAGTGAATGGCATCCACATTTAATTGCCGCTCAATTGCAGGCTGCAACACATGAAAATGCAGCACAGATTGGCACACGTCGTCTCAGGGCTGCACAAAACTAATGGAAAAGCATCAAAAGTAGGGGTCTAAAAAGCTGTTAGAAAGAGAGAGAGAGAGCACAAATCTATGTGCGTCTCTGTCGCAGTCTTTGAGTCTTATCGCAGCGCTTCCATTGTCTCTCTGATGCGATGTCGTGAGCAAATCTAGGCTAATTGTTTGTCGCTGTTGTAATAATGATGCCAGCGACCAATTAATTTGCACAAACATCTTAATTTAGAAATAAGAGAAGCGAACGCGTCAGAGATGCACACACACACCACACACACACACACCAGCACAACCACTCAACGTATAAGGCAAACTTTTAAGACTTTGCTGAGCAACAACTTTACTTCAATTCTAAAAATAAATTTATTTACTTTAATACTTATTTTAGGCGTTAAAAAATCAGTTGATTTAAATGGAATTTTAGTTAAAAAAATTAATGAAAAAATATTACTTAATAAATAAAGTTAATATGATTTGCAGCTTTGAGCTGAGCTTCAAGTTTAGGGATCAAATTTAATATTTTTATTATTAGTTGTGAAACATCAAAAAAGTCTTTACTGCAGCCAAAGAAAATGAAGTTCATTTTGTTAATTTGTAAATAAATTTTAGGTAGGATATTTATTAAATTCATTAAATTTAAGCAATTTTTAACTGTCTTTGTCTGCGCTGTATTTATAAATTTGCTGGAACGAAACGCTTAATTCAATTAAAATTTTGAAAAAAAAAAAGAAAAAAAGAAAAAAAGAAGAAAAAATTACGAAACTAATAAAAATATTTATAGTAAATAGTTATTGACGAGCACAGTAGCTCACTTATCTAAGCTGCCGTCTTGTTACAAATAGAACTTTACAATCTGTGAGTTCGAATCCAGCTGTGGACCTGATTCCCATTGCCTCCCGTATCACTTATAAATTAAGTAATAATTCAATTTGTAAATAATAATAACATTTTAGTTCAAGTTGTTAATTAACAACAGTAAAATTTAATGGATAATAAAAAATATCGTTTTTTTTTTTTTTTTTTTTTTTTTTTTTTACTTAGTTTCTAAATAATTAAATTAGCTGCATGTTAGAATTGTTACTTCTACTTTGCCACAAAATGTTCACTATGATTAGCTTTATATACATCTAAAGCTTTTCCCAATAAGAACTTGTATTCCACTCAATACACTGCAAGTAAGATAATGCCAAAAGTAAGCGCTCAGTTTGAACAGTTTACTGATTTTGAGCCTTACATATGTTAAGTGTCAGAACCCCAAATATTTCCAGGAAGTACAGCTCAGAAATTGAAAACGTGGGCCATTCACGATATGGCAAATTGTAAGACAATGCTTAGGATCAAATATTTTTTACAAAAATGAAAAAAAATTATATGCGGAAAATTGAGAACGAGGTCAGAGCGATAACAAACAGCACAAAGTATTTGCTACACGTGTACCAAGTTTTCAATATTTGCACAAAAAAGCGGACAAAACCACTGAGAACTGAGCACTGAGAATGGAGCACTGAGAACATATGGACTTTGAGATATGAGATGAGACGAGTATCTAAGAGCTGCAATCTTATTTGATTACTTTTTACCCCGATAAGAACTTTGACGTAGTGCAGTTTTAATCAGAGTTACGAGATCGCCACTCAAAACTAAAAACTTTACATAGTTTGCTTAATGGTAATGTTAATATTTCCTGATTCTTAATCTTTTGCTTCAAGGTAAAATTTATGAGTCAGAAATTGGCATTGTTTTGCCCACTGTACGTCTCACTTTCTAGGCCTTTTTTTTCTGGTCACGGTCAGTGCAAAGCTATTAGACAGAGATGGCGGAGGTAGAGAAAGCAACAGTTTTGTTCATTTGATACACAGGAAAGGAAAGAGATGTAAAGCAAAAATGACAAAAGGTTCATAGAAATTGGTAACTGTAAACTGTGCACATTGAGTAGCTCAAAGTGTCTGTGTAGCTGTGTGTATCTTTGTATCTTTGTATCTGCGTGTCTGTGTAATTAATTGCGGCAATGGCATCCTTGACTTCATTAAAAGCGTGTGGGCTACCGCTGACGTGTAGCTGCATTTGTATCTCTGCAAACTCATCTGCAGCTTTTGACCAGTATCTGCAGCTTTGTAACTGTATCTGCTGCTGCAGCTGTGACAAGAAAACTTCAAGCCAATAATAATTATAGAATTAGACATTGCTACATCGGTTTATACCCTGTAAATGCTGTAAATGCTACCACTTGCTGGCAGAAAAATATAAATTTTGAATCACTACTTTTAGCACTACTTTTATTAGTCAAACACAACAAATTTATTTTATTACAAAACAAATTTTTATTGACTGCTACTTTTTGCCAATTTACAGGATATTTTGCATTGACTTCTTAGCCAATTGAATTTCAAACTGGTTGAATTTTACATTTCGCTAGAAAATTGCATATTTTGCAAAGCTTTTATGGCTCAAATAACCTAATAATTTGTAATAATTAATTTGAGCTCATAGTTATGTGGTTTGCTGCTGTTTGTTGTGCCTTCGAAATGTTTATTTTAAATACAAAGCGACTGCCCACACACACACACACACTTGTACACACACTTGTACACACAACAAATTCTATAGCTAAACACAAAAGCAAAACTTGAGTTTTCTGCTTGCCTGCATCGAGCACTTCCTGAAGAATCCGCAAAAGCTATAGAAAACTAGGGGCGCAGCGGGTGTGGCCGAGTTGAGTGGGGTTGTACAGGGGTAAAGGGGATAAAATGAAATGAAATCAGAGCCGAAATGAGATCTGCTGTATAAATAAATGATGCGAGTGCGAGTGCGAGTGCGAGTACGAGTGCTCGCTTTTTTCATACAATGAGCTCAATGCTCATGCGCTGATGTAAGCCACATTCAAGTGTTTGTTGTGTGTGCGAGTGTGTGTGTGTGTGTGTCTTTGATAGCGCACAATTAAAATTGTGTGCAACTGTAAAGTGCATTTCTATTTACTGTTTTGGAGGCAGCTTTAATGCTTTTGTTGTCATTGTTGTTCTTAACATTCACATTCGTCTTTGACTGGACACACACAAAAAGCTCTCACTGTGACTGCCACTGTGACTAACTGTTTACCATGGACAAGGGCACACTGTAGTGCATTTTTCAGCGAATCATCTTACATCATTCAAAACTTACTCAACTTACTCAATCTGTGATTTGTCATTAAAAATTCCAATTCCTATTCTATTATTAAAACAATTGATTAAAACTAAATTACATTTTCTTAATTTACTGAAATAGGGCATAAAATATAAATTTATTTGAAAATTATTAGTTTAGTGTGTAGCGCAAATTATTAAAACATTTGTTAAGAAAAATAGTTAACTATTAAAAAAAGTAATTTAATTCGTAGTTTAATGTGCTGGAAAAGAATTTCAAGCAGTCGCTTATGATAAAACCTCAAACTTTTAAAATGACAATAAATTTAAAAGTAAACAATTTAAAAAAATTTAAAATGTATATTAATTAAGTGTAATAAAGAAAAAGTTAAAAAATGCACACAACATGCAAGACATTCTTTCAGAAAACCCATTTAAATTATTATAGAAGAAAGTAGGAATTTTATAAATTTAAACAGTGATTTAAAAAGCAAGTTATTTAAGTTTTCTTAAAATATTTTTTCATTTGAGCTAAGAAAGCTTATAGTTTTTTTTCTTTGAATTAAAATAGTTGAACACTTGAAAAGTTTAATAAAATTATTCTTAAAACTGTGGCTCAAAAAATCTAGAAAAAACTTATTTACAAATAAATTAAATGTTTGCCAAATTTCTTTTTTTTTTTAAGTTTCTTACAGTTTCTTAAAATGTCAGTTAATAAATAAGTGTCACATAAAAGTTTCTTATGCTAACCACTGTGCAGTGTTGGCCAAAAAGAGACGTTGACTATGGAAGAGGTAGAAAAACATACACAAACCGTTAACAAAGTCTTTTGGCATTGTTTGTTGTTTGATGTTTGTTGTGCGAGTTGGTTACTGTGTGTGTTGTTGAGTGTGTTGAATGTGTGTGTTTTTGATATTTGTTGTGCGGCAACAAACTCCAGTTTTCAGGGCCAGGCCGCGTTCGACTCTGGGTCCGAGGCAGCTGCCATTGTGCCACCAAATTAAAGTGCAACATTTGAAGAGTCAAAAGGGGCAGTGGGACAGGGGGTTGGGGGGAAAGGTGGGCAGCGGGACAACCCTTTAGGAGGCTCGCGGCAAGTTCTGTAACAATATCTGCAGCTGTATCTTTAGCTAAAGCTTTAGCTGTGACTGTAGCTGTATCTGTATCTGTAACTCAATGCAAGTGAGACGGAGACGTAGACGGAGCCTGAGCTGGGCCACTGTATGTGTGTGTGTGTGGGCTGTGTGTGTGTGTGTGTGTGTAATTTGATGCTTGGCCCATTAACAAAAATGTCAAAATGCCATTGGGCATGAGCCATGCCCACTTGCCCTATAATAAGGGGCGGCCCGTAGGTGGTGGGCGGGGCACGGCAGTGTCGTGGCACGTAATTTGCTTGCTGCGAAACGCGTGCAAAATGTAAATGGTTCGCCAGAAAGAAGAAGCAGAGGAGGAAGCAGAGGAGGAAGAAGCAACAGCTTTGATTATAAGAATTTTTCTATTTTTTTCCTTTCTTTATTTTTTGCAACAGCTTTTTTTTTTTTTTCCTCACTTTTTTCTTATGAGATTTGATTTTGTGCAAAATGTTGCGAAGTTTTCACACCACTCGGCAAACTTGTGCCATTTTCCATTTTCCATTTTCCGATTTGGCATTCTAGAATTCAGGCATTTCTTTTTTTGCAGACAGGCTCATATAATGTTTAGCTGATTAAATACGTGACTTCATTCAACAGTTGACAAGTTCATTTTGTTGCAGTCATCGTCATCGTCAGCGGATTTAGATTCAGTTTGAAATCAGTAACTGAGTGGAGCTTTAAGCTGCAGCGTGTCCATAAATAAGTCAATAGTGCCAGCAAACAAGCTGCAACTGTCTATAACTTACTTGTCTACAAGATACAAGATACTTTACTTTATCTGTCATATTTCACATGCAAATTTATGCAGCCATGAAATGAAAAATGTTTTGCGGAATGGGGAAAAGAATTGATAGTTGGGGGGGGAGTGTGGGGAGTGTGGGGAGTGTGGGAGTCAGTGTGGTCCAGCCAGCAACTGGGCGCTGCTCATTTATTTGCATAAATTCGATAAATCGAATATCTATCGATTGGCGATCATGCAATTGACACGACTTAACCTTGAGACACAGCAAGCTTAAACAAATCACTGCCAAATGGTGCGGACTCCAAAGAGCTGAAGGGAAATTGGGTTGGGTTGTTTAAAAGTTAAGGGCTTTAAAAATGTTATTGCAGTTTATTCAGCTACTTTGAAACTGTTGCTAAAATATTTTAAATGTTTTTTGGCATGGAATAAAAAAAGTTACTTAATTAATTTGCTTTTTTAAATGTTTTTAAAGGGTTCTGTGGATGTTTGTTGTAGTGAAACCATCAGTTTGATCACAAAGTGTTTAAAATATATTATTAAAAAAATTTAAACATTTTTAAAAACCATTTCCTACTTAAATTTAAAGAGTTGTAAGTAAAAACTTTGCATTACAACTAAGTAGTGTTTTTATATAAAATTACATTACTATTTTATTAAAAATATTTAAGTAAACACTTTGTATTCTGATTGAGAAGGTATCTAGTGCTGGTATATAGTTACTACTGCCTTAGATCGCTCTAAGAATCGTAAGTACTATGTTTTTATCAGCATCTAAAAACATTTTAAGAAATTTTCAATACCAACTTACAATTGAAAGCTAAAATATTTTGTATAAAAGTGTATTTTAAGTAGGGCATTTATTTAAATTAATTAAACTACAATATTTGTGAAGCTGAGCCTAACAATGATTTAATTTCTTGAGTATTAGAAATTTAGCCACTTCTTATTAACCATCTCTAATTAAACATCTTTAGTTACCCACCTCTAGTTTGCACAGAAGATACAAACTCAAAGGCGCAACTGCAATTGCAGCTGATATTTAATTGCACTTATGCTTCTTGGCCACATTTTTGACAGCTAACAAACAGCAACTACAACAACTTGAACAACTGCAATTGAAACAACAACAAGTTGTTAAGACGTGCAATTAATTGCTTATCCATAAGTAGCAGCAACACAAGATATTGTGACAAATGTTTGGCACGTGTATCTGCAACACTTGATTTGCAAGCAATTGAGTGCACTCAGCGATACCCTGTAAAGGGCAAGTGTTGTGGGGAGTGTTGGAGCAAGTAACGAAGAAACATTACTTGGAAAGTTAAAGCGTCAAAAGGGTGGCAACAAATTGTTGAAAACTTATTAAAGTGAACATGGAGGACAGTAAATATTTGGGATAAATATGCGAGACATAAAATATTTAAATTTAACTCGAGTAATTTGTTAACGCTATGAAGTATTAAGGACAGTGTTAAGGGAAAAAGTGACCATGGAGGACAGGAAAAAACTTAGTATACCTGGAGTTACAGGAGTGAAAGAGGAAGAAGTTAAAAATTTGAGAGAAAATAGGTAAGGTCTGTTTCAAAACTGCTTGATTCAGCTTTAAAGTGACCATGGAGGACAGGAAAATACTTTAATATCGGTGAAGTTAGAGAAGTAAACGAGGAAGAAGCTAGAAATTTGAGAGAAAGGAGACAAAACAGCTTGCTGCAGACAGTGTTAAGGGGAAAAGTGACCATGGAGGACAGGAAAAAACATAGTATCAGTGGAGTTACAGCAGTAAAAGCGAAATAAGTTAAAGCAATGAGAGAAAATAGGTAAAGTCTGCCTTAAACTTCCTTGCTTTAGCTATAAAGTGACCATGGAGGACAACAAAACTAGCTACGACTTAAAAAAAACACAAAAGAGTGAATATTATTAACCATGAACAGCAAACAATCGAGTAAAGCGACCATAGAAGACAGCTAAAGAGAGTATTAATTAGTCAGTGTGCCCCTTTGTGCTGAAAAAAGTGACCATGGAGCACTGAAATGATGTAACATTCCTTAGTCATGCATAAATCAATTAAAACAATCTTTAAAATGATTCACGCATGTGGAAATGACAAACACATGATTGCATCAAGACTACAGAGCATCTAGTAGTCGTGCACTGTCAATTTTAAGATATAGATTTCAAGTTGTCTTGGCCTTATGCAAATTGAGGCCCAAACAGCGACAACGACAGCAATGTTGAGTTGACTGACAAAGTGACTGAATGACTGAATGACTGACTAAGTGACTGACTCAGTGAATAACTGACTGACTGACAGAGTGACTGACTGACTGACTGACTGACTGACTGACAGAGACTTGCATGACAAACGACAAACGAGATTGAAATGAATTTACGAGCGCATTGCAGATACCGCATAAAGTATCTCATAGATACGCCGCATGCCGTGCACAACGTGAATGCAGTGCAGCTTGTTGCATGCCGCACAACAGCCAGCACACACACACACACACACGCACACAGACACACTTATATAAGTATCTTTTTGCGGCGCGTTTTGATTTGAAATTTCAAGACGCGCAAAACGCAATCGAAATTTTTGTTGCGGTTATTCAAACAGTTCAAACGATTCACAAACTACTCGAAAGTGCTACCCGCTATACCCTACACACACCCACTCCGCCCCTCCAAAGGATTTTGTTTAACCGTTTTTTCTTCATTCTTCGCATAAATTTGCAATTGTATCTTTGAGTTGCGTTTTGTATCTTTACCGCTTAACCCACCTCCCTCTCCCCCCTCCTCCTAGCCTAGCCATGCCGCGCCTTTGGCTGTCAATCACAGCTGGTCCATCATTATGTAATTGCATAAATTACAGGGTATACGATCGCACGCGATAGCGGCAACCGACAAGCCTTTTTCGGGCGAGTATCGAGTTTACTGGGTTATCTTAAGTCGCGATGCTGCCAACGCCTTTACCTAGATACACGCCCACCCCGCCCCCTGTACTGCAACCCCCCTTACCACACCCCTATCCCCGCACCAAGTGCTAAATTACGCCAAGAATTTTAATCGAGCATCAGCGATAAATGACAGCGATGTCGAGTCGTCTTCACAGCTGCGCAGAGATCGCGAGAAGAAGAAGAAGAAGCAGCAGCTGTGGGTGGAAGAAGCGGAGAGGGGAGGGCTGTAGGGTGGTAGGGGGAAGCGGAGAAGCGGTGGAGAGGGGAAGCGGGCTAGGGGTACGGCCAGTTGTGCGCTCGCAATTTGTAATTGCAATTTCAATTGCTGCGACGACTTTGACATCATCGCACAGTGGTGTGATTTGCATTTTTGCAAGCCAAAAAAAAAATATTTATATAGCTGGTGCATAAAATAAAGAAAGCATTGAGGAAAAAGGTTTGGCAGAGAAGTTTTCAATTACTTGTAAGTCTTTTTTTGCAAGTTTTTATATTTTATAGGAAATGTTTAAAAGATTTCGAGATGGTATTGAATTTTAGAATAGGCATGTTTTTAATTGCTTTTAAAACTGTGCAGACTCTTAAGAACAACTTACCTAATCGTTCGGCACTGATCTACAAAAAAGTGAGCATAAATTACGCCACTCGCACCACTGTGCAGTGCCTGGCAGCTGCCTCTGCTGCTGCTAATGCCAGTGTTTGATGCAAATTCTTGATGCGTTTGGCAGCAGCATTAGCATCATAAGTTACGCGTGCCAATGCAAATGCCATTCCCATTCCCATTCCGATTCCCATTCGAATGGCACTGACACATGCACTGACTTTCTCCCTTACCGATTCCATAGCTAAATCCATTCCCAGCGCTCGGATGAATTAGAGCCACAAAAGTGCCGCCATGCAACGCCTATCAACGTTGTCGTAGTACTCGACATTGGTGGGTAGTTTAGTGGTTTGTAGCTGCGGGGCAGAGGCAGAGGAAGAGGCAGGAGAAGAAGGGTCTATAAAATCTGAATGAATTTCATACAAAAATGTTGCTGGGGATTATAAATGGATGGATGGATGGCCGGAGAGAGGAGATGATACGAGATGAATGAAATGAGATGACCAGTACTTGATGTAAATGAGTTTGGGTTAATCATTCAAATACCCTGTAAAAAGCAGAGGGCAACAAAAGGGGTGTATTTGCTAAATGAATACTAAACTTAAAAAAATTAATTAAAATTTATAAAATAAATTGAAAAGAATTAAATTTAAAGCCGCGACTTTTGTGACTCGCCAAAAAAAGACCAACAAACATAAGGAGTATCTGCTAGTCGTACAACTGGCAGTTTTTCCATCTGCTCTGCCTTTGCTGCACTGCGAATAGTCATTCCACTCACATTTGGCCTAATTACGAATACAAATTGTATTCACACGCGTAAAACGTCGGCAATTATGAATAACTTGAATCACTTAACATTCATGAAACGACTCAAGAATCAGCATCAAAATCAAATCAGGTGAATCAAAGCATCAGCTGTTTGGTGTTCGACTGAGAACAAAGAATGCAATTCTATAGACACCCGTACAGAGCGCAGAATAAATGTGACAATGGAGGACAGGCATGACCAATAAACACAATAGAGATAACGCTGACTATAAATAGAAAATGAATAGTTATAATTAATGCAGCATAGAGCAAAATAGAAATAAATTGAGAGTGTGGAATTGAGTGGAAACTAAAAATAAAATAAATAAAAAGAAATCATATAAAGATTAAGAAAAAATAAATAAAATAAAATAAAATAAAACAATTATAATTGAGCATTAGATGCAAAAAAAAAAAAACCAAAATAAATGCTAAAGAAAAATAAATTAAATAAAATAATAATAATGGAGCATTACATTGAAAAGAAAACCAAATAAATGTTAAAGAAAAATAAACAAAATAAAATAAAATATTAATAATCGAGCATTAGATGCAAAAAAAATATCAAAGAAAAATAAACTAAATAAAATCTTAATAATTGAGCATTAGACACAGTGCTTGAATTCAAATTAAAGCAGATTTTATAAATTAATTAAAAAATAGGAAATTATAGTTACCAAAAAGCAGAACTAAATGAAAACAAAATAAAACACAATAACAATAAATTTAAAATTATTTGATACATTTTACATAAAAAGGGGTAAAAAATAAATGCCAGACAAACAAAGAAATAAATTAGAATTTAATTAGAATTCTGTTCGTTTAACTGAATAGTAAAATTCTATTAAATTTGTTAGTTATTACAATTAATGCAGAAATTTATTATATCAAATAAATTAGCATATTTTTTATATAACTAATGCAAAGGAATGACACAACGTTTATTTAATTGTTTTTCTATGACAAATTAAAAATTAATTAAAATCGAAATAAATGCAGTACAGTTTATTTATGGTTAAAACTAAATAAAGAAATAAATAAATCAATTTTTTATTACAAATTTGTTAGGAGACATAAAGTAAGCAGTTCAAATATTTAAGAAAAATATATTTAAACTATTTAATTTAATACCAATTTGTTCTATTAAATTAAATTTAATAGGCTTAATTAATTTCGTGGCAAATAGTTAGTTTTCATAAATTTCTCTACAAAAAAAATTAATTAGAATTATGTGAGTATTCATATTGTGCATTTGAATACTATTCATGCTCATAGTCATGACGACATTCAAATATTTTTCTGCTTGTGATCACGAAAGATCGAAGCTCAGTTGATTGCAGTTGGTCTGTGTGTGTGTGTGTGTGTGTGTGTGTGTATTCATGAATACATTGCATCATGAGTGCTTTGAGATATGAATCATTTGTAAAGGGGGTGGGCTTAGGGGGCGTAGGGGGCGTGTTTGATATGTGAGTCGCTCGTTGATGTCGGCAATAGAAATTTGCGGTGAGGCCAACAAATATTTGGCCACAAATTGTTATTATGATTGTTGAATGTTGTTGTTGTTGTAACAGTGGTTGTTGTAACAATTGTTGTTGTTTAAAATGTTGTTGTTGTTGTTGTTGTTGTTATTGCTGCTGCTGTTGCTGCTGTTGCTGCCGTTGCGTGCAGCGCGCGTCATTCGCGATGATTAATGACAATTTTTCGGACGAGCCATGTCCGTGTCCGTCTGATGCTATCTTACTCCCTTACTGCTTATGCCTCTGTCTGTCGCTTCCCGTCTCCCTCCCTCTCTCACTCTCTCTCTCTCTCTGTCTCTTTCTGTCTGTCTCTTTGCGGGTTTTTGACGTCTCTGCGACCGATAACATTTAATTGCCGGGCGATATATCACAATATAGCGCCACAACAACAGTAGCTGAAAGAAGCTCCAATAAAGAGGGTGGTGGGGTGTATGTGTGTGTATGTGAGTGTGTGTGAGTGTGTGTGTAATGCGTTTAACTCTGCTTAAGACTTGAAATTAAATAATATATATATTTGCATTAATTCGATGCATTCGCAGACAAAAGTCAACTCATAAACCACAAAAAATCACGCATACGCCGAGTTGTGTGCAGACAGAGCGACAAACAGACAGACAGACAGATAAGTCACTGAGCTAGTGCTGTCTATGTGTTAGTGTGTTTATATTTAAGCAATTTCAAACCACGCAGAGCATTAATTGTTGTTGTTGTTGTCGTTGTGCTTGTTGTTCTTGGTCGACGAGCATTGGCAACAACCGCAAAAGTATTTAAGAAAGTTGGCTGCAAAAAAAAGTGGGTAAACGTTGGGGAGGGGGGGAAGAGGGCGGAGAAAAAAAACTTGGTCTTGGATTACGTTTATTTTTCTCGGTTAAGTTTTGTCGGCTGAGTTTTGTGGCTCGTGCCTGGCACACGCTGACACTTTTACTTTGTCAGGCCGACGACAACCGCAACAACCACAGCAACAACAGCAACAACAACAACAACAGCAGCTACAGCACGGGCCAGCAACTTCTTCAATTTGATTCGCTTTTATACCCTAGCAAAAATGATCTTATAATTTTATTGCTCAGCTTGCAGCGTCAGTTCGTTTGTCACCTCACTGAATGCTTTGTGTCAACTGAGATTAAAGTGGTCAACTGGCTTAACACTTCTGCAATTTCTAGGCAAATATTGTGCAGACACTTGTTGACTTGGCAACCGTTGACGCTGCGTCAACAGCAAGGTGCAAATAATTTCGCAAAAAATAAAATAGACGAAAAACCAATTAAATTTTTGGGGTAATAAAGTAAAGAAAAATCAGAAATTATTTTATTATTTTAAAAATTGACAAAATAATAAAACAAAAATATTAAAAAATTATCTAATTAATATTTAAATAATTTAAAAAGAAATATGAATGAGATTTACTTCAAAAAAAAATAATATTTTTGTAATAAAAATGTCAAAATAATTTTAATAAATTTGGCTATAAAATGCTTTATAATTTTGGTTTAAAACTGAAGTCTTTCAGTCATATTTTTAATAGAAAATACGCGCATTTTTAGAGAATTTATATACTTTACGAGCTTTAAGCAAACCCTATTTTACTGCTCAATTTTTAAAAGCAAAAATTGATCACGAGTTTAATTTTATTAATTTACCCTCGTTTAAATTTATAGTGCCCTTCAAAAGTGGTGTTTAATGTATTCCAAAATAAACCCAAAGTTTATGCACATTTTAACAATTTTTTCTAGCTAAAAGTACTAAAATTTTCTATAATCTTTTAGCACTTTCCAACACTGCAGTGCAGCACTTCTTCGGCTTTAAAGAGAATATGAATTCGCTTTTCGTTTCTTGTTTCTTTTTGACTTTTCAATCGAGCAGCGAAATTACAATTGTTTTGTGGCTGCAACTGGACAAAGGGGCAAAGCCACAAAGGGACCAGGGGCACTACAGGGGGGGGGTGAGGGGCCTGGCAAGGGGTTTTCAGGGGTGCACAACAAAAAAAAAAGTCTGGCCACAATGATAAATTTATTTAATTTGCCATAAATTGCTGAAGTAACTAAGACGACGCACGCAATGTCGTGGCAGCAACACCAATGTGCCACGCCCCCCCACCTGCCCCCAGTCCAGTAGCTAGAAGCCACGACGATTGTCTGAATGCGCAGGCAAAAGTTATTGTTGTATGCAAAACAAGGCACAAAAATTAACGTTTGTCACATTGCGCAGGGAATGCGACAAATCAGTGGCAAGTTGGGCAAAGGTGCAACAGTGGGAGGGTTGGGGAGGTGCGTCGAGGGGCGGGGAGACAGACAATGTGTCTTCATGCGAGTGCTCAGCAATTTCATCGATTTTGCTTAGCGGCGCAAAGGAAAAAAAAAGAAGCGTCGAGTTTGGCCAACAAGTTGGCAACAGTTGCCACTTGCCACATGCTACTTGCCACTTGCTACTTGCCACTTGCCACTGATATATGCCGTACAAGTATTTATGCAATGTTTACATTGTGTTTTAATGCCCATGTCCTGCCGCAACCACACACTTGCCACACGCCACACGCCGCACGCCTCCCCGTGGCGAGCAAACAGTGGCACATGCAAAGCCGCACTTAAAACTGCAGACGCCACATAATTGCCGTTCGCTTCGGCTTCTACTGCTGCTGCAGCATTTGCCACACACTGACAACTGTCGCCTCGAATTTGACACGGATTTTTTTTTTTTTGTGTTCAGTCCTTTGGCATCCACATGTTGCAACCAGGCCACCTTTTGGCCAAAAGAAACACATTGAAGAAACTTGGCCGCCGTCTAATGACTCATTAAATGAGACGCTTGGGGCTGCTGCAGCCGCCCTGATTTGGTGGGCATGGTCTGCTTTGACTTCTGCTGCTGCTACACCCGCTCACACCCTTCACATACTCCGCTTTGCCCACTCCCCCCGCCCCTGTGTGTGTGTGCATATTCATGAGGCAGCTTCGTGTTAAGCGGCCATTTTGAGAATGTTGCCTTCGTTTGTTTACCAAGCGTGAAAGAGAAAGCAGCTGAGCGTTTGAAAGAGACAGAGAGAGAGCGAGGGAGAGACTGCACTTGAATAACAATGAGTGCGTACACTAGTAAAAAATGAACTTAAGCCAAGACAAAGTTAGCCGCCTTAATAAAAAAACCTTTCTAGTCAAACAAATAAATAAAAAAATGTAAGCAAACTTTAAATATTTCTATAAGTTTCTTACAAAAGCTACAACTATAAAATAAATGCTTTAAAAATACAAAACATTTCGCAAAACTTAATAAAAATATTAAAACATTTTAGAAAATTCTATAAATAAATTTGAAATTATTTATTAATTTTCCTAAATATAAAAAAAAAAACAGTTGGTCAAATAATTGACATAAATTTAAATAATCTTTAAAACAAAATAAGTTTTTTAATTATAAAATTATCTGAAATATTTTTCTTTCAAATTATAAATTAAAAGCTTTTTTTTTTAACAAATTTTTATAATTTTTGTGGTAACAATTTATTTTTTAATTTTTGTAGAAACTTTGGAAAAGTGAAAAAAATAAAAAAAAATTAAATTGAAAAATCAACTGTTAAAAAAAATAAAAAAAAATTAAAAAAAAAATTTAATTAATTTTATTATAAATGAAAATATTTTTTATTCCTTTGTTAATTTTATATCATTTTTTAAGTCATGTCTAAGTCCAAGTTCGTGCTAAGTTAACTGACAATTTATTGCCAGTGTATTTAGCCATATGTGACTATACGACTTTGATTATGAATAAGAATATGAATATGAATATGACAATCAATCAAGGCAGCGTCAGTCGAACTTAACTCGAGTTCGTTTGCTTAAGTCGCAACAACGACGACGACGATGACGACGACGATGACGACACGACAGATACTTGACATGCATTTGTGGCAAGTGGCAAGCACAGTGTTGCGAAAAGGGGAACAGTGGGTACGGGGGGCATTGGGGGCATTCAGCATAACATTAACTCATTCACTTAATGTAATGCTCTTAAATTTGTGTTATTCACTCCAAAACTCATTGCTTTGCAACGCAAAATTATTCATTATTCCATTTTGGGATTCATAAATGTCACCTGAATGGCTGCTTGAATTATTTGTGAATGAATTGAATGACAGCGAATAGCGATAATAAACAAAGCGCACATGTAGGTGCATTTAGTGAATACTTTTGTTTAGTTGGTTTAGTTTGTTTACTTTATTCACGCAGAGCTGCATAAAAATGTCAAGTTTTGTAGCCAAAGAGTTGGAGGGATGAAAGGGATCTGTGCCTCACTCTCCCTGTCTTTTCATCTGATATTCACAGCTAAATCTTATGGTTATATAAGTTTTATATTTATAAAATTATTAACATTTTTAGCATACAGTTTAATAGTTAATGGCTTGAGCAAGAAAAAAGCTTCAACAAACCTTAAAATCTAAAAGAAAAGTAAAATTGGTTTATAAATAAAAATTACTAAAATGTTGTAGATAGAAAAAGAATTATGTATTTTTGAAAACTATTAAGTATATATTTTATTTCAAATAAAAATTGTTTAAAATTTTATAAATAATCCAATTTTACTTTTCTAAACTTGAAAAAAAATGTAATTGACAGGCGTAAATAAATGATTTAAAGTATTTAATCCAAAAATTATTTTAACGCCCGCCACAAAATTCCGAAATTTTTACAATTTATATAATTATTAAATGATAAGCGCCTTATTCATTTTTGGACATCTTGATTTATTGAGTCGTGTGCATTTGGTGGAGTGTGTGCTGTAGTTATAGCTAATGCCGCTGTCTGTTTAGTTTCCGATTAGAAATCACTAGAAATTGTATGAATACATTTCCCACAACAACAAAAAACTAGACTTAATTATTCACGCACACACACTTATGTGTCTCATTCAGTTCCCATCAAGATCCTTTACACATCATCATAAGTATAGCTACAATTACTGTTATACTTACAGTTACAGCTAAAGGTACAGTTACAGTTACAGTTACAGTAGCAGTTACAGTTTCAGAGCGCTCATGCCATTCAAAGTGAAAACGTTGCGTATACGCGACGTGCAACGCACGGAAATCGATTAGACATGACGGCAAATGTTTATCGCTTATAGTTTTTGACTTAATTAATGCACGATGCGAAAGTATGGTGAGAGCAAGTGTATACATGGCTCAAAGGAGGGAGAGGGAGCACGGCGACTCGACTAATAACCGTTTTGCATGGCTCAACAAAACTTGTCTGTCAGTCGCCGTTGCCAAGTATGGTTGAAGACCTGCTAGGAATGGGTATACTCGATACACGAAATTCCATCGATGCGGCAAAACTTTGTTTAAGTAAAAAACAGTTCAGCTTTCAAAGGGTTTAAAGCTTAAAAAATCAGTTAAATGTATAAAAATTAGTTAAATTTATTTCTAAGAATTATTACAAATATTTTTTCCTAGATTAAAAATTTCTAATAATAAATAAATTTCTTATTTTCTTGTTTGATACTTTCCTACCCAACTCCCTTCTCTAACTCCATGTCACATCTTGATGCGCACTTTAAAGCATTTTTCAGGACATTTTTTGTTTGCCCCCTCCATGGGGGGTGTTACGCAGGGGGCGTGTCTGTTGTGCACTTTGTGCCGAATAAGCGAGTTAATGAGTCGATCAGTACACCAAGTGGTTGAGTGGTTCAATGGTTGGGTGTGAGAGTGGTGGGGGAGTGGGGATGCAAGAGATGCGCTAACGAGCAATAATCAAATCAAAATACTTGCAATTATTACAAAATCATAACAACAAAACCAAGTTAAGATGCTTCCATAAAGCTCTTAAACGTCTGTCTAGAAGCCGAAAACCATAACAACAACAACAATTACACCAAAAGGGAGAAAAAACGCACATCAATTTTGTGGTAGCTGCTTTGCATATTCTATTGTATACCCTGTAAGCATACGATGTGCTAAAGTGGGTATATAAGTACATAAATGTGAAATAACAAATCAGGAAAATCGAGAAGTATAAATTTAGGAGTTACTTTCGGAGTTACTTTCGGAGTTACTTTCGGAGTAACTTTGGGAGTAACTTTGGGAGTCACTTTCGATGTTACTTTCAAACTAGCTTTCGGAGTAACTTTCGGAGGAACTTGCGGAGTAAATTTCAAACTAGCTTTCGGGTAACTTTCGGAGATTATTTCGGATTTACTTTCGAATTAACTTTCGGAGTAACTTTCGGAGTAACTTTCGGAGTAACCTTCGAGTAACTTTCGGAGTAACATTCGGAGTAACTTTCGGATTAACTTTCGAAGTAAATTTCGGATTAACTTTCGAAGTAAATTTTTATGTTTTTTTAAGACATTTTCGGGAATCTTTTCGAGTCACGTTAATTTAAATAACTCTAATATTTTCAAGCTCTTCAGTCCTGCTTTGTAAACAGGGTATCTTTGTAACTACTAACGATTATTGATTCATATTTGGCTTGCTTCATTTTGCGGAGCTATGAGCAGACTCGCCTCTCGACTCTCTCCGTTTTCCCTTCTCCCTCCGTGTGTAACACTTGATGCCGCAAAGTGAAAATGTTGCTTGAATTTCGCCTGCCTGTCAGTTTCTAGCTAACCCCGTGACCCATCAAAAAAAACGGCAACAACCCCCCCTCCCAGCTGCCTACACCACACCACCTATTACCGCCCACCCCGCCCACATGGCAGCACTCAACTTTGTTTGTTTGCGGTTTGGCTTGTGCGCTTTTACGTTTTCCATGCTCCGTGTATCAATTATCGTCTCGAATTTAGTAGCAGACGCAAGTTAAATGTGTGTGCAGGCACACCTGAGCACAGATGTTAACGTGTGTGTGTGCGGGTGTGTGTGTGTGTGCTTTATGTGTGTGCATTCTTGCAGGCGCAACGCTTTAAGTTCAAGTGCAAATGGTTACCAGATTCAATGCGCTGGTCAATCATTCACAGCCGTTCAATAAATTCACTTTTATTAAAGCCAAAAAGGCTCCCGTTACAGCTCGAGAGCGAGAGCAATGGAGAGCGGGAAAAGTGTGAGCGGAAAGAGCAAAAATAGCTGCAGAAAGCGAGTGGAAAATATGAGAAAATATAGATCAGAGACGGGTAATTTTCATAAAATCTTTTCACACTGCAAAGCTGTGATTATTGTCAGTTTGAGAGAAAAGTGAAAAATAAAAGAAATAAAATAGAAAAAAAAGTCTCGCTTTACACAGAAACAGAGAGAAATAGAATCTGGAAGCAACATAGCAGGCAGTAACGTCTGGAAATCAATGTCTCCACTTGCTAAATTAAATAGTAACTAAAAAACCAACTAAAACTAACTAATCTACAAAATCTAGCTATAAGTGAGCTAAAGCAGCAACACTGTCCTGCGGCAACAGGCGCACAAAGGCCAACCAACAACAAAATCAGTTTGTAGCTACTGAGATTGTTGACCAAAATTGTTAGCCTGTTGCCTATTGTCGGCTGGCCTACTACATTTGAGCTGACAATACAATTGTTGGCCAATTTGTGTTTATCCTTTAATTTTTTTGCCGCTGCTTACAACCCAGATCAACATCAACAAAGAAAACAATAATAAAAAAACACAAAAAAAAAAAAGACACAAAAACTATTCAAGAATTTTGTTTTCGGTTTTTGCGGATTATAAATGCTGAACGTAATTTGTTTACCCTTCTGTCCAAGTCTGTGAGCATCAAACGAGCCGGCAAATAGCTTAGCAACCTGTCTGTCTACACATAATTGGAAGACCTGCCTTTGATACCCTGTAGCGAGCACAAACTAAGCATAAGAGTAGTAAAAGACAGCGATTGATAAATAAAACAAACTTTTGTTGCAGTTTTTCAAAAACGATTTTCAGTTGTCTTCAATAATTATTTTAGTTACAACTTTTATTAATAAAAAATCACTCTGCTTGTTTATAAATATACAAAAAACACACTTACACTACAGCGTGTTTCTCTGTGCTGCACACTCGGTATTCCCGCTAGTTTAGCTTGCATCATTTTTTTGCTCACTTTTTTAGCTGTTTTTTTGTTGCTGGCTGATGAGATTGGCAGCCAAATCCGACAGCTGCCATATGTTGGCCATTATTGAATCTTTAATGTCAATAAGCAGCAAAAAAAAATACACAACAACAACAACCAGCTTTGTTTCATTTCGACCTTTCTGCGCTGCTCTGTCTGCCGTCTCACTTTGTCTTCCCTTCGCTTCCCTTGCCTATCCCACTCTCAGTCCATTTCGTAGTTTGTTTTGTCTGCAAATTTGGTTGCATACTTTGAGGCGTCGCATTGCGCCGCCAAAAAAAAATTGCTAACGAAATTGTCAAACTGCAAGAGTTCTGCCAGCCACTGGGGGTTGATAGTTGGGCTGGGCGGTATGTGGTGGATTTGTGGGCGTGACAATTGCTCCGCAGACAAGTTTCGCATACCTGCCATTCGGCATGAAATGAAACACAAAATCACTGGAAAATAATAATAAGAAAACGCTTTGCCAGCTTCGTGTTGAAAATTGCGAGGCAAAAAGAAGAGAAAAAAAAAGCATAAAATGAAAATAAATAAAACTTTGACGATTTGTGAGCGCCCAAAAAGTAGTTAAAGTTGGCACTGCAGTTAACCACAATGGCGATGAGAACGACGATGACGATGACGACAATTGTTCATTTATTTCGGCCAATGGCCCCAATGAACCCGTTCAGCAAGCGCCGTCAAATGCAAAACAAAATTAACACAACGAAGGCCGTTTTAAAATAAGCCAACTATATTACTACTACTATTAAAACTTATTATTAAAATGTTTACTTAAATTTATAAGCAGAAATTAGTTCAAGTTGCACTGAAAATAAAACTAAAACAGAAATTCAAATAAATTTAATAGAAATTAATATTTAAAATACATAAAAATTCTTACAAAATTTGTTAACTACATTTTTTCGAGCTTTTATTATACAAAATTCTATAAATGTTTGGTGCACACTGCGTATGCTTAATTTGGTGTCTCACTCGAAGCTGTGAAATGTTTTTTAATGCCTATTAGTTGTTGATTTTTTAACAACAGCTTTTCAAGCATAACGCTGCTCTGATTACACTTGAGCTCGAGTGCCACGCCCCCTGAAGCGTCCAGCTGCCTTCTATGCTTCGTTTCCGTCTTGCCGTTTGTTGTCTTTGCTTTTAATTAGCCGTTCTCAGCTCTCTGTGCTCAGTGCTCAGTGCTCAGTGCTCAGCGTGCTATGTTTTGTGTTCTGTTTTTTTTACTTTTTACTGCGTGTGTGTGTTGGTGTGTGCGTGAGTTGTTGCTTGTAATCAAATCCGCGTTGCTTGTCACTTTGTGTTGCATACTTTCGGGCGCGTCGAGGCCAAAGGCCAAAGAAAAGTGTGAAAATATTTGTGAAAATGCTTAACTTAAGACCTGGCTGTATGAAATTTTAGGCGTCCTGTCCTGTCCAACAACAACAACAGCAGCAACAACAACAAAAAAAGGGTTCAAAATCAAAAAGGCAAAAAACATGCACAGGAAACTGTGGCTAACGATGCCAAAAGAGAAGCTGAAACAGGAAAACAGAAAACGGGTTGGCAGTTGAGGAGGGGTGGTGGGTGGGGTGGGGTCGTGTCAAAGTGTCGTTTCAGTTAAAATTCGAATTCGAGTAGGTTGGTTGTCAGGCTTATCAACTTATCAACACATATACAAACAGACACCTAACAAACTTTGGCTTTCAAGTTGGCAAAGATGTGGAAGTGCTTGTTAAACTGCATCCGGTTGAGGGCTAATTGCAGCTCTCTTTCAAATATATCATGTATTTATGTATATGTTTTTTTTTTATTTACTCTTTGCAGAATGTCATCCGAATCAGTTCAAGTGCCGCAGTGGTTTGTGCATCGATTCCAACAGACGTTGCAACTACGTTCCCGATTGTCCCGATGGCGATGACGAAGGCGATGACTGTCGTAAGTACACCAAAAGTTTCCCTAAAAACAAAAACCTTATTTAAAACAGTGTTAAAAACAGTGTTAAAACTCTTTTGACAACTATACACTACCCCCCACACACACACACACACACTTGATTAAACTTTAATATATACGTATTATAATCTTATTGGTAGACGTTGCCTATGACAGTTTTGTGTACGTCTATGCGTAAACTAAGTTTGTCTAAGCTCCAAGCTAATAGTGTGTAAGCTTTACTATATATAATATATAATCGATAAACGGTAATCGATAAGCAAAGGCCGTTAGTGACAACGCTCTGTGGGTATAATTCATTCTAAGTTTGCTTTGCTTTTGGTAGCTTTAAAAGCAAATTAAAACATTACAAATTCATATTTAATTGAAATATTATTAATAACGATTAACCAGTAACAAGTATTAACCACTAACACAATATTTTTACTCTCTTTCCCCGCAATCCCTGCAATTTTGCGCTCACTCCGCCATTTTATAATTGGGGCCAACTAACACTAAAAACAATCCAACCAACTTAAATCGAATTCAATCAACTTAAACCAAATCATAATACCGCTAAACTGTCACCGTTACTAATTAACAAAACCAACATCATCAGCCGCCGCATGTAGTGGTATGGAGTATCAATGTCGCGATGGCACCCGATGCATCAGCGAGAGCCAGCAATGCGATGGCCACGCCGATTGCAGCGATGCCGACGATGAGGAGAACTGCGACGGAAGTGAGTACCATCATTCAATCAATCAATCAAAGAGTCAGTATATTAGTTGAACAATCATGCCATCACTCGAACAATCAGTTCATCAATCAGTTATTCAACATATCAATCAATCAATCATGTGATCAATCAACTAGTGTAGCTAATACTTTGCCACAACTAAGCCAATTTCGTTACGATTGTTACAACTCAGTTCAGTGCAATCAATCAATCAATCAATCCGACAATTTTTATCAATCTAATTAGTAGTTCGGTTGATTTGTGCAATTTTCACACAATTAGACTGAATTTATAGCCTGTTATTTTGCATTCAATGCAGCTCAATCAATCAATCAAATGCATTAGAACTTTAATAATTTAATTGAGTTTACTCAGCTCTTCAATCATTAAATTAAAAACTTTTTAATATTGAGTGAAGATTAAAAGCTGATAGTATTTTATAAGTGAGATCAATCAATCAATCAATCAATTCATTAAGCACTTTAAAATGAAAACAAGTTCAATCAGTAACTATTAGTAAGTATTAGTTTTATTTCAGTGAAAAATGATGTGCATTAATCGGTGCAGTGTAGGCTTGAATCAATCAATCAATCAAGCATTCACATTGTCGTAGCCAGAAATGAAAATAGTAGAAAACTTCAAGTTTTAGTTGAATTTAATTTAGATTTACTGCATCAATCAATCATTGCTCATACCTAACGTTCACTCTCTCTTTCTACCCCTTGTACTCACTCTCTCTCTCTCTCTATACTCTCTGTTAATTACTGCTGCTTTACGTGGTACAGTTGTGCCCAAACTACGCTACACATGCCCCAAGGGCAAATTCACCTGTCGCGATCTCAGTTGCATTTCGATTGTTCATCGTTGCGATGGACGCGCCGATTGTCCGCACGACCGTTCCGACGAGGAGGGTTGCCGTACGTTCAAATTAGCGAGCAAATGTGCCCTGCTCTCTGTTCTCTATTGTTCTACTTTTCTTTCCATTTCTGTCTCTCTCTCTCTCTTTACGTCTGTTTTTGTTGCACATGCAGCCTGTCTCTATGACAAATGGCAATGCGATGACGGTACTTGCATTGTCAAGGAACTGCTATGCAATGGCAATATCGATTGTCCCGAGGATATATCCGATGAGCGCTATTGCGATGGTGAGTGTGTATGCTATTTAGAGTGCTCGTCTTTTTTTTTTTTGCCTCCATGCGGTTTCAGGTAAGTATTGCGATGCACAACACTGTTTCGCACTTTCCGTTGGTTTGCGCACTTCGTGTTCTGCTGACAGACGTTTGGTCTGAGTCCTTTCCTCCTTCCACTCTACCCCTCCCATTTACTCAACACATACATAACTAATCCATTCATCGATAACACTCATATAACGACAAATAAAAAAAATAAAATAAACCATAAAAATACTAAACAAAAATACATCAGGTGGTTACGATGCCGATCAGTGTCAGTACAATGAGTTCCGTTGTGGGAATGGTGAGTGCATACCTATGCGTCAGGTGTGCGATAACATCTACGATTGTAACGATTACACCGACGAGCAACACTGCGGTAAGTGCTTGTCACAATCGATAACTATCGATAACTCTGTCCATCTCCGTGTGAATTTGTATTTAAGTTTGTGTACTCCGCTTTCTGCTGGTTCGCTACTCTGGTGATTAAAAACTCTGGTGATTGTTTAACTTTTCAGCTCTCCCTCTCTCTCTCTCTCTCTCTCTCTTTCTCCCTCTTTGTTTACATGTTGCTATTTCTCTGTCTGCCAACTCAACTCAACTTCGATTAATTATCGATGGCTTACGCATCTCTGTGCTCTAGCTCTTACATATGTGTCAGCTTTAAAAGATTTTGATTTGTTTTATTTTAACGAATTCCAATTTTATTTCTCTTCTTTTCGATACGACCCGATAAAATTATCAAAAATTGTGTAAACAAAATTGAACGTTTATGGTTGTGGTTATCGAATGTGTACAACAAAAACTAATCGATTAATTGCACGCAACAACAACAACAACAACAACTTCAACTGGAACAACAAACAACATCAATTGGCTCAACTACAAAATTTGCATGCAAAACTTGAAATTAAAATCCTACAACAAACCCTTCCCTTCCCCCATTCCCCCATTCCCACATTTCCAATTGCAAAACAAAATGCTGTTATCGATAAACATCAATGTCGGCTTGCATGTGGTGATCCCCAACCCAAAACCTAACAATCTATCGAACAATCGATTAATCAATGCATGCGGCTAACAGACTTGAACGATATCCACGATACCGTCGATCAGGACGGAATTATACGAAACTATGCCGATCACTCGCGCCGCAGACGGCCGCCGCCAAAGATCGGTCGCAACGATAACGATAACAATAACGATAACAACAATAACATCCATGTCGCTGACATACACGAAGAAGATGCCATGGAATACCAAATCTATTTGCCCCACGATCAGTACGAAAAGTCCAGTCCCCTCAATCCGTGCGCCTCGAATCAATTCAAGTGCCGCAACAACGTGTGTATTCCCCTCCATCTGCGCTGCGATGGCTTCCATCACTGCAACGACATGAGTGACGAGGACAACTGCGATCGCTATCGTCCACCCCAGACGACACGTCGACCAATGGCACGTCCCACGCCACCTGTCACCTCTCGGCCCTTGCCGTGGCCCACACCGGCGCCCGATTCACTGCAGCGACGTACAACGGAGGCGCCACCAACGGTGGCAACACCAAGAACGACGACGAGAACCCGACTTACAACAACTAACCCAATTCCAATAACACCCACGGGAGGTGCGGCGAGTAGGTTACTTTGTGTATTTCTCTGGTGATGTGTGCCTCAAGCGATAAGTAAAATATCGATATTGAGTGTAATCGATATGGTTTGGTCTAGCAACTGCGGGTTTAAGGTACCAAAACTAACAAAAAAAACAGTTGAATTGAGTTGCTTCTGGTTTTACAGCTAAGTTTAAGCAAAAGTATCGATTAAAATCGATACATTAAAGTACGAAACTTGTATAACTTTTAAGTTATAAGTTTAGGCAGTTTATTTTACATTTAAGTGTATTACTTTCAGTTTAAGGAACAACTTAGTAGCTAAAATCGATTCAAATCGATTGATTTGGTTTTGAAAAGTCCGTGTATCTGAGGTTTTTTAATAACGATTAAGTTGACCTTAAAACTGCAGAGAACAAAACCAACGATTACGATAGCATTATCGATATTCTTATTTATTTATCGCGCTGTGCTTACATCACCAGAAGTTTGTGTTTCTATCAATGCCCACAAGCGGCACATTGCGTTGCAGCCAAATGTGTTGCATACTTTTAGGTGTTGGCTTTATTTCTACGTATATCTCTCTCTCTTTATCTCTCTCTGTGAATTCCGATATTTTAAGCTGTGGGGACTCTTTTTTGGGGCGGTTATAAACAAAGTGCATGCCATGTCTGTGACTTTCAGCATTCAAACATTGAAACTTACTTAAGCTATGTTCCAAAACACACACACACACCTACACACACCTCGTTTCTAGTTATAAAATTAAACGTTTAATTTAGTACATATTTAATGTTATGTTATTGTATAATTTCTTCGTATTTAGTTTAAAATTTTAATTGTTGCCTCACACACACATACACACACTCCCACATACACACCTACTCTCTTTGCCATACGCTCACTATCTGTCTCTTTTTTCTTTTTATGTTTTTTACTATGTGTATCTCATTCACGTGGTCGCTTCAAATTATTATAAATATGCCTTGTTGTCTGACAATCACCGTTTCCAACAATCACACACACACACGCTCCCACACCCATTCATCGCACAACAAACAACATTTAGGCAGCTCATCATCATCATCATCATTGCCATCGCTGCCACCTTTGGACAGCAATTGCCTCGAAAACATTGAATTCGCGTGCCACAATCGCGATTGCATTCCAATTGAGAGCGTCTGCGATGGCATCGCTGACTGTGGCGAGCAGGAGGATGAGCACTTTTTGCTATGCAACTGCAGCGCCGATAAGGTGAGTCGTTGTCGCCATCGCTTTCGCACACGAGGAATGGGTAGCCCACAAAAAAGAAAAAAAAATCGACTGAGTCAGATATATAGAATAGCTCTTCACTATCGATCAGATAGTCAGACTTAATTAAAAAAAATTATAGAAGAATATACACCATTTTAAGCTATTTAAAAAAAAAAGAAGTTGTGACTAGAAAGCTCACTCAAAATCTTATGAGTTGTATAAAGAAAAGTGTTATTTTTAACACGGATTTTCTTGATACTTTATTATTTTATAGTTGGCCGACTCTATGAGCTATGAGTCTGCTTGAATTATGCCAGTTTATGACAGATTTCGCCTATGTTATGGCAATTCGATCAAACTTACAATATACATATTACATATTTCACTTATTTCAAGTCAATTGAAATAAATTTTGAGCAGCATTCCGCTGGCTGGATTGAAAGCTGTTAGTATTTTATAAGTGAGATCAATCAATCGTGTGATCAATCAACTAGTCTACCTAATACTTTGCAACAACTAAGCCAATTTCATTACGATTGTTTCAACTCAGTTCAGTGCAATCAATCAATCAATCAATTCCACAATTTGTATCAATCTAATTAGTAATTCGATTGATTTGTGCAATTTTCACACAATTAGACTGAATTTATAGTCCGTTATTTTGAATTCAATGCAGCTCAATCAATCAATCAAATGCATAAGAACTTTGATAATGTAATTGAGTTTACTCAACTCTTCAATCATTAAATTACAAACTTTTTAATATTGAGTGAAGATTACAAGCTGATAGTATTTTATAAGTGAGATCAATCAATCAATCAATCAATTCATTAAGCACTTTAAAATGAAAACAAGTTCAATCAATAACTATTAGAAGCTATTAGTTTTAATTCAGTGAAAAATTATGTGCTTGAAGAAGCAAAGCAATCAATCAATCAAGCAGACACATCAATCCTGGCCAGAAAAAAATATAGTAGAACACATCATGGAGAGTAAGTTCGTTCACTGCAGCGTTACAATATTGATTTCATCACACGGCTACCCATACCTAGCACACACAACTACCCATCCACCCACTCCCACACACCCACACACACACATACACATGCAAACTACATGCAACATGTGCATTTTTCCATCGTGCCATACACAGTACAAATGTCTACGCGGCGGTGGTTGCATACCCAAAACTCAGGTCTGCGATGGCAAATCTCAGTGCCGCGATGGCAGCGATGAGAGCACATGCCGTAAGTATATACGCAAAAAAACGAAATCAATCAATCAATCAATCCCTTACCCATTCATGTGGTTTTTCATGCTTGTGTCGGTCATTAACTTATCACACTGATCTCTACTCAATAACATCGTAATACTCGTACTACATTTAAATACTTTAAACACTATTATTTAATTTAATTTTAAAATATTTTTGATTTTCTGCTAATTTATATAGACGTGTAGCAGGTTTAACTAGAGTGGGTTAAGAACTGTTTTAATTTTAATTTAACTTTGAGAAAGCCAAACTTTTATTTCAGTATTAAGTTCAAAGCTTTTAACTAATATTTAAGTTGAATATTTTATTTATAAAATTAACTACTTAATTTGCTACTTACAAATTTGCACCAAACATTCCCAAAAGTTTTGCCTACTCAAATGCGCTAACCGATTAATCGATTAACTGCTAGACAACCTATCGATTTGCCACAAAGTGCTGAAAATCGAGTTTTTCATGCTCTGCTAACCGTACCACTCTCTCTTCTTCTTTCCACGCTCTCGACTGTGTTATATCGTCGTCCCTCTCTCACTCTGCCTTTGTCGCGCGCTCGCTTGTTCGCCTCGTCTCGTTTTCTCTCATTATCTCTCTCTTTATACGCTGATTATCCTGCAACAACAACTCTACAACACAACAACAACAACAACTGCATCAATCCATCATACAAATATCATCAAAAACAAACACCAATCACATTCCATTCAGATTTCCATGCCAAATTCAATCTCAGTCGACCGATTGTCGAGTGCTTGAGCTTTCAATTTCAATGCGGAGACGGTAGTTGCATTTCCGGCTATAAGCGCTGCAATGGCATTACGGACTGTGCCGACGAAGCCGACGAGTACAACTGTCCCTATAACTACGACGATCTCAATTACGGTAGTTTACAACACTACAACTTAAGTTTTTCTAAACACTAATTTGCGGCAGGCTTAAAAGTCTTTAAACTTTTAATCATTTTCCTTTCAAAATCATTAAATTTATTTTATCTTTTCATCACACAAACATACACATCTCACCACACTCACACTTACACACACACACACATCTAGACACTGACCCAGACTCAGATCCCAACAACAACAGCAATGATCCATTGAATGAATGCGATCTGTATTATTTTGAATGTGACTTTGGCCAATGTATACCATTGGAGAAGAAATGCGATGGCTTTACGGATTGTCAAGACGAAACCGATGAGATCGATTGTCCCCCCTTTACAGGTAAAAAACACAATACACACACATACACACCGCTCTAACAACGGTACAACGGTACAACGGGTCTAACGGTAACTCGGAGTGTTTTCTTCTCTCCCCTAACTCGTATCCCTAACTCTCACTCACTCACACACTCATACAAAAACTCTCTTACTCTCTCTCTCTCTCTTTCTCTGTGTCATTTACCCACCTCATCATCATGATCATTTGCAGGGCATTGCCTTGAGCATGAGTTCGAGTGCGACGACTATTGTATAACGCGCGATCAGCTGTGTAACGGTATTGTCAACTGCAACGATGGCAACGATGAGCGTAACTGTACTTTTTGTAACGGTGACGCCTATCTGTAAGACATAAAAGCGCTTTAGGACCTACGTTTAGGAATGGGTATCGTCAAGCTAAACTTTTTAAAGAATATAATTTATGATTTTTAACAAACCTTAGAACAGAAAAGAGCAATAGAAGTATTAAAAATGCGGACATTTTTTCAATAAACGCTTAACGGAAACAGGATCACTATATACCATATAGTAAACGATGAATAGAATATATATATATTTTTTTTATTTGATATTTTATTTTTCATTTAATTTTGCTGTTGTACATCCATACAACTTGAATTAAACTGTGAATAATATTAACAAATTGAATTGAAACTTAAGTTTTAAGTGCTACGGGAGGGTCCAACAATCGGACTCGAACTTATCACAGCATGTAAAGCTCTGTTTATGACAAAAAAGGCAGCTAGATATCTGAGATTCGTCAAAGAATTACAAAAGGAAATCAGAACCCTTTTCTTAGAGAATTATTTTTCATCATAGATCATTATAAAGATCAACATTTGTATTTTTGGCTTATACTTTTATTTCTTTCACTAAAACCCTTAAGTTATTTCTGTTCTTCAATTTTTAAAGACTTTTTTTTCAGTGCAGTTTTTGCTCAAATATATTTAGTCTGCATCGATACCCATTCCAGTTTACCAGTTTCTATAACAACGATCGCTATAACATTTTTGTATGCTATTTTATGTGCTCCTTTTCGCTACCCAACCAAACTCAACACACATCAACACGCGGTCATCAATCATCACCAAAACATACACACAACCACAAACACACACACACACACATCATGATCGATCAATCGATCGCTGACTGGCAGCTGCAACACGGGCGTTTGCAAGCTGCCGTGCAATGGCTACATTGATTGCTCCATTGATGCCAGCGATGAGCGCAATTGTGGTAAGACACGCTTTAGCCCCAACTACCCACTGGGGTCGCACCTGTAGTTTTTTTTATCGTAATCGTAGCGGGCTTTATCGATAACACGAAATAAGTAGTTTGGCTTTTTGTTTTGTGTTTCCTTTTAGTTGTGAATATTTTTGTGATATTTGTTTTGAATTTTTTTGTTTTTCACACATGATTTCATTATTGTATATTGCATATTGAAGTTGAAATCTGTCGGTCCAATGAGATCGCCTGCAATGGTCGATGCGTCGATAATTCGATACGATGCGATGGTCGAATCGATTGTGATGATGGCAGCGATGAATACAATTGTCGGGGTAACACAATTTTGTACATGATCTATATATATATATAGTGCCTAGAGTACTCTATATATATTTATACTGCACACCTACAAATTTCCACTATATCGATACAAATTTTACACAACTCTGCGCTCTCTCACACTGTTTTTCTGTCTCACTCTCTCTCTCTCTCTTTCTCTGTCGCTCTTTTCGTCTGATTTGCACCCATAAAATTTATTTTTTGAATGCTCATTTATTTTTTGTTTGTTATTTTTTTTTTTTTTTGTTGGTTTGGTGATTTTTTCCCTCGTTTATCTCATACACACACCAACACACACACACGCGCATGCACACACACAACCACACACACACACAGCTGGCAACAAACGTAAACATAAATTAAAGAAAGTTTGTAAATCGAATGAATGGCAATGCGAAAACTCGGAATGCATTGATTCCCGTTATGTGTGCGACGAACACTACGATTGTCAGGATAAATCCGATGAATGGCCCGATGCTTGCAAGGGACAGGGTAACGACACTCGATTCAAATTCATTTCAAAAACCAACACCACCCCCCGCCACACCCCCTATCAAAACCCATTCCAAATTCCGCTGCCAATCCAAGTAACTCCAACACCAAAACTCTGTCTCTTTATGCCCCTTTATGGCCAGCTATATATTTCTATCTCTATATATAAGTTTTGTCACATTGTCACAGGTTTGTAAATCACATTTGAGTTTTATTTTTCTATGGCTTAAGTACTGCTTAACTGACTGATGGAGCTAATATCGAAAAAAACATAAGAAAAACATTTGCTTATTTCATTCTCTTGTCTTTCTTTCTTGTTAAAACCGATAAATACCACTACCAAACATTACCATCGATATCGCAATGAACATATATCCATATATATCGCATGCAAATTGTCATCTCATAGCCACCACACGACAAAATGCCGAAGATTGCCGCATGGATCAGTTTTTCTGCGATAATTTGTGCTTGAATCGATCTAAGAAATGCGATGGTCACTACGATTGTACCGATCGCAGTGATGAACGTGATTGTCCCGTGCAGGCCACACGTCATCCAGCATATGGCCATCTGCCCTGTCCAGAGCACACCTGTCCCAGTAGTGGCAGGTGTTATACCGAAAGTGAACGTTGCGATGGTCAACGTCATTGCGAAGATAACTCCGATGAGGCCAACTGTAAGTTTGCATTCAGCTTAACTTCTTTTTTTTTCGTACTCCATCAACGAAAAACATTTGAAATCATTTATTTTTTAATAACCGTATGCACTAACACACTCAAGCACACACACACACACACACACAGACGCGCAGGAAGAGCAGGGTCGAAGCAAAAAATTACTCATACGCGTAGCAGTTATTTTTGTTTTATATACAAAGCTCAAATAAGACATAAATATTTTTTAATTAATTTTAGCGATTCTCATCAGTTAGCAGTCTTCAAAAAATTTGCATTTCATTCAAAATTTTTAAAAAAAAAATTCTCTGAAAAAAGTATTTTTAACTAAATTCAAACGCCATTGTTTTGATGGCTTTGATATTAAAAATAATTATTTTTAGCTTAGCCATTCAATATTAATATTTTCTTCTAAAAAAAAAATAGTTTAAGAAAAAATAAATATTTTTAAATTAATTTTAACGATTCTCATCAGTTAGCAGCCTACAAACAAATTACATTTCATTCAAAATTTTTATAAAAAAATTCTCTCAAAAAAATTATTTTTAACTAAATTTAAACGCCTTTGTTTTGATGGCGTTGATATTAAAAATAATTATTTTTAGCTTTTGCCATTCAATATTAATATTTTATTCTACAAAAAATATATCTTGAAAAAATATATATTAAAACTCTGCTAAAAAATATAGTTAATACTTTCTAAAGCTCAACTCAGAAAACTCACTAATTTTATTTACTTTTAAATGTATTTTATGTCTAGCAAGTTAATCAGGCACCAGCACCTTAAATTTCCACTGTGTGAACTGTAGATTTTCATTTGCTATTTTAATTTTCATTTGCTGCTCGAACTTCACTTCACTTCACTTCACTTGACTTTACTTTTCTTAACGTACTCACCGCTTACAACTTAACTCTATCATAATCTATCTCACAAATAACTTTCTTATGCTTATTTCTTGTTTCCTGTGTAAATCTTTTACTTACAATTTTCTTTTGCCAAATTGCACAAATATAATAATTGTATTCACAATGATGATGATGATGATGATGATGGTACAGGTACTCAATGCAAGGATAATGAGTTTTTCTGTTACGATCGACAGTTTTGCATTAATGCAACACAGCACTGCGATGGCTTCTACGACTGCAAAGACTTTTCTGATGAACAGAACTGTATTGGTTAATAAAAAAAAACAAAATACACACATTTATTTAATAGTTTACCCAAAATTTATGTTTTTCTGAAAAGTAGTTTAGTTGTTTAGTAGTTTAGTCGTAAAAACAAGTTCTATTTTAAGCTAAATCTTTTAAGCTTACAGTTTATATTTCAAATTCTTATACTTTTAAGTTTTATCCTTCTTTCTAAGACAATTTGCATGTTAGTCCGATAAACGATAAGCGATAAACGATTTCCTTCAAGTTACACATGAGTATGCACTGTTGAAAAAAAAAAATTCCTTTTAATTCTTTATGATTATCGAAAATTTTAACTAGTTTATCTACTTTGGATTCCCCGTACAGCTGTAGCGCCTTCGATAATTCTTAGCTGCATATTAATCGATAACTTTTGTAATACCGTTATTTAGGCTGTGCCCCTGATCAGTTCCGTTGCCGCAATGGTGACTGTGTTGCTAGCGATGCCGTCTGCAATGGTTATCCCCAGTGTATGGATGGTTCCGATGAGATCGATTGCAACCAGATGTCGTGCCAAGCGAACCAGTTCCGTTGCCGCAATGGTCAGTGTGTCAGCGCTGCCGTACGTTGTAATGGACAGACCGATTGCCAGGATAGCTCCGATGAGCTCAATTGTGGTGAGTACAGTTGGGGGCAGAAGAAATGTAACTTTGGGAAACGAGCATTATACTGTTAACATATCGATATACAAATATATCGATAGGTATCTCATACAAAAAATGTTGATAGCTGCTTTAAAATATCACATACCAAGTTCTACAGGCTGTAATCATCGCCAGCATTTAGTATATCTGCATACTTATCGATATAATCAATCGATAGTTATGCTTTTCTCATAAATATCGATCATTGCTTTTCAATATCAACTCGCAAAGAGAACAACCATTAAAAACAGCATTCAGTTCATAAAACAATGTAAAATCAATCGATAGCGATAGCGTGCTTTTATCAGAAAAATATCGATAGTTGCAAAAAATATGGAAAATCATTTTATGAACACCAAAATCACGTTCAGCGCTTGGAGTCCCAGTTTATATATCAAAATAGCAATTAATCGATAGATGGTAAATATCGATAGTTGCTTTGAACTATCGATTAACAGGTTGAATCAATGCAATCTCATCGACAACACAATAATCGCTAAAATAAACGATCGATAGTAATGCTTTTTAATTCAAAATATCGATAACTGCCTCAACATTATCGATTACCGACTAAACACTTAAAATCAGAAACTGCTTATGTAAAACCATCAAAAAAGCTCATTAACCTCATCCAATACAATCACAATCGCTATTCGATATTGCCATAAGGTCATGCCCATACTGCTAGCGGAAGAACCTCACTCATGCCACCACCACCACCAACAACAACAACAACAATAGCAAAGACTACTACAACAACCACAACAACTACAGTACCAACAACAACAACACCGCTGGTGCCACTACGCATAATTTGCCCCTCGACCACATTCCGATGTGAAAACGGACCCTGTATTTCGCTCAGTTTGCGTTGCAATGGTATTAACGATTGTCCGTACGATGCCAGCGATGAGCTGGACTGTGGTCCCATCACTAATGAGATCGATAGTAAGTTGGATGTCTACCCAGCCAAAACAGAAACAGAAACGGTGCCAGTGCGAAACCCTCTACTATCAAGTGCTTCACCACAAACACCACCACCGCAATCACAAAAAATAATAAAAATTAACCAACCTCAGTAGCTACTAATCGGGAAGGAAATCAATGTAGAAAATATAAATATATATATAATATAATAAAATGTTTACACTTATTTAATGGCTAATACTTTATCATTCTGACCCATTTAGCCACAGGCCAAGAAACGTCTGGACGCAATCAGCTGAACCTGAAGACCTATCCCAATAGCCAAACCATCAAAGAAAGTAAGTAAATAATCGAAAAATCGATTAATCGATTAAACCACTTAATGTTTTCCGATTTAGAATTAAACAAATTTAAAACTGCATCGGTTTTTTCATTGACAATTTTTCAAATACTTCTCGTGTCATAGTGTCAATTGTTATCGAAATGAAATTAATCGATTTATTCATGAAAAAATCGTTATGCTAAAGCAAAGCTCAGAATGAAACTACTTCGAACTGATGCGAAGATTCAATATTTAAATGTAATCCACATTAATTCTTGTATAATTTTACTCTACCATTTTACCAATTTTAACGCTTAACCCAACCAAACTATGCCATAACCTATAAATTAAATATACCTGCAGGATATATTAGGGAGGGTAAGTTGGCCTAACTAAACCACAACACAACACTTAGTCACAACAGTTAGCTACACTGCACTACAGTACCACAAATTGGCTCGACTGTAAATTTGATGTCGAAATTCTGGTTGTTTCAGCACCTAAACCGTTAGAAAAGCTCGTTTAGTTTGTAAAGAAAATGTAGAAAATGTAGAAAACAAATTGAAAATTCACACAAAAACTTCAGGCAACACCAAAATCAATTCAAAATTCTCACAGCGATTGAATGAACCTTTAGAATTATTTGCCTGATCTGATATCAAACTACTCTGATCGTTGACTAATGTATGGCTTGGCATATAAACAGGTCGCGAGGTTATCTTCCGTTGTCGTGACGAGGGTCCAGCCCGTGCCAAGGTTAGGTGGACACGTCCTGGTGGTCGTCCCCTGCCCGTGGGCTTCACCGACAAGAACGGTCGTCTGGAAATTCCCAACATACGCGTAAGTTTCTAGTTAAACACACTAAAATACTATGAAAGTTATTAAACTCTAGACTGTTTTTTAGTTGGAGGACTCTGGCACTTATGTCTGCGAGGCTCTGGGTTATCCCAACTACATACCCGGTCAACAGGTTACCGTGCATCTAACCGTCGAGCGCTGTAAGTATTGATTTGCTTTAGATACTTTCAAATTTTTTACGACTGGGTTGCTTTGTACTTTGATCATTGATCCCTATCCAATGCTGCTGCAGCTTGGGGCGTACACAAGTACGAGGAGCCCAAATCAAATCGCATTAAGTACGGCACTGTGCCGCATATTGATCTCGAGTTCTTTGGCTTAGGTAAAATTGGGTTAGCGCTGGCACAGTGGGTAAAAAGCACAATAAACAAGACCTTAAAGTAACACATTGAAATTGTCTTGATTTTGTATCTTTTTGCCCCACGTGCTGAGTGAAATACTTGCTCAAAATAATGTCTCCATTTCCCCCTTTTCCTTTGCTATTTCTCATGCCGCTTTTGGCTTTTTAACTTGGTAAGATGAGCACAGGTGCACTTGAAGAAACTAACCCACATTTGAACTAATCTCATTTAAATTATCTCCTACCAGTCAACGTTGTGGATCATGATCGTCCACCAACAGCCTGCAGCGAGTACCAAGCCACCTGTATGAACGGCGAATGCATTGACAAGTCCAATATTTGTGATGGTTTGCCCCACTGTTCCGATGGCTCTGATGAGCATAGCTGCAGTCAGGGACGCAGATGTCAACCCAATCAATTCCTATGCGGCAATTCAAAGTGCGTGGAACGCACTTGGCGTTGCGATGGTGAGAACGATTGTGGTGATAATTCCGATGAGGAATCCTGCGATCCTGAACCCAGTGGCGCCCCCTGTCGCTACAATGAATTCCAATGCTCCAGTGGCCATTGTATTCCCAAGAGCTTCCAGTGCGATGACCTCAACGATTGTCGCGATGGCAGCGATGAAATCGGTTGCAGTAAGTAACAAGTGAAACTTGAGCTCGTAAAGAAATCTAATTTGCTGCTTTACAGTGGAACCTGTGCCTATACGTCCACCGCCGCCAATGCAATCCCTGCTTGAGGGTCAATCTCTGAATCTGACCTGTACGGCAACCGGTGTGCCGATACCCACAATCGTCTGGCGTCTGAACTGGGGTCATGTGCCCGACAAGTGTGTGTCCAGGAGCAACGGTGGACGCGGTGAACTCTACTGTCCCGATATGCATCTGGAGGACAGTGGTGCCTACTCCTGCGAGATTATCAATACACGTGGCACACACTTTGTTACCCCCGATACCATTGTGAAGGTAACACCCGATCGCAATCAATTCTGCTCGGCTGGATTCTTCAATATGTTGGCACGGTCCAGTGAAGAGTGCATCAAGTGCTTCTGCTTCGGTGTGGCCACCTCTTGCGATAGCGCCAATCTCTACATGTATGCCATCCATCCACCAATTCAGGCCCATCGTGTGGTCAGTGTCGAGCTAAGTCCCTATCATCAGATCGTGATCAATGACTCCCCCGGACACAATCTGCTCAATATGCAACATGGCGTGCAGTTCCGTGCCTCCGATGTGCAGTACAACAGCCGTGAGACCCCCTACCTGGCACTACCCGGCGATTACATGGGCAATCAGCTCAAATCCTATGGCGGTAAACTGAAGTACGATGTGAGCTATGTGGGTAATGGTCGTCCCATTTCCGGACCGGATGTAATCATCACTGGCAATGGCTTTACGCTTACCAATCGTGTGCGTACCCAACCCAATCTGTCCAACAAGGTGTCGGTCTCCTTCCTGCCGGGCAACTGGCAGAAACCCGATGGACGCAAGGCCACCCGTGAGGAGATCATGATGATACTGGCCAATGTGGATAACATTTTGATACGTCTGGGTTACATTGATACTGTTGCACGTGAAGTTGAATTGATTAACATTGTGATGGACTCGGCAGGTACGTCCGATCAAGGTTTGGGCAGTGCCTCCCTTGTGGAGAAGTGTAATTGTCCACCTGGCTATGTGGGTGACTCCTGCGAGAAGTGTGCTCCGGGCTATGTGCGTCAACCCGGTGGTCCCTGGCTGGGACACTGTGTGCCCTTCGTTGCCGAACCCTGTCCACCGGGTACCTATGGAGATCCACGTCGTGGCATATCCTGCACCGAGTGTCCCTGTCCACACAGTGGCAGCAATAACTTTGCCAGCGGCTGTGTACTGAATCCCGATGGTGATGTGAGCTGCAAGTGCCACGAGGGCTACGAGGGACGTCGCTGCGAGAGCTGTGCCGCCGGCTATCAGGGTAATCCCCTGGTGCCTGGTGGTAGCTGCCGCAGAATACCCGAATCCACGTGCAATGTCGAGGGCACCTACAATCAGCTCGCTGATAACAGCTGTCACTGCAAGAGTATGGTCATTGGCGAACACTGCGATACCTGTGCTCCCAAGAGCTTCCATCTCAACTCGTTTACCTACACTGGCTGCATCGAATGCTTCTGCAGTGCCCTGCAGGCGGAATGTACCAGCACCTCCTGGTATCGCGATCAAGTGAGCAGCAGCTTCGGTCGCTCTCGCGCTCCCCATGGCTTCCAGTTGATACGGGACTACACCCAGCAGACACCACAGTCTGTGCCGTTTAACACCATGCTCAATGAGCTTCAATTCAATACCAATACCGACTATAGCAGCGATACCCTGTACTGGAGTCTACCCGCCGCATTTCTGGGTAACAAACTGACCGCCTATGGCGGACGTCTCAACTACACGCTCAGCTACAGTTCCCTGCCCGGCGGTCAAATGTCCCGCAACAGTGCACCCGATGTGGTCATCAAGAGCGGTGAGGATCTAACCCTCATACATAATCGCAAACATGCCGTTAGTCCCAGCCAGTCCAGCTCCTATGCGGTACCCATCATTGAGAGTGCCTGGCAGCGCATTGATGGCGTTGTCATACTTCGCGAGCATCTTCTCATGGCACTCTCCAAGATCGATGCCATCTACATCAAGGCCACGTACACCACCAGCACCAAGGAGGGCGCCCTTAAGCACGTCGTCATGGATGTGGCCACACCCACAAATCTGGGCACTTCTCGGGCTTATGAGGTGGAGGAGTGTCGCTGTCCTCAGGGCTACATTGGTCTCTCCTGCGAGCGCTGTGCTCCTGGCTATAAACGCAATCCCGAGGAAGGACTCTACCTTGGTCTCTGCGAACCCTGCGAGTGCAATGGTCACTCCTCGCAATGCGATGGCGAAACTGGCGAGTGTCTGGTAAGCACGACGAGTACTTGTCCAATCCAAAATCCTTTTCATTAAACTCAATTACAGAACTGCGCCGACAATACCGAGGGTGAGACCTGTGATAGATGTGCCGCGGGTTATGTGGGTGATGCTACGCGTGGTACGCCTTATGACTGCCAGCCGGACAATAATGGACCACAGCCACCGCAGCCACCACAGCCAGATAATGGCAATCAGGTGCGTTGCCATTGGTGCAACAGCGCTGGTACCGAATCCTGTGACAATGGCGTCTGCAATTGTAAGCCAAATGTGGTGGGCAATCGTTGTGATCAGTGTCGTCAGGGTACCTTTGGACTGGCAATCGGTCATGATAACGGTTGCAAGGAATGCTTCTGCTCCGGTCAAACCACCCAATGTCAATCAGCCAAATTATATCGCCAATTGATCCCAGTGGATTTCATTAGCAATCAGGCACTCATTACCGATGAGGATGGCCAAGAGATGGACCGTGAGAACTTGTCCGTTGATATACGAAACAACAAATATACCTACACCTATCTATCCTACCTGCCCAAGTACTGGAGTCTGCGCGGCAATGTCGAAGGCAACAAACTGGCTGCCTACGGCGGACGTTTGAACTACACGCTCAACACCAAACACATTGGCGGCTATCAGCCAGGCAGCGATGTAATAATCATTGGTAATGGCATACGCTTGATTTGGTCTCGTCCAGAGGAGGGTTCCGAGTCATACAGTGTCATTCTCAGTGAGGATGATCAATGGCAGCGCATGGATCGTGGCCGAACAGCACCAGCCAGCCGTAACGACATCATGAGTGTGCTGACCAACATTGAGCACTTGCTGATACGTGCCACGCCCCATATTCCCACCACAGAGACATCGATTCGTGACGTTAGCCTGGAGGTATCCTATGATGTGGCACAACCTGGTGCCGAGCAGGTCGTGGACATTGAGCTCTGTCAGTGTCCAACGGGTTACGTGGGCAATTCCTGTGAGTCATGTGCACCCAACTACTATCGGGACGAGAACAATCAGTGCTCGAGCTGTCCCTGTCACAGGGAGAACAGTGTCGGTTGCACGCTGGGAGTCAGTGGAAATGTCGAGTGCGAGTGCAAGTCGCAGTACACGGGAGAGCGTTGCACGGACCCAAGTGAGTACGGCTAGAGTTGTCACCCGCCTAGGAGCTAAACCAGTTTACACACATCACACACAGACTTGCACAACATTTTACAAAGCCCGCTCACCCTATCTGCCCCTCTACCCTCTACCCTCTCTCTCTCTGTCTCTCTCTCTCATACACTTTTTCTCCCTTGCTCCCTGTTCTCCCTAGCTTTATTCAACTTTTCTAGTTTAAATTCTTATAATTTTATTGAACTACTTTAACTTTGTTTTCTTATTCACACACTCCCCTTTCTTCGATATCGATAAACCGCCTTGAAATGAACTCGACTTAATCGAAAATCAAAACAAAAACCATCCAATCCATCCACATTCTAGACACATCTCGCATTATTGAAGTACCGCCCAAGATTTGTGATTCATTTGGGGGCTTTTGTTGCAATGGCTTTCATTTCGATATTGAGCCGAACGAGACCATATCGTATAATGACACACTGCTGATATATAAGGGCAACAGAATCATAGGAAATATAACCAAACTGCGCTATGGCTGCCACTTGCGAGGTTCGCGTTCAATCCAACTCACAATCAATCAATCAAAACAATCAATCAACAAATACTACCAATCTTTGTCTTTCTACTTCTTCTACTTCTACAATATCTGCTGTTGTAAACTTACTTTGTACACTGCAAAAAATACCAAAAAAATACCGAAAAAAATACCGAAAAAATACCAAAAAATATATCTGTCATATTTAGCAATCTACACCCACACACACACATATATAAACACACTCAAACATACAATAGATGATATGTACTCCTCCTTTCTAATTCTCTGCCTGTCTCTGTCTCTCTCTGTTTTGTGCTCTAAAATCAAGTAAACTCTGCTCTGGCTTTGACTTGAATAATTTCCCAACACTGTTCCAAAAAAAACACCTTTTTTTGTGTTAAACTTTGATTTTGTTTTCCCTTTGTGTCTACCTCTGACTTTCTCTCGTAGGCGTTACTTACCCACACGCCCTTTCTCTGTCAGTCTTACTCCGAGTGATCAATTAGACTAAAACCCACACAAATGTGATTTCTTTGTATATTTTATGTATTTAGAGTTGGTTAACTCTGTGTTCACAATCCTTAAATAGTCTACTGTCGATCGTACAGCTCTCTCTCTCTCTCTCTCTTGCTCACTAACTAACACGTGTGCCTGCACCAGAGTTGAGTTCGAGCTCCGCTCATCGATTTATGGAGCTGTTTATATAACCGTAGCGTAGTGCAGATCAAATCTGTGAAATTACCAATACTTTTGGTGGCTAAAATAAAAATACCTCATGTCTAGAACAACCTTAAATCGATTGAAACCCGACCTCGATCG
The DNA here is from genome assembly GCA_020829145.1 of Drosophila nigrodunni. NCBI lineage: Eukaryota > Metazoa > Arthropoda > Insecta > Diptera > Drosophilidae > Drosophila > Drosophila nigrodunni. Next base: position 19,897,936 of record JACVCZ010000002.1, on the reverse strand, counting down.
AATTATCTTTGTCATTAACACAATTGCCTAGTTTTGGAGCATTAACAGCACAATTTAAAGTTCTAGTAAAATTTGTAATAAATATTTGAATTCTATATCGATCAGAAAATAACATCCAGGAGCCAACACCGATCGATCCACCCGATAATATACGCACTCAAATCATTGTCTCGATATCGAAGCCAAAGATCACCATTATGCCAGTGGGCGGTTCCATTTCCCTCACTTGCAGTGGTCGCATGAGATGGAATAATGTAAGTTTCCCTAACATTTGTAAAGCTTATCAGAGCCAATTTTAAGTTGAGCTACTTTTTAGGATCCTGTGTTTGTCAGCTGGTACAGGCAGAACAGCCGTTTGCCCATGAATGCTGAGATACAGGGCGGAGTTTTGCATATAAATAATCTGCAAATAACCGATTCGGGTGTCTACATCTGCCAGGCCATCAATAATCAAACCTCTCATACCTTCGAAGACATGGTCTCAATTACCGTATCACGTAAGTATTTAGCTTAGAGTTAAGCTTTCTTTTAGACTAATTAATGTGCATTTTGTTCAATCGAATGCGGCTTAAGGATATGCCCAAGAAATGTTGGCTCGCTATGGTAGATATATTGACCACAGACCTTCGAGTCTGCAAAACTGACACTTTAAACTATAATTTAAAGACCTTTTTGTTAACTGAAACTCACTAAAACTAACGGAGTGAGTTTTGTTGGTGGGTTTAATGGCTCACAAGACTCATGCCGTTAGTTAGCAGAGCACTTTTAGTAACTTTAGTTTCTTTTTCCCCCTGATTTGTGATTAATTCTGTGCTTTGCTTTCCCTACACTTCCCTCGCAGACCAATCGCAACGCTCACCGGCACAGATCATCAATCTGCCCTCAACGGTCACCTTCGATGAGTATCAGCCCAATGAGATCAGCTGCGAGGTAGAGGGCAACCCTACGCCAACAGTTACCTGGACCCGTGTCGATGGCCAGGCCGATGGACATACTCGCACCGATGGCGGTCGCCTAATCTTCGAGTCACCACGTAAATCCGATGAGGGACGCTATCGTTGCGCTGCCCAGAATCAATTCAACACGGATGAGAAGTACGTGCAGATCTATGTGCGTGGCAATGCACCACCGCCAACACGTGAACGACTTTACATTCAACCCGAGTACTACAATGGTGAAGTTGGTGAGACTGTGCGCCTGACATGCCAGTCGACCAGCGGTGCTTTGCTGCAGTACGAATGGCTGCACGATAACTACCCACTGAATCCACAACAGCAGCGCAATGTTATCATTAGCGGTGATACTTTGGAGATTCGTGATGCCAGCGCTAGGGATTCTGGTATCTACACTTGTGTGGGCATCGATCCGCGTAGTCGTCGCAACTTCACTGAGGATGCACGTGTCTACATTGAGCAGCGCCAGCAACCGACCTCTGGCGATGGGTGAGTGCAATACAATCGATAGTTTCGATAGATTAATGAACGCGTGTCGATGTATCGTTATAACGATTGTTTTATTTCTTATTTCCCTTTCAGCATTGCCCCTGTCATCGTGCACTTCAACATGGAGAACTCTGTGAACCAGGGCGCTGACTTTAGCATCACTTGTGAATCGAGTGGTTCACCATATCCGAACATCAAATGGATTAAGGTTAACTCTCAGTTACCCTCGAACGTGTATCAGACTGGCAATGTATTGCGTATCATAAATGCCAAGCCCGAAAATCGCGGCAGTTATCTCTGTATTGCCGAGAACTCTGCCGGTTCAGATCAAAAGTCCACAAATATCGATGTTGAACGTAAGTTATTTTATTTTGGGCATTTTGAATACCATTCTAAAATAAGTAGAGGGTTCTATTAAGCTTGTCAGCAGTAGGCGGGACCAACCCCAGACGAGTTAATATATTTATGTTCGTCTGTCCGTCTGTTTAAACAGCTAGATCTCAGAGACTAGAAGAGCTAGAGCCACTAAATTTGGTATGAAAGTCCGTCTATGTGTCAGGCAGATTAAGTTTATATCAAATGTTTGCCACGCCCCCTAACGCCCACGCAAATTGTAAAAAACTATTTTCATGACACCACAACTTCCAAACTATCAGAGCTATCGTAAACAAATTGACAATGTACGTTTATGGTACCAATATAACTATCCTCACCCAGTTTGATTTGGATCGGACGAGTATAGCCTATAGCTCCTATAAGACAAATCGGTCGAAAATTAAGGAAAATGCGCACTAGAAGGAGAGCGGGGTCTTTTATGGTCGGTTCGCTCGACTGTAGCCTTTCCAGCCTTTGTTTTTTAAGGCAAATTTTATTTTATAGAACTGCTATAGATATTTTTAGCCATAAAGCTATGAGAGTCGGTAGTGAAAGTCGGTTGATAATTCGGCTTACACTTTTTACAATGTGAAATTCTATGCCAAACTTGGTATGGGAATATTTGAAATATTTTTTTAGTTGCTTTAAGTTTCCTACTTCAAAACTCGCTGAAAACTATATCTCCTTAATAAGTGATTTAAATATTTGTCTTTGATCTATTTCTTTCGAATGCTTACCGCTCTGAAAAAAATAACAATAATTTTGGTAATGGTAAATTGTAATTCACTTTCTACATAAATAACTTAATTACTTTGTACATGTTAAAAATGATTTATATATATTAATATTATGCAATGCCAAGTGCACAAGAACGGAGTCGGTAATAAGACAGGTCCGCACAGTCTGATCCTAATACTAATCTGTACAACCACGATAATTTACTTGTTTACAGCTCGGGAGGCTCCGAGCGTTGAAATAACAGTGGCGTCAAAGGGTCCGAACCCAGTCGGCGCCGAGACATGGCTATACTGTATCGGTTCTGGCATTCCCGAGCCGATCGTCCAATGGCGTCGCGTCGATGATACACCACTCTCGCCCCGACACGACATTCAGGCCAATTCACCCGGTTACTTGATGTAAGTACGGAGATTTGTTTGAACTTATTAAAAACTAACTCTGCTCTCTACATTCCAATCTCCCTGATATTACCCTGCAGCATTCATGACATGCAAATCGTCGATGCCGGTGACTACGAGTGTGTTGGCACTAGTGAACTTGGCCGTGCCAGCGATATAGCGAACGTACGCGTGGTTGAAGCACCAGTGATCACCCTCAATCCCGATCAGTCGACGCTACGTCTCACCGAGGGCGATGAGCTGAGTGTTGCGTGCACAGCCAGCGGTTATCCGAATCCATCCGTGCAATGGGAGAACAATCCATCAGAAACGAACTTTGGTGACAATACCGCTTACTTGGATATCTATAGGATAGGCCAGCATAATGCCGGCACCTACACCTGTGTGGCCACCAATGAAGCTGGGCGAGATGAGCGACAACTGCAAATTGAAGTGCAGCCGAGACGTGGCGACATTGCCGAACGTAAGTTGTTTAAACTAATTTACTTTTTGTCACTTTTCAACACTGACAACACTTTTTTTTTCGTTTTGTTTTGCAGCTGATGGCGATGTGGATGTGGATGAGCAGAGATTTGAAACGAATTTGGGTGAAAATGTGAATATCACCTGTGACTTGGCTAACGAGAACACCAACACCAGATGGGATCGTCTCGATAATAAAACCTTCGAACCGAATACCTTCGCTGAGGGCAACAAAATGACCATCATCAGTGTCAGCGAGTCGAATCTGGGACGCTATCGTTGCAGTGCCTACAACAATCGTGGCATCTTTGTTGCCTCACTTGATCGCGAATTGGTGCTCTCGCCACTGCCCCAGATCACGTTCATTCCCCAAATTCCGTATGTGGCCGAGTCCGATGAAAGTGTGACCATCTACTGTAATGTAACCAATGTTCGACCCGAGAACGTTCAATGGTCAGCGGGCGATCGACCACTGCCCAAGTAAGGCAACCAGTCAAACATCCAAATATCGAAAACAAACATATAGTCATAGCACTAAACATTGAATAGAACTCATTGACCGATCAGTTGGTTCTCTTAGCTACGCAGCAGACCGTCCCCGACCCCATTAAATATATATATTCTTGATCTGCTTTTAAGCGCTGGAGACATCAAATTTAGAATGAAACTCCAGCTACTTCAAGTTTATTTCAAAGTTTTTCATGCTCCAGGCACCAAATATACACATTATGTGTATGTCTACAACAACTTTGGTTAAGAATGAACTACTATAACCTATAGCTCCTATAGGATAAATCTGTCAAAAATAGAACCTTTCTATGAAGACATGTAGTGTTAGTCGAGCTATCGCAACCAAACTCACGCATTCTTAGTCTATCATGATTATAACTATCCTCAACAACTTTGGTTCAGAATGAACTACTATATCCTATAGCTCCCATAGGACAAATCGATCAAATTTAGGACCATTGTATAAAGACATGTAGTGTTAGTTGAGCTATCGCAATCAAACTCACGCATTATGAGTCTATCATGTTTATAACTATTCTCAACACCTTTGGTTCAGAATGAACTACTATAACCTATAGCTCCTATAGGATAAATCTGTCAAAATTAGATCCTTTGTATCAAGACACATAGTTGAGCTATCGCAACCAAACTCACGCATTATGAGTCTATCATGATTATAACTATCCTCAACAACTTTGGTTCAGAATGAACTACTATAACCTATAGCTCCTATAGGATAAATCTGTCAAAATTAGATCCTGTGTATCAAGACACATAGTTGAGCTATTGCAACCAAACTCACGCATTATGAGTCTATCATGATTATAACTATCCTCAACAACTTTGGTTCAGAATGAACTACTATAACCTATAGCTCCTATAGGAAAAATCTGTCAAAAATAGAATCTTTCTATGAAGACATGTAGTGTTAGTTGAGCTATCGCAACCAAACCCATGCATTGTATGTTTATAACTATCCTCAACACCTTTGGTTCAGAATGAACTACTATAACCTATAGCTCCTATAGGATAAATCGGTCAAAAATAGAATCTTTCTATGAAGACATGTAGTGTTAGTTGAGCTATCGCAACCAAACTCCCGCATTCTTAGTCTATCATGATTATAACTATTCTCAACAACATTGGTTCAGAAGGAACAACTATATCCTATAGCTCCCATAGATTAAATCGATCGAAAATTGATCATTTGCATGGCCAAATGTGCACACAAATGAGTTTTATTACTTGTTTTTTTTTGTTTGTCTTTCAATAGATATTTGAAGTTTAATCATTAAACAAATACATAACTTTTGTCATTACTTTTCGACAGCAATTTGCGCATTAATGGACCGTACTTGTACTTTGAATCTATTACACCTGCCAATGCTGGCATATACACCTGCTCGGCATGGAATCAACACGGACATGTGAAAAATAATGCCGAGGTTGTGGTGCATCGTCCCAACCGCTATGAGCAACAGCCACAGTCGCAGGTCCAAAACGGTTACGAGGGTCAGAGCATTCAGCTACGTTGCTCGGTCAGCTCCTCCCGCGGTGGTCAATACGATGATAAAATCCAGGTGAGTTGGACATTGATTTCATAACTATGAACCAAACTTTGACTGGTTTTTCTGTGTATTCAACCATTTGCAGTTCCAATGGCAACGCGAAGATGGGCAACCGCTACCAAATGGCGCTCGTCCCAATAGTCAAGAGTTGATCCTGCCATCGCTGAGTCTCGAAGATGCAGGTCGCTATATCTGCAATTCGTACAATTTTGAGAAAAATCAACATCTGCCACAGACCTATGTCGATTTGCATGTACTAAGTGAGTAGACCCCTTCCCGCAGCCCCCAAAAACGGTTGTGTCAGATGTCAGGTCCAACTAAATGCGAAACAGCAAACAGAAATATATCTATATATATATACTATATCTATCTATATATATATATGTATATGTATTTCTCTTATCTCTCACACAACAACACACATATATATACACGCACACACACACACACACACACTCACAATCCTTTTCTTAAGTCAAGTGTTAGGACAGCCTCAGAAAAGAGAAAATATACCCAAAAAAAATACCAAAAAAATACCAAAAAAAATACTATATTCCAAAGAAAATGGAAAGAAATCAAAATTAAATATACCGAAGATTTAGGCTTTGTTGGCAATTTAATACAGAGCAGATTGAAAGATACCAAAAAAAAAAACGACCTCGCTCGCTCGCTGATTTTACTTTGTTCTTATTATTCAATATTCTATTGTGTAACTGTATAACTGTAATTGTATCTATATATCCATATGTATATCCATATGTTTATCTAGCAAACTACTTAACTAAAAGCACACACGTATACCTATATATACCTTTATATAGGTATATCAATTCACACTCAATCTATAAACTGTAAATATGCGAGTTAAAAACAAACAACTACCAAATACTACTGTAATCATGGAAGTTCACACAAACACACACACACTGACACACACACACATATACAGTTCACAAGCGAGTTAAAAGAATATATGAAAAAATCAGAATCGGATACGGAAACGGATATGGGTCTAGAGCACAGCACACTTTGTATATATGACAATAAATTCCGTTACGCAATGCAGCCACTAACAATTGTAACTCTCTCTATCTCTTTCTAAATTTTAAGTCCACAAAAATACCAAATTATTATGAAAATATGTCACACACACACAAACACACACTCTGTCTGTATCTGTATTTTTAAGCAACTGAAAAAACAAAAACAAAAAATACTGGTGACGGTACCAAAAAAAAATGAATATGCCAAATAAAACTACACTAATACTGCCCCCCAAAGTGCAAGAACTTCAGCATCTTGTAACAGTTCAATAAAATACCAAAAAAATATACCAAACTGCATGCCCTATGAAAAAATACAACACGATCCAACACGATCCAACACGCTAAAAACAAAGCCACATTTCGATACTTTTCCAAAAATTAATTGCTAATCTTAAGTTATGTCCAAAAGAAAGCAACAAAAAATACCAAATGAAATTATTCAATTCAATTATACTTATCAATTGACATAAATACACATTAATAATACTTTTAAAGTTTTAAGCTTACAAATGGCTGCCATATCTAATACAATTCTATTTAAGTCCCTGCAAAATCCACTAAGTGAAAAATAAAAACATACAAAAAAAAAATACAAAATATTAACATACATTTTACGCAAAAATTGTGTAAAGCAAACAATTGTAAAATACTCTTTTTATTTACTTAAATATTAACAACAACATTTTATTAATGTTTTTTAGTTTATGTGTATTCTTGCCGAGGCTGCCAGATGGTGTTTATTTTAGTTGCATTGTCTGCTCACACTGTTATACAAATGTAGCATACTTTTTAGGGCGCGCAATCAACTAGAAAACTGTAGCACCTCTCAAGCATTTTTATTAAAATAAAAAATATTTTTAATAAATTTTTTTTAACGGGATTTTTATCACAAAGTTTATACATTTTTTAATCCATTACTTTCCAAATTAAATTTTATTTCATACACTTAAATTTTTGTAATTTTGTAACCTTTTTAACCTCAAGAAATGTCTTAGTCCTATTTTTTTTTTTTTTTTTTTTCTAAAACTTCTGCAAGAATATTTTCAAACTTCGGCTGTTCGAAGTTAGCTGGTTTTCCCCTAAATTTTGACTTTTGTGTCTGTTGTTTGTGTTTACTGTTTTTTATATACTTATTTTTTAATTGGGCCCCTTTGTCATTTCTGGTGTCGGATACGTTCACTTGGTTGTTTTTTTTTTTATTCCTGGTGTTTGTTTACATTATTTTCCTATCCCAAATGGTTCTTAGCTCTATCAACAGCGTACAATAAATATAAATTTAATTGTGATTACTGTTTAGTACTTTTTTCCAAAGTGTTTTGTTTGTGGTTTTGTTAATCAACATAACAATTAACGAATGAATATATAAATAAATACTGCACTGCACACTCTTCTCCTATTATATTTTTTCTCACCTATTCACTCATGTTCTCCTACTCCATTTGCACACAAGCAGCACCGGCACTTTCACAAAAAAAAAAAAAAAAAAAAAATCCAAAGCAACAAATATTTGAAAATAAAAACTTGAACTTGCACATATTAAACTATTGTAAATAATCTCAAGTTAAAAATGTTTAGTCTGTTGTAATCTCTTACATTGAATAACTTAAAATCAGTTCAAAAGTAAAAAAAAAAAAAAAAAAAAAATAAATTGGCAAATTAAATACAATTTCAATAAATAAAAAAAAAAACTCTGCCACAGTCTTCCATAAAAATAAACTGCAACTGAATTTCAGAAGAGTTCCGATCAGTGATTATAGCTCTGGATAGGTCAGATGATTTCATATACTATATATACATATATATAAATATTTATTTCTCTCTTTTTCTTTATCGCTTTTTTTCTCTTCTTTCTCCCACTTTATATCTTTATCTCTCTCTTTCTTTCTTACATGTGCGCTTGTGCAAAATGCAAAACAAAAAAAAAAAAAAAAAAAAAAAAATTACAATTATTTAAAACGTACACACACATATATATAAATATATATTAATTTAACTATATGCCATGTTTCGTGCGCTTTGCGAATGATATCAAATTTGCACCAAAAAAAAATGCTTAAAATATCCAAAATACCAAACAAACACCACACGAAACGAATTTGAATCTCAAACTCGAACTCAAACTCGATTTAAATTGAAATGATTTATGCTCATGTTAATCACAATCCACAATCCATAAAATACATATATATATTCATGTATATGCATGTATAAATCTTATGCTATATACACGATATATTTGCGGCAACAACAACAACAACTACAACAACAACATCAACTGCTACAACAACCAACTGCAACAACAACAACTGTAACAACCACAACTGTAACAACAATTGAAATACCCTAGCAAATAAGAACAATTTCAGTTTGCCGAGGGGCCACCATGAGATACCCTGCATGTTATTTTATATATGTGCAGGTGTGTTGCCGCTCAAGCCTAAAACTAATTATCTTAATTATAATAATTATAATAATAATCATATTTGAAATTCATTTTGTAGTCCCAAAATTTAGTCACTTTTTATTATTATTATTGTTTTTTTTTTCTTTTAATTATGAGTTTTATTCCCTTTACTTTTATTTCATTTGATCTTTTTAACTATTTGTTAATTCTATTTTTTGTTTTACTTTGATTTTTTGATTATTACTATTTGTGTATTGTAAATCTTGATTGCTTTATAATGCCACTTTACAAGCTAACACTAGTCCTACGATTTGTACATAAAAAAAAGGAGCAAACTGATCTTCAAATCGATGGAAATTATATAAAAAAAAATAATTTTGTTAAACGCTAACCAAATCACGCTATTAAAAAGAAAATACCTAACAAACAAAGAACAATACTTTGCACATCCAATACAGCTTGAAATTTTTTTTAGCTTGTATTTAGTTTAGTATTTAATTGCAGCAAGTCAGAGTTCCTTGTTCACTGCAGTATACTAAACTTTTCACACACCCATACGCACACACACACACACACAGACATGTTGTTAGCTGAGCACTAGTACACATGTATTTTGTGTTTTGAACCTTGGCACAGCGGTGCGTATGCGCAATTTCTACATTAGGGGCAACTGGGACGGATGTTATATACTAGTTACTAGTACTAACCGTGGCTGAAGTTTATTTATTTTTTGGCAAACGGATTGCTAATCTCTATTCTTATGCTTTCTATACAAAAATACCAAAAAAAATATTTTAAATACCAACAAAATACCAATAAATACCAAAAAATACCAACAAAAAAATATATTTAAATGGCATTGCAAACACCGAGGCATTGCAATAGATTTCAAAATGAGCAAAATACCACCAAATAAATCACTGGCACCGCCCGCACGTACTCCCATCATTTCGTACGCCTGCCAACCGAACGATTTCAAGTGCGTCTCGCATCCACACACGTGCGTCAAGTCGAACATGGTCTGCGATGGCATCTACGATTGCACCGATCACTCCGATGAGTTCAACTGTACACGGGATTTCGGTCAGAGCAAACCGGTGACTGGAGCTGGAGGAGGAAACGGCTTGGGGAACTTCAAGCGCTGGAAGAAGAGCCAGCAACGCATCGGAACTGGCCACTATGGCAGGCAATGGAAGCGGAGTCAACAAACACATGCCTTACATGAGCTATGGACACCGGATTATCGCAGGGATAGGACACGAAAGCGTCAAGTAGTGCAAAAGCTGAGCAAAAGTTTCGGTTTGTCATAAGTTTTCACAATTCTAGCTCTCTAACCCCACTTTTAGTTCTCCCTAACCTCACTTTAAACTCTACCTTCCCCTATTACCGTTCGGCACTACCCTAACCTAAACTTTATCGATCAATCTTCCTTTCTCTGTCTCCCCGCTCTTTCTTTCATTCTCTCCCCTTCTCCCTCTGTCTCCTCTTTCTCTCTGTCACCCCGTTCGTAGCTGCAACACGACAAAAAATGCAATTTGCACTCATATCACGTTTCAACTAAATATACTATCGAAACAACAACAACAACAACCGCAACTGCAACAGCAACACAAAAAATAATCGATAAATTTGAAATTGCAACAATAAAAAATAAAAAACAAACAACAACTGTAGTGTGTGGGTAGCTGCTTCTCTGACTCTGTAGTTCGTAAGTTGGTAGCGATGAACCGATCGATAATAACGCACTGTTATCGATAACACAGTGCTAGCAAATTCTGAAAACTTCTTACAGCAACAGCAACAACAACAAAACGAGTTTTTGGTTACGGGCTGCGATTAACTGTAAAATAATCGACATCGTGATCGATTCAATAATCGAAATCGAAATGGTATCGGTATATATATAAACCTAATTGCATCCGGGCATCCAACTTGTACTAACCTCAAAAAAATACTGTAAATTTTTTGTGTAAATTCCAAACAAAATTCTTGTAAATAACACTACACACACACACACACACAACCGCACACACACACACGTAAGCTAGATTACTGAAAAAAAACCCAAAAAATCTGTGTATTTATAGAAATTTTGTAAACTAAAAATCTTTCGATCGCCAACAAAAAATTGTCATCAAATTTGAATACTAGAAAACATTTTGTAGAATTTGTATTAAAATTTTAGTTGTAAATATCTTAAATCATAATCGATTGTATGTAAGTATATATGTATATGTGTGTATATAGGTATGAAGTATATGTTCATCAACTTTTGAAATTGATCTGGTAGAGTTGTCGCTGTTATCGATAACAATCGATAGACATAAGCGACGGCAGATAAAAAAATATATAAAAACATTTGTAACCCCATCACACACACATACACACACCCATACACCTGTACCTGTACTCGTATTCAATGTGATTCGATCAAGTAGAAACTTTAGCATAATTTTGTAGCTCTGTTTTTTAAGAAAAAGTTTTTTTTTTTTTTGTATTTTATGTTTTTTTTTGTGTATTTTTGTTAACCGCTCTTCTCTATTTCCCCCATCTCTACATACTACCCCCAACTACCCTTTCTATGTATGTATTTATTTGTCTAACTAGGAAACGAAATTCAAAAAAAAAAAAAAAAAAAAAAAAACATAAATAATTACTAAAAAATAAAAAACAGAAATTAAAAAATAAAACACATTCACATATATGTGATGTGATATCGAACATCAGCACACGCCATACACACAGACACAACGTTGACTGATTTATCGTTTCTATCGATCTATCGTTAAGTGTTCGATAAACATCGCATAACAAACTATCTGTATAAATCACCGTATTTGACATGTATTTTGCTAACTGCTTTTTCTCTCTCTCTGTGTATTTTTTTACCTATCTTATCCCTCATGTCGATGCCTCATCATACACACACAAACAAACACACGTACACACACACACACACACACACAACGTCACCGATAATCACATGCACACACAATACATGCACTTGTAAACATCTTCGTCTCCGTCCTCGTCTTCGTCCTCGTCTCCGTCTACGTCTCCGTCTTCGTCCTCGTCTGCGTCTCCGTCTACTCTTCTTCTTCTTACGCTTACTATGTGCACCGTTTGTGACGGTACAGCGGGTCTGGCTACCACACCAGCCCCGTATCCGGGCGTCTATCTGCCTCCGGTGCGCACAACTCCAGAACCGATGATACCCCGTGACTATAGCCTCAAATTGGATCAGCAATCATCACGTTTGCATGTCGGTGAATCCACCGAAGTCGAGTGCTACTCATCGGACAACAGCTACACGAACGTCATCTGGGAACGTTCCGATGGTGCGCCACTTTCATCGAATGTACAGGTCAGTCCTTTAACCGTACTCCAATACCATTTCGAAAACCCAACCTCATTCCACATTACAGCAAGTGGGCAATCGCCTGGTCATCAATCAAGTCACTGCCGCTGATGCCGGCAACTATGTCTGCAAGTGCCGCACGGACGAGGGTGATCTGTACACCACCAGCTATGAGCTGGAAATCGAGGAGCAACCACACGAACTGCGACGTCCCAAGATCGTTCATGCTCAGGTCGGTGATGCTGCTCAGCTGAACTGCGGTGCCGATGAGAGCCGTCGGCCGAGTTATCGCTGGTCACGTCAGTACGGACAGCTGCAGCCCGGCAGGGACATACTCAACGTAAGTGCTGAACCTTTTGGGTGGGACAGGTCTCGGGATAAAGGACTTTTGGGGTTCCTATTAGTATAGTTCCAGTAGGTACGGCCGAAGAACCGACTGTTCCTCAGGGCTACAGCGGTTCTGGACCGTCTACTGCCTTAAGGACGAAGGTTCTAAGGATTATTCTGTTAGCTGAAAGTAGTAGGTTAGGCCACAAGACCATCTGTCTTCTCTTACCGATAAAACGGTTCTGGAACACACCCTAACCTTTCCGCACCTTATGTGCTACTAGAGCTTCTTCAGACGAAAGTCCTGCAGTTTACTAGCTCGCAAAGTCTAGTAGTTACGGCTGAAGAACCGACTGTAGAAGACTGTAGTCAGGGCTACAGCGGTTCTGGACCGTCTACTGCCTTAAGGACTTTTCGCTACGAAGGTTTTAAGGATTATTCTGTTAGCTGAAACTAGTAGGTTAGGCCACAAGACCATCTGTCTTCTCTTACCGATAAAAACGGTTCTGGAACACACCCTAACCTTTCTGCACCTTTGTTTTCTCCTCAGCACCAACTGATGCTGGACGATGTGCAAGCCAACGATGCCGGCACCTACATCTGCACAGCCGCCTATGCGGACGGTGAGTCTGTGGATTATCCCACCATTTTGGTGGCCACTGGAGCAATACCTCACTTCCATCAGCAGCCGCTGAGCTACATGAGTTTCCCTACACTGGCAAATTCATCGTTCAAGTTCAACTTTGAGATCACTTTCCGACCGGAAGCGGATAACGGTCTATTGTTGTTCAATGGCCAAACCCGTGGAACTGGTGACTACATTGCCCTGTCCCTGGTGGATCGCTATGCCGAGTTCCGTTTTGACTTTGGCGGCAAGCCGTTGGTTGTGCGTGCCGAGCAGCCCTTGGAGCTGAACGAGTGGCATACGATGCGTGTGCATAGGTCACGTCACGATGGTTACATTCAGCTGGATGAACAGCATCCGGTCGCCTTCCCCACTCTAACACAAACTCCAAGCTTGGAGCTCGTAGAGGATCTGTATATTGGCGGTGTGCCCAGCTGGGATCAGTTGCCCGCCAATGCGGTGACAATGAAAACCGGTTTCATTGGTTGCATCAGCCGTTTGGCTCTTCAAGGTCGCACCGTTGAACTCATGAAGGAGGCCAAGTTTAAGGAGGGCGTAACCAGCTGCAAACCCTGCAAGGACTCGCCCTGTTCCAATGGCGGCATCTGCCTCGAGAGCCAGACCGAGTTGGCCTACACCTGTGTCTGCCAACAGGGCTGGACTGGTCGCAATTGTGCCGTCGCTGGTGCCCAATGTACACCTGGTATCTGCGGAGCTGGACGTTGCGAGAACACCGAACTGGACATGGAATGCCTGTGCCCACTGAATCGCACCGGTGATCGTTGTCAGTACATCGAGCACCTGAATGAGCACAGCCTGAACTTCAAGCGTAACAGCTACGCGGCTTACGGGTAGGTCAAAGTTATTCAGCTAGACCCTTAGCAGGATGTATTTCATCTAGACACTTAGGAGGTCTTAGATTGAAGCTAACCTTACCTTAACCTGCTTACGGGTAGGTCAAAGGATGTATTTCATCTAGACACTTAGGAGGTCTTAGATCGAAGCTAACCTTACTCCCCTAAGAGTTCCTTTGCGGTTTAAAGTGGGAAACTTAGCCACAAAATCTATCTTTGTCTTGGTAGATTTCCTCTAGTTCCTAAAGCTGCTCTAGTTCATCTAGACCTTTAGGAGGTCTCAGCTGAAAGGTAACCTTACTCCCCTACGAGTTCCTTTGCAGTTTGAAATGGGAACCTAGTATCATAGTCAGATTTCCTCTAGTTCCCAAAGCTTCTCTAGTTCTTGCTTACTGGTAGGTCAAAGGATGTATTTCATCTAGACCCTTAGGAGGTCTTAGCTGAAAAGGTAACCATACTCCCTTTGCGGCCTAAAGTGGGAAACTTAGCCACAAAATCTATCATTGTCTTGGTAGATTTCCTCTAGCTCCTAAAGCTACTCTAGTTCTTGCTTACGGGTAGGTCAAAGGATGTATTTCATCCAGACCTTTAGGAGGTCTTAGCTGAAAGCTAACCTCATAGCCAGATTACCTTTTGTTGCTTAAGATTCCCTATTTGTTCCTTCTTTTTGCTATGTGGATAAAGACCTAAGCCTTTAAATGTCTGGGTTTAAAGCAGATATGGCACTCCCACCTTATCCTTCATAATTTCTTGAATCCAACCTCTTCTTGGTAGGCAAGCATAATCTTGTCAGTACACCTGTCCTTCTTTAGCCAGGCAAGAATGGAACGTAATGGAACTGTACTCTCCTATTGCCCCACCGTTCCACTGCTCCATTTGTAGGTTAAAGCTAAGAAATTAACCTCTGGAGCAAATATCTTCAGGAACCTTTATTTACCTCTTAAAATCGATCGACCGGTCACAACGCCTATCACCAAAGAAGAGCACGAAAGAACTACAGTTTTTGTTATTCACTTGCAGCACTCCTCGCGTAACACGCATCAATGTAACGCTATCAGTGCGTCCATCCAGCTTGCGGGATGCGGTGATTCTGTATACCGCCGAATCGAAGCTGCCCAGCGGTGACTACATGGCTCTGGTACTGCGTGACGGTCACGTGGAGCTGATGATCAATACGGCAGCACGTCTCAAGCCGGTTGTGGCACGATCCCTGAACCCCTTGAAGCTGCACAAATGGACACGAATTGAGCTGCTGCGTCGTCAGGGCGAGAGCATTCTTCGCGTGGGCGATGAGCCTGGACAACATGCCAAGGCAGCGGGTGGACCACGTGTGCTGTCCCTAAAGACGCCACTGTATGTGGGTGGCTATGATCGTGCCAGTGTCAAGATCAATCGGGATGTGAACATTACCGAAGGTTTCGATGGCTGCATCTCTCGTTTGTATGACTCCAAGACATCGATCAATCTACTGAGCGACATTGTGGATGCGGCTAATGTGCAGAATTGCGGTGAACTCAATGAAATTGGCGACAGTGACAATGATGGTGATCTTCTGGTGCCTTCCGTGCCGGATCATCATCAGCAAGGACACGGCTCCGACGAGGAGGCCAATCAGAAATACGAGAATGCTCCGTGCGCCAATGATCCATGTGAAAATGGCGGTACCTGCTCCGAGCTGAACAATCGGGCTGTCTGCTCCTGCAATCTGGGATACAGTGGCAAGCACTGCCAGGATCGTAAGTAGCTTGGATTTTACAAGGTTATCAGAAGGTTATAGCTTCACTTTGCTTGCAGATATTCAAGTGAACTTTAATGCCTCGTTCCGTGGCAATGGATATTTGGAGCTGGATCGCAATCAGTTTAGCACCGACATCGATCAGGGCTATACCTCGGCTGTGGTTGTGTTCTCCACCAGCAAACCGAACGGTCTGCTCCTTTGGTGGGGACAAAATGCAGGCGAAGAGTTTACTGGACAGGACTTTATAGCCCTCGCCGTCGTCGATGGTTTTGTGGAGTACGCAATGCGTTTGGATGGAGAGGAGACGGTCATACGCAATGTGGATACACCAGTCGATGATGGCAATCGCCACATTGTCATTGTGAAGCGCTCGGAGAATACGGCCATACTGGAACTGGATCGCATCTCCGACTCTGGCGACACGCGACCCACAAGCAGAAAGGAAATGCATTTGCCGGGCAATGTTTTCATTGGTAAGTTACGGCAGTTTTCCAACACTATTTTTAGCTCCTTTGTAACGCCCTTTGTCTATGCCCATTTTTTAGGTGGCGTGCCGGACATTTCGCAGTTCACGGGCAAACGTTACATGCACAACTTCAACGGTTGCATCGTGTTTGTCGAGGGCGATGCTGCTGGTCAAATCAATCTGGGCAAGTCTTCCATCAATGGCGCCAACGTGGACACCTGTCCTGTGTAAGTAGTAGAAAAGGTGGAGGAGGGATGGGGCTGCAAGTAGGAGCAGAAGAAGTTTCTCAAAATTAGTTTGAACATTTTCTATCTAGAGACTTTTTTAAAGAGTTTATTTATAAAAGAATTTAAAGAGCTTAAATAAAAATAATTATTTTTGATTTTATATATATTTTATTTGGAGGAATTTAATTCAGAGTATTGCACTTAAAATAAAAATTAAGCCAAGTGTTATTAGGATATACAATTTAAGCCAATTTTAAGTCAGTTGGCGAATAACAGACCTTAGTCAATACCAAAACTAAGCCAGAAAGGAGGAGGTAGACTAAAAAGTATTACATTTAATTATGACTATTTTTAGATAGTTATAATTTGTAAAAGTTCTAAAAACAAAAATATATTTTACAAATAAATTATTAACTTTTATTTTATTTTATGTGATTTGAATCAAATAATTTCTATGATCATTTTTATATTTAAATATTTAATTAGCTAAGAAATTACCTTTTCTAAAATCGTGTTTTCAAATTTTTAGCTTAATAGATTTGATCTTTCATTTAAGTAAAACTAAAAACCAAGCAATGGATATTAATTAATTTTTAGAGCCCGTACTCTAAAAATGAGTAGAGGGGTCTATTAAGTCTGTCAGCAGCGAAATGTGCGTAACAGGCAGAAGAAGGCGTTTCCGACCACATAAAATATATATATTCTTGATCAGCATCGAAAGACGAGTCGATATAGCCATGTCCGCCAGTCTGTCCGTTCGTCCGTACACCGAACAGCTGAATCTTTTAAACTACAAGAACTAGAGCCACCAAATTTGGAGGCAGGTTAAGTTTATTTCAAATTTTTGCCACGCCCACTACCGCCCCCGCAAATTGTAATAAACTATTTTCATTACACTACAACTTCGAAACTATCCGAGCTATCGTGAACAAATTCACACACTACTTGTATGGCACCATTATAACTATCCACACCAAGTTTTAACCAAAACGGACAACTATAGCCTATAGCTCCCCTAGGGCAAATCGGTTGAAAATTAAGGAAAAAAGGAGACGGGGTCTTTTACAGTCGGCTTGATCGACTGTAGCCTTTCTTACCTGTTTTTAATAATTTTCTTGATTAAAAATATAATTTTTCTGAGGTTAAGTTAGCTTAAACTCCCTTAAGTGTATCTATAATTCCTTAGCTTATATTAGCTTAAAGTCCCTTAACTGTTTCTATAATTCCTTAAATCATTTAAACATGCTTACTACTTCCAATGGAGTTTAGCAGCTACGACTATCCCTTCAGTTTGATCTATGAGAAATACGATGCCAACGACGTGAGATACGATCCAAATTTCTTTGATGAATTCGATCAGCCGCCTCCAGTGCATATAATTTATCCTCGACCCAATTTCAATCAGTTGCAACACAGTCAAGGCTACGGCATTGGGGCTAGTACTGGGCGGCAAATGGGCGTGGCAGTGGTGACGCTGCCAACACTAACACTACTGATGGCCCAATTAATTTGGCATTTGCCAGCGCCCAGTTAAATCGATCAACTTGATCAAATTGATACTAATCGTGCCATATCATTGCAAAATATCATGTTAAAAATCGATATCGAAATGGATATCGATAAATATATTTATATATATACAAAGTATAGCTAAATGTTTGCCACAACAATAACTATAACCGATGTCCTAAAGGATCAGAACATATACATATACATATATATATAAACCTCCTTTTTTTTTTGGTCTGAGATTGTAGTTAGCACGAGAAAATAATGTTAAATATCGTTAAAAATTACATAATACCATAATACCACTTAAGCTACCGATTACTTATGAAAGTGTGTACTTGACAAGAAAGGAAAACTAATGAAAATGGGGCCGAGCGGGTTACTTGATCTCCAGCGCAAATCTATGCTAAAATGGCCATAACTAATCTAACAAATCGACTATATACAACCCAATTATATATATATATAATCTAACTAGTAAATACTACTAATGCAGAAAACAGTAAACAGACGAGTTTGAAGCTCTTCTCGTTGAGACAAAGTCTGAGATTGCAGTACGATAACGATAACGATAACGATTACGATAACGAAAGATCTGCAAATATTTGAAAAACCGCTCCCAACTGAATATGTTTTTATTTTTAACATTAAGATAAGTTTCAGCGCTTGCAGTAAGCAACAAAAAATTTATAATAATTATAATTATAATAAATAAATGATTTTATGCTTAGCATAGTAAAAGTTAGACAATTTTTATGGCATAGTCCCTGGCAAAAGTATTGTTACAGCAAATGCAAATTTTATGACGATTTTATTTTCGGTTGTTTATATGACTATTTATATATATAAGTGTTGTAAATTGTTAATAAGTAGTTAAATTTTTTTTAAATAATTTTTAAATTTTTTTTTAGCTTAAAAATTTTTTATACATATTTTTAATAATTTTTAATTTAACAAATTTTTAGTTTTCAGTTTACTTTACTTAAAAAATTGTTTTTATTTTTTAATGAGTGTTATTTTATTTTTTGTACATTTTTTTTATTAATTTTATTTGCTTTTTAATTTTTTTTTATTTACAGTAACGACGAATATCTGGGAGGAACTGAACCACCAGTCGTTTAAAGTTTTAAATTTTACAAACTAAAAGCAGCACGAAGAAACCACAACAAATATTAGCAATTTAATATTTTTTTTTTAAACAACAAAATTTTTAAAAACTTGCGCTAATTGTTAACGTGTTAAATCGTAAAAAAAAACAAACGATTAATCCAAAAAAAAAAAAAAAAAAACAACACGAACGAAATGTTGCAATTGCTTCTACTTCTTTTTATATTTAATCTTAAATAAATGGGAAAGTTATTTTAAAAAGAAAAAAATTTAAAAAAAAAAAAAATAATAAAAAAAACCAAAAGAACTAACTTTTAATGTATACAATGGCCATAAGAAGTGAGACACAAAACAAAACTCGAAACGAAACAATAAAATTATATATGGAATACATAACTAATAATAAATACTAAATAAATAAATAACTCTATATATATATATATATACATATAAACTTAAGGCCTAACTAACTCATGCAACCACCAACAACACAAACAAACAACAACAACGCATACTAGCCAACAAGATGATGATGATGAAGATCATGATGATGATTATGATGGGAAGAAACAAACTACAACAACTACCATGTTATAGCATTTGATAATAATTATAATTAATCTATCAATATCAATTATTTATCCATTAATTTCAATTTTATTTCAAGATTTGTTCACATTTGTCCCAGTGTAAAATGTTTAAAAAAATTTGAATTATTTAACAGCCTTTGAAAAAACACACATACACACACACACACTTGCACAAAAATGTTTAAAATTTTTAAACTAAAATTATACATACATACTTATATTACAAGTTTATTGAACAAAACAAAAACAAAACCAAGAAATAAAATTAAATAAATGAAACTAAATGAATATTAAATTTATTGTACGAACAAACATCAGCATAAATGTATAATACGAACAAAAACTGTTAAGTGAATAAAAATAAAATTAAAAACTTATATAAAAAAAATATATATATATATATTTAAAACATAACATAATGCGTCTGGCACGTGTTTCATTCACTGTTATTTAGTTTTTGGTAAGGGGGTGTGGGTGGTGGGGGAGTCGGCTGGTGGTTCGCTGCTGCAGCGCAGCTTCCATGACCAGCAGCAACAGCGTCACACACACACTCATATACGACATGCTGCCCATGATCGCCAGCAGCTTTGGCTGCAGCAACGCGACGACGCGCCGACTGCTCTTGCAAGCGCGTCTTCGGCAGCATTCGGCCTCGTGTGCGCCGAGACAAGCCGAACGCCATGCAGGCCTAATAGCATACGTCGTCGTCGCCGTCGTTTAGTTACTTACGTGACGCGACGCTGGCAGGTTGTACGTTCACCTTCACCCAGTCGATAAAGAGAGAAGAGAGCAAGAGCGCGTGCTTCTTTTTACCGTTCCTCATTATTTTCGGCGTCTTTTTCGTCGTGTTTTTGTTTGTTTGTTTTTTTTCTGTTGTCGTTCAGTTCTGGTGTTTTTTTTTTGTTTTTGGCAAAAAGCCGCAAAACAGTAACTGCTTTCAACGTGCGCGACTTGTTATCACAGATGCTAATGATAATATCATAATAATCATCATTAAATCAAGCTACCTGTCAATCTAATTAACAACAAATGCAATTTCAAGCAAATTGCTTACAGTCTCTCAAGTTGAGTGCAAAAAAAAAAAAAGAAAAGTTTAGAAAAAAGGAAATTCAACAAGAAGTGCGTGTAACAGAAAATTTAAATTATTTGTGTTTTTAAGTTTACTAACTTTTTTAATTCTTGATTTTAAGCATTTAAGTTGTATTTTTGAATATTTCGTTTTGTTTTATTTTTAAAACGTTGGCCGGCAAACAGCTGCAAAAGCAAGCGACAAAATTGCTGCAGTGTGTGTGTGTGTGTTTGACTGATGAATGCATGTGTGTACGTTTGTACATGACAAACAATTTTTTTAATTCAAATTCAAAACAAACTAAAAATTAAATATATGCATATTTTTTAAAAATTAAAATCAACAAAAATTGCAAATTTTTAAACAAATTTCAAACATACGAAAAATCATTTTTTAACACAATTTTTTTTAGTTTTCTTATTGCGCTGCAAGTGACAAAAGTGCATGCAAATTTGTGTTGTGCAAACAATTTTTTGACAAACTGTTGAAAGTTTACTAAATAATAATTTTGACTAGGCAAGAGGAAGAGAGATGAGAAGAAGGGGAAGGGGCAAGTGGAAAGGAAAGCGGAAAGCACCGTAAACATTCATTTTTGCGGTTAATTTTTTTTATTGTTTTTATTTTGCCCGGGGGTGCCGGCTGGCGCTGCTGCCGCTGCGGCTTCTTCTACTATTTGTTCTCCTTTGCGGTCTTCATCTTGTTCTTCCTCGTCGCCGTTTCGTATGCCAAATATTTGAGATTATTTCGGAAATGTGCCGTTGTTTCTGCTGCTGCTTCTATTGCTGCCGCTGCCGCTGCCCCAGCCTCTGCCGCTGTTGTTGTTGTTTTTGTACTTTTTGCTGTTGCCAACGGATGTGACTAAAGAGACCAACAAATTGAATTTAATGCCCAGTTGAGAATTGATTTCTTTTCGTTTCTTTTGCGCGTTTTTTTTGTTGTTGTTGTTGCTTCTGTGAAAGCCTTAAAAAAAAAATTAAATACAAAGAATGCCATAACATTTAAATGGGTTTTCCTACAATACACGAAATGGGTTTCTCTTGTTTTAATACCCAGTTTTTTTGTTTTGTTTTAGTTTAGTTAGTGCTTAAAATAGTCAAGTGTTTTTTTTCTTGTTGCTGATCACTAATGGGAAATGTTTACCGTTGTGTGTGATTTGAAATAGATTGACAACTGTGCGAAATAGAACTCGAAACTGGAAGCACTGGAAAGCAGTGGAAGCTGGAAGCATTTGAACACCCTTCGGACTGCCGCATTGAGCGCTCAGGTGAGTTAAGCGTTTTGATCAGCTAAGATTTCAGTTAACTGACAGTCGGACAGACAGATCGAAACTAACGGCAAATCGGTTTGGAAAGTAGTTCATCTGGTCAACAAGTTGTCCATAAAATGCAACTCGGCCCGTTGACCGTTTCAAGCCAATGCTGACAATTTGTACTGGCCAAGTTGGCATATCCTTTTTTGGCCAACCAACTGTAGCCAACAGTTTGCCACCAGTTTAATACACATATACATATATTTATTTTTTTAACTCGTCTTTGGCCCATTTTCGCCGATACAAGTCGAAGCAGCAGCAGTGCGTTAGCCGAGACACAAACCAATTGCAGCAGCAACAAGTTACACGATAAATTCTTCCTCTTCTCGTTGTTCTTCGTCTTGTTTTTGTTACCTACAACGATGCGTCCAAAACTATAATAAAAAAAATGAGCAAGCAGACGCACCCCCTCCACTTTATTTCACTCGTCTTCATGTCCAATGCCTCATGCTGTTGATAACATTAATGAACTGTCTACAACTGCGTCGACGTCGATGGCGACGTCAACATCGCTGCTGCTGCCCGCACAAGAATAGAAACCAACACAGACACACACACACACACAGTCAGAGACAGACGCAGTTCTTGGCAAAAGGTAAAAACGTTGAGCGAGGAATGCAAGAACACCAGCAGCAGCAACAACAACTGCACTAAACTGCAAAGCCAGAGCGTAAGAGATGATCAAGCAAAAGACAACAAAGAGAGCATAAGAAACAGAGAGAGAGAGCACAATGTGGAGGACCATGCTGTGCTCTGCTCTTTGATTGTTCTTGTTGTCGTTCTTGTTGTTGTTGCTGCTCATGTTGATATCGCTGTTCCTTTTTTGCCCTATGCCTGGGTCCATTCTCTCATTCCTGCAAACAATAAATCAAAAGGCAGTGCAACATTCAACAACAATGCAGAAATGCTCACGTATGTGTGTGCGAGTGTGTTTGTGTGTGCGTGTGTATCAGTGGAAAAGCCCAACATAATAAAAATCAAGGCAAGTGTCGTCGCCGTTGATGTCGACGTCGCAGTTGCAGTCAACGTCGTCGCGTCTCAGTTACAAAAGGGAGCAGGCAAAAAGGCGCAGACAGTTTTGTTCTTCTCACTGGACTCAGAGCGACCTGATGCTTTGTATTCCAATAGCTGTTGCTGTTGTTGTTGTTGTTTATGAGATTTCATTATTACTTTCGATTGTTGACGTCGCGACGTCGTCATTGAGAGACTAAAGTTGCCCTTTAGTTCTGTATAGTTGTGAGCTCTGAAAGAATAACAAATAAACACGCTGCCATCATCCTTACATACATATGCATAAAGGTGTACGTGTGTGTGTGTGTGTGTGCTTATGTAGATGGAAGAGGGAGCGGAAGAGAGAGAGAGAGAGAACTCTAATCGCATAAGCAGATAGAATGGAAACTGTCTACTACTCATTTAAGAATAAGAGCCCACACTGAAAAAGGTACAAAATAAATAAAGCAATAAATGGAAAATAAATTTCAAAAAAATTGCTTTTCAAGTGGCTCAAAACGAAATGAGATGAAATGAAACTGCAACAGGTTCCCGCATGAATGCATTTCCATTTCCCCACCTTTTGCTCATCCCCCGTCCCCACTCTCCCACTCGTTCTCATCTCCTTCTCCTTGTGCTGCTTATTCTGTCGGTCATTCAAGTCACTCGATACACTTGCAACGTCATCAATGTCTCTGTTAACTGCTCAGTCCGTCCGTCCGTCTCTCGGTCTACCCGTCTCTGTTACTCTTGTGCGCCTGTCCCTTCATCCATCAGTTCAGCTACCGAGTTGAAAGATTTTACAAAGATCTTTTAACCTGTATCCGATTATTGAATGTCTGGGAATTTTGGAATATCTTAAAAGTCATTTAAATTAAAGTTTGTCTCTTTTTTTTCTTTTCGAATAATGTTTTCTAGAACTTAAACAGCATTTTCAAATGGAGCATTTTAAAGTTTTAAATACTTTTGCAACTTTTGCTTTGCTTCCAAAAATCTAAAGTTTTTAAACCCACGACTTTGACTTCGATTTCAATTGGATTTCGACCTAATGCCCTGACCTACTAACAATTCAATCAACTTTTTCACATGTGTAACTACAAATTGATTATTTGGAAAACTATAGTTTTCCTATGCATTTCCTCACACGTCACAACTTTTCCACTCACATTCGATGTCAAATTAGCGATTGACACCTTTTTGGTTCTTTGAGAATTTTGAGTTTGTTCCGTTTCGTTCCATGAAAAGAGCGCATAAAAATCATTTCACGCTCGCAAAGCGGACACCAAAATTATGATTAATGTTGGATGGAAAAAATGTGGATAAAAAGCACAAAAATATAATGATAATAAAAAGAAGAGAAAGAAACAAAAATCATGTGCTTTGAGGCTGTTATGACGACGATTTGATGCTCTTTTTGGAGTTGAAAATTGAAAATTGCAGAAAAAATATTTCAAGCTAAAAGTTTGTTTTGAAACTGTTGTTTCTATAGGTGCTATATAGTGCTACGATTTAGGAACTATAGTTTGTTTAGCTATAGTTACCATAATACTCTCCACAGCCTTCAAAAATCCGTCTATATAATGCAAGTATATATAAATATATATTTGAGGCCTTGTGATTTCTGACTTGAGTTTATCTGTAACCATATCTAAAGTGAGGTTAATTTTTGGGGCATTTTTTTAACAACTTTTTATATACTTTTGTTCTTTTCCGATTTTTTGATACAAAAAATATACCAAAAGTTGCGGATTTTTGGCCAATTTGTAGACGTAACCATTGTGATTACAGACTCGTAAGACCCATAGAAGAAAGGCAATGAAACAAGCATAAATTGGATTTGATTTCTGTTTGTTTGTCGGTTTTCGTAGAGCTGTTGGCGTTTTTTTCGGCTTTTTTTTTGCACTAGGTAGCGATTGCCGCCTGTTCATTAGCAGAGAAGCAGACAAATCACTGGAGCAGCAGATGGAAGACTGGCAGTTGAAGTTGAAGGGAGAAGGGGGGAGGCAGAGGTAGCGACGGTGGAGGCAGCAAAAGACCACAAAGGTGGCAATCAACACGAATGAATGAATGCGCGATCAGTGAATGAAAGACTCAAAGACTCGAAGACTGTAAAGACTTGAATACCAAAAGATTCGAGGGACTTGAAGACTTGCAGGGTGCACGGTGAATTGAACGACTCGTATCGAAATCGAGCCAACGAGTCTGCATGAATGAATCGCTTTTGGTTTTGGATTTGAGTTTCGTTTTGGTATTTCTTTCTTTTTTTTCGTTCGACCCTCCGCCCCAAAAGAAAAAAAAAACCTGAGCGGAAGTGTAATTGCTGGCTGGACCCGCTCGGATCCAAAGCGACCCAACACGACCCGACCCGGCCCAAAACAACAACAAAAAAAAACACAAACGAACATTGACTAACAACGACCTTAAGTAGCGTCTACAAATGAGCCGAAAAAACGGGTGTTTGCAAAGCGGTGTCGGCGCCTTTTTGCCCCAGACTCCGACCCCACCTTCGACTCCTCCTTCTCCTCGGAGTTTTCCTCCTACTTCGTCTTAATCTGTAGGCAATTAGGTCTGAAGAAAGAAAAACGGAAGCGCATTACAAGCCATATACGTAATGTGATAGCGTATATTGTGACACGCCCACACATTATAACAAAGAGAGAGAGGGAGGAAGAGAGGGAGAGAGGGAGAGAACCGTCGGTAAGCCCAAAATATCATATCAAACAGAGGAAACCTTGAGATCAGCAACGGAGCTGGGATAAGTTAGGAAATGAGAGTGGAGAACAGGAGAAAACAAGGGAGGAGATTTGAAAAGATAACAGAGAAGGAAAAGTCTGCGGAGTGGAGATAAAAGAGAGTAAAGGGAGAAAGGTAAGAGAAGAGAAGATTTGAGGAAAAAACGAGAGAAACCTTGAGAACAGCAAGGAAGCGACAGAAGAGTGGAAAAGGAAAAAGCAGAGAAAGAAAATAGAGGAAAGATATGGGGTGGGAAAAAAGGAGGTTTGAATAAAGAAGAGAAGATGTGAAAGCTGACTTGAGGGGAGAAGAGAAGAGACAAGCCGAGAAAAGAAAGAGCTAAGTTGGGAAGATAAAAAAGGAGAAGAGATAGCATTGTGGAGAAGGAGTTTAGGAAAAAGGGGAAGAGGTTAGAAGACTGTGAAAGAGAGGAGACTGTAGGGATTAGAATGTAAAAGGTTGGAGAGTAGAGCGGTCATAGAGGAGAAAAAGAGGACCAAAGGAGACAGGAGCAGAAAAGAGGAGCAGAAAAGAGGAGCATAAAAGAGGAGCAGAAAAGTGGAGCAGAAAAGAGGAGCAGAAAAGTGGAGCAAAAAAAAGAAGCAAAAAAGAGTAGCAGACAAAAGGGAGCAGAAAAGAGTAACACAAAAGTGAAACAGAAAAGAGAAGCAGAAAAGAGGAGCAGAAAAAAAGGAGCAAAAAAGAGTAGCAGACAAAAGGGAGCAGAAAAGAGTAACACAAAAGTGGAACAGAAAAGAGAAGCAGAAAAGAGGAGCAGAAAAGTGGAGCAGAGAGGAGAGAAGGGGAGAGAAGCAGAAAAGAGGAGCAGAGAGGAGAAAAGGGGAGAGGAGCAATCAAAGGAGAGATCATTAAAGACAAGAGGGAAGAGAGGAGCGAAGAGGGGGAAAGACGGGAAAAGCTACCTCAGTAGCACGTAGCGGACAGCGTTATCTCTGCGAGGATATCGGGAATAGCTACGTAGATATATGGAACACGCAGTCGGGGACTGGAAATAAGATCGGTCTTATCAGCAATCATCGTCGGGCCGTGACGGCGACAACAACCATTTGGCAGACAGACACGCCCAGGGAGGGATTGAAATGGGAATTGGGATTGGGATTTCGTGCTTCTTCTTTGCTTTTGAAGCAGAAGCAGGCGTGGAGGAGCGGAGTGAGGAGAGATAGAGCACAGAGCGACAGGAAGTGAGCTATTTGCACTTCCAAACAAGTCATAATTTTCGGCAGACAGAGAACAGACAACAGAGACAAGAGACAATGTCGGACGTTACGGGGAATTTCAGACTGATAAAGTAACTCAACCGCATCCCATTCATAGCTAGCAAGGAAAGGAAGGGAGAGAGGTAGAGTGAGGGGTAGAGGGAGAGGGACAGCGGCGAAAGATATTTAATAAGCGACAATTTAGCGTTGAAGTTGACATTGACACAGGTAGACACAGGTAAACAACATCATACAACTACTTAGCTAGCTGAGGTAGCAGACAGGACAACCCCGAGACAAGTGCGAGGGGAACTTTACGTTAATTCGGTAGTTTCTTACGCCCCGGCACTCAAGTCGAGCTAGAGTTGTGATTCATGCACTATTTACTGACATGGTTGGAGATTTTTTGGACTTTTAGGGGGCCAAACCCTATGCTTCAATTGAGGTAGCTACAGTAGGACTCTATGGGTCTTAACATATAGTAAAACTTGAGTAAAGTCTTATAAAGCCATAGCATACTACACTATATAGCTAAAGTTCTTCACTTTAGTTCTGCTTTTAAAAATAAATAGACTTGTTTTGGGATTACCTAAATTTAAGCTTGGCATCACTAGGTTTACCTACTGGGTACTTGCTAGCTCAGCAGACTCAAGTCTAACATTCTTGCTGGTTAATTAGAGCCGACGTGAAAGCTTCCCATGAGAACTGAGACCTGAGACTTGAGACTTGAGACTTCAAACCTGAGACCTGAGCTCTCGGATGCCTCAGAGACCTGAGGCTTGAGAGAGATGAGAACGCGAGACGTGAAAGGCATAGTTGATTTTACTGATGATGTATTAATTTCTCACAATGATGTGAACAGATTGAATAATCCAAAAGAGCCAAACCAACTAACTAACTGACTGTCTGTCTGTCTATCTATCTATCTATTATTTTGTCTGAATGTATCTCTAACTGAGACGCTCTCTATGCTCTCAGCGTGTCGCTGTCAGCGGTTACAGAGGCTGCCCACTGTGCTCGGGGGTCACTTTGGTTTGCTTTTTTTGGATTTGTGAACTCAATTAAAATAGCAGACGGTTTCACCTAGAACAATTTTGACTTGCACTTTACATGCAAAATAGTTTCAAGATTCACAGTTAAAGATACAAATCGACAGTTTGATACTGGAGAGTCACTCTGAGGGTAATTAAAGCTAGCCAAGGTAGGGGCAGGGAGGGACAGGGAGGCGCACATACCACAGTCGAGAGCAAACCACAATGAATAGAGCAGACAGTCAGACAGACTGGAATTCCTTACCGTGGGGCAATTACAAAATGAGTTCAAGCGAACGCACCAAGTTGCGCCGAGTCATAGATCAGCGTTCACGATAAACAGCAGCAAACGGTCGTAGCAATCGGAATAGTCGAAACAGTCGGCGTATAGTCATAGTGTAATCGGAGTCATCGGAGATTGGAGATTGGCGCTTGGAGCTCTTAGTGGAGTCGCTTCAAATGTTCATTTGCGGTGAACTCTTCTATTTTGCTAAAGTCCAAGCGAATTGCGTGAGTTGAAAGCAAACGGCGTGCACATTTTTAGACCCTGTAGCCTAAGGTGGAAAGGGAAGTTTGGGTAACTGTAAAACTACCGAACAAATACAACATTTCTAAGCAGTTTCATTATTTATCGATAAAACGACTGAATCTTGAAGTCTTTAAGTCAACGCAAGTTCATTTATAACTTATACTCCCGAAAAAGGGCTTTAATTTCAAAAGACAAAGTTTGATATGATAAACTTTGAATTTTTCTGAAGATATAGTGAACTTTTACTATAGAGCTAACCTAGAAAATATTGATCAAATATATACAGAACTGGGAAACAACTTTTTGTAATGTAAATTATGCCTCCTAAACAGTACAGGGTCTTTAACAGTCATGGCGCTCGACTGTGGCCTTGTCCACTAGCTTTCCGACACATTCCCCCCTCGGGGTATCATTCTAGTAGCTGGCAACAGCATCATCATCATCATCATCATGGTCTCCATAATGATCTTGAGAGTCATGGCATCATTTGCTGTTTTATGCCCCTTTTTTTTATTTTTTCCTCTTTTTTTTTTGAAAGTTTGCGCCAGTTTAAAGCTCTGATTAGTGGAAAAAGAACATTCCAAGCGGTGCGAACTTAATCATTTCCTTTTGCCATTCACAATACACAAAGTATAGGTTCAGTACGGTTCGGTTTGGGTTTGGTTTGAATTGGATTGGAACATTCCAATGTGATTTCATTTGAAAAAGGTTTGATTAGGTCAGTCAGGCATCTAGGGCAATAATACAAAAGATTAGGCGCAGCAAACAATTTGAGAAAGCAGAAAAATATTTTTGTTTCTTCTTGGGAATCACAACAAATCTGCAAGCGGAAAGAATTTAGTCGGATTAGAGGACAAAACAGGATACAATTGTATCTCGGAGTGCAGTGAAGTGAGTTAATGCGCTCTTTATACAACAGTTAAGACCAGATTAACAACATTAGATCGGAACAAAATAGTGTAGTTAAGTTACAGATTTCCTTAGTTTGAATTTAGGAATTTAGGGAATTTTTTAAAAATATTTTTGAAAGGTTTAATAAACGGTTTTCGGAAAGGTTCTCCAATATTGAAGATATCAAAAAAAAGTTATTCACTATATTTATACAACAGTTAAGACCAGATTAACAACTTAAGATCGGCACAAAATAGTGTATTAAGTTACAGATTTCTTTACTTTGAATTTAGGAATTTAGGGAATTTTTTAAAAATATTTTTCAAAGGTTTAATAAACGATTTGCGGAAAGATCCTTCAATATTGAAGATATCAAAAAAGTTACTCACTATATTTTTAGAAAACAGATTTTAGTTATTTGCAAATTATGAAAATGTTTTAAATTATTTTTTATATTTTCTTCCTGGTTTGATTAATTTTTGGAAAAATATATACATATAATTCTTTTTATTTCTAGTGATTTTTTTTGTACCACAGTTCATAACATATTATTTTATCAACAATTATTTTATTTTTTAAAAAACTTTAGCTCTCAGCAAAAGTACAAAATTATTTTATTTATTTATTAAGCAATCAAAATAAATTCATGTACTTAAAAAAGTTGAATAATTTTAAAGAAAATCGGAAATAAATCCATTTGAGTTTAAAGTCAAAAAGAGAAAATTTATATTCAAGAATTAAATAATTTTTTTCAACATTTTGTAGACTTCAAAATTTAATTTTCTTATACGTTAAAATTCAATTTTAATTATTTTAAAATGAATTTAAATTTCAAAAGGTTTTTAGAATTGTTTAAAAACGTTTTAGAAATTCTTGATTTGGCCAATTTGATGGCATTTGGCCGCTTGTTATTGCAATTAATGCGTTCAAGCGTAGCAAACGTGGAAAATGGGAAAAATCGGTGGAAATTAACAGCAACAAAAACAACGATTGTCAGTTAAACAAAAAAAAAAAACAAAAAATTGTTGTTAATTTGGCATTGGAACCATTTACGGATTTTCCGTGTTCTGTGAACGCATTGAACCGTGTGATAAGTTAAGGCAAGTTGGTAACGTGACAAGCCACGAGCAAACAATGAGTACACACACACACTCACACACCTTGCATACGTGTACTGCTTGCCACATAAAATGCAAAATGGCATTCAGGCGTTGCACCACAACAAAGCCACACACCCACACACACACACACACCCCACACACCACCCGGCAGTTCATTCATAAAAAGTTCGAGATGAAATTATGTAAAAACTAGTAGCAAAAGCAAACGAGTGACACAACTTTCAAAGACCCTGTAGTGGTTAGGAGGTAACACTTAAAAAAGGGTAAATAAATTTGTAGTTTAACAGATTTTTAGCACTTTGAGAAGGAATTGGATGCTTGATCTGAGCGCAGTAAATGCTGAACTGAATTAACAGCTTATAGCTCTTATAGTTCCCGAGCTGTGCGTTTAAGAAAAAATTATTTTTGTTTGATTAAGCCAAAACACCCGATTTGCACTGGCAAGCGCAGGGTCTAAGCCCATTATTGGGTTAGACGAAACACACACACACACACGCACACAGCTAGACACAAACGTATTTCATTCATAAATACTGTGTGTGCATGTGTGTGTGTGTGTGTGTGTGTGTGTGTGTGTGTGTGTGTGTGTGTGTGTGTGTGTGTGTGTGTGTGTGTGTGTGTGTGTGTGTGTGTGTGTGTGTCTGTGTGTGTGTGTGTGTGTGTGTTCGGCACAAAGTTCAACAGTTGTCGTTTATTACGCCCACACAGCGCAGACAGCACTCTGGTAAGGGCAGGGGGAGGGGGAGGGGGAGACGCAGCCAACGAAGAGCATGATGAAACAGAAGAAGAGATGAAACAAATGAAGCGACAAAAGAGCAAGAAGAAGCAGCAAGAATAAGATGTGATGGAACAGCTAAAGTCGCAGCTAAAACTGAATGTGTATCACAGTCGCAGGCAGAGTCGCAGTCTACCTGAGACAACAAAGAGAGCGGGAGGATGGAGGGGGAGAGAGATGGAGAGAGGGCGAGATGCAGACAGTGTTGAGCTACTCAGCTGTTTATAGCTAAATCTAAACAGCTTAAAATTAAAGCAATTAAAGAAACAAACAAATGAAGAAAGACAAAATAAGACAAGTTTAAGAAAAGTAAATAATAAAAATATAACTAAAATGCAGTTTTTTATCGTT
This sequence comes from Drosophila nigrodunni, assembly GCA_020829145.1. Classification (NCBI taxonomy): domain Eukaryota; kingdom Metazoa; phylum Arthropoda; class Insecta; order Diptera; family Drosophilidae; genus Drosophila; species Drosophila nigrodunni. The sequence goes on along the minus strand of JACVCZ010000002.1, from coordinate 19,866,176 downwards.
AAATTATAAAATTAAATATAAATAAAATAAATAACATTTTAAGCCATTTTTTCAGCATGAGTAGAGAAAATAAACTTTTTTCAAAACAACTAATTTTCTTAATAAAAAATAATATTTAATAATTAGTTATATAAAACATTTTTCAATAACTAGCTTTAAAGCTACTTTTAGCTGCTTTAGCTTTAGTTGTGACCAGCACTGCAGCGAAAGAGAAGCAGAGATTGAGTGAGAGGGGGAGCGAAAAGAAGAGGTGAAGAGGTAGGCCCAGAAAGAGAGGTAGCTGCTGAAGGTTAACGATGCCATTTGACGACATCGGCAACATTTTAACTGCTTTATTATGAACAAAGAGGCAACTGCATCCGCATCCGCATTTGCATCCGCAAACACATTCGCATTCGCTTTAATATTTGCATCAAACGGTGCAAGGAGTCTGCACTCGTCTTCGAATTCGAAATCGAAACGCAAGCAAGTACGAATTCGAGTTCGAAAACGAATCGAAGTCACGTTTTGTCACTGCGACGACGGCGACGGCGACGGCGACTTTTTGTTGGTTCACCTTGGCGCGCATACCAGAGAAGCAAACAAAGAGGGGAAGGGAAAGAAGGGAGCAGGGGTAGGACAGGGGCAGGGGCAGTGGCAGGGGTACGCCAAGAGGCCTCTAAGAGGTAGAGAGCTAAGAGTTTGGCCAGGGACTGAGTCGAGGAACCTTTTCATTGATTGTTTTTCTTTACCTTTTCTTGGCCCACAGCTCGTTTCATTTCACTGGAAACAAGCAACAACAACAACGCTAGGAACAAGAAGTACAACAACAACAACCACAACCAGTTGACTGCATTCCAAAGCGTCGCTCATTGCGATCATCGAGCATCGGTCTTCCAAAGGGGCTTCTTTAGACTGTATTCCCGCTGCATAGATTGAACTTAGTCTTAAACCTTGGCTTGGGCTATACTTGGACCCTTTCCACTCTGTCACTCTCTCACTCTACCCCTTTGCTCCCCTCACCCTGTCGTGCCCATCCACGCCGCTAATTGTTTCCGACTCCAAGATCTGTGCATCCAAAGTTATGGACAACATCCTGTTCCGAGTTCTTGACAGAAGTTCAAGTAACAAGTAAAAATAATTGAAAAAACAAATTGTAGCATTTTGCCCCTTTTTTTTAAGGTCTATAAATAGTTTTGCAGAGGAAGGTGTAAAGTAAAAACTCTACCAAGTTTTTTGCTCGGGAAGTTTACAAGTTTTTTATATTTTAAATAAAAGTTTGTTCAATTTTGTGCTTACAAAAAAAAAATGCAAGTGTTAGCGGAATTTAACTTCAAATTTCCAAGCTGAAAATTAAATATGGTACAAATTTGCAATTTTTTTGACACCAGAACTCTTGAACACTTAAAAGTCTTAAGAAAAAAGGAAACAAAAATATTTAAGTTCAAAAAAATATTTTAAAAAATTCGGTGGTTTTTTTTGTAAACTTGAAACTTTCTAAAAATATTTGAATTATGCCTAAAAATTGAATTATTTGATAATAAAAAGTCAAATTATGAATTTATTTTTTAAAATCTGAACATTTTTAGTAAATAATTAAAAAAAAAAAAAAAATGCTCATTTAAATTTAAATGAAAACTTAATTTATTTGTTATGTTTCGCAGTGTTTACTCAAGTTAGTCAGATTAATCCAGCGTTTACACTTAATCAATTTCAGTAAACTCAAACCTTTTGCGAAAAGTCAAAATATTTCAAAGTTTCCATCTAAAAACTTTTAAGTTAATAAATTCCAAAATTCACTCTTAAATTTAGCAACCCAACAGTTACACAAATTTTTAGCAGTGTAGCACTTTTGGAGCACTACAAACGACACTTTAGGTACAAAAATAACTGAAACTGTCGCCGTCTCCGTTCCGTATTGAAAACCTTTTGGATACCGAATTCGACTGCCATTCAAAGATTGTTTGAAGACAGGGCAGCGAACTCTATTTGAAAGATAAGCGCCCATTTGGGCACTACGTAGTGCTGGTAAACGTTTCAAGTTTACTTTTCGACTCGTTTTGTCTGAAATCTGAAGTTTTTGGTTTACGTTACGTGATAAAAACATTATTGTATGCTGATTCCACACACCGATAAGGCGTGGCAACAAGAGGCCCCTGGTAAACCCCACCCCAAAAACCCCTGGTAAACCCCTTTCCAAAACAGAGACGCGTCTCACGTCCGAGCGAGCGAGAGTAAATAAATGAAACAAATAAAAACAAAAATTAAATTGGGTTTATTGCATTTCATGTGAAAAACAAACGAGAACATAGCACAGCGATAAGTCCAAGAATCGAGAATCAAGAACTGACATATGGAATCGATTCCCATTTCGATTCCCATTCCCATTCCCATTCCGATCGATTCACCAAAAACAGCTTTAATTTAATCAACTAACGGGCTTTCAATTGAAACTGGAGCAGAGTTTTCAATTGATTAGAGTGCGTCTAGTGGGGTGTAGGGGGGTAGTACATCTAGGGGAAGTTGGGTCTACGATCTCTCAATCGATTAACGCATCACTGACTCTGTTGGCTTTGTTTCAATTCGTTTGCTACAATTAAATAACAGAATGCCAATTAATTAAAAGCCCATAACGGTTAGAGAAACCTCTTTACCCCACCGTACCGCACAGTGGGCAAGGTGCCGTGTCGTATCGTGTCGTGTCGTGTTCCAACTCGATCTAAATTACAAATTTGTCGTACCAAAATAGATAATATGATCTAATAAAATTGAAAGAGCAGCCGCGCGACAATAAAAACCACGACGTAAATATAAAAAAAAACAAGCTATAGGTGCACTCGACTAGCAAACACCCAGTAGGCAGTAAAAAAAAAACAATTTTAAACGTTATCAGCAATGGAGTCAGACCGGATGTGCTTAAAACGTGCTTGGCTTACTCGATTTAAGCACGAATTTTAAGATTGCTCAACTTGAATGAAAGATTTCCGATAAGCTTAATGACTAAATTTAAAAAAAATCATTTAATTCAAGAAATTTATAACAAATGGAGCAGATAAAACTAACAAATAAGTTAAGTTTACATATTTTATGTAGCAGAATTTATTTAATAAAAAGTCTACAAAAATAGTGGCAAATAAAATTATTTTTACTTGCATTAAAAATGAAATTTCTTATAGAATATATCTTAAATATTAGTAATCAATAGCAAGCCTGCTTTAAAGGCTACTTGCTGAAGCTATAGAAAGTTTCAAGTCCACTTTCTGCTCAACTTGAAACACCACGGGCACTTTTTAAGCTACGCGGTCGACAAACACAGAAACTAAATACAAAAGCGACCGATCAGGGAGGTAACAAACAAGAGAGGGGGGGCAGGCAGTTAGGAGGGAGAAGACGGCGCCTCAGGAACGAGTGATGAATAAAGAAGAAAGAGAGAGAGAGGGAGAGACGGAGAGGAGAGCAGAACGCTAAATGACGCTGCTGTTTCGTATTTCGCTTTTACATTTTCCCGATAACAAATCAAACTAAAAACTTAATATCAAATCCAAATGAAAACAAGAAAGAATGCTATAGTCGCCTCGCGACTTTAGGATACCCGTTACTCAGTTTCAATTTGTTATTAACAATAGTTATGGATGTAAGAGCTTGGCAATCACAGGACATTTTCATACAAATTCATGTTTAGAGCATATTTTCGACCTTTCGTTCCTATGGGAGCTATACGATATAGTTGTCCGATTTGGATCAAACTTGGTCAGTATATATATATTATTGGCAGATGTATTCTGTGTGAGTTTGATTAATATAGCTTAATTAACGCAAAAGTTTTTCATACTAATTCATATTTGGAGCATATTTTTGACCGATCGTTCCTATGGAAGCTATATGATATAGTAGTCCGATTTGTATCAAACTTGGTCAGTATATATATATTATTGGCAGATGTATTATGTGTGAGTTTGATTAATATAGCTTAGTTAACGCAAAAGTTTTTCATACTAATTCATATTTGGAGCATATTTTCGACCGATCGGCCCTATGGGAGCTATACGATATAGTTGTCCGATTTTGATCAAACTTGGTCAGTATATATATATTATTGGCAGATGTATTCTGTGTGAGTTTGATTAATATAGCTTAGTTAACGCAAAAGTTTTTCATACTAATTCATATTTGGAGCGTATTTTTGACCGATCGGCCCTATGGGAGCTATACGATATAGTTGTCCGATTTGGATCAAACTTGGTCAGTACATGTACTTCCTAGATATGTACTTTCCGCGTAAATTTGGTTCAGATAGCACAGCTAACAAACAAGTTTTCTGTACTAAAACATTCTACGTTTACCTGTACATTTACCTTTATATGCAAATAAAACGCCCTAAAGTGGGCGTGTCAAAAAACAAAAACAAACTTGTACTGCTTGCGTATTGTACCTTTCATTTGTGACCACTATCATCTTTCTAGCTCTTATAATCGCTGAGATCCTTATGTTCATACAGACGGACGGACGGACATGGCTATATCGACTCGGCTATTGATGCTGATCAAGAATATATATACTTTATGGGGTCTGCCACGCCTCCTTCTGCCTGTTACATACATTCCAACGATTACAATATACCCTTTTACTCTACGAGTAACGGGTATAACAAGAAAGAATGCTATAGTCGCCTCGCGACTTTAGGATACCCGTTACTCAGTTTCAATTTGTTATTAACAATGGTTATGGATGTAATAGCTTGGCAAACACAGAACATTCTATGGAAGCTATACGATCTAGTAGTCCGATTTGGATCAAACTTGGTCAGTATATATATATTATTGGCAGATGTATTCTGTGTGAGTTTGGTTAATCTAGCTTAGTTAACACAAAAGTTTTTCATACTTATTCATATGGGAGCTATACGATATAGTTGTCCTATTTGGATCAAACTTGGTCAGTACATGTACTTCCTAGACATGTACTTTCCGTGTAAATTTGGTTCAGATAGCGTAGCTAACAAAAAAGTTTTCTGTACTAAAACATTCTACGTTTACCTGTACATTTACCTTTATATGCAAATAAAACGCCCTAAAGTGGGCGTGTCAAAAAACAAAAACAAACTTGTACTGCTTGCGTATTGTACCTTTCATTTGTGACCACTATCATCTTTCTAGCTCTTATAATCGCTGAGATCCTTATGTTCATACAGACGGACGGACGGACATGGCTATATCGACTCGGCTATTGATGCTGATCAAGAATATATATACTTTATGGGGTCTGCCACGCCTACTTCTGCCTGTTACATACATTCCAACGATTACAATATACCCTCTTACTCTACGAGTAACGGGTATAAAAACCAAACAAAACCGAAAAAATCTGAAAAAAAAACACACTAAAAGATACGAATTGAAAGAGAACGTTGAAATATTTTGGTTGGCAAACAAAAAAGCAGAAAAAAAACAGCAGCAAACTAATTCAAAATGTGTAGGAATCGAAGAAAAAGAAGCAGAAGAATTTGTATGCGATAGGGTCGAAGAAGTAGAAGAAGAAGAGGAAGACAAAGTCGAAGCAGAGGAACTACTCTTGTAATGCGGAAAAGGGAGTGTCAAATTCACTTTGTGTCGTCGTCGTGGGGTCAGCAACTAATACCAAAACTTCTATAGTCGTTAAAACGTGTATGAGATCATCGTAGTGGACAGAAAGTAGTTAACTTACAGTAGTATATGTTTTAGCACTAGTCGCAGTCGCTAAATCGGTAAAACTTGCACAAAACTTTCCTAATTAGTTTTAAAAACATTTCCCCAAAAAAATTCCTTCGTTTTGTGCTGAAAAACATTTCAAAAAATTATTTTACTACATTTTTGTGCCAGAAAAAAATTCCATTTTATGTGTCGCAAGTTCTTTGAGTTGAGGAATTCTAAAAACAAATTTTGTTGACCAAAATAAAAAAAAAAAACAGTTTTTTATGTTTAAAACAATTTCCGGCATTTAATAGTTTTACAGGCACATCAAAACAAACGATTTTGGATTAAATTGATTTTGTTTTCAGATTTTGTGAATACATTTCATTTGATTGAAAAGCAATAAAAGTTTAACACAATTTTTTAGTTGTTAATTTATGGCGTCAGTTTTAATTTTGTTTATAAAATAAAACTAAATCAAGTTTAAGTAGTTTGCAAATAAACTTATATATAATTTACAACATTTTTATTTAAAAAAATTAAACAAAATTTATGCAGCTTAAAAAATTGTACGAGCACTTAGTTTTGATTAAATAAATCCACTTTATTTAAAGGTTTTTGATTGAAAATTTATGACTTTGTTTACCAAATTAAAATTATTATTATTATATTTATTTAGTTTTAAATTTATGACTTGATCTTGGATTGCTTTGGAATAAATGCAATAAAAATTTTATAAATTTGAAAACTGCATAAACTTGTTTTAGTTTTTTTATAAACAAAATTAAAACTCACGCCATAAATTAACAATTAAAAAAATTTATTTTAGTTGTTACTTTGTGACACAAAATTGTTTTTTTTTTTTTTAATGAAACTCAAAGAAGTTTATTTAGTTTTCAGTTTTTGACATAAATTTACATTTATTTTGTAACAAAAGTTTAATAAATTTCAAACTTAAGCTTAGTTTGTTCATAAAAATATAATTTAATTAAAATTGGTTAGTTTATCTTAAGTTTTAATAATATGAAAATTAATCAAAGCTTATTTATTTTATTTATTTTTTAAATGACTTATAAAAAATGTAAACTTAATCAATTTGATAATGTTTACAATTTTTACTTGACTTTAGTTTGTTACAAAAATAAATTTGATCTAAAAATTAATTTGATTTTAAATAACAGATTATCAATTTTATTTGGTTATACTCATCAATGTATAACCCTAAGCTTAAATTTATTTAAATTTACTTTTATTTTGTAACAAAAGTTTAGTAAATATCTGGCTTGAGCTTAGTTTGTTTATAAATATATATTTTTATCAAAATTAGTTAGTTTATCTTAAGTTTTAAATATGAAAATGAATCATGGTCTATTTATTTATTGTGACTTAAAAAAATTTAAACTTAATCAAATTAATAATGTTTAAAATTAAAATTACTTGATTTTAGTTTTCTACAAAAATAAACTTGATCTAAAAAATATTTTCTTTATAACATTTTTAAAGTAGCATAGTTTTTATTTTAAATAACAGTTTATCAATTTTATTCAGTTATAAATTGTTGACATAAGTTTTTAAATATTGAGATTAAGAGCCAGTAAAAGTTTATTTAAGTTCTTAAGTTAATTAGTTATAAAACCTTCTGTAGATTTTTTTAAAATTTAATTGAAATTATTAATTTAAAATTATTTACTATATAAAACTTTATCTGCTACTTAAGCCCCATTTTTCGCTACCTCCCCTCCCCATTTTCTCAGCTTGCTGCTGCATGCCACGCCCCATTACGCCCCTACGTGCCTCACGTTCAGCATCAATTGCATTTTTCCCGTGAATTCCGAATGCAAAGCGGGAAATCTTCAGATTCAGATTCAGCAGATTTTATTTTAGTTTCAGATTTCACAAAGGGAAGACCAGAGTTTTCTTTGAATCTTCACTGCCGCTCTCCCCTCTGCCTTGAACACCCCCCCTTGTCACTACTTTGTGGCAACTTTGTAGCAATCAAACTGCTTATTGCCACTTAATTGTTGCAGAAATTGTTGCTTGTAATTGTTTATGATTATTAACAGCAACAACAACAGCAACAACAACGCTAGTGACAGCACCAACAACCACAACAGTGACTGCAACAGACGGACAACGACTCGTGCTTAATTGTATAATTAATTTGAGTTTTTGTGATTTTTATGTCACGTTTTGTTTATATTTTTTGGCGAGACGCCAAATTGAGTTGTTGTCTCAGTCTCCCCCTGGCAAACCCCCCTCGTGCCGTCTTCCTCACACCGTCTGCACAAGTATTCCCCCTTGGCCATATCCTGTTGTTGTTGCACCACGCGTACACAGCGAGAAAAAAGCTTGTACTTAAGAGCAGTTTTTTAAAAAATATTTTTAAATTAGCTAAAACCAGTTTAGCTTTAGTAGTTTAGCATAAAACTTGCTTTAATTTTACTGAAATGTTTTTGATAAATAATGTTTTTGTTTGTTTTTTACAGTGTAAATTTGCCTAGTGACGAAATTGGCAATTTATACATATGTTTATATACGTTTTTTCAGTTCTTTACTTGAATTACAACTTGCTGCACTTTTATGCACACACACACACACACACACACACTCCCCCAAACACACACACACACACTCCCCCACACACACTGAAACTGTAAACTGATATCTGAGCACGTTTCTGGCAGCCCAAAACGGCGTGTGTTCTGACCATTCCATTTGTTTGCCAGCCAAGGAATCCAACCAAAAACCGTCGAAACAAAAGCATAACATTCCCTGACCCGCCCCCTTGACGCCCCTTTTTCCCCGCCCTTTTCGCTTGAAACACAACTTATTCGACATATCAAATTCTCGTGATGATTTCGAGAGCGTTTCTTGTGCCCTAATCAAAAGGGTGTTATGATTTGCACACAGAGTGTGTGTTAGCTTTTTAAGCAAGACATATCTTTCTATATAACTTCTGTGAGTAATGAGAATTAATCAGTTACAAATTTATAGCTAAAATTATGATACTTTGCACTTCATTTAGCTGAAAAGCGACGTCGTTTTTACTTTAGACAAAAGTGAGTTAATTTGAAGAAACTTTAAAATTTATGTAAAAAATAAATGCAAGTACAAAACACGAAAATATTTCAGTTTTTATTGGGTTTTTGTAATTGGATTTATTTTTTTTTTTTTTTTTTTTTTTTTTTTTTTTTTGAATAAAATGTGTTTGTTTAACAACAACAATACTAAAAGAAGCTTAAAAATATTAATAATGCATAATTATTTTAAACAAATGTAAAATCTTGCAAAAGAAACAAGATTATTTGTTTATTTTTTAATATTTTATTAGAAAACTCTACTACCCTAGAGTTAAAAGTTAGTTAACTTAGGCTCAACTCAAGCATAAAATTTTAAAATATTTTATTTCATAGATTTTAAGCTAAAGTGCTTAAATTAATCACAGTTTTCTACTGAAGCAACTCTAGGAACTCACATCTCTTGTCTTTATTTTAGAGTATTTTATATTAAATAATTATTATTACAGGGTATCAAGCGTTCGTTGCCAAACTAACTGGCACTTTGGCTTGTTATGAATTTGTTATTTTTGTTTTGTTGTTTTTGGCTCTGGCTATTTATGCATAATTAAAATTAATGAACATATTAGGCCCAGGCAACAGGAAGGCAACAATGACAATAGCCAATGACCATTGTCTCTCTCTCTCCCCCTGCCTAGCCCCCCTCTCTCCCCCACTCCCTGTTTCTTATTACCGCTTTCTGCCCGCAGGTAATCTAAGAACTTGCCTCGCGTTTTAAATTACACACAACAAAAGAAAAATTAAAAACAAAAATGAAATGCAAAAAAAAATAAAAATTCGAATCAAAAAAAAATTCAGTTCACGTCTGACGCAAGTCGAGCTGACCCGTAACCCCATGCCCGCCCCTCCCACCGTCCCACCGCCCCACTCGCCTATCAAAGTAAAAAAAAAACGAATTCGTAATCACAAATTTATTTTTATACTGCAAAAAAAATCATTAAATTTGTTTAATTTGTTGAAATTGTTAGCATACAGGGTATGTTGGGGCCTGTCATACTCTTTGCATGACTAACCTGTTTTAATGCTAGTTATCAAATGTGAGAAACATTTGGGAAAAAGTCTTTTAAAAAGACTACATTCAAAGTGAATTTAGAAAGAGTCGGGTTTAATCGACCGTTATATACCCTGTACAGTCAAGTTTTTGTTGTACACTGAAAGCGCTTAATAGACAACCCTAATAAGCGCCAGTATAAGGTGGACTATAAATTTTCAGTGATCTTTTTGTTGCGTTAGAACAATTTGTACCTCTCATAGGCGGACACTTCAAGTTGGCTAGAGGGCAGCTGTCCGCTTATGGCAGTGTTCACTTTGTAGTGTCTATGGACATACAAATTTAGTCTGGAACAGTCAACTATAAACTATAGCTGACATATCGCCCATAGCTCCCATAGACCAAAACTAAGAACATTTGTATGAAGACTTGTAATATGAGTTGAGTAATCGCAACCAAACTCACGCATTATGAGGGTATGGTGTTTACAACTATACTCCACAACTTTGGTTCAGATCGAACTACTATATGCTATAGCTTCCATAGCGCAAATCGGTCAAATTTGCTAATTTTCATGGAAAACTGCGCACTAGAAAGAGTACGTGGTGTTTTACAGTCGGTTCGCTCGACTGTTCCGTCGCTTTCATGCTTTTAGCAAGCCCAACACACCCACGGCACAGGGTATCAGAAGCGAAACAAAGCTGAATGTGGGCCAATTTTGATGCCACCCGGTGGCAGCCACGTCGCCTGTGTCGTCGATGCTGCTGCTGTTGTTGTTGGCGTCTCGTGGCTGCTTGCCAACTAACGGCAACGAAAATATGAAAATTAACAGCAACAGCGGGTGGAGTGGGTTGGGGGAGGAGCGGAGATCATTTGGTTGGCAAAAGGTGTGCAGCAATTGCTGCTGCCGACGTCGCTGCTGCTGCGCATTTTGTCGTGCGAAAAATATTATTTTTATATGTTTGGCCCACATGCAGCAAAAGGCGGCAAGTGAATGTGCAGCACCGTCAGCGATCACGATCGCCAAGATAAATGGATCTTTGAGCACTGTGCACGGTTTGGACTATTGCATTTCCTGTTTCAGTCAAGAAAAATAAATTAAAATTTGTTGTTGATGAATCTCATATTAATTTAAGCAATTTGCCCACTGTCCAGCGTAAGAACGGTGACTGCGACTGCGACTGTGACTGTGACTGACGATGATGTGACTGGACTGTGATTGCAGCTCATTAGGTGGTCCATTAGAGCGCCCACATGAAGCGGTAGCCAAAAGGAACAGCTGAAAAATTTTTAGATGAAAATTCATAAAAATGGGGGAAAACTCAAATGATGCACTGTAGTAATCTGGTGGCTAACGCCCACGGGCGTGGCGCACTGTGGCGCATCGCAGGTGAGGATGACATGACAGAGTCCAAAATATTCAAAATTTGAAAGCAACGGAAATTGCTGCAAGAAAAGAAAGAAAAAAAATAAGCTCAAAAATATCTTAATGATCTCCAAACATCTGCAATGTGTTGAGTGAGAGCGAGCGAGAAGGTGGTGGAGGGTAGGCATAGGAATGGGTGGGAGGAGTGCTGGCCGCTTATGATGAATTGCTTGAGAAGCTCGTTAGGTGGCATCAAATGTTGTGCAATGCCAAAAGAGAGCAGCGAAAGAGAGCAAGAATGTGAAGAGGGTGGGGGGACATTCAAAGGCAAGAGCAAAAATAACAAAGGCAAAGTCGACGACAGCGCAGCGACAGCGACGGCAAACAGAAAACGAATGCAAATTGAAATTCCAAGATCGAAATCAAAGATGGCGACGCACCAAAAACAAAGGCACAAGCCAAAACAAAAGCCAACAACAACAACAGCAACAGCCACAAAACAAAGCTAAACAACAGACAACACAAATTTAATGCAATGAAAATCAAATAAATTGCAATGAAAAGGCAACAAGCAAGGCAACAACAATGTCAACGATAGCAATCACTGAAAACATGGTGGGCCAACGTTGACTGCGCAGTCGCCGCTTGCGTCGCAGTTCAGCTTTTAATGAGAGCCGCAAGACGCCCAAAAATGAAACATTTGAAAAATGCATAAGAAGCATGCAAATAAGAGAGAGAGAAGAAGAAGACAGGAGTAAAGCGGGCGGGCAAATAGAGCGTACCGAAAAAGGCTCAGGAATGCAAACGAAAGCAATAGAGAGAGAGCAAGCTTGCGCAAGTAAGAGAGTCGTAGCGCAAAAGAGAGTAAATTAAGCGTATTGAGTTGCAGTGGTAGAACTGGAAGTGAACGAAGCTGCAGTCGACGCTCTCCTTATATGAGCACACAAACACACACACACACGCACACACAGAGGCAGATGTAGTGGAAGTGCAGCTTTGGCTGCTGTAACGCATACATTTTGGAGCATGTTGCATGCCTCCCGTTTTATTTTTTTTTTTTGTGTTTTTTTATTTCTTGCATTTTGCATGTTGCTAGGCCAGCTGCAATTGCCAGCGGGCGCGTGTCCATGTGAATGTCATGGATGTAAATGTGGCATGTGGATCGGACTGGAACACAGACTGAGAGTCAGACTCTAGCTTTGTGGCAGGCTTTCACCCATGGAATGCGAGCAAGACAAGATAAAAAAAAAAAAAACAACGACAACCGCGACGACGACGACGACGGCAGCAACAACGGCAAATTAGCTCAAATGCTTTTTGCCACAGGGCAAAAAATTTGTTGCTGCCGCTGCTGCTGCAGTGGCAAGGGCCCGAGCAGTGCTAATAATAAAACAACAGCAACTTCGTATAAGAAATTGCATGCCGTGTGCATTAATTATGACAAAAGTAAAAGGCAGCTGTGAGAAACTCGCCGGCAGCAATAAAAGCGATGCGACACCAACAGCAGCGGCAGCGGCAGCAGCAACAACAACAACAACAACACTGTGGCAACGCCAGCAACAACAAGAACAGTGGCAACGTCTTGCTTGCCTAGGAAATGCGCCCACACACAAAAAAGCTGCGCTGTCATTTTGTGTTGTTGTTGCTGTTGCACGCTGGCAACTGCAGCTATTTCTAATGTGCTGACCAATAAAAGCGACACGAACACTGACTACCAAAAAAGTCTGTGCGGCAAATACAGTGAGTCATCGCTATCACCGTCGTCGTCGTCATCGTCATTGGCGCCAACATCGCAATCGTAATCAAAATCGTCATCGGCGTCATCAAATTTGGTCAGCAACAAGCATTGACTACAATCGACAGTGTCTGTCATAAATGTGACACACAGTCTGTGCACTAATTATGCTGGCAACCAAACAAAATTCACGTATTTTAATTAAAATAAATTTAATTAATACACAAACTAATTTTCTGCTGTTTTTTGAATATGTCTTGACTTGTCGCTGTATGCGATTTTAACATTTAATTTTTGTCATTAGTTTTTGAAACTTACTGTCATCTAAATGCTAACGTGTCTAGGCCATTTGGTTAATTGATTTTATGTTTTAAATTTATGGTATTTTAAGTAGGTTACTTTATTTAATTTTGAGCTGGGCTAAAGTGATCAAGAAATTAATAAAAGACGAAAATATAGAAAAGCGAGCCTGTAAAGTGGAACAATTTGTAAACTCATTTTTAACTAAAAACTTTTATTAGCAAAAATTTACTAAAAATATTATAAAATCATAATTTCAAAACCTAAATAAATCAAGAATTTAAAATGTAAAAAAGCTTAAAATTAACCAAACTTTGGCAATGAAATTTAAATCCTTAAGGAATAAAAAATGTTTAAAAAAAAAAAAAAAATTATAAATTAAAATTGAAATAAAAATATTATTAAACTCTTTAAGTAATAGTTAAAAGACAAAAATCCAAAAATAATCTATAAATTGTATGCCAAATTTGTATAATTTTTAATATTTAGTTTTTAATTTTAATTCATTAAAAATTGAATTTACTATGAAAAAGGAAGTGAAATCTCAAATGAAGTCAAATTAAAAACTAATTTTTAAAGTTATACAGTTTGAAAATTAAAGCTTGGTATTTTTTTTTAATATAATTAGTGCTTAAAAAAAGTTTTAAACTCCAAAATCATTTGAAAAAAAAATTTAAATATTTACGATTTATTCAAAATAGTTTAATTCATCATTTTTTTTGATTAATGTATTATTTCTACTCAGTAAAACACAACAATTACTTATGCAGGGTATGCATAAGTTGTGCGTACACTGCTTAGGAATTTATGTTTTATTTTTGCTGATATTTTTTTTTTATTTTTTTTTTTTTTGACTTATTTTCCTGGTATTTTCTCACTTAGCTAGTGCATGGAAAATTGAAAAATATTTATGAAAAATGACAACTGTCGTTAACACAAACACAAACACACACACACACACACGTGTATACATATATAGAACACACACACACACACACATGTGCTTTTTTGTATATTTTTGTTTGGGGTGGCGCTCATTTTCGATGTTTTGGGTTTTTCTTTTTTTATTGTTGCTTTCCAACAAATTTTTTCCTTGTTGTTTTTAGAAAATTTGCTTGTTATTATGATGTTTTCTACTGCCAGTTGTTGTTGTTGTTGTTTTCAGTTTTCACGCGCTGTTCGACTTGGCGACATTTCAAAATATATTTCGAAAATTATGGGCCAACAACTGCAGCATAGAAAAAGTCTGTGAGGGGAAAGCTGTCAAAAACTAAGGAGTGGGGGGGGGGCAGGGGCGTGGTCGTAGCGGAACTCCTGTGTTGCCTGGAAAGAAAACAATCACAAAACATAAATTAATTAAAAGCATATTTAATGCACATAATGAATAACAGAGAGACCTCCACGACGATCAGAGATTTACGCTCACTCGCTCTCTCTCTCTCTCTGACTCTCTCTCACACTCCTTCTCACTGCCGCTCCCTCTCCCGCTCACTGCTTTATATTATTTATGTATTTTTGCCACATTGTTGTAGTTTTTGTTGTCAGTCAACTGCAAATGATTTGAAATATTTATGACTTGTTCTAGTCCATCAGTAGGGGAGTAGGTGAGTAGTAGGGAAGTAGGGGTAGTCAGGTAAGCGGCAGGGGGGTGTTGGGGAGGCGTGGCCTTTCTAAGTTTGCTGCTCGCGTTGTGTTCTCTGTTTTTATGTCTTTTTAAATGGACAAGCAAACACTAAAAGGGACTCAAATTGTTGCCCTGGGCCATTGCGGGTATTCCGTGCTTCAAATTCCAAATTTATTAACCTAAGCAAATAAAAATAAAAATAAAAATATTTTACATAAAGACATGTAGCCAATTTTGACGCCTACTTAAATTTTATTACTTTACGGAGTAACCCTAATGTTTTATTTGAAAGCTGGTATAACATACAATTTAATAATTTATTTATTTTGTCATTTTTTCCTAATATAGTTTTTGTTTTAGTATTTTTTTGGTATATTTTTGGTATTTCTTTTTAGTATTTTTAGTAAACTTTTTTTAAAATAAACTTAATTTAGTTGACACGGCATTACGCTAATGTATTGCCATTTCAGTCACTCTTTTGGCCGCCTTTTCTTGTCGCTTAGTATTTTTGGTATTTTATTTATAGTCATCGCATTTATTTGCCTGTCGCTGAGCTTTTTTGTGCCACTTTAGGCCTCAATTATTTTGAAATTCATTAAAAGTGTCATCTATTTTCAATATTTATGCCCCCGACGTGGCAACCTACGCCCCGTCCCGTCCCGCCCCTCCCACACCCCTTTTTGAGTGTGTGCCCAACTCGATACTCGCCTCATTTCCGCTGTAAATATAAAAAACTATTTAAATAGCTTTAAGACTACAAGAGGTAGAGTCAGTAAATAAGACCTATGTGGCTTAAAGTGGGTTTCAAGGCTTGCCACGCCTCTTTTTTAAGTCTTGGGCGTAGTAAGCAGGAAAGAAAAAATGGGAAAAGGGTTTATTTTGAGGAGACTTTTGAATTAAGACATTGGAAACGTTATGGGGTTGTTGGTTGTAGGGGTATCTGAACCTGCCAGGTGGACAGGAACCCCAGGATCCTAACCTTAAAAATAGTTGTCTTTAAACTGTCTATAAAATGAAACATAAGTATTAGATTGATAATAGAAACGATTGATAACTAGAAAACATATTTTAATCAAGTATTTTTTTAAGAACCGCACATAAACTGCTAACTGTATATAGTGTAGCACTGTACAGGGTCTTCCAAAGTCATGTACTACTACCCTACAGTGTTTTCTTAACAACTTCTATTTTTATACTCTCTGCAAGAGTATATTGGGTTTGTGCAAATGTATGTAACAGGCAGAAGGAGGCGTGGCCGACCCCATAAAGTATATATATTATTGATCAGCATCACAAGCCGAGTCGATATAGCCATGTCCGTCTGTCCGTCTGTCTGTCCGTCTGTCCGTATGAACAAACAGATTTCAGAGATGGTAAGAGCTACAAGTTCGAGCTTGGTGTCAAACGATCAGATATTTAGTCAGTCAATACAAGAATCTTTTTTTTTTTCGATGCCACGCCCCATTCGCCCACAATGAGCAAAAAACTAGACACACCTCGGTAAAAATCGATGTTTTCGGCAAATATCTCAGTAACTATGGCACCTAGGATCACCAATTTGGGTACGGAGGTTCCTAGCGACAGCATAGGTGCATTGCCATTTAAAATTTTGGACTGCCACGCCCCCTTTTCCCACACTTGAAAAAAATTCAAATTCCGTTTTTTGCGAACTTGTTCGTATCATACAGTATTGTTATCTATAATTCGTGTGGAGATTAACTATATTAAACTATCCTGAAAGGCGCATTAAAATCGGACTATAAACAAGAAAACTAGAAGCGTTACAATATTGATAATTGAACGCAATATCAACCCATAGGTGCAAGCGAGATAGAAACACACAAGCACATGTTCGAACGTTTTCGCTCCCTGTGTGTCGGCAGCGCTGCCCGCGGTCGCTGGCTGCGCCGAATACACACATTCATGCATATATGCAGCATATATTGTCAAACGTATATGTATGTGTATTCGCATGCAAACAAACAGATGTGTGTTTGATTATGCTTAGATTGTTTTTGTTTCAACGTGTTTAAATGCAAGTAATTCACATTGTAATATCTCCATACCGATTTTAATAATTTAATCGGGAAAAGTGCAGAGAGTATTATATAGTCGGGCGTGCTCGACTGTACTTTTCTTTCTTGTTTTTAACTAACTTTTATTATTTTTGTTCTCCTTTCAGTTGCACTGCTAACAAAATGCAGCACCAACTTGAGCTTTGAAAGCAGACAGGCCGAGAGACAGAAAGAGAGGGAGAAAGAGAAGCAACTCTAACTGAGAGCGAGGGAGAGAGCGAAGGAGAGAGAGGAGAGAGTGAAGCTAGCGGATAATTGAAGTGACATCGAGACAGGAAAACGCGGCTAACAAAAAAGGTAAGTCACTGCCACAATTTTAATAAACGTAATCCTGGCATTGTGGCGCCCACGCAGCTCGTGGCATGCAACACACACATGTGTGTGAGAGAGTGTGTGTTGGTGTGAGTGTTTGTGTGTCTGTGTGTGCACGCCCACTCGCTGCTCCGCGCCCAGAATTCATGGGAGCATCAACAATACAAATCGTTCTCGTTGCCCACGCATTCGCTGAAGATGCCACAACTTTTGTGTAAAGGAGGAGAAAAGTGGAAGAAAGAGGAAGAGAGAGGAAGAGAGCGGGGAAGAAAGAGAAGGCAGTAGAGCTGGGTATGCAGTGGGTTAGGGCATGGGAATGGTAAGGGGGGCAGAGTGTGCTGGCCGCTCTGCAGCTGCATTCAACAGGTGGGGCGTTTTAGAGCCGACAAGCCCAGCAGTGTTGTGCGTTTAGCCTTTTTATAGCTGAACAGCAATAATTGCTCAGGCAAACGGGTATGAGTAGAATTTCTGTAAAAATACTAAATAAATAAATACTAAAATGCTAAAATAAGTCAAGTTTAGCTTAAAAATGCCACGCTTTCAGTAAGAAGTTAATATTAAAAGTACAGTGAAGGCACTACTCGCGGACAGCTACCTCAGACGGACAGCTCCCTCTCATAAAAGGAACAAAAATACTGGATTTATACTTACAAAAAACTTTAATTAAGAAACTTAATTTTTTACCCCATTTTTCACGAGTATGTGGCAACACTCTTAAAAAAAAAATAGCTACAGGGAGAGAGAGGAAGAGTAAGAGAGACAGAGACGAAGACAAAGGGCAGTCGCACCCATGTGGCCCACACTTGATCGCAACTCGCACTACAAATTTGAATTGAGCTCAAAAAAAGACCAGAAAAAGACTTGAGAAAAAAAGGCATTAAAAATCCTGTTGGTGGAATGCAGATTTCGAACTCGTTTACATGCTGTGGCTAACCGCAGCACTTGCCACGCCCCCTCTGCCGCGCACTGCTTACCCTGCAGCCCCCTGCTACCCACTGCTACCCCCGGCCCATCGTTATTAACCCTTTTGTGGCTGTGTGGCGCTTAGATCTTGCCACTCAGCCGCCTTGCCACAAGCTGCATTCAACCTGTTGTTGCCACTCGCTGCTCCGCACTGTTTGTGCCCGCGCTGCGCTCCTGGACATGGGCAGAGTGCACAGCATCTTCGATTGCTGGTTCCGGTCTTCTTTGGATTCTTCAGCTGCTCAAGAAGAAGAAGAAGAAGAATTCTTCTGCAGATTCTTCGGCTGCTGCTGCTTGTGATTCTTCAGCTGTTTGAAACTGGTTTCATTGCCCAAGAATTTTTGCCAAGCCGCTGTATATAAGTGTAGATGTGTGCGTGTGTGTGTGTGTGTGCGTGTGTGTTTGTGTGTGTGTGTGTGTATTTACTCTGCTGTTGTTTTGCTTTTTGTTTGTTTTTTGCTTTACTTATTTTTTTTTTTATTTTTTTTTTTTTTCTCTTCGTGATTTTTCTATTGCTCCTGCTCTCAAGTTTTATTGAACTCTCTGTACAACAACTACAGTAAACACTGGCTACAACCTGTAGCAGGTGTTAGTGTTTTACAAGCTGTTAACTGCTGCTGCTTAATGGGCAATCACCAGCAACAACAACAACAACAGCAACAACAGCAACAACAACAAACAACTCCAAACACTTGACTGTTCTGCTGCTGCAGCTGCTTCTTCTGCTTCCCCTGCTTCCCCTTCTCCTTCTTCTCCTTCCCCTTCTTCTTCTTCTTGTCATGACTGTCACGTTCCACGCCCACAAATCGTTTAATGAAATACGCGTAACAAGTTGCCAATTGGGAAACTTTGATTGCCATTGAATTTATGCATGAAAATTGCACAGTTTTCCATAAGAAATTCATAGGCAACAACTGCAGCTGTGATTGGAGTTGGCCGTGGGTCGTGTCACGGCGAAAACATCGGTTTTATTTAGACTAATTTAAAGTAATTACTCACTACGCCTGGATAGAGTACCCATTTCACCAACCTTAGCATGGGTACCCATATCACTAGCCCTATCATGGGTACTACCATTTCACTAGTTCCCGGTCATTTCATACAAGAAACGAAATGATGAAATGGATTGCTAAGGTGAAGTAATGGTGGTATCTAGTAAATAGTGATTTCACCAGCTACGAACTAGTTCCCAGTACTAGAGGGAAGTTTCCCCTAAGTACCCTTTTTCATACTAAGCATTTTCAAGCGATTGTTCCTATGGCAGCTATATGATATAATGCTTCGATATGGATTAAATTTGCTCTGCAGGTGAAATTTGGTATATGGAGTGAAGTTGGTTAAAATAGCTGGCTTTTCTACCGATTTTGGTCATGGGTGCTATAAGATATAGTCAGGCGATCTAACCGATTTTAACATTTGTATACATAGCTGTACCAAGTTTCATCAATATAGCTTTAAAACTGAGAGACTAGTGCGCATAGAAACAGCGGGACAGCCTAGACAGACAGGAGACATGCCTATATCGACCTAGCTGTTGATGCTGAACAAGAATATATATGGTTTATGGAGTCAGCCAAGACTACTGCTGCCTGTTACGCGCAGTTCGCTAATAGACCCCACTGCACTCTTTGAGTACGAGGTATAAAAATGCGCATTGTGTGCTAAACGCTAATGGGATAAAGTGAGAAAGCGCTGGAGATAAGTAGACAAAGATAGAGAAAGGGGGGAAGAGAGGGAGAGGCAGACTGAACATAAGATAGAGAAAGGGGGGGAGCGAAGAAGAGAAGGAGAGGCAGACTGAACATATGCCAACACAATTTAGTTTGTTTTTTTTTGTGTGAGCTGCTTCTGTTGGCCTCGTGAGGCGTTACCAAAACGCCACGCCCCTTTTTGTAACGCATATTTCAATTGTCTTAAGTTTGAGCTGTCGTCCACTGCCACACCCCCCCCCCCCCCCCTACGCCTACTCGCACAGTGGCTGTGGAACACACCTTTGTGCCTCCTTCACTAATTTCTAACAGTTTTATGCTAATTTGTGGCCAAGCAAACATTTGAAGAAGCCGCTAAGAACAACAACAGCAAAGGGAACAACAACCACAACAACCACAACAACATGTCCATTCACTTCTCTTTGTTTGTGTTGCTTTTTGTTGCTGTTGTGCCTTAACATGTGTATTTTGTGGTGTCTGTTAATTTATGCTATTTAATTTGGCATTTCATTTGATTAATAACTGTTATTGTTTGTCTTTTAATGTCTTTTCTGTCGCTGCTTAATCAAAAGAACCTTAAAAACAACAACAACATCAACAACTGCCAAACTTGTCTCCACATTTTTAACGATCTACGTCTGTGTGTGGCCTTAAAAAACAATAACAATAGTTGCTGTGACTAATCAATTAAACTTGCCACAATAAACAATTTAAATTATTAATGAGCCCTTTTGTGTCCATTTCTTTTGCCACTTGCAACGTGTTGTTCTAAAACGAATTGCAGTTAAGAGCTTTGGTAGCCAACAGTGTTGCCAATTTAGCCTTTTTTGGGTTGTTTTCAAGCCTATGAAGTATATACATATATGCCTGATCAGCATCTGCAGTCGAGTTGATATAGTCATGTTTCTCTGTTCGTCTGCTTAAACAGCTAGATCTCAGAGACTATAAGAGATAGAGCCACTAAATTTGGCATGAAAGTGCGTCTATGCGTCAGGCAGCTCAAGCTTATTTCAAATTGTTGCCACGCCCTCTGCCGCCCACGCAATTTGTAAAAAAACATTTTCATAACACCATAAGCTAGAAAATACTAGAGCTAACCTGATCAAATTTACACATTATGTATATTGGTACCATTGTCACTAGCCTCATCGAGTTTGAACCGCATCGTACAACTATAGTCCATAGCTCCCATAGAACAAATCGTTCGAAAATCGCTTATTTCTAGGAGTATAATGAGTACAGGGTCTTATGCGGTCGTTTCACTGTAGCTTTTCTTACTTTTAAACAATAAAACCATCTTAATTTTTAAAAAATATTTACTCATTTCTACACTCTCTAGTTGACAACTGTTTTTCAAACATGAACTTTAAATACTTTTGCAGTAAAATGCGCTAATAAACACACATTTTTGGCTATAAAAAAGTCTTTTTAAAGCTAGAAAATGTAGAAAATAAAAAACTCGCTTTTTTTTGTGATTTACTAAAATGCTTAACACATTTTTAAGGGACAATTTTCGTGCTAAAATGTAACTTAAAAAATAAAACTAAAAAAACTCTTTTTAAGTGTCAAAAAAGTTGAATTTGTTCAAGTGTTGGAAAATGCTTGAACGTTCTGGCATTGTTAGTTGCGAGGTGGCCACTCAGCGTGCCACATGTGGCACATTCAGTGGCAATTAGCATAACATGCAAAGTATCACAAAGTAAAATGCAGTTCATTTTTTTCCCCATTTTTTCCATTTTATTTTTTATTATTATACAAATATTTTGATTGCCTTTTGGTGACCAGTTCTCTGTAGCTGAAATCCCCAACTCAATCCGAATGCAATTCCCATTCCCGACTTTCGTGCCCACCGATGTGCCCCTCGCTCCATTTGTGGCTGGTTCCACAGTTTGCCCAGTTTGCAACACATTCTTGCAACGCCATTCATTTCCTCTGTTCTGGTTTTTTATGCTCTTTCTCTTGTTAGACCCTGTACCTAAGCGGTGCAGCGTGTGTATTAAGCCAGTGACTACCCTCAAATGTGTAGAAGTTTCAGAAAAAAATTTGTTTAAAGTTAAATTAAAAATTTATTAGGTTTCCAAGCTAAAATAAATTTAAAATGTTGTTAGAAGTTTTAATAAAAAGTGTTTGCTTTAATTGTAAATTTGTAGAGTTATTTTATAGTGTTGTAAAGTTGTATACTTACAAAGTGGGTTTTTAAAGTAGGAAAATTGGGCGTTACTAAAACTTAAATTTGTATATTTAATTAATTTAATTTAATTTAATATTTTAAGCACAAAGAATATAGCTAAATTATTAAGTTAAGTAATTAACTATAAAAATAAAAAAAAAATTTAATTTTTAATATTTTAAATTTTTTAATTTAGAAAAAAATTTTTACTTAAAAAATTAATGTTTAAAAAATTAAATAATTAGCACTTAAAAAAAAACAAATTCTTAATTTTTAAAATGCTAATAATTAAATGTTTTAAATTAACAAATACTCAGCTATTAAGTGGGAAAAAAAAAACTACTAAAAATTTATGAATTTATAAATAACTAATAATTAATTAGTTATAAAATACTTTGTCAAGCACTTGTCACTTGCTTTAAAAATAAATAACCTCTATTGACAACTTTTTGTTACTACAGGGTCTCTTGAAGTCGTGTTGATTTACCAATGTCGTATTTTCTACTAGTTTTGTGCTTTTTTCTGCTTTTTTGTGCCCGCTGCAACACTGGAATGCGCATTAATTTTCAACACACGCAACAACAAGCAGAAGAGCAAGAAGAAGCAGAGAAAGAGGTAGAAAAAGAGTGAGAGAAGGAGGAGCAGGAGGAGGTGGTGAAAGAGGAGGCAGTTGAAGAACGTTGTTGCCGTTGCTTTCAAGAAACCTGCGTCAATTTCGCGCTTTACTTTTGTTGTCAGATGTTTTAAATCAGCGTCGAACGCTCATCGAGGACCGTCGTCGTCGTCGTCGTCGTCTGCGCAACCTGAGGCCACTCGCGACTGTGGACGAGTGCGAGGACGAAGACGAGGACGAGGACGTGGACGGCTCTGGCCATACACGAGCTGTGTAGGCAGTCCGGTTTCATGCTCCTTGCGTTAACAAGTGGCCACCATTTGGCGGCAGCTGCACGCGCCTGGCCAACCGTCTGACTGCCGCCCTTCCCTAGCCGTCCCCTCTCTACACTCCCCACCCCATAATGACTTTCAAATGGGAGCCTCGTTGCGATTTATGTGCGTCAAGGTGCTGCCACAACACAGATAGAGATATTGCTGTGGCACAAAGGGGGGCACGAGGGGGGAAAAGGGGACACGAAGGGGACACGAGGGGCACACGAAGGGTACAACAACAACAACTTGCAACTGGGCAGACCGGGCGGCCGTTTCTTGGAATTCTGTGCGCGCTTTTGTGTTTCTTTTTCTTGCCAAAGAGCCCAGCGTACAGAATCCAGTGCTAAGAGCTTATAGGTTCGTGAGCAGTTTAAGTAAAAAGGTTCGAAAATATGGATCAGACAATGCTGGGCTTAAGTTAGTGCCAACAGATGACTAGTCAGTTAGTCGAGTCATTTAGGAAGTATATACAAAGCTTATGCTTAAGAAGTACCACTTTATAAAGCTTACAATTCGATCTGATTTTTTTTTTAGTGTAGAAACTTTTAAAAGTCTCAGAAGTGAACCCTAACTTTGAGGTATTATATAAGTAATTCAAAGTACTCAATGGACAGTGGCACAGCTGGCGTCCCTGGCTAAAACAGTTGTTTATTGTTAGCCAAATTTGTGTATTCCGCAATTTACTAGACAAAAATGATAAGAGTTCTATAGGCTTAGGAGAAATCAGCCATACACTGCCGGTACTTTCAACGTCGATTACACTCTACTTGAGAATTTGTTGCTTTGATTTTGCTATTGTTTTGCCTGCTTTCTGGTTGCCATCGTTTAAATTTCAAATTGAGCTCCAAACTGTCGCACAGCCGTCGATCCCTGTCCCTGTACTCCTGCCCCTGCCCCAGCCCCTGCCCCTGCCCTGGTGCCTTTCTCGCTGCCAGCCCTGGTTGCATCCCCAATTGCTGGCCTGGCCCGCAGCATCTGCAGCACCTGCCTCGACTGCTGCTCATAATAATGACACGCCATTAAGAATCTGATGAAGGAGTAGCAGAAGGAGAAAAAGAAAATAAAGAAGAAGAAGCAACAGCAGCAGAAAAATACCAAAACGAAGGACAAGATCGAGCAAAGCTGGCAAACTTGGCAGCTCTTCGTTTGTGGCTCCAGTTTAAATGGCACAACGCGACCGGCTGCTTCCGTTGTCCACGCCCACTTTTGGACACAAACTGAGGGCGCAGGACAAACCGACCGTCGAGATCAGACAATGCCTGCGGTAGCTTTTATATACCTTTATCTTTTCTTCCCTCCTCCCCCCACTTCCCCCTCTTTATTTTGGTACAGTTGGGTCCAAGCTTGTGGCATTCCAAAATGTCGACAAAAGTACGCCCACTTTGGTTTGCGTCTTCGAAAAGCGGCAAAACACCACTCTTTCATGATAATTATCGGTTAAAACTGAAAAGGCTTCAAGGTAGAGTGTTAACCTGCTACCAGGTACAGCTGTTAACTTAACAGCGTGCTGCATGGGCACTGTTAGGTCTATGTTAAGGTACTTACAGTTCTGGCTAATGATTGTTTATGAACTAGTCTAGGCTACTGTCAGTAGTTCAAAATAGAAACAAAGCTTACAGTCGTTAGAGTCGACTGTAAAAGACCCTGTACTCATTATACTCCTGGAAATAAGCGATTTTCGAACGATTTGTTCTATGGGAGCTATGGGTTATAGTTGTACGATGCGGTTCAAACTCGATGAGGCTAGTGACAATGTTACCATACACATAATGTATAAATTTGATCAGAATAGCTCTAGTATTTTCTAGCTTATGGTGTTATGAACATGTTTTTTTACAAATTGCGTGGGCGGCAGAGGGCGTGGCAACAATTTGAAATAAGCTGGAGCTGCCTGACGCATAGACGCACTTTCATACCAAATTTAGTGGCTCTAGCTCTTATAGTCTCTGAGATCTAGCTGTTTAAACAGAAGGACAGAGGAGCATGACTATATCAACTCGACTGTTGATGCTGATCAGGAATATATGTATATACTTTATAGGGTTGAAAATGACTGCTTCTACTTGTTACGCACTTTTAGCTTCTGGCAAACCCAATCGACCGCTTTTTGGGAACGGCTTTTTCCTTTTCCTTCAAAACTTGTAAGAAGGAAATCTTTTCTCAGCTTTCCTTTCCTCTTGGATCTTGCCCTTTATACATTTTGGAGTTTCTACCCATACTTACTTAATTTTTTGTACAATTTTCAACTCTTTGCAGGCAAACCCAGCATGTGGCGGCTACAGCACTTGCCTTTGGCACTGGCCGTGCTCAGTGTATGCTCCGCCAGCAGTTATAGTTCCAGTTCCAGCTCCAGTTCCAATTCCAACTCCAGCAGCAACTCACTGGGCGTGTTCATTGAGCGAGCACCCGAATCCGCAGTGGCTCCCAAGGGCGATGAGGTCGTCTTCGAGTGCGAAATGAACCTAAAGCCCGATCGCCTGGAATGGCGTTATCGATATAGCAGTCGTGAGAGATATCGTTACCTGCATGCAGCCAACGGCTACAATGTGACGAGCAGCAACGAGGATCGCACCTGGAAGCTGAGAATCTATGTGAGTGCTCAGACATTGGGGGATTACCAGTGTGTGGCCTGGTACGGACCAGGAGCCATTGCCTCGACACCAGCACGACTCACACTCGTCTCCATTAGCGTGGACACTAACAGCGGCTATGGACGTCATGTGGTGCGCTGGAGTGTAGCGCCCAAGAATTGTGTGCTCCTTCGTTGCGGTTCGGTTATTTCCAATCCTCCAGCAATTTGGAGTTTCTATCGCAATGGCGAGAAGTTGCCACAGACGGAACTGCTACCAGGTGCAGCTGGTGCACTGGTTCTTGGTCTGGTGAGTGCCAAGGATGCGGGAAACTATACGTGTGCCGCCACCAATGCCATCACCGGCGAGGAACTGCGTCTGCCGCAAGTCATCGATTTGCGTGTGGATTATACGGATCGGACTCCGCCATACTTTCTGCTCCAACAGCCGGCTACACAGGTCTCGGCTCGACCTGGTGACACTGTAGTACTCGAGTGCCCCGGCGTAGGCTCACCACGTCCGGGCGCCGTCTGGAGCAGTCCCAATGTGCCCAACATCTATCACAATCGCAGTCGTGTTCTGGATTATGGTCTGAGAATTACGGATGTACGTCCCTCCGATCAGGGCTCCTATGTCTGTCGCCTGGACAATGGCATTGCACCCGTGCTGGTGCACATGATCAAGCTGAGTGTCTTGGAGCGTCCACGCATCGAACGCGGTCCCAATTCGACGCTTACCAACGAGGGCGACTCTCTTACACTGGAATGCAATGCCACCGGGCATCCCATGCCAGAGATCTACTGGCTACTCAATGGCGAAGATGCCAGCGATGACAATGAGACTGTCATCGAGTCGAATCTGCTGCACATCAGGCATGTCCAGAAGCGACACGCTGGCGTCGTCCAGTGCTTTGCCAGAAATCAGCTCGGAGAGGTGAGTAGTCGTACAAGTGTTGGGAGTCTTTAGTTAGAGAACACGGAGGAATCATTTCTCCAGTGGTTTGTTATAAAGTATGTAATATTTCAGTTTCAGGCCTTAAATCAATTTTAGGGCTATTGATCCCCACGTACTTAATCTTAGAATACGCTCACCCCAAAGATTCTTCAGCCAAGTGTCTGAAATACTTAGCTAAACACTTTAAAATCATGTTTTGGCCTATCCAAAATTACAGACTTAGTTGTCTACTTAAAGAAAAATTTAAAAATTAATTTTTCTGAAACATTTTCTAACCGTTCATCTCCAAAAACACACAGATCTCTGGTACTATACGACTTAGAGTTACTAAATTTGGTATGAGTGTCTGTCTATGCCTCACGCAGTAAAAAATTGATTTATAGTCTTGCCACGCCCCCTTAATCGCCTCATAACTTGAGTAGTACTGGTAGTATATCAAAAAAACTCACACATTATGTGTATGTTAACATTAAAAATAAACCAACCTAATTTGACTTGCATCGGTTGACTATATCGAATAAATATATAGAAAAAAATCTGTCAAAATCGGTCATTAGCATAAAAGAGAAGTGTCCTTATTGAAAGTTCCATTGCCTCAGATTTGATCAGGAATATTTATTTATTTAGGTAACTACCTTTTAAAATGAGCTTTGAGTCTGATGCAGGGCCCTGATTTTTCTGTCAGAAATTAGTAAATATTTTATAATTAATAACTGATTAAAATTTTTGCTCTTTCTTTCCCTACTCCGTTCGCCCTTCTCAACCAACCGCAGACGAGCAAGGGCAACATGTTGCGTGTGAATCCATTGCAGATCAACGGCGAGGATGAGCAGCCTTTGGGTAATGTGCCCATGCGACATGATCACGAGATGAGTCATGGCAATGGCAACGGTGGCTACTCATCATCGTCATCATCATCATCATTATCATCGTCGTCCATGTCATCAGCGTCTTCGTCATCGCGAAACAAAAACAAGCGAAAATACATGAGAGTCGGTGAGTTTTGTTGTTCATTTTTGTTGTTTGTATTGTGTTTTCACTGTATTTCATTACGATTTACAAATACAATTTGTGAAATGGCTTAAAAGTTAATCGATAATCGGTAATTGGTAATCGGTAATCGATAAACTCGGCCAGCAACCAAACGTGCTGACCGCCCCGCCCACCCAAAACGATAGTTACAAAAAATATAATTTTTAAAATAACTAAAAAAAAACATTAATTAATTATAATAATAATTAAAATATTAATAATAATGATAATAGTTATAATCATAATGTAAACTATGTGGTAATAAGCGTCCGAGTTAGAGCAACAATTCCATGTCCAAGTCCATGTACTCGTCCTCATCCGCCCGAGCATTCCCCTCTCCAACCCGATACCGCTGCCGCTCCCGTTCCCGTTCCCGCCTCCGATCACCTTCCTCATCACTTATGTCCTCCAGATCTCATGTGTTGGAACACTTGCGCAGCTGCTCCTCCTCCTTCTGCAGTATACGTATCTTCATCTTGAGCTCCTCAACCCGCAATCGATGCACTTCTCGCATATACTTCAGCTCATCCTGTGCCTTGTTCAGCTCAATCTTCTTGGCCTCCGTTGCCAGCTGTTGCTCCTTGCAGCGCAATTCCGCTTCCTTTACCTTAAAGAAATTGATGCGCTCCTCGTAGCTATCACCGCCACCAACACCAACACCAACACCACCACCGCTAACGCCAGCAATGCCCACACCCGTTGTCCCCGTCGTGCCAGCAACTGTTGCCAGTGTGGCCACAGCGCTGCTGTTGCCGCTCACATTGGCCACCACCGTTGATGCGGGTGTTGTTGCTACGGGCACAGGTACGGCCACAGGTGTTGCTGTCGTCACTGTGGGCAGTGCACTGAATGTAAATGTGGGTGTGCCGCCAGTTAATTGCATCTTAACAGCAGCAGCTGCTGCTGCTGCCACTTGTTGTTGCTGTTGCTGCTGTTGTTGTTGCTGCTGCTGCTGTTGTTGTTGCTGCTGCTGTTGCACGACCACAGCTGCCGCTGCCTGTTGTTGCTGCTGCTGATGATGTGCTGCCGCTGCAGCGGCCGCCAACTGTTGCTGCTGTGCCGCCAACTGTTGTTGCGCCAATTGCTGAGCCTGCGCCTGTGCCTGGGCTTGAGCCTGGGCTTGTGCCTGTGCCTGCGCCTGCACCTGTTGCTGCTGCTGTGCCTGGTACTGAGCCAGCGTTATTTGCTGTGGTTTGATCTCACTTATGATCTGCTGATTGTATCCTCCAGCTGTTATGGTGGCCATTGTATGTTGCTGTGGTTGTGTGGGTATCGTGTGAATCTGTGTGGCTGAAAGTAGAAACGGCAAGAATTATTAACTAGAAAACTTAAGGGTAGTGGTATTAAACAAGAGTATATATGTTCAAATAAGTCACAGTTGTTTATATAAAACAGTTTCAAATTGAATTCGTTTGAAGTTGCTCAAGAAACTTTAAGGTCTTTACCACTAATAGTTGACTTTGAACCGACTGTTCCTATGGCAGCTATATAATATAGTAAGCCGCTTGTCGAAGAAGTCTGAAGAAGTTTCTTGTAATACATTACTTTTTCCTACTTCAGTTATAGATTATATGGAATATAGTAAACCCAAGCATCGGTTTTTGATTCCGCTACTTCTTAAACGATAGTTTCTATAACAACTATATAGTTAGAGTTCTCCTTTTCCATTAGTTGTTTTAGTTTTACCAACAGAGAAAGCAGTCTCCACCTATTTATCAAGAAGTGTCTTTATATATATTGGAAATCAGCTAACAAAGGCAACAACTAATCACAACTCCTATAATCGATGCACAGCCTATAGCAGTTTATTTAAAATGAATCATTGCACCCTCCCAGCGGCTCTTCACTTAAGACTTGCTCACAGTGACTTGACTGAAGTGATTCTCACCTGTCGCATCTGAGGGATGTTTGATCTGTAGTATGATCTCTTCGCGCGGTCGCGCTGTTTTGAAGTGCAGCAGATCGTTGAGCGTTAGTTTATCGGCACTGATTTGATCCACATTGATCTGGTGTGTGTTTAACATGCTTGCACTTGCGGCAGCAACAGCAACTGCGCTTGCTTGCAACTTTTGCATTTCGGCAACTGCTGATTGTTGTTGTTGCTGCTGCTGTTGTTGTTGCTGTTGTTGTTGTTGTTGTTGCTGCTGCTGTTGTGCTTCCGCTTGAGCTTGTTGCTGCTGTTGTTGTGCCTCAAGAGGATCATCCTCCATTTCACTAACATCATTTGCTTCCATTTCGATCTCATCGAAGGCATCGCCTTGTGGATTATGTTCGGAGGCATCTGGACTGATTTGATATTCGGGTTCAACTTTGACATTATCGTGATGTTGTTGCTGTTGCTGCTGTTGTTGCTGCTGCTGCTGTTGCTGCTGCTGCAACTGTTGTTGCTGCTGTGCACTGCTGGCAACGCCACCAACTTTACCCAGTCCTGAGCTGCCACTGGAGGCGCTGCCATCCCGAAACGGATACTGTTTGCGCAGACTGTAAGTGGATTTAGAGAAGTGTTGAAAATAATACTGATTGACAGTCTCAAAACAAAACTTACCGCGAATTGAGCCAAAACTTTTGTATCTGCTTAATGTTGCGCATTGCACTCACATTTGCATTTGAATTGAAATCACGCACAATCTTGTCCCAGGTATCGCGTACGGAGTACTTGTTGCGCTGCTTCTTTCTATGCTTAATGTCGATGACCTCCTCGTGCTGATGAAACAGTGAGTAGAGCACATCCTTCTCTTCGGCTGTGAAGCGCGGCGTTAACGGTAATTGTCCCTTTGAGCTGCCAGCCGTTGAGTTGTTGTTAACATTCACATTGCTGCCGTTGTTCGTTGGACTCCCGTCGCTGCTACTGAGGGCGCCACTCACATTAACCGTTGCCTGTACAACGCTGCCATTTGTCGAACCGGCGCCCGCATCTCCGGTAGCCGACATTCTCCTGTACTACTCACAGCACTCTTTTTACTCTACTATTTTTTTTTTTTACCTTTCAATTTATGTTTTGTTGTTTGTTGTTTTTTATTGTTGCCGCTTACTGGAATTTGTTGTTTTGAGTGCGTGTCGGGTTTGTTTATATGCGACACACGAAACACTCAAAGCCTTTAGCTCGAAACTCGAGTACGAGTACAAATTCCCCTTAACAACGAATGAGTACAATGTGTCAAGAGTGAAAGAGAGGGAGAGTGAACGAGTATATGTCTTCGAGTTTCGATGCTCCAGTGTTCAAAAGAAAAGAAACCGATTCCGAGTATAGCGAGTATGAAAATCAATTGCACTCGTTTCGCTTATACACACACACACGCACACACATGCCAGAGAACGCGCGCGCGTGTGTGTAGTGTGAGCGCGTCGGTGTGAGTGTATTTTGTCGTCGTCGTCGTCGCCGCCGCTGCCTTCGATGTCGCTGCCACTGTCACTGTCGCTGCTGCTTGTTGTTGTTGTCGCCACTGCCACTCGGAGCCTCCAATTTGTTGTATTGCACTAGAGATTTGTATGAAAGTGTTTGCACGCACAATTGCATTACATTTGGTACATTACTTTCATTTAATTATATTTGTTATTTTCATGTAAATGCGCGCGCTTCGCTGGCGAAGGTAACTCTTCTTTTTTCTTTTTGTATATTTGTGGCAAGCAGCACTAGCACTGAATATTTGACTCAAAATGCGTACGAAGCAATAGCGATATAGCTCAAATGCATGACTGCGATAATACTCAATACTTATGGCAGCGATACTACTCATTTCTTAACAGTGGGTCTTTTTTGCGTTAACAGCGGAGCACTTTTGCGCAGTAAGTGCGCGTTGCAGCCAAGTTCGCGTTACAACTGAAATTATTCAACACTTCCATTTTTAAACCAAAACAAAAACTTATGTTATACAAATATTAAACTATAATGGTATTATTGACATTGCAGCGAACATGGTGCCACCTTCACGA
Organism: Drosophila nigrodunni; assembly: GCA_020829145.1. Classification (NCBI taxonomy): domain Eukaryota; kingdom Metazoa; phylum Arthropoda; class Insecta; order Diptera; family Drosophilidae; genus Drosophila; species Drosophila nigrodunni. Next base: position 19,834,790 of record JACVCZ010000002.1, on the reverse strand, counting down.
CCCAACGTGACCCGCCTGGCCGATGACGCCGTTATGCTGCGCTGGAATGTGCCCAAAAACGATGGCCTCCCCATACAATACTTTAAGGTCCAGTATCGCATGCTCGGCAAGAATCCTCGCGAGAATTGGCAGACAACCAACGAGAACATACCCTACGGCAGGGAAAGGGAGCGTGAACGCGAGCGCGATCGTGAGCGCGATCGTGACCATCATCATGAGCCCGTCAAGAATTTTACTTCCTCAGTAACTGGACTGCGTCCGGATAGAAATTATCGCTTCCGGATCGTGGCCGTCTACTCCAACAACGACAACAAGGAGGGCAATACGTCCATTAAATTTCTGCTAGAACGTGGGGCGGGCAAATCGAATCTGCCAGTGCCACAACTGCGACAGATTGAACCACATTCCGAATCGGCCATCGTGCTCCACTGGACACTTTCACCAGCGCCCGGACAGGCTCAGAATATCGATGGTTACTTTGCCTACTACCGGCCAGCTGCATCTGCTGCGGAGTATTCCAAGGCGACAGTCGAGGGTGGTAATGCACGCAGATTTAAGATCGATCAACTTGATTCTGGCACTGCCTACGAGTTCAAATTGCAAACCTTCAATGCGCACGCCGCTTCCGAGTTCAGTGAAATCCGACAGGGACACACTATGAGTAAGTGCAGCCGTGCAGCCAAAGGAATCATTGTACTATGCTAATTAATTGCTTTGCAGAATCACCAGGACACTTGGCTACCGCCACAGGAGCTGCCATTGTGCCCCATAACAAGGATCATCATGATGAACAGAATTCGATCTACCCGGTGATTGCTGGAGCCGCTGGCGGTGGTCTACTGCTGCTAATTGCCACCGTGGTGGCTTGTCTCTGCATACGCCGCCGAACGAGCTCCCCACCCGAGGGTGAGTTCTCTTTTAATTCTCTACGCTTTACAGCAACTAATTCAATTTGGAAACTTTTGCAGATGAGAACAAACCGCAATTGGATCACATACAAGCGGACTTTGTTACCTCCGGTGTGCTGGGCGTGGCACCGCATCACAATCATCACAAAGCTGGCGATGTGCGTCGTCTCAATGGCGTCATACCACGCATGAACATTACGCCGAATCCTTTGGCCCAGGATCCCACCGCTGATAAGGTACAAATTGTTTTGATTTTAATAAATCTTTATAAGCTACTTTATTTCCATTGCTTTATTTCCAATTCTATTTGCAATTTAAATTTAAGTATGAACAAAAGAAAAAACTAAAAAACCTTTTCGCTGGTTGGTTGGTCAAAATTGAAACGTTTCTGTCTCTTCTCCCCCTGCTCCTGCTCCTGCTGCTGACTCTGAATCCTGCTCCTGCTCCTGATACTGCTGCTGGTGACAAAACTCTATCGTTGCTCCTCTTACTCTGCTGCACTTTCTTCTTCTCTTTTCTTTGCTTTAGAAATTTAAAACAAAATTTCAATTCAAGTGCTTAATCCTTTAAATTCTTCCGGTTCGAAATTGAATATTGTTTGAAAAACGGTAGTAAACAATTTACTGTATTTGTTTTTAAATTCTTGTTTTTATTTTAACTAAAAATAATTCCTTTAAACAGTTTGAAATCATTGTTTCAATTTTTTCCCAACTTCTTGTTTAACTTATTCAAAAAATCATTAATATAAAAAATTATATATAATTTTTGAAGCATTTTTTGACACTAAAAGAATTGTTGCTTAACATTTTCGTGCATTTAAAATCCTTTAAATACTTGTACATAATTTTCTTTCTTTATTATTTTATTTAAAAAAGAGTCTCCAATGAAAAGTTTATTTTGTTTCTTATTTTTGATTAGTCTCTCGAGCTTAAATTAAGTACAATTTATTGAAAACGGTTCTATGCAAAATTTAAAAGTTTTTCTGGCTTAAAAGCCACAACTTTTCTAGTTTTCTTAGTTTTTTACCCTAAAAAAATATGAGTTTTTATATTTGTTTTATAAGCTACTTAGTTAACTGTTCTACAAATCTGCACTGTTAAGAGAGAGTGAGAGGGAAGCTCTCTTGCTTTCCTTGTCTGTTTCATGTCTGTTGAAACTTCACTCAACTTGAGTAACTTTCGACAACTGAAGCTGTCTCTTTCTTTTCTTTTCTCTTTCTCACTCTCCCCCTCTCTTCCTGCGCATATCTTTCCTGAGCTTCCTTCTGCCCGTCTTCCTTTGTACATACGCTCAGTCTATCTCTGTCTCCTTGATGCCACTGTCTCTGTCTCTGTCGCACTCTGTGGTTTGCGGTCTCGTTTGCTCTCTACTGCTCCCGTCGCTTTAAACTGAGAGTGAGAGTCCTGTTGTTCCATGTCCCATGTTCCAGAATCGTAATGTCATGGAGCTGCGTTTTCTGCCCCAAAATGGCGGAATTAATCCACCGATCAAGAGTCTGATCAATGCCGCGAATGTTGAAAATGTCGCACCGGAAACGGAAACAGTGGCGCTAGCGGCAGCGGCTGTTGATGCGAATGCGGAAGTGGAAGCCGAAGCCGAAGCGGAAATGGATGCAAATGACACGGCGCAGGCAGGTGCCTCATCCTCCTGCGAGACCCTGGAGGCCTGCGAGGGTCTCAGCCAGACGACAACGGAGGCGCCAAGCAAACCGCTGCCAGCATTACCTTTACCGTTAGCACAGCCCCTACCGTTGCCGCTGCCCAAAAAAAGACGGCGGCCAGCAAAGCACAGCAGCAACAAGTAAACGTAACTACCAAAAATAAGCCAAGAAAACCAAACCAGCTGAAAGCGTTTTTAGTACTTCTTTTGACATATTTAAATTCAAATTTAATTACTTTTCAAAGTTTAATTTAATTACTTGTTGAATTGACATTAAATTTCATGAAAACTTTAATAACTTGCAAATTTGTGTTGAATTACATTTTTAATTACTGTGAACATCGGTATTTAATTACTATTTAAATTATTTAATTACTTTTTAAATTACTATCTAAATGGGTATTTAATTACTATTTAAATTATTTAATTACTATTAAAATCTAATTATTTTTAATTACCCTTAAAAATGGTATTTAATTACTATTTAAAATAGTAGTTAATTATTAAATTGATTTAAATTGGTTTTAAATTACTTTGAAAATTTAATTACTTTTCAAATATATACAATTATTATTTCGTGATCAAGTTAATTACCCATAAAATTTGCATTTAATTACTATTTATAATGTTTAATTACTATTCATAATTTTTAATTACCAGTTAAACTATTTAATTGCCGATTAAATTATTTAATTACTTTTTGAAATTTATAATTTATTACTCAAATTCAAATTATATTTTTCAATATTAATTTAATTGTTTATTTTATTTAAATTTGCAGAGCAATGCATTGGCTGTTGCCGCCGCAGCAGCAATGCATCAGCCAGGGCTGCATCACGCGCAGCCCTACCACGCACCCGGAACGCCAACGCTGCTGCAGAAGCGACTGCAACAACAGTCGCCGCCGCCAGTGCCGCCACACGCCGCCTACTATCAGCAGCAGCAACAGCAGCAGGTGGCAGGTGGTAGTAGTGGCGCCTCGCCAATGTTGGATCAGCAGCGACGCACACTGGAACGAAGTGTGCGCAGCTTGCAGCAGCAGCAGCAACATCAACTGCAATCCGCACTCGGTTATGGGCTGGAGGATGCCATGACCACGCCCACACGCATTCCATCGCTGCGACGACAGCGACGCGCGTCGGGCAGTCAACACAACAGTCACACAAATCTCAGCAATCATCACAACAACAACAACAATAACAGCAGCAGCAATAACAACAATCTGCCGCATCATCTGCTGCAGCAGCAACATCACCATCAACAACAGCAGCATCAACAGCAGCAACATCCGCATTCACATCCGCATGCGCATGCGCATCACCACCCGCACAATGGAGGCGTCGGCATACCCATCGTGCCAGGCAGTCCACGAGTTCAACGCTCTCCCATGCCCAACCGTGCGCTGATCAAGCGCACACGACTCGGCAGTCACACGGACAACATCTCCTCGGGCAGTCTCAACAGTATTGAGGTGTAAATAGAATAATAATCGAATTTATCGATTATTTTCAAGCCTAAGTTATCGTTTAAGACTCGATAAAGACTCGTCTAAGATCCGTTTAAGCCACATTAACGAATCGTTCAAGACAAAACACGCACAGTGTGTGCAAGTGCCTTAGTAATGCCAATTTAGCCTTTTTTTCGCAACACTTGGAAACTGTTTATTTTTCACTCCAAGTGATTTTTACTTTTTTTTGTGAATAATTTAGCAGTTTTATTTAGCAGACTTTTTAGCTTTTTTTTACTTTTACTTTTCTTTACGTTAACATGTGAATGGCTAATGCCAGCTACCCACTTTAGCTAAAGTATAAACTAAAATACTTTTTAAAGCAGTTTCCAAAATTTAAATTTATTTTACAGTTTTTCCTTTAGGCATTTAAACACTTTGTGCGCTAGAATATAATTAACTCTTTTTTTTTTGTTTAATTTATTTAATCAACTAGCTATAGTTAGTACTAAGTTGTAGTGTTATTTATTTATTTAGTTGATTAATGCAACAACGATTCGAATTCATTAGTTAGTTGAATTAATCTTAAGATAATCCTCCTTCCTCGCCCCCGTCCCACTATCGTGCCCACGAATTATGGGGAAAATATAGAAAATAGAAATAAACATTAATTATTACTATATAGCTATATAAGTCGTTCAACTATTAACGTTATCTCGCTGCTTAATTATAACTACAAATGTAACTAAATTTATTTTATAATTTTAGTAATACGAATTTAATATTTACACCCACATACACACCCACACACAGAAACTTAAACTAAGTTAACACACAATTTCCCATTATCACAACACACAATAAAATTAACAATATAAATTAAACTCTGTTTGATTTCATTTGAAATATTTTTTATAGAGATACAGGCACTGAAATTATTTAACAGTGGCTACAAAACTAGGGCAGGTCAGTTTTCGACTTCTGCGAGAGAGAGAGAGAGAGAAAGAAAACATTTCAACTCTCTTCTCTTTTTAACTACGTTCGTTAGACGAATTTCAAGTGTTGCAAGCCTGCGCCATGGCAAGTAAAGTAAAAAAGTATTTTTCAACATTGCACAAATATTTCAATATTGCACAAAGGAGCACAAATAGGCTAAGAAAGCGCAACAAGCAACTGCGTGGGCAGCCGTGGGCAAAGTCTATACAGTAATTATTTGGTATCATAAGTTCAGATAAAATTTATCTTTTTTTCATAACTTATACAAATTTATCGCTTAATTGTTTCATTTTAAAACAGTTTTAAATTCATACTTTAACTAAACTCGTCACAAAGAAACAGACAAGGGAATAACTTTGCTGCAATGCCCAGGGCTGAAAAATCAGTCACACACAGCGTTGCCACATCGCTGTGTTTCTGTTCTTATTTAAACGCTTCTTAAGTTTTTTACAATTAGTATATTTATTTTGAAAACTGGCCTGTTATCTCGTGTTTAAGTAATTGATTATATTATGTACATTTTATAGATATAAAAAAAAAAGGATATTCAATTTCGTATACACTTTCCGTGTGTTCCGTGCAAAGTTATTTAATAGATATAACCACCATTGGCAGCGTACTTGGTGTCCAGACTACCATAGTTGGTCACTGGTGGCAGATAAGAGCGAGAGGGTGTGGGATAAGTGTTATACTGCGGCACAGAGGCATAACTGTTATATCCCGAGGTGATCAATGGAGCACCGTAGCCAGTGGCCAGATTCGATCCACCGTAATATCCAGTGCTTGAATAAGCGCTACCCGAATAGGAAGGATATGAGGAATACGCGTATCCACTGGCACCGCTCAGGGGTGGCAAATAGCTGCGTGACAAATGGGAAACATCCGCAGCACAGGCAGCCAGGGATGCAAGCAACACAATAACGGCAATGGAGTTCTACACAAGCACAAAGAACTTTGTTTAAAATATCCAAAATTTATATGGTAAACTTACCATTTTAAAAAATTTGATTTTAGTCCTGAAAAACGGAGACTTGGATTGGTGGTTATACACGGGAACAAAGCTGTTGAATGACTGTTGCTCATTTGGGCACCAACACGACATTTTATACAGTTTTTTGGTAAACTTGCAAAGTTATTAAATGAAATATATTGTGCGCAAAGATTTTACAACTAATTTGAAACGCCTTTAGTCCACAAAAACATGTTGACGGACAATGCTCATTACTCAAAACGATAATAACTGAACCTGAAATCGTTTAGAAATGTTCGGTTTGACTTTTTGTTGCTGCTGTCTAAACGGATCCCACGATCCCACGATTCATCAGCAGCTCAAACACCAAATTTCATTGGACTTGGAAAATCCACTTGGCTGTTAGTCATCTCAAACTCTCGTGCAAATGCATTTTTGCTATTTTTTTGTGGTTTATGATTTTTTTTTATGACCCTTGGCAAGACATATGTACGCCTCTCTTCAAATCGTGCGAAATGTCGAGATGTACAATGGGCGATTAATCTGATTTTGTGCCAAAATCAAAAAGTCTGTATATATATTTTTTGTATAATTTAAAAGATACATTTGTAGCTTTCATATTTTTAGTAATAAAAAATATATAAAAGTTCGAATGCGAGACTTTAACATTTAAACCACTAAGCCAGTTAAAATTTTATGTAGCCATAAATTTTTTTCATAAACTTTATGGAACATAATTAAAATATATAAATGTTACAACAATTGTATATTATTTATGATTAATTTAATATCGTAGTGTTCACACTTAAAATTTGTAAAAGTTAAACTATAATAACAAATAATAAATTTTTGTTTGCCAAAATTGAACCGCTTTGACCACTGTCTATTGTCAAATTTGAGGTTAAACTGAAGATCGTCGCGCGCTCTTTTTCCTTAATTAAACAATTTATATAGTATATATTTTTTGGTAAACCTAGCTCTGGTTATTGTTATTTAGTGCTTGTTTAAGTGCTCTTCTTGCTATTGTTGTTGTTTTCTTCGTGTTTATTGTTATTGTTTTTTTATGACAGCTTGCGGTCGCCGGTCTAAACGCTTTGGTCTCGTCTGTGTTGCTGCTCATAAATCTTGTCGTTATTAATTGCTGCTTTAACAAAATGCAGCTCAAAAATTATAAATAAACATAGTTTTTTTTTTTTGTGGATTTTTAGAGCGCTATCATTCTCTGTCTGGCCCAAAAAAAAAACAATTGCACGTTATTTGATATCAAATTCATTGTTGGAGTTTGAGATCATAAATCAATTAAACTTGCGCAATGAGTCACTTGGGTAGTTCATTAATTTTGGTTCGTTCATTTGATCAATTTCAATGGCAGCCTTGAGCTGCAGAGTTGCCACTCAGCACATATCCTGTAAACAAAGAGATCGCGTATATTGCCATACATGTTGAAATTAGCAGGAAAAATATAGATTAGGTTGCAGCATTTATTCAATAAGCGCATTAGTTTATTTTCTACAAAAAATGCGAAGGGCAACTAAATCTAGTCCGAATATTGGGGCCACCTGGATTCAAGAGTCTCGAAGCTTTTTCGCGGAAACAATAAAAGACACAATGACTTTAATTCGCGAACAAGGTATTCTCGATCAAACCGATGGAAACAAATTAGAAGAATTGTGGTTAAACAAATTTAAACCACGCAACCATCGACCAGATTTCAATTATTGTGAATTATCTAAGCGATTACCAAGAAAACGAGGAAGAAAACCGAAAAAAAACAGCAAAGAAAATGACAACGACGGCATCCCTGATGTCCACCAAGGGAACTGAAGAAGCAAGAGGAGAAGAAACTTTTGTGGACGCCAACACTTTGGATGACAATTTGGATATAATTTATCAAATTCAATTTCCACAATTACGGCCAAGTTGGTCGATTCGTATCATCGATCTAAAGATAAAGGCGTATGTTATCAAAAGAAATTTAATAGAACCGCTATTAAATTGGCAGCTACTGGATAGCGTTATGATATTGCCATTGACTGAGGCCACGGCTCTATTTCAGAGTCATGTCGATCAAATGCTTCAAACGGCAAATATTTAATATATTTGCGTACATATGTATATAAGAAAACCTATAGACATGTTTGATTATTGTTAAATTATATATGTACTCAGTAAAGTTAAAGAGTTGTAAATGTAGTTACCTCATTCTTTTTGGGTGTTTTGGTTCTTGCATCACCTGGCCACACTTAATATAACGGCAGTTGATCGAACTTCGCAAACACACACATGCATAAGGGCATCCCTGTGTGTGTGCGTGTATATGCGTAGGCGGCAAATGGACAATTGGAACGAAATGCATTTTGCACATTGTTCAGTCTGCTTTATGCATTTCAACCTTCGCGTTGAATTTGCCTGTGTTCCTTGTATTTTTGTATAAGTGTTAAATGTTTATTTTTGTGTAATTAATTACAAATTTAAAAAAAAAATACAGTGTGATTGAAGCCACAAACGCCTGCCCGTCGATTAAAAATCAAATGTGAGTAATTTGAGTTTAAAATAAAATAAGTAAAGAACTTTATAACATAACCTCAAATAAACACGTGGGCATTTTACTTAGGTCGAATAATGTGCGAAGACAGTGCAATGTGTATGCACAGCAACGGGGCTGGTGTTGGTGGGGGGCTCTGTGCCTGTGCTCTGCAATGTTGTTGCTCCTTTGCTGTCCGTCTTTTGCCGCCACGACGGGATCAACGGACACGCGGTGCAATGCAGACCAATTCCAGTGCAGAAACGGAGGCTGCATCTTACAGGCGAAGATGTGCGACGGACGTAGCGACTGCACAGACAACTCGGATGAATTGGATTGCGGTGAGTGGGCTTCGAAGAAACATAACCTAAAATTTATAACTTTTTTCATTTATTAGAAATTTAAATTAAAATGATTTTATATTTTAAATTATATTATATTTGGTTTAACAATATTTTTTCTTTTTATATGCCGAACTAAACTAAACTAACCTAAAAATGGTTTAAATTTTTGAACAGACTACAAACTGTGCCGACAGCCGCATTGGTTCCCGTGTGCCCAGCCACACGGTGCCTGTTTGGCAGCGGAACTAATATGCAACGGCATTGAGAATTGTCCCGGCGGCGAAGACGAACGCAACTGCCCTGGCGTGCACGAGATTACCTTTGGCCAACGCAATTGCACACAGTTTGAGTACATGTGCCAGGATCGTAGCTGTATACCACTCGATTTCATGTGTGATGGCAAAGCCGATTGTGATGACAGATCGGATGAACTAGCTGGATGCAAACAGGCAGCCATCAGCTGCACTACCGGTCATCTCTGTGCCAACGGACGCTGCCTGCAGAGGAAGCAATGGCTCTGCGATGGCGTCGATGATTGCGGTGATAACAGCGATGAGCATGACTGCGGTAAGTACACATCAACATGATGAAGTGAGTGTGTACCAACAATTACCCGACTCACTGTATGCATCTCTTTCTCTAGCGAATCTGTGCCAACCATCGATGGGTAAATTTCTGTGTCGCAATCATGTCAACTGCCTGGACCTGTCCCAGGTGTGCGACGGTGTGTCCCATTGCTCCGATGGCAGCGACGAGAGCGAAAGCTGCCATGTGAAGCCCGACTGCAGCAGCAAACAGTGTCCCAACAATGCCACCTGCCACATGATGCCAACGAGTGGACCCGAATGCTATTGTCCCAAAGGATTTCGTTTAATGAACTATCAGAACAAGTGTGTGGACATCAATGAGTGCCAGGAGCGCGATGATCTCTGCAGTCAGCGGTGTGAGAATACTTCTGGTGGCTATCGTTGCACCTGCGATGCGGGTTATGAGCTGGACAGGAGCAACAATCGCACATGTCATGCCATAGTCACTGATAAAAAGCAATTGCCTTTGTTACTTTATACCACACAAGTGACTGTCGTTGGCATTCAGTTGGATTCGGTGTTGAGAGGACGGAATCACATCTCCACAGTGGCTAGTAATTTGAGCAAAGTGATTGGAGTGGCATACGATGGTGATTACGTCTATTGGACCAACATACAGAACGAGGGCGAGAGTATTGTGCGTGCCCAGCGTGATGGTTCCAATGCCGAAATTCTGCTCACCTCTGGCCTGGATGCACCCGAAGATCTGGCCGTCGACTGGCTAACCAATAACATTTACTTCTCCGATAATGTAATGCGTCACATTGCCGTCTGTTCACATAATGCCCTGACTTGTGTTGTGCTGGTCACCCAGGATGTGCATCAGCCACGTGGTTTGGCCTTGTGGCCCCAACGTGGCATCATGTTCTGGACTGATTGGGGTAGCAAACCCATGATAGCACGTGCCTCCATGGATGGCACACGTTCCCGTCCAATTGTTAACGAAAATATTCATTGGCCCAATGGCATTGCACTGGACATGCATCAGGAGCGCATCTATTGGGTAGACGCCAAGCTGGGCACCATGGAGACGGCACGTCCCGATGGTACTGGTCGTCGCATTGTACTGGATGGCATGCTGAAGCATCCCTATGGCTTGGCTGTCTTTGAGGATCAGCTGTATTGGTCTGATTGGGGCACCAAGAGTGTTCATGCCTGTCACAAGTTTTCGGGTAAGGGTCATCGCATCATTGCACGGGATCGTGCCATTTATGCCGTGCACGTCTATCATTCGGCAAAGCAACCGAAAGTGGCCCACGCCTGTGAGACGGCACGTTGTTCCCATCTTTGTCTGCTAGCGGAACCAGACGTCGGCAGCGGTTCTGGTGGCTTCACCTGTGCCTGCCCAGAGGGCATGCAGTTGGCCCTGGATCAGCGTCAGTGTCGTCAGATTGAAAAGAAACAAATGCTCTACATTGGCATGCGGGAAGTGTTGCTGGAAGTGGAGCATACCTCGTTTGGTCGTCATGTGGTAAGCGCATCGCACAGTTTATCCTGTTTCATCAGTGAGATGGTCTACAATCGAGTGAACGGAACACTCTTCATAGCGGACAATGTACAAAGAGCCATCTATGAGTACGATCTTCATGAATCCTCGCAGCGTTTGAGCACACTCATCTATGGGAACATTGGTAATATTAGTGCCATGGCCTTTGATCATTTGGCCCATAATCTTTACTGGTCGGACACGGAGCGACATGTGATTGAGTTGCTCTCCCTGCGCACGGGACAACGTGCATTGGTTCGTTTCTTTGCCGGCGAGGAGATGCCCATTGGGATCAGTGTGATGCCAGCGGAGGGATTCATGTTTGTTGCTCTCAAGGCACGAAGACACACGCACATTGATCGTTTGGCTCTCACTGGATTGGGACCACAAACTCATGTCTTTGAGGATGATGTGGGTGATGATGATATCAAAATGGTCGCTGACTATGAGACGAGCACTTTGTATTGGTCCGATAGCGATGTTCATCGCATTAGTTATACCAACTATCGCAAGGCGGCTGAACAATCGATGAGCGGTCGATTCCGACGACCTTACTCCTTGGCTGTGGTTAAGGACGATCTCTTCTGGACCGAACTGGGCACTCCAGCCATTTTTTGGACGCACAAGAACAACATGGGACCACATAAACGCTTCGAAATCGATGTCAATCATCGTCTGGGACACGGTTCACATCCCAGCACGTATATAGCCCAGACAGTGCCACGTCGAATCCCTCTAGCCTCAAGCGATCGCATTTTGAATCTCAATATGTTGTCACATCCTTGCCAGAAATCCAATGGTGGCTGCTCCCATGTCTGCGTCAGTGCCGGACAATTTGCCAGCGCTTGTCTCTGTCCCGCCGGATTTGTATATCGTGATGCCAACAATCGCACCTGCACCGAATCCCTGGACTGTGATTTCCGTTGTCACACCTCTGGCGAATGCCTTACGAGCACACATCGTTGCAACGGGCATAAGGATTGTGCCGATGCCTCCGATGAGGCCAATTGCGATCACTCCGAGACTGTTAAACGCACCAAGGTCAAGTGCGGACTGTCTGAGTTCACCTGCCACGATGGTTCCATGTGTCTAGAGAAGACCAAGCGCTGCGATGGACACAACGATTGCCCGGATGACTCCGATGAGCATCATTGTGCTCAGTTTGGTATGTCTGTAGAACGTTGGCAATTCCGTTTGATTGTTATTTTCATTATACTCGCGATTGTTTTGCTCATTAACATTTTCATTATTGTTAATAAACTTTTTGAGTAACTAGAAGTTCTTGTCTGCTTGGAAGCCATCGAGGAAAAGTTGAGATAGCGCAGAAGTTTAAAAAGAGTTGGAGGCGTGGCAGGTCCAACAAACTCCCCACAAGATACAAATTATTAAAGTATTGCTGTAAAAATATATTGAGAAGTGAAACTAAATATTTAAAGGGTTTCATAACAACTTTCCTTGAAGCTGTTTCGACGGTTTAGTAGTTCCGTTTGTCTGTTCACAAAAACTGCTGGATCTCTGGGTCTAAAAGAGTTAGAACCACTAAATTTGTGCTGTAAGCTGCTCAGCCTATAACTATTTATTTCCAGTTTATGTCTTGACTAAATAAGTTTAGCTGTGAGAAAAAATGAATGAAAAGCTTGAGAAATACAAGTGGAATTTTTTAGTTTAGCAAGAAATAATCAACAATAAATTATTAAAAATAAAAAATAGAGTAGAGGGGTCTATTAAGTTTGTCAGCAGCGAAATGTGCGTAACAGGCAGAAGCAGGCGTTTTCAACCCTATAAAGCATATATATATATTCCTGATCAGCATCAGCAGTCGAGTTGATATAGCGATGTTCATCTGTCCGTCTGTTTAAACAGCTAGATCTCAGAGACTATAAGAGCTGGAGCCACCAAATTTGGAGTGAAAGTCCGTCCATGTGTCAGGCAGGTTAAGTTTATATTAAATGTTTGCCACGCCCCCTAACGCCCACGCACATTGTAAAAAAATATTTTCATGACACCACAACTTCCAAACTATCAGAGCTATCGTAAACAAATTGACACTGTACGTTTATGGTACCAATATAACTATCCTCACCCAGTTTGATTTGGATCGGACCACTATAGCCTATAGCGCTCTTAGGACAAATTGCTTGAAAATTGGAAAATTTCTCACTAGAAGGAGTACGGAGTCGACTGTAGCGTTTCTTAATTGTTTTATGATAATTTTAATAATGAAATCAAATCAAGACCTCGAGCTATATAAATGAAATAATGCAATCGAGCCCACAAAAATATTAAATATTTTTATTTATTTAACTAAATAAAACAACAAATCAAATGACACTTAATTAAGTACTTAATTAAGCAAAACTTAATAATTTATTTGAAAACTAAAATACTTAAATAAATACTTAACTAAAATACTTTTCTTTTGCACAGATCGTACCAAACTCTGCCACGTCTACCAGCATGCGTGCGACAACGGCAAGTGCGTGGACTACAGCCTGATCTGCGACGGGAAGAACGACTGCGGCGATAACTCGGATGAGCTGAGATGCGGAACAGCAACGAAATGTGCCACTGGCATGTTCCAGTGCAGCAGCGGCTCCTGCATAGCCAGCAGCTGGGAATGCGATGGACGAATCGATTGTAGTGATGCCTCCGATGAGCATGAAAAGTGCGGCCAACGTCAGTGTCCGGAGCAGATGCATCGCTGCCTGTTGGGTCAGTGTGTGGAACAGAGACTTGTGTGTGATGGCCACAACGATTGTGGCGACAATACCGATGAACTGGACTGTGATGGTGCCAGCAAGAGTAACATCAGCTGTGGCACACTCAGTATGCCCATGTATCAGTGTGCAAGTAATTTAAGACTCTGCCTGGATCTCTCGGTGCGTTGTAATGGCACCGCCGAGTGTCCACGTGGCGAGGACGAAGCCAATTGTGGTGACATCTGTGGCATCACAGAGTTCCAATGCCATGACAGCAAAGAGTGCATACGACTGGACTTCCGTTGTGACAACGAACGCGATTGCAGCGATGGCAGTGATGAGCTCAACTGTGAGCAGTACAAGGCCAGCAATGCTACACAGGTTGGAGAACACGCGACGCGGGCATGCAAGCCGCATCTCTTTGACTGTCACGATGGTGAGTGTGTGGACATGTCGCGGGTGTGCAACAATTTCCCCGACTGCAGCAATGGCAACGATGAGGGACCACAGTGTGAGACCGCCTGCAGCAAACCGCTTTGCCAACACAAGTGTCGGGCTACGCCAGCGGGTGCGGTGTGCGTTTGTCGCACTGGCTATCGCCTGGACACGGATCAGCGGAGTTGTCTGGATGTAAATGAGTGCACGGCACGTCCGGATTGGCAGCCATGTGCACAGCTCTGCGAGAATACACCTGGCAGCTACCAGTGTCAGTGTCATGCCGATTTCATGCTGCGTCAGGATCGCAGCAGTTGCAAGAGTCTTGACTCCGGTTTCACCCTGCTCTTCACCAGCTACAACGAAGTGAGAAATCTGAGTGAACAGCCGGCAATGCTCTCGATCGCCTGGTCAGTGAACGACACACGCATCAGTGGCCTGGACGTGGACATGCATCGTCAGTTGGGCTACTTTAGCAGCGAGGAGCAGCATGTGATCTATCAAATTGAAATGACCAAACCTAATCCTCGTGCTGCTCTGTCCCTCAGATCACCCACCAAGACGGCCGTGGAGTGGACGACGGGTAATGTGTATGCCATACATGGCCAGGATGCCCAAGAGATTTCCGTTTGTAATTTTGATGCCAAGATGTGCGGTCGAGTTGTCAAGCTACAGGGACACTTTAGCATTAAATCCCTCGCTGTGGATGGTCATCGGGCGCGTCTCTTCTATGCCGCTGTGCGCACCGAGAGCTTTGGTCAGCCCCAGAGTGAGCTGTACATGTCCCGCCTGGACGGTAGTCATCGTGAGCTGTTGGTGCGCCTGGAACGCAGCTATGTCACTGCCATTGCCCTTGATCCCCACCAGCAATTGCTCTACTTTGTCGATCTGCACAGTCGTCAGCTACAGTTGATTGACTATCGGGTTCATGGCACTGCACCGCGTGTGCTGCTACAGAAATCCATCGAACTGATGCAGCCCACGGGCATGAGCATCTATGAGAATCATGCGTATATCGTTAACATGGGCGCTAGGGAGCTGCATCGCTGTCGTTTGTATAACGAACCCAGCTGCACCAGCACCCAGCTGAGTGTCATGAATGCCCAGGACATTGTGGTGGCGGGTAAATCCCGACAGCCTGTGGCCCCAACGAATCCCTGCCAGCATGCCCGCTGCTCTGGCATGTGCATTCTCGCTGACTTTGGGTACGAGTGCATGTGCGGTAATAAGATCGTCCAGGAGATGCAGCCCTGTCCACATGGCAGCACCAATGAACGGAACATGGAACAACTTAATGGTAGTGGTGGCAACAACGATGAGGGCAGCCACATGGGATTCATTTGGTTAACTTTACTGCTGATAGTGATTGGTTGCATCATGGGTTGGATTGGCTTTGCGTACTATCGTTATCGGCAGCGGGGTCATCGCGATCTCAACATAAATCTTCATTTCCAGAATCCTTTGGCATCGTCACACCTCAAACCGTTCATCGAGGGCAACAATGGCAACGAATTGGAAACCGACAGTACCAGTAGTCACACTGTTGAGCTCACCACCGCCACGAACGCGACTACACCCACTGTCTATGGCACAGGCACGGGCACAGGCACGTTCACGGGAGTTGGCACACCTGACAGCGATGCCACCCTCACGCCAGGCAGCGATGCCAACCACTCGCCTGACAGCAAAACGATACAATTCGGTGTCCCAACAATCCTACAGAAGTTATTGCACAAGAAGCACACGCAAAATATGGAATTGGCTGCACAAAAGTCGCTTGAAGCCACAAGAGTAAGTGTGTCCAGTGGTGACCAGTGGTGGCCTGTGGTGCCCAGTGGTGCCGAGTAGTGGCCTGTGGTGCCCAGTAGTGGCCTGTGGTGCCCAGTCGACAGTTGGGGGCTAACAGAGACTGTATGTAAAGGAAGCAACGTATAACAGTTTAGATCAGAGTATTTAGGAGTAGTACAGCGTGTAACGGAGTGTATGACAGTATAGTAGAGTAGATGGAAGTATAACAGAGTGTACTAGTTTAGTATATTATAAAACAAAGTATGCTAAGCTATATAAGAGTATACAAGAATGTGGCAAAGTAAAAAAAGTTTACCAGTGTCTAACAGATGAGTATACCAGATTTTGCTATAATCCCAAATGCAACACAGTATACCGAAGTATACCAGATTTTTTTAGAATATTATAATATATAGTATAACAGAGTGTAGAAAAGTAACCCAGAGTAGGCCAAAGTTTATCAGAATATAGCAGATAAGTATATTATAAAATAGCAAAGCAAATCGGTGTATACCAGAATGTGGCAGAGTATAACAGAGCTTGTATAACAGCTCAGTATTACAGATTTTACTCAATTACTATAAAATACTGCACAGTAGACCGAAGTATATCAGAGTGCTTTCAAATATATTGGATTATAACAGAGTGTAGACAGAAATACCAGAGTAGGCAGAATATACCCCCTGTAACATAGTATAACAGTTTATACAACTAGTATATATATACCAGATTATACTTTATAGAGTGTATAACTTACTGAAACCTGATTGGGTCTTTTTATTTTTGTCTTTAAAATAGGCAAGCGAATTACAGCCGATGGTCGGAGAACGGAGACGAATCCCGCACATCGTGGTGGCAAGTCCTGGGAGAGACGCCCACTCACCTGGCTTCTACAGCGGGGACTACGGAGTCGATGATGTACATGCACCACTTGTGCCCTAAATAATTAATTAAAACTAAAATTAAAGTATTTGTATGCTTCCTTCCATTCCTGGTTCCTTATGCGCTTCATTTACTTATATATTTATTTATTGTTACACTTTTTGTATTTATTATTATTATTATTGTCGTATGTGTATTTTCCTGGTGCGGGGCAGTTAGGCAGTTAATAAAAACTATTAAATAAGCAAATTTAAACAAATTTTTGAACTTTTTCTATTTAGTTTTAAGTTCAAATCGAGAAAGTGTGGCTAACCCGTTCGTTAGATACCCTACAATTAAGGGACAGCTCGATAAAGTGGTCTGAGAAACATCTGAGCTGACTTCCAAAGTCTGATCGAGGTGGTCTATAAATGTTTTCCTGGCCCAGAACAGGGCTAAAAGTGGTCTGAGCTGACTTTACTATTTCCAAAGTCTGATCGAGATGGTTTATAAATGTTTTCCTGCTCCAGAACAGGGCGAACTGCCGACCTGATATAGTATAGTATAAAGGGCTCTATTTAAAGAAAGTTTCACTATATTTGTGCTCATTCCCCAATTCAATTTACTCATTAACGAATGACTTTTAAAAATCACAGAGATCAGCGAATATATTGATTATAAAACTGCTCATCATAATTGAAATCTGAAAATCATTAATCAACAAATGAACGTTTAAACAAATGTCACTTTTATTTCTTATTTTTGCATAAAACACAACTTGATAAATGTACAGTCTGCGTCAAGAGTTACGAATTACAAAATATATATATATATATGTATATATATGTGTGTGAATAGCCATGTGTCTGTATGTGTTTGCATGTTGGTGTATTGGCATGTGTGTACGTGTACGTGTGTGTTTGTATTTGTGATATAACCTGAGTAGAAGCCCAACAAGTACGGCAAGGCTCTGTGTAGAAGAGGGAAACAATGATGAACTAGTGGGTGGGGTAGTGTGGTGAGTGGTACGGTGGAAAAATGGCAGGGAGGGGAAATAAAAGATGGAGAAAACAAATGTTGCTCGTTTCGTTTTGCTTTGCTTTGTTTCGTTTCGATTCTTGCTTCATTTCATCGATATCGTCGCTCTCGCTCTCTCTCCCGCTCTCTGTCTCTGTCACGCTCCCGTTCCGTTTCTCGGTCTCGTTCTCGCTCGCTGTGACGTTGATGTCGACTGCTGCGCTCTTCTCGCTTACGTTCTCGATCCCGTTCGTGGCGATGGCGACCACGGCTGTCGCTGCGACTGCGGCTGCGCGAGTATTGTCTGTGCTTGTGCTTCTTCTTGTGCTTGCTGCTGCGCCGACGCTCGTGACGTTCTCCTCCTCCACCACCACCACCACCACTACCGCCTCCAAATTCCTTGTCCCGATCGGAGCTGCTGCCATAGGGAAGCAATGACGGCGGTGGATAATCATCGTAGCCCCGACTGCGCCCGTAAACTGAGGAGCCCGACGCTTGACTTCCATAATAGTCCCGATCATCGTGATCATTCCGATAGTTTGCGGGCGGATAGCCTCCACTTCCACTACCTCCAGTGGCACGGCCACGACTGGTGCCTCCTGCTCCTCCTAAATCGTACTCATCACAGCTTGTGGCCACTGACGCTGTGGTAGGTTGCATCGTTGCCGCTGATGTGCCACGTCCCGTGCTCAATTGATTGATTGTAATGCTCTGCTCCCGGCAATACTGTTCAATCTTCTTTTCGATCTGCTTCTGGATGGGCACCGGTATGCGCGGGAAGAGCGTGGAGAACCAATCCAACTTGGTCATAAACTGATATACCATTTGGCCCACAGTCATTACCTAGAAAAGGAGTAAGTAACTCTCGATTAGTTTACACAGTGATTCTTCAGGTATGCGATTGGTGTGGAAAGTATTTATAGATGTAGTGATTGTTGGCTCATACAGTTGACTCACCTGGCCGCCTCCCGCCTTCACGTCAATTTCCTCCTCGTCCTGCAGATAATCCTCGTACCAGTCATACAAATCTCCAGGCGGCTGTGTATACCGTAAGTACATGAATCCTGTGGAACAAGAGCACACAGAGAATCGCGCATTAAACACAAATACAACAATACACACACATACATGATTGTGTCGATCGAGGAGTGTACGCTGTGACATGGAAATGAACTAACTTTATGAGGAAAGCATTCTCTTGCCTTAGGAATATTTTAAGCTTTATATATGTTGAATATTTTTAACTCGAATCGATGAAACATTTCTTTTTTAGTCTTTTACCAAGAAACTCTTTCATTTAAAATAATCTTAACCTCAAAATTACAAGTAAAACAAAACTAAATGAAATTGAATTAACTAATAATTAAAATATGTATAAACAAATTAAATGTTGTGACTGACTGACTGCACAAACTTTCCGTGTTAAGTGATTTGCATTAATTTAAATCAAAAAGCCTTCAAAAAAAGGTAAAACTGTTAAATGTTACGCTTCATTTTGTTTTTCAAACTACAATTTTGGCATTCGAAAATCTGGCAACGCTACGAATCATTTATGCCGCGAACTCTGTGCTGCATACTAGCCTAGGAAACAGCGACAAAAACAAAGATGCCAAAAACTGAGCGAGCGAGATGAAGAAGAGTAATGGGTGTGAGTGGGATAAAAGGATGGTGGAGTTGTAAAGGGAATGAGTGGGGAAGCAGAAGGAGCAAGCAACGAGTGACAGACAGGTCTGAGAACTCATGCGACTTACCAACACCTACCTAGTGCCCTTATGTAGGCCGAGTCTGTGTGATTGAGGAGTCCGTTCACTTGTTTCCGTGTTAAGCGCAGCGTGTAAAGTTTATAAAGCAAACAATATGCGGTGGATACAATGCCGCCGGCGCCAACGCCACGTACCTACAACACCCACAGTCAACAACAAAACCAAAAAGTAAAAGAGATAAAATTCAAATTGGATTAATGCGAAAAGATTAGGAATGGGAATAAATAGTTTTGATAGCCAACGATAAGCGCTACATTTCATAAACTCACACCGCCGCACATGCCGGTCTGCCCGGATGTTTTGCGTGATCCTCGCTCCCAGGGCTCCATGTGCTTCACCTGGTAATAGATCTCGTCGACGACCTCGTGATACGTTTTCAGCTTAAACAGATGCACTAAAAATCAAGATGAAGTGTTAAAGAATAACTGTTTTTTTTTTTTGGCGGGATAATTGTTGGACGTGTATTGGTGTGTGTGTGTGTGTGTGTGTACCTTTGAAATAACTGGAGCTCTGTATGTTCGCCAGGATGAGCGGATTCAGATTCATGGACGTATCGTTGCCCCAAAATGGTAGCGTATTGTGCTGTTTGCCAACGCCGGACTTTTTAACGCCGACACCGACGCCGCCACCACCGGCCGAAGATGCTGCCGAATATTCTGCAGAAATGTGTATATGTATGTGTGTTAAAAACGGAATGACAAAAAAATTAGAATGCCGCTTCAAAAAGAGATGGCGAAAAACGAAGCTTGCTTCTTGTTTTTCCCTTTCGTTTTTCTTTATCTTTGATTTTTTGAGCACATTTGCACTTAGTTTGCAGTTTATTGGCAATCTCTGGAATGCCCTTGATGGCGGGCGCACACACTACCTTACCTTCGTCCATGGCTCCAGTTTAAATGCCGGTACTTGTGGTGTGCATTAAGACACAAGCTTCAAGTTAGTTTTGTTGAGCACCAAGGCGGCAATCGCAATTTGCAAAACGTTTACGTACAGTGAAAATGCCAATGTGTGGTTTTCGCTGGTTGAAAATGTATTGGCATATCGATATATCGATAACGATATTTGATCATGCTTGCTATATATTTAACCGTTTCGTTATCTACAGCTGCTAAGAATTTGTTGGCTTAGAAACGCAAGATCTTTATTTTTAAATCGATAGATCGATTTTCTGTAAAGTTGTAATTATCAGTCGCCAATAGTAATTTAAAAAGTATTTGAAAAACAAACTCCAAGAATCACTTTTAAATTCAAATTGGTCTTGTCGATCAGAATTTTTTTTTTTTAAATATTTAATTAAAATAAAATATATGTTATTGATATTATTTGCAATATCAATTTCTCTACTGTTGTGTTAGAGAAGTGTTGCCAATTGGAATCGATGTTAAGCAAAATAGCGAACTATCGCTACTGGAATGTAATTAGCATATTTTAACATATGTAAACAAGCTGTTAATGGTCAACATTACCGTTTACTGTTCAATTTAAATTTAATCTGGCGGTTAGTTAATGTTGATGCTGAAACAATAACATTATTTGTTATCATATAAGTTACTAATTATTTAAATTGCAGAAATTTCTGTTCGCTATCTTGCAGTATAAAAAGAATAAAATAAATCCAATTTTCGTTTTGATTATGTCTTATCTATAAGTCTATCCTAAAATTTCACAAATGACGTCATCAATTGTTAGCGCCACCTTGTGTCTGTCGGCGCAACATCCAAGCTGTACAATATCGATTGTGCGCAATTTCCATAACGATTGCTTGAGTTGTAGTCGATAGCGACATCGATAGCTTAGCAGGCAGCTATCAACAGCAGCAGTGAGAGTGAGCGAGGAGACGACGAAGACGACGGCTCGCCAAGAGTTACGCACTGAGTATATGCTGGCGGCGGATAACGGCGGACGGACCTAAAACAAAGTGTGCGTGTGCGTGTGTGTTTTTCTTTATTTTCTTTTGTAACAACAAATATTAGTTAAATTACAATTCAATTATTCAAATCGAAACTACAGCATTTGAACAGTTTTTTGTGTGTGAGTGCAAATTTAGTTCACTGTGATTAGGTGTGAAAATGACGAACTTAAATATCAGCAGTAGCAGCAGCACAGCAAGCAAAAATCAACAGCAACAGCACGAAACTTGCATCCAAATGTCTCAATATCCATTTGTCAGTATTGGAAAAAAATTCAGCTGAAAATTCAAAATTAACAATTAAAAATAATTACAACTATGTATAACTAATATAGCAGCAGCAGCAGCAACAACAACACAAGCAGCGCTGCGGCAGAGCAGCCACCACGGTCGTTTAGCAGCCAGCACCAAGAAGAAGACGAAGAGCAAGACGAAAAGTAAAACAACAATAAAGCTGGCCATATTCATACACCAACAACAAAAAACGAAAGAAAAAAAAACAGCATGTTGTGAGCTAATCAGAATCAGTGAAGAGAGGCAGTGAGGAGAGGTGTTTTTTTTTTATTTTATTTTATTATGTATGTTTATTTCTTTGCATATTTGCCTTTGAATCGATAATGAAATATTGTTAAGTAGGAAAAATATTGCAATTGAAATTACATGTTATATTTATAAAAATAAGTAAAGCCAAAGCGTCGCAGTCGCAGTTGACATCGTCTCGTGGTGTCAACGTCAACTCCAACCGCGCTGCTGGCTCGTGTGCTGCACATATGTGTGCGTTGCGCTTATGTATGCCTGTGTGAGTGTGTGTGTGTGTGTGTTTTGAGCGTACTTTGGCAGTGTGTGCGTGTGCATGGCCCCTTTTGCCTGCGAAGGTGGGCAGCTCATTAAAAGGCGCCTCCTGTCACACAAACACACGCACACAGTGTGAGAGGGAAACGGAGAGGCAAGTGGGTGTGTGTGTGTGCGTGTTGTCCAGACCCAGATTTCTGCTATTAGTGTTGTTGTTGTTCGCTTGCTTCTTTGCTGCTTACTTTTGATGTTTGATTTGTTTTGTTGTCGCGATTCTTAATTTTTTTTCCCAATTCGTTTTTATAGTGAAAATTCTTGAAAAACAGCTGAAAATTCGCGGGCAACACAAATAGATAAATCGTTGCTGAGAGTCCAAATCTTATCGCTTAAGCAGCGCCCCTCCTTTCCCCTTTACCACTCATACAACACTAGCCCCCTCGCCCCCGCCAGTTTTGCGGTATCGATGCCGTGTTCATCGTGGTGAATACCAAATATTGATTCCATATTTATTTATTTATTTATTTTTTTTTTGGTCATGCACGTTCTTTGCAAGAGCAGCGCAGCAGCAGCGGAAAAACTCGAAATGAAATTTCAACTTAAATGAACTGCATAAAACTAAATAATAAAAGCAAATTCATTAAAAAGTGAGCAAATCAAAAAATATATATGAAATAACAACAATAAATATAAATAAATATTTATGATACATAAATACGTAAGAGAAAGAAACGGACAATAATTAGCTAATATAGCAATAATAATCCCACGATCTCAATTGTGGACAAAATGACGGACTTTGTGGAGCTAATGAACAGAATGTCGAGTACATTTAACAGCGACTGCGCCACAAGTACCGCCGAGGGCGGTATGCTACTTAACTCGGATTTGGCCGAGGATAAAACGCTCAAGTGGCGCAATTTGGCCAACAATCAATTCGCCTGTAAGGATAAGGATAAAAAGCAGTGCAGCGCCGAGAAGCAACAGGAGTCGACAACGGCAACGTCAACGGCGGCACCGACAGCAGCAGCGACAACAACAGCAGCAGCAGCAACAACAATCACAGAGAGCGACGTAGAGAGCGAAAAGCCGCTCGATGCGAATGTCAAAATGGAAGCGGAAGCAACAGTCACTGCAGCTGTAATGGACGATGAGCAGCCGCAGTCTCAGTCGCTGCCGCTGTCGCTGTCGCTGCCTCAAGGCCAGAGCCAAAGCCAAAGTCAGCCCAGCGATGCCAAGGCGTCAAGTGCAATGGAGGCAGCAGCGTCAGATGCGTCGACGAAGACAAAAGCTGCAGCAGCCGAATCAAACGCTGATGATGCAGAAACAACAACAAACGAAATTATATTGGCAGAGGCAGCGACGTTGACAGCGGCAGAAACAACGACAACGACGCCTAACGAAACGACGACATCAGCAGCCGACAATGGTGGCGATGGCGATGACGATGACGTTGCCGAGCACGCAGCCGAATTAAAAGGCGATGGCGATGGCGTCGCTGTCACAACAACAAATGAAGCGAACGTTATCGAAAAAGAAGAAGAAGCAGCGGTAGCGGCAGCGGCAGCAGTTGTAGTAGTAATACCAAAAGCAACTATGACAACTGCAGTCAAACTGGAGCAGGAAGCGTTCAAAAGCGCAGCCATGACAGCAACAACATCTGCCCTAGCAGCTGCTACAGTTACAACAACAACAATTACAGCAGCAGCAGCAGCAACAACAAATGCAAATAATTTTACAACAAATACAGAAAGCATAAAGACTGAACATGAAAATGATATGGAAACCGTAAGTGCAAAACCTAAGGAAGAGCTTTTGGGTGAACAGCAGCCAAAACAGCCTCAGCAGCAGCACCATCACCAGCACCAGCCGCAACAATTGCAGCAGTCCATGGAGCAAACGTTGACTGCGCAGCTCGTACCAAGCGCAGACGCAGCAAGAGACGCTGCCGCAGTCGCAGTCACATCAACAATAGCCGAGGTCACTTCGTCTACGGTACAAGCATCATCGTTGGCATCGCCAACGTTACTTTTGGCTGCTGCAGTCGCCGCTCCACTTGTTGTCAACTCTGTCGACGTCGTTGACGGCGCCGCGGCTGACGCAACAGATTCAACATTGATGAATACTTCTGCCAGCGTCGACGTCGCAGCAACCACTACAACAGTGCCGTTTGCTGCTGATAAAAACGTAAGTGTATTAATGTATGTATGCGCGTGTGCTTTGCCATATGTGTGTGTGTGTGTGTGCGTGTGTGTTTGTTTGAGCGTGTGAGCTAACGCGTGTGCAAGTGTGTTAGTGTAATTCTCGATTTTTTTGTGTTTTAGATTTTACAGTTCGTTTGATTCACTTTCTGTTTTACTTTGTATCGATGCGTCCCAATTTTAGGCCGCCAAGTGCGCAGCGCCAGACCCTTAAAGAGAGCAAGAGCGAGACAGACTGACTGTTTGGCTTTTGTTATGTAGGGAACTCCCCATTAAGCGATTTGAACGCGAACTCTGCCAAAATGTAAATATTGAAAGAGAGAAAATTGCATACAAATACTGGGAAAGAAATGTTTTTTTTTTTTTTTTGTTTAAATAAACAGTTTTATTTGAAAATGGTTTATAGTTGAATTATAAGTAGGTAGGGGTTTATTTTATAGCAAAACGGGAAAGCACTCACAAATTTAATAAATTGACAATAAAACTTTGAAGTAAAAAGTTTGCTAAGTTCGATTATTCGTTAAGCTTATGTTGAAATATAAATTTGTTAGTTATGTTTGTTACGGCCGTCATACAACAGAAATTATTTATTTTTGTTTAGTAATTACGCTCAAGCTCTAATTTCCCCTAAAAACAGTTTGACCCAAAAGAAATTATAAAATAAAATGAGCGAAATTACAAGAATTCCACAAAAGGTTCGAAAATAGTTGTAAACTTGGTAAATAATTGAAAGCAGAACTGACTTAAAGTAGATTTGTTTATTGACTATTCTGGTGGGTGCACTGTAGCGGGTGTCTACTCTGAGGGACTTTGGGCATAAGGACTGGAAATGGAAGCATCCTTATGAGAATGTTTTCAAACAAGTCAAAGGAAGTAGGCAAACAACATGCCAATCAATGCCCCCCTCCCCCCTCTCCCCTCTCCCCTCGCTGTTACCGCCAGCTTGCCTTGTGTCGCTGCTGTCCTTGCCACAGCGTGTGGCAAGCATGTGTTTGGCAGGAACCGTTGCCAGGACAACGTCGTCAACGAAAGGAGTTTAGCTTAGATTTGTACTCGTTGCGCTGTGGCAACTAAGGCAGCTGCAACTGCAACTGCAACAGCAACGTGCAACGTGCCACTGGCCACTCACTACTAGTCACTTCCATGCCAACGGTTTGTCTTGCTTCTGGATTTAATAAAAGTCCCTCTTTCTACCTACCAACCTTGCTCCTCCTTCTCTTTCGCCCCTTGTCAACATTTTGTAATTTTCCCAATTTTCTTTGTTGCAGGAACAAAATGCTGCTGGCCAACTGCGTCGCCTGCGTCGCACACCCCGCCCCACAGACGAGCTGCAGCTGGAGGAGCCCGAGTCCTTGGCGGCGGACCACGAGCCAGAGTTGGTTTTGGTATCGGTGGCGCCACAAGCGGAGGAAAGCAGCGACGTCATCAAAAAGGAGCCGGAGAAATCGGATGTGATAGTGGCGCCCAAGCGTGGACGTGGGCGTGCCAAGAAGATAAAGCATGATGTGGAGCCGAGCATAGAGTTGCCACCCTTGACAGTGACAGTGTTGCCAGCTGGAGTGGAGGATTCAGCCACCACTCCGACAGTGGAGCGTAAAGTGGGGCGCAAACGCAGATTGCCGGAGGAGGAGAGTCAGCTCACAGAGTTGCCAGCGGTGGTGGTCAAGACGGAGCAGGAGGAGGATGCTACTGGTTCGGCAGCAGCGCGTAGGATGCGCCGCAGCGTGCGCCTGGGTAATCGACATGATCTCTACAAGCCCACTGATGCAGTCAATGCCTGGCCCAGTGAGGACGTGAAAGCGGAGCCTGTGGTTACACCAGAGTTGCCACCAGCACTAGAAACACTCTCGCCGGCCGTGACGGGTGTGTCGAGTGTGCTGGACGAGAAGACGCCGCCAAAGAAACGTGGACGCAAAGCGAAATTGCCGGCAACTGGTCCAAGAGCGGGATCACCAGCGGTACTAGCTGCCTCCGCTGCAGCAGCAGCCGCTGTGTCCGTTGTGGCAACCCTATCGAATGGTGGCAACAAGCGTGCCACAACCCTGCCCACAAGCAACGATCCCGTCCAGCTGCCCAAACGCTCCAAGCGTCGCATCAAGCCCACACCAAAGATACTCGAGAACGATGCACTGCGCAGCGAATACGAGACAAAGCTCATCGAACGCTTGACGCTGAGGGAGGCAGCAGCTGAGGGGCACTGCGGCGCATCGGGCCTGGGAGCGGGAACGGGGGATGTCACACACTTTGAGACGCCGCTGCAGTTCGTCAGCACTGGAGGTTCGAATTCCTCAACGTCGCGACAGAAGAGCGACAAATCCGATGGCGGAGGCAGCGGTGCTGGAGGCGGTGGAGCTGGAGGATCTGCTGGCCTCGAACAGCATCCGGCGGGCACAAGTGCCATCAAGAAACGTTTGTTCTCCAAATCCCAACGGGACATTGATAACTCTGGTGCCGCTCTGCTGGCCCAGAGCCTACTCCCCCCCTGTCCAGATCTCGAGCAGTTCATTCTCGACGTGAAGGCGGCCAAATTGAATGCAAATCGTTCGCCCGAGGAGCGTAAGCTGAACAAGAAGCAGTTACGCAAATTGGCCAAGCAGAAGGAGAAGCATCTGAAGCACTTGGGACTCAAGCGCAATAACAGCGAGGAAGCCACTGACAATGACAGCTCCAACACGGACAACGAGGAGTTTGTGCCCACCATAAGGGTGCAGGTGGGCAAACCCAGTGTCACACTGCGGTTACGCAATGCCAGCACCAAGGAGACCACCACCACGGCGGGGAAGACAACAAAGTCAGCCCTGCCGCCTCCTAATCCTGTGGGGAAACTGCCACGACGTGTTGGTGTGCGCAGTGCAGCTGTTGGCGGTGGAGCCGGAGGATCTGTGGCAGCTAATACCACCACATTGGATCATGCCCAGTTGCAGGCACTGAACAGCGCTATTTTGGCTGCTAATGGTAATGATGGCAGTGATGCCGTTGCCAGCACTTCAGCTGCCGCTGCTGCAGCCGCTGGCTCCGCCTCTGTCGCTGCTGCTGCCGCTGCCTCTGCCTCTGCCGCCGTTAGGTTCATCTGTCTGTGCCAAAAGAGCTCACCGTACTATGCACCCAATGCTCCAGATGCCTCCTACTGCTGTGCCATCGACAACATCGATGAGCAGAAGATCGGCTGCTGCAACGAACTCTCCGCTGGTGTCCACAATCTGCTGCGTCCCAGTCAGCGTGTGGGCTACATGATCCTCTGCGATGAGCACAAGAAGCGTCTGCAGTCCCACAACTGTTGTGCCGGCTGTGGCATCTTTTGCACTCAGGTGGGTTCGACTTTAGCCGTTTTCAAGCTAGAATCTGTTCAAAGTAGTAAAGTTGAAAAGGCTATTTTATCCATTGGTTAACTGAACAGCATGCTAGCTAGGCGATAAGGGGTAAGAGGCGGAAACTAGTTGGGGTTTATTATGTTGTTAGTACAAATAAGCTGATCAACGTACAGCTAAGCAGTAAAGGGTAGAAGGCCGAAATTTCATTGCTTTACAACAATGGGAAGCCTCTTCTAGTCCCAAGAGACCTCAGTGTGACACTGATCAACGTACAACTAAGCAGTAAAAGGTAGAAGGCTGAATTTTTATTGCCTTACAACAAATGGAAAGCCTCTTCTAGGCATTACTATTTGTACAAGAGACCTTAATGACTGACACTGATCGTCGTACAAGCTAGGCGAACATTGATCAACGTACAACTAAGCAGTAAAAGGTAGAAGGCTCAAATTTCATTCCTTTACAACAATGGGAAGCCTCTTCTTGGCATTACTTATGTACAAGAGACCTTAATGACTGACACTGATCGTCGTACAAGCTAGGCGAACATTGATCAACGTACAACTAAGCAGTAAAAGGTAGAAGGCTGAAATTTCTTTGCCTTACAACAATGGGAAGCCCTCCTCTAGCTCTTCTAGCATTACTATTTGTACAAGAGACTTCAATGACTGACACTGATCGTCGTACAAGCTAAGCGAACATTGATCAACGTACAACTAAGCAGTAAAAGGTAGAAGGCTGAAATTTCTTTGCCTTACAACAATGGGAAGCCCTCCTCTAGCTCTTCTAGCATTACTATTTGTACAAGAGACTTCAATGACTGACACTGATCGTCGTACAAGCTAAGCGAACATTGATCAACGTACAACTAAGCAGTAAAAGGTAGAAGGCTGAAATTTCTTTGCCTTACAACAATGGGAAGCCCTCCTCTAGCTCTTCTAGCATTACTATTTGTACAAGAGACTTCAATGACTGACACTGATCGTCGTACAAGCTAAGCGAACATTGATCAACGTACAACTAAGCAGTAAAAGGTAGAAGGCTGAAATTTCTTTGCCTTACAACAATGGGAAGCCCTCCTCTAGCTCTTCTAGCATTACTATTTGTACAAGAGACTTCAATGACTGACACTGATCGTCGTACAAGCTAAGCGAACATTGATCAACGTACAACTAAGCAGTAAAAGGTAGAAGGCTGAAATTTCTTTGCCTTACAACAATGGAAAGCCTCTTCTAGGCATTACTATTTGTACAAGAGACCTTAATGACTGACACTGATCGTCGTACAGCCCAAAGGGTAGAGAATAGAGTCTTAAATGTCAGCCCCTATTTACATCTCCTATTACTTATTTAAGAAATAGTTATTAATCATTAACTTTCTATGCGATTACAGGGTAAATTTGTGCTGTGCAAGCAACAGCATTTCTTTCATCCGGATTGCGCACAACGCTTCATTTTGAACAGTCCCTGCGATGCACAACATGTTTCCGGGTCCACCAACAACCACCACAACAACAACTACCACTATGCCAGCCCACTGCTTGTCCTCAAGTGCCCGCACTGTGGTGTGGATACGCCGGAACGCACATCAACCGTGACCATGAAATGCCAAACGTTGCCGGTCTTTTTGCCCGCTCAGAAGACCAAGATGTGAGTACAGCTAGAGTCGAGTAAGCGCGACTATTTAATACCCTTTGGACCATACGTTTTGTAAGCACAATAATTCCAACTAATGTTTTTCTTGTACTTACCGTAGAAAACCCGCCAAATTGACCACCTCAGCGCATCTGACGCAATTCGGCAATGCGGCGGGCAGCAACAAAGTGCCTTCAGCTGGTGGCAACAGCAGCGCAGCCTCCACCACCAAAGCAGCCGCTGGTGGCACACGTGGCAAGGCAGCAGCGGCATCGGCAGCGGCAGCTGGCAAGTCGAATGGCACTACAAGAGCTTGTGGCAGCGGCAGCAGCGGTAGCAGTAACGGCAAAGCCTCGTCTTCAAGTGCCAACAATTCCGCCGTGGGAGCACTTAACATTATTAACTTTGAGCAGCTAATTCCAGAGTCCGTGATGAATGTGGTGCAACGTGGTCGCATGGTCTCCACCAGTGGACGCGTCACCACCGAATTCAACACGCGGGACATGTACTACGCCGTGCAGAACGACGATCTGGAGCGTGTTGCCGAAATTTTAGGTATGATTTGCAGTCTACAAGTTGAATCCCTTAGTTAATCAGTCGTTTCTCTTTCCGCTTAGCTGCCGACTACAACGTGTTGACCCGCATGCGTGAATTCCTCAATGGTACCTGCCTGCATCTGGTGGCCCATTCGGGCACACTACAGATGGCCTATCTGCTGCTCTGCAAGGGCGCCAGCTCCCAGGACTTTGTCAATATCGTGGACAGTGAGCTGCGTACGGCTCTAATGTGCGCCGTAACGAATGATAAATGCGATATGCTTAATCTGTTTCTACAATGTGGAGCTGATGTGGCCATTAAGGTAAGACTTAACTTAACTTGTCCTCTCATATTCACCTTATTAACGACTTGTTGACAGGGTCCCGATGGCATGACGAGTCTACACATTGCCGCTAAGCAGGGTAACTTGGATGCTGCCCAATTGATTGTGGACAGTTATCGCGCCTCTCGCAACATTGCCAACTTTCTGAGCTTCATTGATGCCCAGGACGAGGGTGGCTGGACAGCGATGGTCTGGGCAGCTGAGCTGGGACACACGGACATTGTGAGGTGGGCGAAATTTGAACATAACTTTGTCTGATCCATTTTACACATCCTTTTGATTGGCATTTCAGTTTGCTAATCAATCATGGCGCCGATGCGAATATCTGTGACAACGACAACAACACGGTGCTGCATTGGTCGACACTACACAATGGACTGGAGACTATAACGGTGCTGCTGCAAGCAGGCGCCGACTGCAACGTTCAGAATGTGGAAGGCGATACACCGCTGTAAGTGATAGATACTCTTAAACTATTGGAAGCAATTTGAGTAAAACTTCCGTTTGGCCTCCTTTTTATAGGCACATTGCTTGCCGTCACTCGGTGACCAGGATGTGCATCGCATTGATAGCGAATGGAGCCGATTTGATGATTAAGAACAAGGCGGAACAACTGCCCTTCGATTGCATACCCAACGAGGAGTCCGAGTGTGGACGCACCGTAGGCTTCAATATGCAAATGCGCAGCTTTCGTCCCTTGGGACTGCGCACACGTGTCGTCTGTGCGGACGCATCGAATGGACGCGAATTGCGACCGATTCAAGCGGTGCGCAATGAACTCACAATGACGGAGCATGAGGATGAGGCAGATGCACTGATGTGGCCAGATTTTAAGTACATAAGCAATTGCATAATACTACAGAATCCGGTGCAGATCGATCGACGTGTCTCCCAGATGCGCATCTGTTCCTGCCTCGACAGTTGCAGCAGTGATTCCTGCCAGTGCAACGGCGCCTCCTCACAGAACTGGTATACGGCGGAAAGTCGTCTCAATTGTGACTTCAACTATGATGATCCAGCGGTGATATTCGAATGCAACGATGTCTGCGGTTGCAATCAGGTGAATTACCACACAATTAATTCCCCATCGCAATACCAATCAAATAATCAAACTTTCTCCACAGTTGTCTTGCAAGAATCGTGTGGTGCAGAATGGCACAAGGACGCCACTGCAGATTGTGGAGTGCGATGAGCCTGCCAAGGGCTGGGGCGTACGTGCCTTGGCCAATGTGCCCAAGGGCACTTTTGTGGCCAGCTATACGGGCGAGATACTTACAGCACCGGAAGCCGATCGACGCACTGATGATAGCTACTACTTTGACCTGGACAATGGGCACTGCATCGATGCCAATTATTATGGCAATGTCAGTCGATTCTTTAATCACTCGTGTGAACCAAATATTTTGCCTGTTCGTGTATTTTACGAGCATCAGGACTATCGTTTTCCCAAAATCGCCTTTTTCGCCTGTCGTGACATCGATGCCGGTGAAGAGATCTGGTAGGACTTGGAATTTGATTTTGAAACTATTTAGAACTTAATTAACTGCTACTTCTCTTTAGCTATGATTATGGTGAAAAGTTTTGGCGTGGAGATCAGCGTGGCAATGGATTGGGCTGCCGTTGCCTTACAGCTAGTTGCAAGTACGCAAGTAGCTCGAATTCATCACCCACAGATACGGGAAACGACGATGAAGAAACGGCAGGCGCTTTGGAGACAACAGCCAATTCTACTACAGATCAAAATGATTTGAGCAGAACGCCAATGGTTTAAAGGAGTCAGACAGATGGGAGAGAAAGAAACAGAGACAGAGAAAGAGACAGCGACAGCTAAACTAGATTGACTTTCTTGGCCAAGCCAAGTTGGCAAGCATCACATACAACACAAATCAATCAAAGAAACAAAGCAAAGCAAAACACAACAAACAAGAAGAGCGCCATATTAAACATAAACAAATTTGATACAATCTAAACCAGAGCCAACAACAACAACAACAACCACGACATGTAATGTAACAACAAGCAGCACAGTTGATTTAGTTGTTGGCATTCGACTGCCAAAATATTCAAGGTTTTTTTTTTGTTTTTTATCTACAAATTTTATTAGATTTTTGTTTAGTTATTTGTTTTTTTATACATGTAGCTTGTAAAAGTTTTATTATTATGCATTTGTTTTTATGAGCTAATTCATTATGTTTTACTTAACTAATTCTTTGTATACGTATACGCAACAACAATAAGAAAACAGTTTAACAATATCAATAACAATTAAGGCAATACAAAAACAAAGGTGTTTTCAAAACTTATATATAGAAGAAAATATATACATATGTGTTAGATAAATGTCAGACCTTTTTTATGTTTGTGTTAATGTTGGGCTTAAGCAACAAACACACACATGTGTGTTTAAACAAATAGAGCGATGGAAGGAAATTTAGAATTTTGTATCTAGTCATAGGAGACAATGCATAAACATTAGAAGATATAGTAAGCATATATATATATATATATATGTGTGTATATGTATAAATTTGAAATCGTTAAACGATGTTTAACGATTAACAATTGCGACACAACAACAACAGCAACAATAACAAATGCACTCAATGTGAATTTTACAATAAACAGCAACTTGTTTGTTGCATACGATTTGTTAAACAATATGTATGTGCATGTGTGTGTGTGTGTCTGTGTCTATATGTGTTGCCATTAATCCTGCTTGTGGCAAAAATTGTTTAGACCATGAAATCAAAATCCAATTGTTTGTGCTGGACAAAGTACTGATAGTCGTTAAATGTATCAATGTATTTTAGCCAACTAAAGATACTCTCACACACACACAGATACATGTACATATATACCAGGAAACTACTACTAATGAACACAAATATGTTTTGACAGCTTTTTGTTTCATAGTTGACCCCCAAGAAAATTGTTTTTAATTTTTTTATTGTTTGTATTTTGATTTGTTGTTTAGAGAGCCAAGCAAACTGTATAAAGCAGCAAGATAGCTTTGTGCTCGAAAGCCACAAGTGCCTCAAAAGCTTTTAAAGAATCCACGCTACCCATACCCACTCCCCACGCAACCCTACCCCCAAACCTTCCGCACTGTGTGGACCCCTCAGAGGGGGACAGGACTAGGTACTACAGGAATTACATGCAAACATAAAACAATACATTGACATTGACTGTAATGCATTTTTTTATTTCGGGGAATAAAAAAGATGTGACCACTTTGAGTTCCAACCATATCCATGCGTCTAACGAATCAAATCACATCATTGATATAGCAAGAACTATATATAATAATTATATAAATGTATATAGGTCTATAACGGCCTGCTAACTTAATATTTGTGTAAATGTTTATAAAATACTATAGGAATATACAAAGATAAGATATCAATGCTGAAAAATAAATACACACACTCACACACCAACTACAATTATATCAATATACAAACAACAAATATATACTGTTACATATATATAACTGATATCTATGTGTAATTCAAACATTTGTAACACGAAACATCATCGCATTGAGATTTGCAGTGTTCCTAGAGTTCACAATAAATGCATATATCATTTATCTAGTATATGTATGCATGTCTATTCTATAGAGTTTTCAGGCCAATTTGTATATATGTCTATAAAGGAGCTATTATAGCGCTCCGATTTGCAATTTAATTGGTCGAAAGCAGCATTTCTATACGCAATTGATGTACCATATTTAATATGTATGTATGTATAACGGTTTCCACGCACGACATCTAGAAATTAAGTAGTTACACTCTTACATTTTATATTGTTATTATCGGTCTGCGATTATTTGTTTTGTTCTATATATATAATATAATATATAATTTCATAATATTTTAAATGATTTTGAGAAAAGCGTAGTTTATAAATTGCTTATGATTTGATTATGTTTAAATAGTTCAGCAAACTGGATTAGTTGAAATTTATATCGAATAATGTTATATTTAAGTCACAGAGATATTAAATCCAATAAATTGTAATACAACTTGAAGATCAAATGTTTTCATTCATTTTAAACAAAGTCTTTCAAATGCGAACCGTTAAATAGTAAGGCGCCAATAAGTTTTGGTGCATTTTACAACACTGCTACCAATGTTGCTTAGTATTTATTTAGCTCAGCTGTTCGGATACAACTTTGTTATCGAAAGCTGGCCACACTGTTTCGGCAATTGTATGTTTTGTAATTTTGAGGTTGGTTCTGATAAATAGTTTTATTTAACATAAATTGTTGTATTAGTAAATCAAATTAATAACTTAACTGGAATGCTTCTATTACAGCTGCTGTGATAGAGCTGACTGACGCATTGGGAATGCAAATTTGAGGGTCTGGCAGAGTGTAAGAGAGCAGGCAACGAAATCGTCATACCGAAGGAACAAATATCAAAACAAACTTTAGTCGCATAATGAGTTTTCCCGACAAAGCGGAACGCGCCAAGTGCTGGTCCACACGTGATGAATACTGGAAGTGTCTGGACGAGAATGCGCCCAAGCACAGCTCAACAAGCGGAGAGAAGGTTCCTAACGCCTGTCAATTAATGCGTAAAGCATTTGAAAAATCATGTCCCGGCCAATGGGTAAAACACTTCGATCGCAAACGCACCTATGAACAGTTTAAGGAGAAAATGGCATCAGGCTACGATCCGTTGGAAGAACGCACCAAAGCTGGAGCTAATACAGCGAAATAAAAACGCTGAGTGAGAAAACTGACGTTCGGTTATTTGTTACGCTATATATATAGAGTTCTTTTTTTGTATTGTTGTAGTGTAGTGTAAATAAATGAAATATATTTATAATATGACTACGCTACTCGTTGCAACTTAAACAATTGTTTATTTCCTTACAAAATTACAATTTCCACTTTCATTTTCAAATAAGCTTAAACAGTGTGTACACACTTTGCGAAAAGATCAAATTTAAAATGCACTAAAAATGCTCGAAACGCGTTGCTCTTAAACAGTCAAAGCAATCGAAAATTATTTTTTGAGTGCTAAACGCTTTGTTAAACAATTTAATTGATTGAAGCAAGTGCTGGTTTCAACTGTGCTTACATAAATGTCGCCATGGATGCGATCACGTTTGGCGTTTTAACAAGTATGATTCAGGTTTACATTATTCCGATCAAACTAGTTGTTTATTAACGGTTTGTTGGCTCTTTTTAGTTAGTGACACCTGTTACCAAGAACCGTCTAAAGATCGCAGCGGTCCGCGGCTTGTCACCCTAATAGGTGAGTCCTTTGGCAATGCCCAGGTAATTGCTAGTGTGCTGCCCGACGAGCGGGATCTCATACAGCGTGAGTTGCGCAAATGGATCGATCGAGCGGATGTGAGAGTCATCATTACCACCGGTGGCACCGGCTTTGCCCCACGTGATGTCACACCGGAGGCAACCAAACCGCTGATCGACAAGGATTGCACCCAATTGACCATGGCTATTGCCCTGGCCTCGCTGCAGAAGACCAAATTTGCAGCACTTTCACGTGGTATTTGTGGCATTGCCGGCAACACTTTAGTGCTCAATTTTCCGGGCAGCGAAAAAGCCGTAGTCGAATGCTTTGATGTAGTGCGGGAATTGCTGCCCCATGCCGTCCAACTGATTGGTGATGACATAAAGCTGGTGCAGCGCACTCATGCTGAAGTCCAGGGCGTACCGGCGGTGAAACGTGATCACGTCTGTCCGCATAAAACTGGAGCCGGCGATGACAAGGATCGCAATTCACCGTTTCCCATGCTGCGGGTGGACCTGGCCCTCGATACCATTATGGGTGTGGTGCAACGGAATAGCAGCATTTGCCATCAGTTGGAATCTCTGTTATCACCGGTGAATATACCTCCATTCCGTGCGTCCATTAAGGATGGTTATGCCATGAAATCGACCGGATTTTCGGGCACCAAGCGAGTTCTCGACTGCATTGCTGCCGGCGATAAGGTAAATTCTGTTCTTGCCCTAATGGAAGTCAAGTCATAAGTTTCCTATCTCTTGCCAGGTTAGTCCACATCCTCTACAGGAGGATGAATGCTTTAAGATCAATACAGGTGCACCGCTGCCCGAGCATGCGGACTGTGTGGTTCAGGTGGAGGACA
The DNA here is from genome assembly GCA_020829145.1 of Drosophila nigrodunni. Taxonomy (NCBI): domain Eukaryota; kingdom Metazoa; phylum Arthropoda; class Insecta; order Diptera; family Drosophilidae; genus Drosophila; species Drosophila nigrodunni. The sequence continues at coordinate 19,798,468 of JACVCZ010000002.1, read as the reverse complement.
CCAAGCTGCTGCAGCGGGACAAATACGGCGAAGAGAGTCTTGTCGACATTCTGGTGGAGCCCAAAGCAGGCCAAGATGTGCGGTGAGTGGGAGTATAACTCTAGTTATTGTGCTTTACTTTATACATTGTCTGTACGCTCTTAGCTCCATTGGACATGATTTGCGAAAGGGTGATAAAGTGTTTCCAGCTTTTGATGCCTCCCAAATGGTCAACAAATCTTTATTGGCCTCCGTTGGCTGCCAACTGCCAATGCGTAAGCCCAAAGTGGCCATAATCTCAACTGGCAGCGAGCTATTGGCACCCAATCAGCCAACAGCCGCTGGCAAAATCTATGATTCGAATACCACCATGCTGGAGGAGTTACTACTGTACTTTGGCTTTGACTGCATGCAACAACATGTGCTTGGAGACGAGTGAGTTCCTCTTGAACTTTAGCTAACTACTTAACAATTTATTAATTATATTACTCAATTAACTAGTTTGGACAGCATTATAAATACAATGTCCGTTCTCTTTGAGGCTGTGGACTTTGTCATCTGCAGTGGCGGTGTCTCCATGGGCGACAAGGATTACATTAAACCCGCTTTGCAGTCACTCGATTTTGTGTTGCATTTCGGACGCGTTAATATGAAACCCGGGTAAGAAACTTACTGACACCATCATAACCATTTAAGCCACAAATATTTTCTGTACTTACAGCAAACCCATGACATTCGCCAGCAGAGATAACAAGTATTTCTTTGGTTTACCTGGCAATCCAGTCTCGGCTTTTGTTACCTTCCATCTGTTTGCCTTGCCTGCCATACGCTGGGCAGCTGGCTGGGATCGAGCCAAATGCTCCTTGCCCGTAATCAATGTGACGGTGAGAATTGTTAAATGCCGAGGAGTAAACACACCACTCTTCTACCGCCCTATCATTCTTATCATGACTTTTGAAAGACCTTGTCAGCTTAGATTAGAGAACATACTCGAAGTGTGTCAATCAATTGAGGTTCATCGATTTGATCAATCAACGCTCATTCACATTCCCATTCCCATATTCGTTTAGTATTTCCATCAAAAATGTAGCTCCTCATGGCGTTATCTGTGCCTGATAAGAGCGCTGTTTTGAATGTTTTTCTTTTCATTTCTGCTGCTCTTTCTGTTATCGCTTTAAGCATAAACAAATACGCTAGAGTCTGACAAGCCGTATAGTTGACCAAAACTATAGATTAGTTTTACTGCTGGATAAATGTTGACAAATATGTGAGCGTTTTTGGTATGCGACTATTAGTGCATGCGCTTTTAGCCTGAAATTGTGGTAACCACATTTGTCTATCATTTACCCTCTAAGCTTATATTATTATATGCGTATTTTAAAAACAGGTTTTATTTTTAAACAAATTTTTGTCTGAGCTTTAACTGTTTTAACTGTATTATTTCTTTTATTAGCTACAAAACGTTGTGTTTCAGTCGTTTCAAAATGTTTTGGTAATCAAAAAGTTAAATTTATTGCTTATGGGAAGACATTTAAAAAATTAGCTCTATTTATACGAGATCGTATGTGTAGTTGATTAGAAAATTAATGTAACACATTTAAATCCACTTTATTTTCTAACCCATTTAGCTGCTCAATGATGCCATCGATTTGGATGGACGTCCCGAGTATGTGCGCGCTTCCGTGACCAGCATTAAAGGTCAACTGTATGCCAGTGTTAATGGGGATCAGGTAAGCTATTGTAGCTTACAAATCAAAAGTTCAAACACATCAATACACAGAATTAACAAATGTTAAATGCCATTTACAGATCAGCAGTCGTTTGCAGAGTATTGTGGGTGCCGATGTGCTCATCCATTTGCCGGGACGCACAGCCGAGAAGCCTTACGCCCGAAAGGGTGAGATCTTTAGTGCCTCCGTGTTGCGCTACGATTTCATCTCAAAGTACGAATAAAAGACCACAAAAGTGCACAAAGTTCTATACAAACCAACCTTAAACTTTCCATAGTTAAACAAAAGACACAACAAATGTGATTTTAATAATTTTGTATATAAATATATATTCAGTTTATATACATATACATATACAATTAGTATTGGTTTTATTTGATATGTATGGTATGATAATTATTGTTTATAAATCGTAACATTATGTATACGCAATGGTTGCCGCCAAAATCGCAGCGAATATATGTGTATGTGTGTGAGTGTGTGTATACCGAACCAGACGGACGTCTACAACAGATCTACAAATAAAATGCAGTAAATTGTAAACTCGTTTTTTCTTCTTCATAAAAATACAAAAAAAAAAACTCATAATAAAAATAAAAAATAATAATAAACACGTACAAAAACGTCATCGTAATCATAATCATATAAAAATCAGCAAAAAAAAATGTTTGATTAAAAATTTGTTATAAGTAGAGCGAAGAGCATTAAGATACAGATACAGATACAGATAGTACATAGATCCAATTACAGATACAGATACAGTTAGCGATACAAAAGAGTGTGCGGTTTACATATGTACAGAAAGTATTTCAAAAGGCACGCAAAAATAGCTCCAAAATCAATTTTTTTTGTTAATTTTCTGTTGTTTTTTTTTTGATGCCAACTTTCGGTTCCTGTTCCGGTTGCGTTTTTCGTTTCCGACTCAGTGTATGTGTCCAGTTCCGGTTGGCTTCCTCTTAGACGGACTGCGTGGCAGATTCGCTGGGCCGATGGAGTCGCAACGAGGAGCGGCATGGCAACGTGAATTGATACTTGTTGTGGGAGAGCAGCGTGTAGCGCTGCTGTGGCGTATAATCCCACAGCGCCCGTTCGATCACCTGCAGGGCGCTGGCACTGAGCACATCCGCCGTATACTGGGTTGGAGCACCAGGCACCTGGGAGATGGCTGCAATTCAAACGCAAGTGGTTAAATGGCTGTACTTCAAAATTTCCTTACTCTACTTACTTTGAGCAACTGGGGCCTTGTAAAGGGACTCGACGGTCATGCCACACGTGTCGAGTGCCACAATGCTGACGCCATAGGGCTGCAGCTCCTTGCGTAGCTCGTCGGCGCACTTCTCGACCGCCACGCGTGAGGCATTGAAGGCAACAAGACCGTCACCGCCAATGCTTGCAGCAGCCGTACTGCCACCCAGGTAGAGTAGGCGACCGCGTGTGGGACGCAGAAAGCCGACAAATGCCTTGGCCACACGCAGTGTGCCCAGTATGTTGATCTTGAGCATGTGCTCCCATTGCTGAACATCCTGGGATTCGACACGTCCGCGATAGACACTGCCGCTGGTATTGATCACTGCGGCAATGCCACGCTCATTGGCATTCAGATGTGCTCCCATTGCAATTGTTGCCTCACGCAGCACATCCTCCCGGGTCACATCGAGACGCATGGGTATGATGGTGCCACTTATTGGCTCCTCACTGTACTCCCGTATCTTCATCCAGCCACAGAGCAGTTTGGCGGGCAACGAGTCCCGCGCTTCCTTCATGCCAGCAAACACACGACATCCCTTATTCGCCAGATAGGTGCACAATTGTAGTCCCAGTGCTGTGTCCGCGCTGGTCACCAGCACAACACGGCTCGGCGGCTGTTCGGCATTGCAAGCCTGACTCTCCTCGCGCACCTTGCATATCAGGTAGATCAGCAACGCTCCGGCGATAGAGAAGAGCGCCAGCAGCTGGAAGGCCAACACCAACATGGTCATTGGCTCCATTATGGCATCTCTGCAAAAGAATGAAGCAAACCAGCAAATACAGTGGAAAGTATAAGTAGTAGTAAAGCTTTAAGCTGGCTTAATTAGGGGGCATGTCAATAAAAGCCATAAATGAAGCAGCCAATATTTAGTAGCAAATATTTTTGGAAAATATTTGCAGTGCCTGATTTGTATAGCAAATACTTATAGCAAACAACTATTGTAAATATGTCATTAAATAATTTTAGCAAATAATTCTAGCAAATATTTATTGCACATATGTATTTCTCGACAATATTAAAATCCCATGCACAGTTTTATAGCAAATATTTGTAGCAAATACAGTGGCGAGCACATGTGGATACATGTTTTGATACTGTGACTTTGAGTGGCTGTAAGTAAAACCCACAAAAATGCATTAATCGATTCCAAATTTTTAACAAAAATCCACTAATAAAACGAAAAACAAAAAAAATTTATTCATTATCCTCTCCTTAGCTCAAATTATCTATAAGAAAACTTAAAAACAAAACTTATAGATTAAGGAATTTATTCAATATTTAGTCCAATGGCTTTTGGCTGTAATCAGACTTTTAATGCGCCTGGGCATACTCTCCACCAGGTTTTTTAGTAATCCGTGCGATAGAGTGCTCCATTCCACTCAAAGTCACAGTAGCAAAACATGTATCCACATGTGCTCGCCACTGTATATTGCAAGATGTTTTTAACATGTGAATATCGATAATGCAAGTCAAATGTTAAGTGATTGTTAGTAGATCGGTAGATCGTGAATCAAGTTATGTCAAGTCTCGATAATGTAGTGATGTCTAGAATAAGTGTCGCTTATCTGTGTTAAGACAGGATGACATTAGAATAAAGCTTGTCTTGATTCACTCTCTACTTCCGGTAACTGTGATGAGATGCAGACGTCTTCTGATCCTGCTCTCAGCCAATACAAATAACATACATTTTTCTTAATCTTACAATGTGTATGAAATAGGAAGGAAGGAAAGGAAAGAAGGAAGGAAGAATGGAAGAAAGGAAGGAAGAAAGGAAGGAAGGAAGGATGGAAGGAAGGAAGAAAGGAAGGAAGGAAGGAAGGAAGGAAGGAAGGAAGTTATTGCTGTGGCATTGTTGCCTAATGTTTAGTCTACTAGCCAAACTTATTAACCACTGTGTTAATTTCAGCTGTTTCTCAATCTCTTCTGATATCATCATTCCCTTGACTCTATTTCTATTGCTTGTAGTTTCCTAATATGACTTTCAGCAGCTATTCCCCACACTAAAATCCCCTGCTTCCATATCGGCTGTATCAAATATTTCTAGCACAGATTTGAACAATACACAATTATTACCATTTAGACCAATATTTGCTTAAGTTTTTCTATTTCGCCAAAATGCTAAAAATATCTAAATTTTAGCTAACCAACTTGTGCAAACTGATAGTAAATTTTTAAAGGCTTTAACAAAAAGTAATGTGCAGTTTGTTGCCAATTTTGGTAAAGCTGCTAACCCACAAAATTTGTTTTACATTGCGTACATTCCTCGTGCTATTTGTCACCAAAAAGGCTAAAATAAAGCTAGATTTCTGTGTACAACGGGTTTGGTAGTACAAAGTACTTGTAAATTACATTGAAAGCATCTGCTTTTCTGTCTTCTACTTCGGGTTTCGCGGAAGAAAGTGCGTTTGCGTTCGTGCAACGCTTCGGGTAACAAAAATATCAAATTATCGTCGTTTTAATTGCGTAACGGTGCCGAAAGGCGGATGTAACGTTAAATGGGTGTGGCTGTGACTGTGGGCGTGTACATATGGCAAATATGGCCAATGCCATTTCCGCATGTCAACGGAACAGAAGCAAAATCGCAGCGTGTTCCACTGCGTCGTCATGCGTTGCACCCACTGTAAAATCAAACAGAAAAGTCACCGGAAAATGATTGTGGAAGCAGTGAAAGAAGCAGAAAGGCGACTGATAAGCTACAGACAACATAAGCAACGTGCCACTGCAACAATGCATAAATCTTGTGCTCAGGATTGATGGGTACACTGCAACAAATTTCGTTGTTTAAATAAAAGCTAAAAGACTAAGTTTCAATTTAATTAAATTTATAAAAGCGGTTTTAAAAAAAAAGAAAAACAATTTGGCATATATTTAATTAATTTGTTAAGTATGAAAAAAATTCAAAATATTTGCTTAAACATTTTTGATGTCAACTAAATAGTTGCTAGAAATACGCTATTTAATTTTAATATTTTTTATTGGAAAATAAATACTACTACCGCTAGTAAAAGGAAGAAATTCAAAATAGTTGATTTGTGTGCAAATATTTTAATAAATTTAAATATTTACTAAAAAAGAATTTGTACTTAAAGCAAGCATTTTATGCTCAATTAAATTTTTTGTAGATAGCAAAAATGAATTTAAGAAAGAAACAAGAAAGAATGCTATAGTCGCCTCGCGACTTTAGGATACCCGTTACTCAGTTTCAATTTGTTATTAACAATGGTGATGGATAAAATAGCTTGGCAAACACAGAACATTTTCATACAAATTCATGTTTAGAGCATTTTTTCGACCGATCGTTCCTATGGAAGCTATACGATATAGTTGTCCGATTTGTATCAAACTTGGTTAGTATATATATATTATTGTCAGATGTATTCTGTGTGAGTTTGATTTATATAGCTTAGTTAATGCAAAAGTTTTCCATACTAACTCATATTTAGAGCGTATTTTCGACCGATCGGCCCTATGGGAGCTATACGATATAGTTGTCCGATTTGAATCAAACTTGGTCAACATATATATATTATTGTCAGATGTATTCTGTGTGAGTTTGATTTATATAGCTTAGTTAATGCAAAATTTTTTCATACTTATTCATATTTGGAGCGTATTTTTGACCGATCGGCCCTATGGGAGCTATACGATATAGTTGTCCGATTTGGATCAAACTCGGTCAGTACATATACTTTCCAGATATGTACTTTCCGTGTAAATTTGGTTCAGATAGCATAGCTAACAAAAAAGTTTTCTATACTAAAACATTCTAGTTTAACCTGTACATTTACCTTTATATGCAAATAAAACGCCCTAAAGTGGGCGTGTCAAAAAAACAAAAACAAACTTGTACTGCTTGGGTATTGTACCTTTCATTTGCGACCATTAGCATTTTTCTAGCTCTTATAGTCTCTGAGATCCTTTTGTTCATACAGACGGACGGACGGACGGACGGACGGACGGACGGACGGACAGACGGACAGACGGACAGACGGACATGGCTATATCGACTCGGCTATTGATGCTGATCAAGAATATATATACTTTATGGGGTCTGCCACGCCTCCTTCTGCCTGTTACATACATTCCAACGATTACAATATACCCTTTTACTCTACGAGTAACGGGTATAAAAAACAAAGAAAATCGTAAGTGTGACTAGCTTAAACTATAGATGTAAAAATAAAGAGGTGTATATGGTTAAATAGGTAAATAAGTGAAACGCATAGTTTGTAGATACAAATATATAGAATCAGAAATAACTGTAGAAGCTACCCATTTTTTATACCTTAATTTTTTTGTAATATTTTATTTTAGGTGCATTATTAAATTGGTTGTGCCCCTTTTGGGAATTTTAAATTTTTTTTTTTTTTTTTTTTTTTTTTTTTTTGGGTTACAACAACTTTTACTTTGGACTGTAGCAGAGAAGCATCAACAACGTCAGCGTCTTTGTCGCTGTCTCTTTTTGGCGCGTGCAGTGAAAACTTGTGAAGCACGTAGACATATAATTTATTGCCAAATGCACGAAACTTGGAGCTGGTAACGCTCCGCTGACCACGTGCAGTGAGGGCGAGGTGTGGGCAGGGACGTAGGGGCGTACTTGCCTCTAGACGAAGGAGAGGCGCACAGCAACACATATATGGTCTGCAATACGCTTTAAAACTCGCAGCTCTTTCGATTTCTGCAGTAAGAGTGGAAACTTGGTGAAGTAAGGGGGTAGTGGAGTGGGGAGAAGGTGGTGCCTTGGAAGGGGGGGTGACGCCAACTATGACCAAACAGACGGAAAGACAGGCAGCCAGCTAGACGCTACTAACTGCCTCGTAAATTGTTAAGTATTTGGATGAAAAGAGCGTAATAATTAAACGAATCAACTGCAAGGCGAAACCTTAAAAACAGAAACCTAAAAAACGACGAAAAAACGAAAAAAACTCAAAGACTAACTAAATAATTAAATACACATTTTACCTAGTTAGAGCACAGAGCTTAAATTGCATTGCAACGCAGTTGCAGTTGCAGTTGCAGTTTCTTTTGTCTGACTGCATAACACTGCACTCATAATTGCAGTGAAATTTTAGATTAGATACTTTTGTATCTGCACACGACAAAAGATACTTTTGTGCTCAACTTACACAGTCGTGCGCTGTCATGCAACAGTTTCAAGTTAGGGAAGTTTCGGCACTCACTTTAAGGAAAAATATAACTTTACTTCATGCAATTGTCTAGTTAAAGTTTGATTTTGTTTATAACAAAATATTACAAATTACAAAATAGTACAAAAAGTATCTTTAAATGTCACTCAAGTGTCTAATTTAGGAATATATAGAGAAATTGTAAAATACTGAAATTTAAAAACGAAATTGGTGAGGGAAACAAAAGGAATTTTTGTAGATAGCGATAAGGAAGTTAATAAAAAAACACAGAAAATCTTAAGTGTGACTAGCTTAAGCTATAGATGTAAAAATAAAGAGTTATGTATGGTTAAATAGGTAAATAAATGGTTTGTAGATACAAATATGTAGAATCAGAAATAAATGTAGAAAATGTAGAGTTTGAAAATGATACAAAAAAATTAACAGATTTGATGTATACAAGACTGAGTGAGATAAGGAAAACACACGTTACTTCAGCTGTTCTTCGATGAGAAGAAGATAGATAAATCTAGAAATAGACAGCTTAATATAAGATCAACTTATTAATAAATGTGTAGCGAACTCAGTACCACAAGTTACAACACTTCAACTCTTAACAGTTGCAGCTCCAACTAAGCTAAGCTGCCAATTAGCCAAGTTTAAAGCCAACTAAATGTAGCACTAACTTAATTTTATTTTGGCCATATTATGTGAGTCCAAGTGGCGGCCACAACTGCAGCCAGCTGTTGACCCAGTTCTGTGAACAAGTTGTGATTCCAATTGGATTCCCTGCTGCCAATTGGAATGCCAATAGACGGCCATTAACATAATGTGGACTAGCGTTGCATAAGCAGGCAGATACATGCGTCGTGTTGCATCAATGGGGTTGACGGTACAGTGAATACTCTGGGAACGCTCGTTACTGTTGTAACACTTGCCGCATGTTGCATGTCAGTTGATCGTTATGTCAACATGGCCAAGAGTTGAAAACGGTTCTAAAACGGTTTGATATACATATATACATAAATATAGCTGCTTACTGCACATGTTCGTGCCTGTCGTGTTGTGTTGCAGCGTGTCGTAACGCGTCGTGTCTTGTTTTTCTCTTTAGTTCTGCTTTTCTTTTGACCAAGTTAATTGAATTGGTCGTTGGCATTGATAATTGACAGTTGTTGGCTGGTAATTAATAATTTATAATGCATTGAACTTGCAGCATGTGGCAAGTTATTAGTGCTGACGATGATGATGATGATGACGATGACAATGACGCTGGTGCTGACGCTGACTATGTCAGCCATGAACAAACTTAAACTCCATCTCAATCTCCAACTGAATTTCATTTTTAATTGCTTGTCACTGATTGCAGATCTCGACAGCGTTTGGAATGCCAGCAAATGATAGACAACTTTTGCAGACTAAGATAAAGATACAGCTAGAGATACAGCTCGAGTTAAAGATGCAGATACATACACTGATAATTGCAGAGTTAATGTTGGCTTTAATGCGTGATCACTTTGCGGTCTCAGACGATAAGTAGAGGGAAATTTCAAGTGATTCAGTGTGAAGTATGTGAGCTTTAAGCTCATATTTCAAGGAGCTTAAAGCTCGGGTATTTTTAAAGACAGCACTAACAGTTTTCTATAGTTCCAAGGACCTATGAATGCACAGATGAGACTATTTTAGCCATTTTTGGGTGTACTACCAACAAGGAGCTTAAAGCTCGCTCATATTAGCCCGAGTTAAATATGCAGATACATACACTGATAATTGCAGAGTTAATGTTGGCTTTAATGCGTGATCACTTTGCGGTCTCAGACGATAAGTAGAGGGAAATTTCAAAGTGATTTAGTGTGAAGTACGAGAGCTTTAAGCTCATATTTTAAGGAGCTTAAAGCTCGGGCATTTTTAAAGACAGCACTAACCGTTTTCTATAGTTCCAAGGACCTATCCATGCACAGATTAGACTATTTTATCAATTTTTCTGTCTACTACCAACAAGGAGCTTAAAGCTCGCTTATTTTAGCCTACACTTAAAATGAGCCTTTGTCAAAACTAAGCTCATTGGTTGTATTGCTCAGTCGGTATATGTTTGGTGGGTTTACAGCTATACTCTTGCCTGATATCAAGTCAAAGCTGAGCTTTAAGCTTTAGCAAAAGTTAGGTTATGTTCAACAACTTTTAGCTGCTTTTTGCCTACTCGAGTGGGCTAATGTTTAACAACAGTTTTCGCTGACATTCCCTATTCGTCATGAATTCTTAAAGTCAACAAAGAAATTTTTGAAAACCTCTTAAATTAGCCGAAAGTTTACATTGGCTTTGAGGTTATGTTTGGCCAAGTAGCTGTTGTGAATGAGGGTTCATTGTTTGATTTCGCAGAGTTTGTTTGCTTGCCAAATCGGGTATTCAGGTATTCATACATATTCATAAATATTTAGTTGAATCCATTCACATAACTCAAACAATTGTTGTACTCTTTATTTCCTTTTATGATTATCTCAAAAGCAGACGAACAAGTAAAAAACAACAAATCCACGTTAATTGAAATGTTTTCACGTATAGAAAGAGTTGAGATTAAGCTGGGACAGATTAGGCCATTGTCTAAAGCGGGGGAAAGGAAATGGAAAAACAGGTAGAATAGACAAAGAGACAGTTAGACAGGTAGAGATAGATCTGAGAGCTGTCAATGCCTGTGGCTAGGGCAACAAAACAAGACAAGCTTCAAAACACAGTCACACTTACAGCTACAGATACATTTAAGGTTCGAGATATTTGACATCGCCATCAAGTCAAAGTCAGACAACAAATTAGCAACTTTTGCATAGAACTAAAGATATTAAGTACAAGGCACAGCTAGTGTTAGAGACAAAGAGATACAGCTGCAGATACATATGTGTACAATTAGAGTTAGAGCTAGAGATACACATGTAGAGCTAGAGATACAAAGAGTCTTGACTCTATTACGAGTTCAAGTGTAGCTTTTAGTCACTTTAAAGCCAACTAATTTTCTGCTGCTCATTAAAAAGCTACAAGATACAAATGTATCTGCGAGCCAATGCACAGCTGTGTGAACTTAGATGCGTGTGTCTGTCTAGAGTTTATGTGCCTAAAAAATGTGTCAAAAAAAAAATAATTAAAAATAAAATAATTTAAAAACTTTTGTACTAGTTAAAAATGTTGAAAATTTATCAATAAATTTGTAGCACGCTTGGCAAAACAATTAATTCACTATGTATCTTATGCTTAACTTGAACTTAAAACGGCTCAACTCTGTCCAATTTAGCAAATCTCTTTTTTGTACATGTGTCTGTGTATTACAGGGTATATGCTTAATGGCTAACTGCGCAGTCAAATCAATCACTTGACTTCGAAAGCACTTGAACATTAACTTTCTTAAAGCCGACTTCAAGCTGTCCGCATAATGAGACTTTAATCTATCATCAATGAAAAGAAATAATGTTAATTAAACGGCTTGTCTGAGACAGCAACAGCAACAACAACAGCAATTACGGCAACAACAACAAGTAATCATGTTAATAATAATAATAGATGATGAGTTGCAACCCACTGCGTATACGCAATATAAATTTACTTGCTTGTATGTGATTAATAATAAGCATCTTTTGCCATTGGGATTAATATGGATGTGAATATGATTATACATCTGTATATGTGTGTGTGTGTGCTGTACATGTGAGACAAGGCTGACATATTTGGGTTGAATAGAGACGACAACAACAACAACAACAACAATTGCTGCTGAAATCGCCGCAACAAATCGGCAAATGTCGCAATTAACATATTTTGTAGGTATGTGGCTAACTGACTGTGTGTGTGTGCGTGTGTGTGTGTGCTGCTAACACACCCTAGCACACAACATGGCTGCCATGGAGCCATAAAGCAAACAACTATATATAAATACATGTACAACAACACGACTTGTGACTAATTCACGATTTTAACACAACGCAAAAGAAACAAAAATTTAAAACAAAAAACTTGAGCTTAGAAAAATGCAAAACAAAACAAAACAAACAAATAAACGTTTGTTAAAATGATTAGAGACACAAGTTAAGAGCTTACAACTGTTAGGCTGAAAGGTACAGAGAGAGAAAGCGATAGACAGAGCGAGTTGGTGCTAACAATCCTTAAGATAAACATAAGCTTTTATGGGTTATAGCACGGGCTTATCATAGAAAAGATAAAGATAAATAAATTGAGAGAGATCGAAAGTGGCAGACACCTAAAATAATTGAACAGTTTACTCTATAGATAAATACTTGTGGGTTCAGTTGGTGAAATTTCTTATAATTAACACAAAAAGCAATGTCAAAATTGTATAAGTAATTAAATTTGTTTGGTTCTTTTTGCCTAGACCCCGTAATCAATAAGAGTAGTGAGTTATATAACGTTTGTCAGAAGCGAAATGCACATAACAGCTAGAAAGAGGCGTTACCGAACAAATAAAGTATATATATTCCTGATCAGCATCGACTGCCGAGAAGTTAGAGCAATGTTCGTCTGTCAGTCTATCTGACAGCCTTTCTTTAAGAGTTAGAGCCAGCCTTCTATTCGTCTGGCACTTCAGTTTCATCCAGATCTGACAACTATAGCCTATAGCTTCCATATGCCAAATAGGTCAACATTTGTTTGGAATACGGTGCACTAGAGTACTGGGTTTCTTACAGACGACTCCCTCGACTGAAGCCCCTCAAACTTGTTACTTCTATTAAACTGTTACTATATAGTATAGTAATTATTATAGCCCAAACTTGACTCACAAATTACAGTGACTAGCTCGACTAGAATTCAAGTGTCGTAAACTTATTAATCACTTACTCCGATGAACTCATCAAAAGTGAATTGCATTTGAAATTCAGTTGTTAACAATAGAAGCTTTGACTAAATTGAGCAGGTTATAACTTGTTTGGTAGCAACTGTACCAAAAAAAAAAAAATTGTTATTGTATCTTTTCATATATTTTGTTTTAATAATTGTTTTTTTTTTTTGATAATTGTGCACTGGTATTAAAAATTGATGGTGCAAATAGCGAAAAGTGTTTATTAAGTTGGCGAAAAATGTGGAAAGTGAAAAACTCAAGACTTGCGAACGATAAAACCGCAATTGAAAATGCAATTATAATTATTTCAGTATTTCTGTAATTTTTCTATTTTTGTTGTGTATTTTTTGTGTATTTTTTTTTATTGTAATGCATAGTACGAGTAGCAGTAAATGGGGTCTACTTCTCTAGTCTTGGTTTCGTTTTGGTTTCGGTTTTTTTTGTTGTATTTTCATTTTTGTATTGCACGAAATTGGCTAATTGCCATAATTAAAGAATCGATGCAAAGAAAAGATACAAATAAAATAAGGAAAGAGTGAGTAGGAGAGGGAAAGAGAGGGAGGGAGAGGTAGACACATTTTGATCGTGGCAAACGAAACGAAACGAAATGAAATATGAAACTCGAGTAGCCCAATTAATTTGCACCTCAGCAGCACAGCAGCTACAATAACAGTCATAATTATAAGCAAGAATAGCACAACATTTAAATGAACAACTAAGTGATGCCCTGTAAAAAGCAGAGACTAGTTTAAATGTGCTTAAAGTATTGAAAAAGTTGTAAATATTTAGCGGTAGATGGCGTGTGCTTTGACTTAATTGGCAAGCCATACAACTCAGCTTATGTGCGCCACTACACGCTAGAGGGCGCCATGCGCTTACTCAATTAAACTGTATGCACTTTTCCACACACTTTTCAACTAGTTAAACACGATAATATTTTCAACTATAAATCATGCAAGCCATCGCAATAGTCATTGAAAACTGATATGGTCTGCCAAGTACTTTCCATAACTTACAGGGTATGCATTGACTACAATTTAGCTGAGGTATGGCAACAGGTGCCAATGGGTCGCAGTCAGTTTTGCAGTCAACGCATTTACATATGCCAGGCATGTCTGTAAGTAGTACAAGTATCTTTCGTCTATGGACAGTCCGCATAACACGCCAATTTCTTGTTGTTGTTGTTTTTAATGTTTTACCTCTTTTTTTTTTGTTTTGTTTTTATTTTTGTTGTGTTGTGTGTTCGTTTGGCGATTTCTTTTGGTTTAACACATTTTAGACACGCACCGCAAAGAGGGACGTCGACGGCTCTGAGAGTGCTAATTTTGCTGACATTTTGTTGAGTCTGAAGTCGTCTACCCACTGCCGTCGCTTGCCACACCCGCCCCCCTCTTGGGCTGTGGCCTAAATACGCGTATCCAAAGATGTTTCCAGACAAACAAAGGTGAAAATATGTAAATATCTCCCACTATCTCATTTGAGTCATATCTGTCCTGCTCTAACTCTATGTTTGTCTCTCTTGCTCTCGCTATGTAGCTGCCAACTGTTGTTATGAATTTCACTCTAGCAGTTATTAAGCTTTGGGTTTGCTTATTTATTTTTTTGGCTTTAAGTTTTGTTTTTTTATTTTTCTCTGGCAGTTTTTGAACTGCTTGAAATGCATTCCATCGACACTCGAAGCCGTCACGTCATCTCAGGGTTCACCTACTTGTCGGACCGACTTAACGTTCCTATACTAAGTATACAACACTCGTTTATAGCACTCGTCCCTGACGATCAATAACAAACGTGACCGAATTAACTGCACACGACACGACACGACTCAATTCAATTCACTTTACTTCTCGACTGTGGTGTGAATGATCGCTCAGTTTTTCAACTCAAAAGCTTACGGATTTTTCAAATATTTCCTAAATTACTCAATTTTTGTGTGAACTGCTTAAATTATAACTAATTATTTAGGTGCTAACAGTTGAATTTTTTTTTGTGACGCTTTGGTTAATGTAAACATTTTTTGAATAACTGTGGCTTCATGTATTTATCTGCTAACGTTTTCCAGTGGAATTTTAGTTAAGCTTCTAGATTGTAGTGGCATAGACATAAATCTATGGATACAATTAGAATTTCCAGCCGAAAATACAAATTTAAATATAGTTTCAGATGCAAAAAGATTTATATAAATACGCAATTAGTTATAGATACTTTAAATAGTTAAAGTAAGATGCAAGAAACAGTGTTGGGCGGATCTAAAGATTATATAGTACTAGTACTACTATAGTAAAGTACGATTATGTAGTACTATAAGTATACTACTCTGGGTAGTACTTTGTTGCTAGTAATACGTTTTAATTATTGCTAAGATACAAGATCCCTTTGGGGGTTTATTGCGAAAGATGGTCATAGATTTATTTAAAACTGATAGAAAGGTATAAGTTATAGTTTTGAGAAGTGAAAACTTAGTACACTGCATTGCATATCAATTAATTCGTTGTTGCTAGTGATAAATTTTAATTAAACTAAACTACAAGATATCTCTTCGTGTTTTAGTGCGTTAGAAACTGATGGAAAGATATAAGTTATATTTTTGGGAAGTAAAAACTTAGTACACTGCATATCCATATACATATATATAATAGTAAGCTAAAAGATATAGTTGTAGGCAGTAAAAGTTGCCAAGATATAGTTATTTATAGCAGATATATTCAAGGTATCAATAATGTTTACGATAACAACGCTGCTACTCTCTGTTTATAACAACCGTGACAACAACAACAATAACAACAATTTTTAACAACAATAAACACTCAGCAATTTTCACTGAAGTTCGCTGAACTCTTAAAAGCGTTTATTTGAGTTGTCTTCGCTGTCTTCACTGTCTTCACTGTCTTCGCATTGTCTTCTCTCTAGTTGATGATCAACAACAATATAATGATGATGATCACGATGTTTTTGGGGGAACTAGACATATTTACACCTTCCTCCACACCTTTCACCCCACACAAGTTATAAATAGAAATAGTTATAGTAAATAAAATGAAGTTAATGCTGTCCTTGTCCCTTGTTTTCAAGTTCAAATGCTGTGAAAAAAGAAGTGAAAAAAAAACTGGGAAAAATGGCAAAGAAAAGTGAAAGAAGCAACAATAAATGAAAACATTTTCAACGCTTTCCATTGTCAAGCGACGCGACGTCGGGGTCTTGAGATTAGATCATCGCCAATGGAATGAGCTAAGCGCGGGCGTTGACGATGACAATACTGATGACGATCACGATGACGACGATGACGATAACGCTGACAAAACTATTCCAACATCCCTCCAAAAACAAACAAATGCATAACAAATTACAGCCACAAAATGCCACGAGACACTACATACTACAACTAATACTAGGAATATGATATATGTCTCAACGATCTCAACGACCGTCACTAAAGAATGAGATTTATTATTTAGTGAGACGCTTAAATGAACTGCACTTCCAGCACTTAATTGTGCAACCAGACATGCAGCTGTACCCTAGACCCCCTAATTACAGACCAGATTCTTGCAAATGTGAGGTTATGTAGTGCAATTTATGCTTAATAAAGCAGAAATTTAACTATTAAAGCATTGTAATTGATAGCTACTCTAGTAAATACACAATGTAACTAATAAATAACTAACTGACAGCTAGAAAAGTGGAAACTAATACGTTGTAAGGAAAAAACTGTCTGCCAAAGTGAGGTTATGTAGAGTAAAGTGATCAAAATGTCGCATTCAAGTACGATATGCATTAGGAAAAGTTTTAAAAACCAAAGCTAAGCAAATTATGCTAATTTTGTAATAAAAGTGCGGTTATGTAGCAAATTTGAGGTTAGGTTTAGAACAGCTATTGCATAGAAATATAGGTTATGTGTACCAAAATGTGAGGTTAGGTTAAGGTAAAGGTATATACACTATAACTGCACTATTATGCGTCTTTATGAACTTTAGTTATTGAGGTTATGTATTTATTTTAAGATCAAGAAACAGCCAAAGCTACAAAAATGTATGAAAGCCAAGTTTTAAGTGCTTGATAAACAAAAGTGACTACAAAGGCAATAAAATGTTGATTGATCAATCAGAGAGGGGAAGGAATACAAAGCATAGAACCCATAAAACTAGGTTAAAACAACAGAAAATACCAAGTGTGCAAATGTGTGCTCAAAATGGCTAATAAAGCGATTAAGTCAAGTTGTATTTTTAATGACTTGACGCGTATATGTGTCTTATATCTGATTGTAATGTGCATACCGTAGTTAATCAGCTTAAGCTTATGCTATAACTACCCAAGTATTTCACACAAATCGCATGTCTCGCATACGTCACAGCGACTCGCACTATCATTATCGCATATGGAATTTGATGAGGTAATACCAAGTAGTATATGTAGCACTATATGAATTTCAACCCTACGCTGTTGCAGCTGAAGTTGTTTTATTTTTTTTCACACGCTCCTCGCACCGCATTTCTTTTGTTGTCGCCTTTCCAACACTTGAAATTAAGTTGTCGCTTTATGTCCCATGAGACGGTCTTGATGGTTCGACTAAACTACGAATATAATGCTACTATATAGTATATTGTTTGATTTAAAGCCGTTTTATTGGTCAACTCGACTGTTGTTATTATTTTTATATCTATTACTACTACTACCAACACTACAGTTGTTGTTGCTGTGGTTATCTTAACTGTTGTGGTTTGCATTTTGTAAATTTGATCATTTTGACGGTTCGCTTTATCGCCTATTACCAGATATTACCGCATTTGTGTGCGCCTTCCAGCGCTTTCTCATGTTAATGAAGCGCCCTCTCGGTCTCGGGTCTCTGCTATGTTTTTCTCTACTTTTTTATAGTCTTCTTTTTGTGCACGATCTTTGATCAATTATGCAAACTATCGACTAGACATGCCTGCTGTTTGTGTGGTCTGCACACATGCGCAGACACGCACAGACTCGCACAGACATGCTTTTTTTTTCTTCTTTTGCGAAACGGAAACACAATGATAAAAATTGTCGGATTCTGATAATTGTATGACGCTTGCAGTAGTTCTACTCGAAACTATACATAAAAAAAGAGCAAACACGACTAGCTGATACTCTGTAGTCTGTATTTGGGTAAACATACAGTTAGTCACGTAATTGTTTTGACCACATATAATCGCATCTAAACTAGATAAATTTAAATTCGCTTTTCGCGCCGCTCTAAAAACCAAAGTAGCACAAAGCCAAATTGACAGCTAAGAGTTCTTCTCTGTTTTGTCTAAAAACGGCTAAAGATTTCTGTATTTATAGTTCTTCTCTGTATACAGTGTTATGCCAAATTTGGTATTGCTTTGAGCCTACTCAACAGTTGGCAACATTTTCAATCATTTTCCGCTAAAAAAAAGTGTGTACCAATTTTAATTACAGATTGCATTTGTTTTCTGCTGTTTTTTCGTGCAGTTTTTTCCTGCTCATTTTTCATTTTCCATTTTTGTTATTCTTTTGTTTATTTGTTTTGTAGTTTTCTTGAAAAAAAAAAAAAAAGCCATTGCAATTGCAGTTGAAAAACTTAACGCTCCATTCAGCTCTAAAATTGCTTTGTGCCAGTTTCAAGTTGGTTTTGTTTTTTGCTGTCCGTATTTTATTTACCTTCTATTTCTTTAGCTGCTTCTAGCTAGACTGTGGCATTGTTTTATCTCACTTCTGCACTGCATTTTGTATTTCTAAATCGTCAATTGCATGAGTTCAAACGGACTGCAAAAGAACTCCCTTTTCAATGGGTATTACGGGCATTACGTGTGTCTACAACTTGTACGCTGTGGGTGCTTTACTAAATATAGCTATATGCATGTGCTAACTATCCAATCAGTAAGTGAACTATTTCTTTTTATTTCCAGAATGTCACGACAGTCACGTTCCACTAACATGAACCAACCTCATTTTTTCCAGCATTTCTCCATCACTTTTCTCATTGATAATGGAATGCAGTTCACATTTTTACTGAACGCATTCTAAGCGTTTTCAAAAATAAATAGGTCAAGCTTAATGGCTTGGCTTTAAGTACCTAAGAAATTACTGTGAATTGACTTCTGTTTTCCATTGAATAAAAGTGTTTAAAAGTTATACACTTTTCCCCAACTGGAAACTTAGTTTCAGGGCATTTTTCATTGGCAATTAACATATAAATAAATTATAATTTTATAGCATTTAACTTATATGTTAAAACCATAACTATAGAAACCTTTATAACTTGCTTCAACCAAATTTATTTTTTTTCGTTGTTGTATTAATTTTTTAATAGTTTAAAAAATTTAATAAAATTTTATTTAATTTTTTTTTTTCTATATATTTAATATGTTTGTTTATTTTTTACACTTTTACTAATTTTAACAGCTACAAATTATAGTAGTTTATTGCCTTAAGTTCATTTACTTGCACAATTTCAAGATTGATGAGTTTTTAAATTATTTAAAATGAATTTTTTCAAATTTTAGTTTTTTAAATCAATTTGTTATGCATATGCGTTACATTTTCAAGCCGTCATTAATTTGGTCACACACTGGCTGCGCCCTAAATCGCAGTACTCCTCCCACCCCTTTGAAACCCTATCAACACCCACCGCAAAAAAAAAAAAAAATTAAAAAATAAATAAAAAAAAAAAGTGAAAAATAGAGAAGCTATACGAAAAGCATTGCAAATATTTATTAACAATAAAAAATTTGTTGATTCGCTTAACAATTATTTATTTTTTTTTTTTTTTTTTTTTTTTTATTAGCTGCCAAAGTTGCAGCTGCGCTTACGCCTCAGGAATTTTAATCACATTTCGTTTATCGATTTATTTTTTCATTTATTTGTTGATTAATTTATTGTTGTTGTTTTTTTTGTTGTAGGCAATTTGATTTCCATTTCAATTTGATAGAAAACAAAAACGATTTCGTTTATGGCTTGCAAACTATCTATAAATAAATATCGAATGCGAATTTCAATTTCAATTCCGGGCGCAGCTGAAACCGAAACCGAATTGGGGAGGGAAGGCGGAAGAGTACGCGGATTGGGGTACTGCTTGGGGCATCCACCCAAGCGTCCTACTTGGCGTTGCTGGCTGCCAATTATGGACGCCGTCAAAGACGTTGTTCGATTTGAAAATTTCACTTTTTTTTTTTGCCCGCTCTTTTTTTTTTTTATTTTTGCTGCGTTTGAACTTTTTTAGTCAGTCAGTTTGGCATTTGGAGCGTACTGCAACTAGCTGGGGCTGGGGGCAGTTAGGCTTTGCTGCAACATGTGGCAAGTGCATGGGAATAGGATGATTTGCAATATGGCTAATAGCTAGATCCGCTCCAGCAACACCAACAACAACACAGACTACAACTACAACATCATGTGAGCCAGCCAAGCAGACCAAAGTTATAATTAAAGCTTCGCTTTCACCATCGACCAATTGTCGAATACTTAGCAGTACTTACTGTACTGCAACTACAACAACAACAACAACAACAGCAGCAGCAGCAAACAAACATTCACTTAGAATGCATTAGCTTTAAGCCTACATGACTTGTAGTTACCCTGTACTTAACCATTAAGTAAACCATCATACATTGAGTATATTTTGAGACACTCGTTTTGGACGCTGTGTAGCACAGTGTTTGTTATGTGTTCACTGTGAAATTTGTAGAATTTATAGACAAGCTAATAATGTGCAATTGGGACAAGTTTGAAAGCTTAAGCTTTTCAAATGTGCTTGTAATTAGCTTTTAATTAATTGCCAAATTGGTTGTACTTGCTAGAAGATACTGTGGACAAAACAAATGATTTACAGGCTAAAATTCAGACTGAACTGGTGTGAAAAGTATGTTTGTTAAAGCGTATATCAACCACTTGATTTAAGTATGTATTAAATTAAATATTTTTTTCTGAGAAATGTTGATAACCAATATAATTTTAGTAAAGTTTTGGGAAACAAATTTGGTGATGATAGAAATCAAGTTAAAGCAGAAAGTATAATATAGTTTACTGTTAAATTTGGATGATTTTAAACGCATGGGTTATTTGGTTAAAGTTAAATTGAAATTCATTACTTGATTTTTAAGCGGAAATCTAAAACTTGTTGCAACTTTTAAACAAATCAAATATTATCTAAAGACGTGGCAAAAATTAAATTTTTCATTTGTTTTTTAGTTTTGAAAATGAAATAATTTTCTTATAAAAAATTAAATTTCATGTCATTTCAAATTTTATAAATATAAAAATATAAAATATAAAAATATTAAATTTTATAAATATATAAAATATAAAAATATTAAATATTCAATATTTTTTTTCCATATGTAATTTATAAATACACATTTAACCTGTTTGTGTGAAAGTGTTAAAATCAATACAACGCTTTCCAACACTACAACGTGTATGTAGTTGTAGCTGTCTGGGTGGTCACAGGTGTGGGTCATGCCTCTCCCTGCCCTCTTTTTCACACTAAAGCTACCAAAGCTACAGACACGCAGCAGAGTAACAAAATGAAGCCGTCAATTTGACAGAATTCCAGTTAAGACACGCATGTAAATCCACAAGACAAAGACAGCGAGACAGTGAGCTACAGATACTAAGATGCCCCAATGAAGATAAAGATACAAGTTGTACGAGTTGTTGTTGAATTTGTCTATTTGTAAGTCTCCAACTCGCTTGTTTGAGCAATGACCTCAACTGTTTGTTTATTGTTTTTCTTTTTGCTTAATTTCAGTTTTCTTTTTTTTTTCTTATTTTTTTTATTTGTGTCGTTGTGCGTGCATGGAATTTCAGCCTCCGAATGTGAACACAGAATGCTTCGCTGTGTAGCTGTAAAAAGCACTCGTAATCAAGCTCAAAGTTCAGCTCTCAGCTGTATATAAATACATCTTTTTTTGGCTATTTGTTTAGCCGCTAAAAGGGGTCTAATCATGATTGAGTATTCCCGCTGACAGCTTCAGTTAGACGCTTTATGGAGTCCCTCGATCTTCGATTGTCGATTGTTGACTGTCGATGCCATTCATTCAACAGGAGTCCACTAAATGTTGGTCAAGTGCTTTGATTTCTTGCTGACCTTTTAACAATAAAGCAGACAACAACAGACACTCATTTGTTTGTTAACAATACCCTGCAGTCGTTGAAGTTTGTAGGGTATTGACACTCGAGCTGTTCAAACGCTTGAGGTCAAGTTGTGTTGAGTTTTGTATGGAATTGACTGACTTTGTTTTTGCCAGGAAGCAAAAGTTTTCCGAATTCCGAAATTTCAAAAAGTTTCCTCGTTTTTTTATGGCGCTGCAAATTAAGTGCATACAGCGCATTAGCTGCACAAGTTGAAGCAATTAACTAAAATGCAACCTTGGCATAACTCTAGTACAGCTACTAAATTAAAAGCAGTTTTGTGTACTTCAAGACTACAGTTTGATTAAGATTGACACATGTGTACAGAAATTATGTCCTAGTAGAAATATCTGAACATTATCCAGACATAAGATCTAAATTGTAGTACAAGTTGTTCAGTTGTTAAGTTGTTTCTTAATTTAGTACACAGGAAAAATAGTTCTTATAAGAAGTTAGTCATGATTTTAACTTGAAATATATTAAATTAGGAATGACTACATTTAATATTTTATTTCTTTAGTGGAAAATGAAAACAAAAACAAGAAAAAAACTGATGATTAAATTATATATTATTTTTTAAGTCATATTTAAAGCAAAATTTAGTTAGTTTTGAATTAACTCTTTTGGACTCAAATAAGACACTTTTAAAAACTAATTGTAATATTAATAAAACACGTATTTTAATGTCACTTTTCTCTCTGTGTACTACAACTACTTGCTTGCTAGATTATGTGTGACTTCACCTTCTTTTTTAAGCGCCCTGAGAGTAACTAAGAGTCGATCATTTGTTGTTATGTTTTAGTAGTTGTCCAAGTATTTAAAACAAGAACTGTACAATAAAATGCTTTTATGCCACATTCATTTGCATACAAGTATTGTTAAGATTCTTTTTGTTGCTGCTGCTGCTGCTGCTGTTTAAGTTAAGATTGATGATAATTTCAGCGATTTGGCACGAGCGAGACACACGATTTTTTTTTTTGTTTTGTTTTGGGTTTAAGCGCTTCCTCGTCTCACCCGCTGTTTCGTTGTCGTTCTTTGTGGACTGACTGCGTAAGCAGGTGTATTGGTGGGAGGGGGACGGTAACATACACCCTCTGACACCCCCTGACACCCCCCTCACACACACTTCCCGCCCCTTTTGAAACTGCTTATGTGACACATTGTGCGCTTGATTATCGCATCGTGTCGATTTTAAGCAGCTACAAAATGTCATAAATTATCGAATTTATCGATAGCTTACGCTTGACTTCACAGCAGTGTATGTCTATCGATTTGATTGAATGTCGATTGATTACCATTGAGTTGCCTCGAAAGTCAAAAACTTTATTGACATTGACTTGGCAACAGGGTGATTTGAAGTACGGCAAGACGAAGGTGCTTAGGGGCGGAGGGGAGTTCTCTGCGAACCGGCTTAATGTGCCGTTTACTCAGTCAATTAAAATAATTTATTGAAAAATTTAAGTTTATTTACGCGTATGTGTGTGTGTGTGTGGACTTACCCTTGATAGAAACGCGTGCGGCAAAA
Source organism: Drosophila nigrodunni (assembly GCA_020829145.1). Taxonomy (NCBI): domain Eukaryota; kingdom Metazoa; phylum Arthropoda; class Insecta; order Diptera; family Drosophilidae; genus Drosophila; species Drosophila nigrodunni. The sequence goes on along the minus strand of JACVCZ010000002.1, from coordinate 19,774,908 downwards.
AACTGATCAACTTTTATTCCTAGTTAAGTTTATTATGTATTACGCTTGCTCACTCGCTCACTTGATGTCTCAAAATCGCTATAAAAAAAAGTTAAAAATATCCAACTGTATAATGTAAACAAAATCGAATTCAATTTTTTAATTTAAACACTAAACGAGTTTTTATTGTCACGTATTCAAAAAGTAGAGGACGCAACCATAAAAATATAAAACATTGATAAATATTTAATAAATCGTTGATTAAAAAAAAAACAAAACAAAAAAAATTATGCAAAATAAATATTTGTTTGCTTTTTAAAACACGCGACGCATACGAAAACAAAAACAACTCAACAAAAAAAAAACACACTGAGAAAAAAAGGAATGAAATAACAACAAATCGCATTAAAATGGTTTTGAGTATCGTTCGGTATGTGGAATGTAACCGTACGAGTTTAGTTCGGTTTCGGTTTTGGTTTTGTTTTTCTGTTTTTTGTTTTTAGTTTCTTCGTTTTGTTTTTGTTTTTTTCTTTCCACTGTTTACCAATTTCACGCACAGTTTGACCGCAACTTGACGATTCGTGTTTCGTGCTTCGACTGCGAACGAGCGTCTGCATCAGCGACTGCAACTTGGGCTTCGTCTTTTCCTCGACTTCGTGTTTTTTCGCTCGCGTCACGCAATTACCGCGACTTGAAAACGTTTCGACTTGGCGCGTTGAGTTCGAACCGAAGACTGTCCGGCATAGGCAGCGACAACGGCAGACTAAGCCACACAAGCCGAGCTCTGCCGCTGCGCAGCCGCTTCGTTAACTTAACGAATGCGCGCCTCAGTGTTGTCAGCATGACGGGCGCAATAAAAAGCTAGATTGATCGAATGAAAAGTGGTTAGAAATGGCTTAAAAATAACTTTGAATAATAAAAAAAATAAGAACGTAAGAAATGTTTTCAGTTCTTAAATTTTAAATAATGTTAATTAGCTAAAATATTTAAAATTTATGTTAATGAGCTTTAAATACAAGCTAGATTTTTAGCTAATACTGTAGCACTTAAAAAATTGCTAAAAGGCCAACACTGTCGTGCCATCGTCTTTCGCTGCAGCACTCGGGCCATCGGCAAAAGGCGACAAAAATATCAAATCAACGCCAAGTGATCCTCCCCAGCTCCTCAGCTGCAAATTTCGTGCTGTTTTCGTGAGCACTTTTTTGTGTGTGTGTTTTTTTTTCAACTGGTTTTACAGTTGCTTTTTTGCAGTTCGTCCCGATGTGGCAGTTTTTGGTCATAACCAAAATAATCAATATCGTTTGCCAATAGTTGGAGGCATACCTTGCAATCACACACATACTGTAGGTATGCAATACTCAAAAGCTTCGTAGAGCGATCATAAATCAAAATAGGCAACTTAATTCCTTGGAATGCAAATAGCTGCATCATAAACAATCGATATTATTTACCAAATCTTAATCAACAATTAATTTTATAATTTAACAAAGTTTCTTTTGTTAAGCTTATTAAAATTAAAAGCTCCGTTTTCGATTATTGTTTAAAATAAACCATTTTTGAACATAATTAATAAGTTCAATTACAATACTCTGTTCTCGAAGACTTGAAAATCTATGTTAAATAAAATTAAATCTAAGTTTGAGGACACTCAAAGGCTCTCCTGCACACAATTGCTAATTCTATGTTTTCTATCTCCTTGCTGTTTGTGTGTTTCTTCGCTGCCGCCCTCAACGCACACACTCTCACGCTGCTGCTCTCTATGCTAATTCTGCTCAGAGATCCCTGATGCTGTTTGTGTGAATGTTCACAGACGCCAGCAGAGCGCACAAACGGTTCGTGTATTCACTAACACACAGAAGACACTCCTACTGTGTGCGTTTGGTTACGCACACTTCTCTGCTTAATTGCATTTAAACTAAATGCGGTTACTAGCTGCTAATTCTATTCGTCTGGTTACACAGTGAATTCTGTTTGCCTTTCTGTGATTTTATTAATTCTTGCTGGCATACCAGGCAAACAGAGAGATCAGCATTAACCTACGTTCTTACAGCTGCAGGAGCAATTGTCGCTCTCACAACCGTTAACGGTTGTTGCTCTGTCGTCCGCGCGTGCTCTCCCGCTGAGAGTTCTCTTTATTCGTTCACATTGCTCTTTGTGTGATTGTTTGGCGCTGGCATAAGGATGCGTAAACAACTCTCTCTCGCACACTAATCTTTTTAATTGCGTGTGAATTAAATTCTATTACTTGCTGCTGATTCTGTTCGCCTGGTGAATCAACTAGAAACATCTTAATTTTTAGCTGATCGCTGTTGTCTTTTAATAGATTCTTTTAGTAGATTCTGTAACGAAAACTCATGCTTAACAATTGCTAACTGGAATAAACAAAAGAACTCATTAACTAAATGCCATAATTTTAACATACTTCTTTATGTTGCTACCGGTGGTTCTTCCAGATATATTAATTTTCAAAGTATATCCAAATTTGGCTGATTTGAAAGTTGAAAAAATTGTAGTTTCTGCTTATGGTGAGATTTTTGACATTTTAAGTGCTCTTAAAGCCACTTCTGTCATCTTTTTATATTGATATATTTAGCTGAGAACGAATACAATATTTAGAGCGTATTTTAGACTGATCGTTCCTAGACCCGCTGTAGGATATAGTAGTCAGATTTGGATCGAGTTTGATCAGTAGATATACTCACTATATAAATTTGGTTCAGCTACTAAACATGTTTTATCTCTGCATTGACTGCTTGTGCATTTTATCTTTCATGTGTGACCTGTTGTTCTTTTCTAGCTTTAGTCTCTGGAATCCCTTCGATCATATAAACGAAAGAATTAAGGAACCTACGAACAGCCCTAAAATAACTCGTCTATTAAGACTAGCAGCTTTAAAAAGTAAATATAAAATTAATGAAAACTATTTTTCAAATAATCCCCAATAATTTCAGTCTTGTTTGAAATTGATAGAATTTCCCTAACTGAAATTTGCCGATAAGAAATTTAATAAAACTCTGCTACTACTTCAAGTATTTGTGATTTAGAAAAGCGATTGAAAAATGTAATAAATTGGTAAGAAGACTGTAACTGGAATTAATTTCTTTGGTTGTAAGTGCAGTTTGTGCCATATTTGAAACGGTTTGCTCCAATTGCCAGTGTGGCAATGTCACGCCCATTCAAGCGGATTGCCTACAATCCCTCTCCCCCTATCACTTACCACTTCCACTACGAACTGTTGGCCAGAGTTGGTAACAGTTTTTCCAAGCCACTGTCGATGTGGGCCAAAAGAACCTGGCACTTTGGAATGCACCCGTTGATGACGGGCAATTTTAGCGGACAACAGTGGCGCAGTTAGGCCGGAACGAAGTCTAAAGATTGGTCAAAAAGGCTTGTGGTAGGGGGAGGAGGAGTACAGCAAGAGTAAAAGAGTTGGCCACAGCGATAGATAGAGAGATAATGTCGCTTGTCATCCGCATATTTGTGACCGCAACTTGGCTGCACTTCAATGAGTCTCCAGGTCCGGGCCATAAGCGCAGAGTTGGCCACAAGAGAGAAAGGGGGGGTGCGGAAAGTGGAAGGGGGTAGGTGGCGACAGAGAAATAGCAAAGAGAAAAACTTTCTGCAGCTGGAGCCATTGGAATTGGCCAGGCCAAGAGAAGACAAGGCCCGAAAACCAGTTATCGATTTGAGGAAAATCTCATGTGACTGCAACTGGTAGAAATAGAGTGAGTGTGTGTGTGTGAGTGTGTGAGTGTGTGAGTGTGTGTGTGTGTGTGTGTGTGTGTGTGTGTGTGTGAGTGTGTGTGTGTGTGTGTGCTGGAAATTTGAAAGACTTTCAATATAGCCCGTGCCTAGCGATTGGGAAACGTGAGAAGCGCTCTCAAATTGGTTTTCGCTATTGGCTTTGATCATCAGCAACAAAACAACAAAGCAACAACAACAACAACAAACAAACAACAACAAACAACAACAAACGACAAAAATCGCAAAAGAAAAAAGAATGAGTGAAGAAAACAAGTTTTTCCAGTGCGCATGTCAATCTGTTGAAATTCAACAAGGATTGCAGATGCAAAGCGACATTTAACTACAAACAGATGCAGCTCCACAGCCTACAGCTACAGATACAGATACAGATAGTCAGGTATAGCTACAGATACAATTGCAGATTCATAAAGTTACAGCTACAATTGCAACGCAAGACGTCTTAAAGATAAAGATACTGCAGCTACTTAAATGTATCTTTGAGATACAGCCACAGAAGTCAGTGCTATAAGCTAGAATTACCAAGAGATAGTGTTCTGATACTTAAAGAATTAATTAAAGATAAAGTAACGCGGCTTTATAGCAGCAGTTACTTTAATGTATCTTTGAGATACAGATACTGTGTACAATTCTTTAACATTCTCTAAGAGTAAATAACAAACAGTTTGAATAGCAGTTAAAAATGAGAAGTAATTAGAGATTCAATTACGGCTATCTACAGCTGCAGTTACTCATGCCAACACCCAAAAGATACAAGTCATAACAGATACAACTGCTAACTCTTTGATTAACTATTTTAGGTACAGTAATTCGTTTATAGTAAACTAACTAATGAAAAACTAATGGAATATCTAATTATTTACAATAAACAACTCTTGAAAGTCAGTGACTATACAAATTGATTAATTTACAGTAGTCTTATACTCGTGCCTTTCACTCTTATACAGAACAATAAATAATTTTTAAATTTTAATAAATTATTTGCAGGGTTTTATAATTAAATAATTTGTATACTGTTTTATTTGACTAGTTTCAAGTTTGATGTTTAAATTTAGCATAAGTTAGTATAAGAGGTCTTTATCAGTCTTATACTGGATTATAAGAGACAACAGCGACTGTTTAAGTCTTGTTAATTGCTTTTATATTTGTTATATTTCTTTAACTAATTAAAATAACTGATACAAAAGAGTTGACAAATTAGCTGCTAATCTTCCACTTATACTGAAGTACGCCAAGAAACTCTTATACTCTTATAATCTTTTAATAAACATCAGCACTTGAGTCAACGATCTGCTGAAGCAGTTTGAAAAATCTGCTTGGAATGTTAACAATTCCAACTGGAGAGTCTCATTCTTATTGGCATTCGCAATTGGTATTTTGACTCACCCACGCACATTGCGTCGCATACAATTTTGTGTCAAGCCAACAACAACAACAAGAAACGAAAACATTTTATGAAAATACTCGCATCTTTCACTTGCCAAGTTGTTGGCATTTTGAAACACGTTTACAGCCCGTAGTTGTCGTTGTTGTTGTTGCTGTTGTTGTTGTTGTTGGTTGCTGTTGCTTACATACGAGTATTTTCGCAGCAAACTGGTTTCGAAATCTTTTCAACTTGTTAATATAATTTTATGCTTAGTGTTGTTGTTATTGTTAAACGGATACCCTGTAAAATTACAATTGATGGCTAAAAAGCTATAAAATGATTTCAGAACATAAACAGTACAATCCAAACTGTCTCAAGCTCAACTATTTCAGAGCGACTTCGAATAAAACTTCAAGTTTGAAGCCCTTATAGCTTGCACTGCACGCTGTTCAGTCTAACCTAGACTTGGACTTGATCTTAGACTTCTAATGTAGCTAGCACTTATTCATTTGCCTTCATTTTGCAAACATAACCTACAAATACTCGCTCTAACCTCACTAATTCCTATATTCCTTAGATATTATAGACTTAGTGTTTGTTTTATTAATAAATATTGTAAAATAACTTTAATTATAGCTAGCACTTTCCTTAGTTTCATTTGTGTACAGGGTATCTTCGAGTCGAGCAGAGTTGCCCGCTGAAATTCTTGTTTGTTCTTCTGCCGTTCGACGTTTTGAGAAACATGTTTCCATTGCAAATTTTCATATCTGATGTGTTGACCTCCCAACTCTACTCCTCATCTGGCTCATCGTTACAGGGTTGTCAAACCACTTCGATTGCAATCTGCCCATAGCTATTTATTTGTCAAAAATTTGCATTTGTAATGCATAACCACATTTTACTACCGGTTTCTGGCTGTTCTAGTGTACACGCTGCTAATTACAGGGTTGCCACACTACTACAATTTTCGTTTTCCGGCACAATTCATAAATTACGGTTAAGTTTTCGATTTTCTCGTATTGTTTGCAAATTTGGACGTATTTCCTCCCATTACGTTCTTTTCCTCCACTCGATCACTTTGTTTTATAATTATTCTAGGGTTGCCAAGTCACTAAATTTAATGTTCTACGGCTAAAAATATATTCCTAATGATTTCGAATGTCCTTTAGCTTCTTCTTGAGTTCCTAAGCTCTTCTTTTCATGTTCTATTCTATTCAGCTATTCTAGGGTTGCCAAGCCACTTAAGTTTTTGCTTTTACGCTCGACAATTGTTGATATTCCTCTAACTACTCAAAATTTTTTATTATTTTGCTACCCTTTACTGCTCCACCTATTCGTTCTAGGGTTGCCATGTCCATTCAAATTTCTCTTCACTTAATAAAACACGGCGTAACATATTTCAATGTGCTACCACTTTCTCTACCCCTTTTAGGGATTTTTCCTTCTCTTTAGAATTTATTAGTGTCTGTTCTAGGGTTGCCATACCACTTCAATTATTGCTTTTCCCCACAACAATTTTAAAAATCATTTTTTCAGCTTTTACATTCATTTACTGCTCTTGAATACTTTTTTACCACTGCCATTTCGATTTCTAGGGTTGCCAGGCTATTTTTGTACAACAATTTAGTTTATTTTATTCAGAAAAACAGTTTATAAATTTAGACAAAGAAATTTGATCAAGAATTACTTGGTTTTTTGGCTTTTTGTGCGTGTGTGGTGCTCTAGGGTTGTCGCCTTACCAGCTGCCCGCATAGGCGTTGGCTGAGGCCTTCGCATAGGAACTGCTGCCACCTCCGGAGCCATAACTGTAGCTGTTGGCGCTGCTGCTGGCATAGGAATTTCCACCACCGCCACCTCCACCGCCGCCCCACTGTGGACCACCGCCGCCATAATGGCCACCGCCTCCACCAACACCACCGCCATGATAGTTACCTCCACCACCGCAGCCACCATGGCAACCACCGCCACCGCCACCGCCACCGTGATAAACGGGCACTTGTTTCACCACATACACCTCATAGCTCGGCTGTGATTTGTGTCCGTAGCCACCACCGCCACCGCCATGATAGTTGCCACCACCACCGCCATGGTAATTACCACCGCCTTGATGACCGCCGCCGCCACCATAGCCACCACCGCCGCCGTAGCCACCACCGCCGCCATATCCACCGCCGCCTCCAAAGCCACCGCCAAAGCCGCCGCCACCGCCACCGCCACCGCCGAAACCACCGCCACCACCTAGTCCTCCACCGCCACCGCCAAAGAGCAGCTTCTTCTTCAACTGCAGCAAAGAGGGCGTGCCCAGCGACAGGCAACTGCCCACGAGCAGCAAAGCGAGCAACAATTTAGCATGTGGCATCGTGTTTAAACTTGTTCAGTTCCGGCTTGAAAAAAAAAACTTTCGTTTGGTTTGTCAACTGTTTAACTGTATTTGCAACTGCAGCTGCTGCTGTTAGCCAACTAAACGAACTGCGGCTCATTACAGGCCAATTTATAAAGGTTCTCACCCCGTCGCTTTAGATCAGCGCATCTCCATTGTGTGTCTGTGTTTTTGGCCCGGTTAAGTCGTCATCGGCATCAACTGACGCCGGATGCAGCAGTAACAACAACAACCACTTTTACTAACTCCAGGCATATATTAACTTGGCTCACAGGCGCTGACAACTTACAGCTCACCTAACTTTAGGCGCATTTCATTTTAGTGACTTTATTTTATTTTTTATGTGTTAACTTAAGTATTTGAAATATATATTTAGCTAAAATTGTTTATAATATTTGCTGCAAGTGTTTATTTCACTTAAATTTCGCAGGTATGGCAAAAATTACGCATACGACTTGTTGTACGCGTGTAGTAATATTTTTAAAGAATTTGTTATAATAGATTTTTATATAAAAAAAAATTAATTTGAAGTAAAAATCGTTAGTTGTGCTTATTAATTTTAGATTTTATATTTTTCAAGCGAAGTTGGCTAAGAGAAATGTTGCTCATGCGCACTGTTGACCAAACTAAAATTATTGTCTACAAATATGTACAACTATGAACATATTTTTAAGCTGATTTGTTGTATGCCCAACAACTTAATAATTTACTACATATATTTAGTCCATACTTGTTTAGAAAACGCTTCAAAATTCAACAAAAACACATAAACCATTACGCATACGCACTGTTCTCCAACGTTAAACTGTTGGTACACAAAATACCTGCAATCATTTAAAGCCTTTCCCAGCTTATTTTCTGCACAACTTTCATTTAAACAGCAATAGCCAAACCAAGCCAAATTCGTACATAACTCATACGCAGTGTGGTTCAAACAAAAGTAGTCGCTACTTTTCTTAAACTCTACAAAACGACTGAAGTTTCTGCAAGTTCTGAAAAGCTCTGACTGTAGCGCACTCGCTGTAATAAAAAATGTACAAAAAATAAATCTATCATAATCAATTACCTGCACCGAGCGCGGAAAATCCCTCTTACTCATCTGCATCATGCAAGTTCAGAGAGCAATCAAGTTTTATTTTTCACACACTCAATGTAGACAAAGCTCAACGCTCGTTCTCATCTTCCCTTTCAGTTGTTTAAAAACCCAATTGCCTGTGATTTGCTTAAAACAACTGCAAGCTATGCAAGCAAACAAACAAACAAACCAATGACGACACAGCTTGGGGAAACCCCCGTTAAAGAAGTCCCCGCATGTGATCAAATCAAAAATTCCTGGGTTTATTTTGAATTTTAAAAATGTTTTAATTACTCGCATTAGTTGTCTTCCATTTGACTGTTAGTTCTTGACTTTATGGCAGCTTAAAACATCAGCATTATTATTTTCTTCAGTGTTTTATAGCTAATAACGAATTTACTAGCCATTGTGTCCGTTTAAATTGAAATTTGTACAAATTACGCATACGCCAGGCTGGTTTAACTGAAAAAACAAATTTGGCATTTTTTGTAGGCATATTAAATAGTGATAATTATTTTACTGTTGTTTTTCCAAGAGCTTTTTTATTCCTATTATATTTGTAGCTACTGAAAATTCAGTTATTTATTTAAACATCACTCATACGCACTGATAACCCAGCTGCAGTCAAAATATAGCAAATATAGCAATATGGCTATATAAACTCGGCTTGTGAAGCTGCTCAAGAATACAGATTTTATCTCATTGTGGGCGAATGGGGCGTGGCATTGAAAAAAAAAAAGATTCTTGTATTGACTGACTAAATATGTGATCGATTGAGATCAAGTTCGAACTTGTAGCTGTTACCATCGCTGAAATCTACGGACAGACGAAAGACAGACAGACAGACGGACAGACAGACGGACAGACGAAAGACATACAGGCAGGCAGGCAGGCAAGCAGACAGACAGGCAAGCTGACAGACAGACAGACAGACATGGCTATATCGACTCGACTTGTGATGCTGATCGAGAATATATATGTATTCTTTATGGAGTCTGCCACTACTTCTTCTGCCTGCTACATAACCTTACACAAACTCTAACTACAAATTTGTTGAAATGCTGTGACATATTACGTATAGGCCACAGCCAAAAGCTGACTGTACTGATAAGTGCCCCGTAGAGTGACTTGTGTCTAGTTAATTAAGCTCGCTCGGTAGACACAAGTCACTCCACAGGACACTTCTACGTCTAGTCAGCTGCAGCTGCTTACGGTGTCTTCAAATGAAAGCTTCTACGCAAGATCTTTGAAACTGCTTGTGTTGGCGATACCTAAGGCTTTAGCTTCCTCACTGGCTGGATCACATTGCCAACAACTTGGACTCGTTCAGTATGCGTTGTGGTAGTGGGTGTAGAAGAAGTATCTGTAGACCATTAGTTGGATGCAGTCTAGAGAAGCGTTTAGGTAGGTTGTAGTTATCCTACCACAAGGCCACAACACGTATACTCACTTCAAGTACAGCCTTTGAGTTGCCCACTCAAAGGGCTGCCCAACATAACAAATTGTAAAAAACATTTGTCGGTTATTTCATAAAATATATAGGCATGTTTATATATATATATATATTTTAGCACACAGATGTATATAGAATTATATATATACTATAAATACATCTGTATGCAATTGTTATTGTAGTTTTTCATGACATTTTGGAATGATTATAATGTATTACATCGGTAGTGTAGATGTGTATAGATGTGTGTCTGTGTGTGTGTCTGTGTGTGTGTCTGTGTGTGTGTCTGTGTGTGTGTCTTGTGTGTGTCTTTGTCTTGTCTGTCTCTGTGTGTGTAATTACAACTAAATGAAGACTACGCATAAACTCACTGTGTGTAATTATTTTATGCTTTTATGCATGAATGTATCTTTTAATTTACTTTTACTTTTCTTTGCTTATTTTAATTTATTTATACGTATCTTTTTTGTAGTTTTTCTTGTTTGTTTTGTATTTTTTTTTGTTGTTTTTTCTTTTTAATGCATTTCTTTGCAGTTGTGGAGAGGAAAGTTTCAGTTTTAATCGCTACATAGGCACGTCAGTTCTATTTGTTTGTTTTCTTGCAATTTTTGCTTACAACTAAATTCTTGTATTGCATACAAAAGCTGGAAAATCTATAATCATATGTCTATATAATATGAATGATTAAATAAAATCATAAAATTAAATCAGAAAAAAAATGTTTTTTATATATATATTTAAATATATATATATGGTATATATATAGAATACTAATTATATACACTTTAAATTGATCATTTGCATTTGTTTGTTAAGTATATTTCAAGTAGAGTTTAGTTTAAATTAAATTTTGTTTTTTTTAGGGTTGCTGGAAGCGGTGCGAGTGGGGCTAGCTGCCTCTGCCTCTTGCCACCCCCCTCTCTGTGGGCACCGCTTCTGCTTGCTGGCGGCCAAAAAGTTTCAAAGTTTCAATACATTTTGAATTAGCTGCAAAATACAATGGTTTTAAATACTTAATAGATGTACATATGTGTGTGTGTGTATGCAGGCGGTGTGTGTGTGTGTGTGTGTAGGGGGAGGGTGTGTGTGTGTGTGTACTGTAAATAAATACAATGCTTAGCAAATATTAAATATTTTACTTGTCTTTTTGATTAGTTTTTGTTTTTCTTCTGCTGCTGCTTTTATAAATTGGCTAATGTGTGTGGGTGTGTGTGTGGGTGTGTGTGTGTGTGTTTGCTTGCTTCTCATATGGAACTTATTAACTCTATTTATGTCTGTTTCTATCAACAAAAGTTGCTTGCTATTGCACCCTGTCGTTTAGGCCAGGCCAACTGTGAATTCTTCTGCTTTCTCTTCCCCTTCCCCCTCCGCTTCGCTTTTTCCTGCTTTTGTTGTTGCTGCTTTTGTTGTTGTCAATATTGTGGTTGTAATTGCACTTATGTTTAGCTAGTTTATAACACAAAATTAATATAAATGTCTTAAATTGTTCAGTTTTTTAACTTTATAGTTTTTAACTAATTTCTGTTATCTCTTTTAACGGTTTCTCCTTTTGTTCTTTCTCTTGTCTCAGTGTGTGTGTGTGTGTGTTGTTTGTTTCGCTGCCATTTTTGTTCATTAATTTAAAACTTAATGCATTAGTTTATAGTAAAAATAATAATAATAATTCTAATAATAATGTTAATTCACTAAAATCAAAATTCAGTACGTTTATAAATTGCCAAATTTGCAATTCAAGTGTGTGTGTGTGTTGGGTGTGTGTGTGTGTGTGTATAGCAGTGTACATGTGTGTGTGTGTGTTTTGCATCTCTTTCTTTACGCTCTTCTCTTCTATGCGATAATGTCTTCTGGTTCTGTTTTATAGCCTTTTTTTTTTTTTGTCGAAATAAGAAACAAAAAATTAAATAAAAATTAAAATAAAAATAAAAATAGTATAATAATAATAATGTTACACATAATTATAGCAAATAGTTGTAGACATAGTTGTAGAAAATAAATAATTGTTCAGTTAACAATAACCATTCACATTGCGCATACGCCGCGTATGTTGCGCACATAATAAATACTACACAATTATGCAAATTTAACTACAACAATTACAATTACAATTACAATTAAGCATTACATTTTGCATTAACATTAACATTAATAAGCGGCGCATGTAAACAAAATCTATTAACTAAAAATTGGCAAAGAACATTTAAAAAAAAATAATTGAAGATTTATTAAAACATTTTAATTTTGTTTAAATAACTACAAAAAAAAAAATGAGTTGAAATTTGAAATGGAATTGAAATTGTAAGCAACAAGTATCAATTATAACAATTTTATGTAAACAATTAGAAATTTCATGACTTTTGTCAGTTGAAAATTACAAAAAAAAATCAATTGTACAAATTTTATCAAAATTTAGTGGTTTTATCGATCAAAAATTGGCAGAAATATATATATAAAATCGAAAAAATATATAACTAATAAAAAAATGTTTTAAAAAAAGTTTTAAATTGAAAACTTTAGCAAGAAAAAGAAAACGTTTTGAAATTTAATAAACATTTTAATAAATCCAAAATCTTTTGTTGCTGTATTTTTTTTTTTGGAATGACCGCTTTGCGTGTAGGTGTGTGTGTGTGTGTGTGTGTGTGTGTGTGTGTGTGTATATGTCTTTGTGTGTGTGTCAAGTCTTACATTCTAGGAATGCATATTATATAGGCGCTATATATGCGTTGTTTGTTTCTTTAAACAATCTAATACAAAAAATACATACACATGTGCATGTGCATGTGCATGTGCATGTGTGTGTGTGTTTGTAGGTGCGTGTGTGTGTTTGTGTGTATAAATATATAGAATACATTTTATGTAGCTGCTTTTAGTTTCTCATAAATATATATAAAATTTAAAGCAGCGCGTGATTTGCACATTTAAATACTTTATAAAAAATACAAATTGTTGTTGTTGTTGTTGCTGCAGTGCTTGTGGGTGTGAGTGTGTGTAATACTTAAAGAAATAGGGAATACGTGTCTTGTTCTGGGAGGCGGGAACGGAAGGCCTTCATCAGCAACGTTCTGGTCGCTGTCACAGTCACAGTTCTTAGCAGTCATTGCCTATCGTTATTCATTTTTAGCGTCATTTTGTTCACATTCTTGTCGTGTCTGCATTTATCGTTATCGTTATCGCTATCGCTTGGGGGTTATCGTAGCGTAAAGGCACTGAGAAAATGCGGTACACCCAAATCCAGCTGCTGCTGCTCATAGGCCTCGTCAACGATGCCACTTCCTACTCCCACGCCCACGCCCACTCCCACACCTCCTGCTGCTCCTACAGCGCCTCCTCCTCCAACTCCTCCTCCAGCTCCAGCTCCACTGCCATTGGCAATCGCAAAGTTGCCACCATTAGCAGCCAATGTTGCCGCCGCTGCGGCAGCAACAGTTGCTGCTTTCAGTTGACTTATTGCCAGCATGGGTGGCTTATCGCCAGGCTTCCAACGCCTGTGGATACCCATTGATTTGAGTTTCTGGCAAACGGATGAGGGTGATATATTAATACCCTTTTCGGCCAGACGTGCCGAGACCTTCCAGTACTGTATGTTGCTATCCTCCTTGATCAGTTCGAGTATTTCACGTGTTATCTCCTTGTCACGCAGCTCACGTTCTGCCGCCTTTAAGCGTCGACGTGGATGCAACACTTTGCCACCGTTTTGCAGCTGCTGCTGATAGTGTGATGTATCTGCTGTCGAGTGACGTAGCTGCTGCTGCTGCTGCTGCTGTTGTTGCTGCTGCTGCTGTTGCTGTTGCAGCAGCAATTCCTGTTGCTGCTGTCGTTTCTGCTGCTGCTTGAGCAGCAACTGTTGCTGCTGCATTTCCTGCAACTGCTGCTGACGCTGCAGCTCCTGTTGATGACGCTGATGTTGCTCCTGCTGCTGTTGTTGCTGCTGCTGCTGCTGTTGCTCCTTGGCTGCAATTGCTGCTGCCTCGCTGATGCGCACCTCATCGCGCATCTCCGCACGTTTGTTGCGATAGGAAAGGGGCACACCCTTCAGTATGGCATCCCGCACCTTCCAGGCCGTCATCTGTGAGACATTCAAGGCACGCGCAATTTCCATTGTCGATGAGTTTTGGGCCACCAGCAATTTGGCCATTGCGTACTTCTCATCATCAATAAAAACGTTCGGTTTGCGTGGCTTTTTGCCAGGCTGTTGTTGTTGCTGCTGCTGTTGCTGTTGCTGCTGTTGGTGATGATGTTGGTGCTGGTGTTGCTGCTGCTGTTGCTGCTGATGATGTTGCTGTTGAGTTGGTGTCGTTGTGTTGCTGCTGTTGCTGCCATTGCTGCAAGCAAATCAAACTGTTAGCGGGAGTGAGTGAGATGGAGATACAACTTACCTTTCGTTGCTGTTCATTGGCGGCATGGAGCGCAGGGACAGATTCACGGGCAGAGCATGGCTATAGGCAGGCAGATGGGCATGAAGGGAGAGAGGGAGAGAGAAAGAGAGCGAGTGTTAGAAAGAGATAGACAGATGCACTAGTTTGTATAATTACACTAAGTGTATTCCAAGCTAAAAATATGTTATCGATGCATGTTTATCGAGGTTGATTTATCGATTCATGTATATCGAGGTTGATTTATCGATAAAGAGTTATCGATGTTGATTTATCGATCAGCAGTTATCAATGCAAATTTGTAGTCAGTTATCGATTGACGCTTATTGTCATTTAAAGTTAAAAAACGATCTAACATTTATCGATTAATATGTATCGAAGTAAGATGTGATTGCATGATATGCTACAATTCTGTCAGACTGTTGTAAAAGTAAACAGCTTAAAGAGACAAGCTACTTTAGCTAACACAGCTGCTTCCAATGCAAATTGTTATCGATATGCTGTTTATCGATTATAATTCATGTATAAAATGTTGTGTAACAAATAGAAACTCTACAAAACAGACAAATGACGGCGTGAAGCACATGTTGTGCAAAAGTAAAAAGTTATCGATGTCAAATTATCGTTGCGCATTTATCGATAACAAGTTATAATCATACATGCTAAGCAAACGCACTTTGTAGCAGCTAAGTGATTAAAGAGTTTAGAGAAAAGTTAAGCCAAAGTGACTTATCGATATCAAGTTATCGATAAACTTTAAACACAAAGCTGCTAGGGAAATAAATACGCTTTACACGATCACTTGCAAACAGCCAATACAAATGAATCGACATAAAGTGTTTTATCTACAGTAATCGATATCAATTTATCGCCTATCGAACTTACTTGGCTGCCCCAACAACGGCTGGCGGATAACGCGTCAACATTGGAAGCGTTCCGTTATGAGCAACCTTCTGTTGCTGTTGTTTCTGCTGCTGCTGCTGTTGCTGCTGGTGTTGCTGCTGCTGCTGCTGTTGCAGCTGCAACTGCTGAGCATTGACAATGTGGGGAAAACGTTGAGACTCGGCCAACAGACGCTGATAGGCCTCGACATCGGCACGGGCTGGCAACATTGTAGTGGGTGACATGGAGTGATCACGTTTAGAGCGATGATCATGCTCCATATCCATATCGGAGGCATCTGGCAATGGACTGTGCTCCTCCAGCTGGCCACGCATATCGTAGCCATTATGAAGCAACCCACAGACATCATCATCATTGCCAGCATAACCGGCTGTCTCCTCGGCACCAATTTCACCAGCGCCATCGACATCACCCTCAACAAGTTCACCATCAGCATCCATGTCATGATCAAGCTCATCATGATCAATGCTCAATCCCACATGTTGCTCATCCTCGCTATCCAATTGCTCCTCCTTGATTAAGCCCAGACCGAGATGACCATAAGGTAGCGATAAATGTTGCTGTTGTTGGCGTTCGTGTTCTTCCATTTGTTGTTGCAGCTGGTGTTGTTGTTGCTGCTGTTGCTGCAGTTGCTGTTGCAGCTGCAATTGTTGCTGTTGCTGCTGTTGCTCCTCACTAGCCTGATCCACAACACGTTCATGCAAACTGACACCATTGACGAGACTCTTGCGCAAACGCCATGCGAATGTGCGTGAAATGTTCAATTCATTTGCAATGACCGTGGTTGTTGCCTCCCGCAGGATCAGCTGCTTGGCGAGTGCAATCTTCTTGGCATCCAACTTGATGCGAGTGCGTCCCTTGCGCTTGTTCGTCAGGCTGAGTCTGAAAGTAGCAAGGGGAATAGTTTAATAAACAAAGTCCAAGACTCGTCTCCTTTCAACTTTCAGCCCCTTCACTCACTTGCGATTGTTCAGATGCAGTGCACCATTATCTGGTGGCGGTTTGCGTGCTGCCATGCGTTTTGGAAAGTTATTAAACTGCACAATGTTCTGCTTGAAGAGCTGTTGCAATGGCCTGAAAGTGTTCAAGATTTTTATTAAAAAACAGTCTCAAGAAACTTAACTTAAAGCACACTTACATTTTGGCTGCCTTGGAGGGGCAACCGGTGCGTTTGTGCCAGCCCAGGTGATGGCCGGTGGGGAACAGGACGTGGCAATCGGAGCACTGCATGGGACGGCTGTGGAGTTAAGATTAATAAAGTGTTTTCGACTGTTTCTTGTAGTAAAATAGCCTTTGGTCGAAAGTCTCTATATGTTTTCCATTGGGTGTCACGATGATCAGTATTATTGATGCGAGTATTCTCGATAAATCCCATAAAATACTATAATTTCAGTCAGTCTCACTAAAAATAATGAGTTTGGCGTCTTTCCTTTCAATTATAGAAATTAGATATAGCAAACCGATCCCAACCAAAGCTAATAAGCTTATGGAGAATAAGTTATAACATATAGCGTGTGAATTTGGCTAAAAGTCTTTCAAAAGCCCCAAAGTTTTGCACCAAAATTATTAAATCTCTTTGAAGCTACTGCTGCTAGGGTTGATCAGTGTTATAGTAGCCTGATCGCAACCCAAATCGAAACACTTGTTGAAACATATTCCATTAGACAACTATAATAACTAAGAAGAGCTACAGTGGAGCGAGTCGACTGTAAACAACCCCGTACTCCTTCAAGTGCAATTTTCGAACGATTTGTCCTATGGCAGCTCTAGGCTATAGTTGTTCAATCCGCATCAAACTTTGTGGGTATAGTTATACTGGTACCATAAACGTACAGTCTGAATTTGGTCACGATAGCTCTGATAGTTTGAAAGTTGTAGTGTAATGCAAATAGTTTTGTACAATTTGCGAGGGCGTTAGGGGGCGTGGCAAAAGTTTGAAATAAACTTGAGCTGCCTGACGCATAGACGAACTTTCATGCCAAATTTAAAGGCTCTAGCTCTTATAGTCACTGAGATCTAGCTGTTTAAACAGAAGCACAGGAGATGAACTTGACTATATCAACTCGACTGTTGATGCTGCTCAGGAATATATATATATATACTTTATGGGGTTGGCCACGCCTACTGCTGCCTGTTACGCACATTTCGCTGCTGACAAACTTAATATACCCAACTTTTTTAGAGTAAGTGCTCTAAAAACTCTTACTAAACGATATATGGTCAGCTAATGCTCCTATCGCAGCTATATAAGACATAATCAGCTGATCAGAACCTAAATCGGTTAAAGCATAGAAGAGTATATAAACATAGAAGTGTATAAACTCACAAAACGTTTCCACAGTTTCATTCCCATGCCTCTTTTGACTTGTAACCTACGCTGATCAGTCAGCACTAACAACTGGTGACTACGACTCGACCAAGAGAGTGGTCCCCACCCCACTTACGTTTGATTGCGTCTCTTCTTGACGCAGCGACCGCGTCGTATGTGCTTCTCGAGGAACCGCTTGTAGAAGTAAGTCTTGCGGCA
The DNA here is from genome assembly GCA_020829145.1 of Drosophila nigrodunni. Classification (NCBI taxonomy): domain Eukaryota; kingdom Metazoa; phylum Arthropoda; class Insecta; order Diptera; family Drosophilidae; genus Drosophila; species Drosophila nigrodunni. Next base: position 19,757,093 of record JACVCZ010000002.1, on the reverse strand, counting down.
GTTGGTGCACTCGTAGACGGGCCCTGGGGCACCGTGGACACTCTGCATGTGTGCCTTGAGGATCTGTTTCATTTCGAAGACAAGATAACAGTGTGGACACTGGAAGCCACGGACACTGCCAACCGGTGGATGCAACGATGTGTTGCCATTGGTGATGCCATGCAGATCGCTTGCATCGGGGGCTGTGATCATTGTGGCATGATCATCGGATGGTGTTATAAGCTCTATTTCCGGTATCAATGGCAGCGTCATTTCCTCATCCTCATCCTCATCATCGTCATCGCGTTCGCCTACATGATCATGCTCATCATTGGGATTGGCTACATGATGATGGCCATTGGGAAACTTGTTCATACGCTGCTGCATGTACTCCTGCATGAGGCGTATTGAATTGAAGGCCATGTGCTCCGGCATATCCCCATCATCGTGTCCATCCTGCGGCTGTTGATCATCCTCTAGCGGTTCCAGCTCCTCGCCCAAGGGATCCAACAACTGCTGACCATTCACATGACCATTCTGTGCACTTTTCTGCAGCTCATCCGACTCTGCATTCTCCATGGACTCCACCACGTCTTGTGCTTCTGCCTCACGCTCCACCAAAGCTCCATCCGCTTCCACTGCCACTCTGTTCCCATTGACATTCGTCTCCTCCTGCTCCTCCTCCTCGTCCTCTCCATTGTTGTTGTTGTTGTTGTTGTTATCCTCGTCATCTTCATCGTCGGAGCTGCTGCTGCTGCTGGAACTGCTGCCACCGCTGCTGCTGCCACTGCCGCTGCCACTGGCGCTGCTGCTGCTGCTCGCTGCCTGCCTCTGTCGACGCTCGCGATCACGATCCCGATCCCTTTCTCTGCCCGGCACATGTTCCGCTGCCAGCTCCTCCTCCTCCTCCTCCTCCTTGGCTGCATCGCTGGCACCGCTGCCGTGTCCTTCGATCTTCTTGATCAGCAATTGCTGGCGATAAAAGTTATCCGCATCCTCGCACTTCTTTTTGAACAAACACGCCGATATCGCCGTCTTCGCGCAGTTCACGCACACCTGTTGTGGCAAAGTGTCATTCTTTGTGATCTGCAAAAGTTCAAAAACAAATTCATTTAATTTATTTGTGTGTCTTGGTTCTTGAGAAAGACAATAATCATGCAAAATCCCCAACAAAAATACTTAAAAAAATACTTGAAAACTCTACGGAATTCCCAAGAGAAACTAGCAGCAAGCGCACGACTTTTTAATGCCCTGTACTTTGACATATTTTATCATTTTCGCTAGCAGACTTGACTATTTTAGGCCAAATTGTTTTTGTCCTTTGCTAACTTTTATTTTATACTCGACTCTTTCTGTATTTTACATTAAAAACATATTCTTTTAAATAAATTTTAGTATTAATTTTATATTTATTAGCATTATTTCATTTTCTTCAAGTGTAAAAAATTTTTTTTTTTAAATTTAGAATTTTTATTAATTTTACTTTTAAAAAATACATTTCCTACTAAGCTTCCAGTAAATATCATATCTACAAAGCTTTTTTAAACCCAATTTTCTTTTTGCTTTTTAAATTCAAAATTTATGCTTTATAATAAATTTTAATTTTCATTTTTTATCCAAGTTTTGATGTAGTTTAATTTATTTATTACCTTTTTTTTTTCTCAAGCGTAAAAATTATTTTTTTAGATTTAGAATTTTTATTAATTTTATTTTGAAAAAAAATATATTTCCTACTAAGTTTCCAGTAAATATCATATCATAAATTTCTATTTTAAACCTTATTTTCTTTTTATTTTTAAATAAAAACATAAAACTTATATAAAAAAAAAAAATAAAATATATAAAAAAATATAAATTCATTTTAATATTCATTTCTTATCCAAGTCTAGTGTTCATTTAATTTATTTATTAGCATTGTTTCATTTTCTTCTAGTGTAAAAAAAAATTTTTTTTTTAGATTTAAAATTTTTATTAATTTTATGTTTTATAAAAATATATTTCCTATAAAACTTCCAGTTGCTTAAACCTAATTTTCTTTTATTTTGAAAATAAAAATTTATTCTTTAAAATAAATTTCAATATTAATTATTTTTTTTTTTTTTTTTTTTTATCACAAATTTATTTTGCTTTCAATAACTTTAAGGTCTTTCATCAGGTGTACAAATCTTTATACCTTTATTAAAATTTTAACTGAGAATTATTTATTTTTAAAAAATATATTCTCTACTAAATACCTAATAAATATCATATAGAATACTGTATAAAACCTAATTTAAAATTTATATTTAAGCACAAAAATATTAAAGCTTTAAAACTTAGGTATCTTAATTATAGACTGGTACTCTCTTAAAAAACTACATGATATAAAAAACTACATGAATTCGATTACAACCAAAGTATGTGGAAAATTGCAAAATATTTCTCTTTTTTTAAACATTTTTTATATCTTATTTTTATCTATTTATGTTTTTTTAAATAAGCAGAAACTATATTGTATCTATTACCACAACTTTTTATCTAAAGTATTTAATTTTTAAGGAAATAAAATGACATTTACGAGCTGAATGAATAATTTAAAAAGCTCGTAAAATAAAAAAAAGCTTTACTCTAATCAATATAACAATCGAGCGTTAGATACGATATATACCAATTTATATGAAATGGAAATAAAGTATTTACGTAGACGCTTTTGTGCTAGAAAGCGTTCGGTCTATTAGTAATCTTGTTTAAACAAGAATTAGCAGAGCTTTGTAAACATGTACTTATAAATGAACACAGAGAGAGAGAGAGAGATACAAATGTATCTATGTATCTTTGTATCTATAATATGTGCATGTACATGTATTATAGATAGAGATATGTACAATCAGCACGATCCGTTGCGATCTCATATTTCCAAAGACCCCGAAGACTTTGGCCCATTATAACGCAAAAACTACAAATAATAAAAAAATAATGAAAATCATAAAGAAGAAGTTGAAAAATCCAAGAAAGAGAGGGGTAAAAAAAACGTTATAAATAAATAAATAAATACCGAAATAAGCGAATGAGAAAGAAAATGAATAACGAGAAATGAAAAATGAATAAACTGAATAAAAATGAATAAAAACTAAGCTGTGCTCAAATTGAACGGCCAAACCAGAAAACATTTCACATTCAGGAAAAATCGCACAACAACGAACAAAATTATAATAAAACAAATACACAATAAAAAAAGAAACAACAACAACAACAGAAACAGCGAGAAAATAAATACATGAATGGAATGAAATAAAAATGCAAGCGGCGGCAAACTGTTGACGAGTAGGCGAAAGGAGGTGGAAGGTGTGAGGGGTAAAGGTGTAGGGGTGGGGGTAGAAGCGTAAGAGAGTTCCCGTCAACGTCTTCATCTCCTTCATCTACTATTGCCTTTACGTCTTCGTCTTCGTCTCTGTCGCTGTCACCGTAACCGTCATCATTATCATCATCATCATCATCGTCGTCCCGCCCCATTGGGGGCCAACGAACGTCTAAGCCGACTAAGTGAATGAGTGCCATAAAGAGCGAGAGGGAGAGGAATAAAGAGAGCGCAGTACGCTACCTCGACGCTCGTGCTCGCACTCGCACTCGCACTCGGTCTTAGCTTGAAGCTCTCTCAGGCTCTGTGTGAGAGAGAATCAAGTCCGAAGCAACAGCAGCAGCAGTTGTAGTAGAAGAGGAAGAAGCAGAAGAAAAAACGCCAGCACAAAATTGTAAAAGAAAAATTTATGGAATTAAACCAAACATATGAATTATACATTCACATACATACTATGTATGAAATCTGTACATGTGTGTGTGCGTTTGCCTGTGGTTGTTGTCGGTGCGAGAGGCGCGAGTGTAAGCGAGATAGCGACAACGACAAACAAAAGCATTGAAAGCAGCAATTCAAACGGTAAATTATTTTACAAAAGCAGCAAAACGAAAGAAAACTAAATACGAAACAAGAAGTAAGAAATTCCATAAAATCAGAAAGAAAAAAAAACCAACACATATAAAACACACAGCATAATAAAAAAAAATAAATAAAGAGATGGAATATAAAAACATAAAGAATAAATAAATGATTCCTTCGTTAAATATTGTATGCTAAACCCAACGAAGCTCAACTCAACGCAACTCAAACTGAACACACAAAACAAACAAAAACAAAGGCAAAAAGCAAACGAAACGTTTTTATTTGTCTGTTGTTGTTGTGGTTGCTGTTGCTTCGTTTTAATGTCAGTTACTGTGAAAAAGATAAAAATGTTGTGAATTGTGTATATTCTATGAAATATGTTAATAGGAGCGCTATATTCAGTATGTGCACACATACACACACACTAACACCAACACATAAAAGCATACCTCACGTTATGAAGACTTAACTTCTTTGCAACACAGAAAGTGGGAGAGAGAGATAATGACAGCGAGAGAGAAGGGGTGGGGGCTTGTTGTTCTTTGCGTTTGGAATGCACATCATTGGAATGCACTTCATTCCAAATGCTGTCAATTCCAAGCGTTCCAAGCAAAAGCGTGATCAATTCGTCATTTTACAGTTCCGATTTTATTGGAGTCTGAGTAGATCAAAGTCCCGTGTGTATTATAATAATATTTAAAAATTATAAAAGTTACTTAAATAAAAATAGGTCCTTTTATATTTAATCTAAATTTAATTTTTAAAACTATCAGCTTCTATTCAAAAAACTATTAGCTTTCTTTCAAATTTCTAACCCCGCCAAAAATGCAAGTAAAAATCATGATATAGCTCACCTTGACATCCGCCAGTGTTGTGATCTTTTGCCAAATGGAGTCCTCGCCGAATATGGAAATCATTTGCATGGAGTTTGTGTGCGATGTGATGCAAATGCGACATAGTTGTGGATTGCATATCTCGTCGTTGTCCATTTTGAATCAGAGAAACGAATCGGCCAATCACGGCCTGATGATGTACCGCAATCGAGATGATGATAATGATAATGATGATTGTACCGTGATCGTTGTTATCAGCGGTACAGGAATGGTTATTTGTTGTACTGGAATTGGTGGTGGAATCGGCAGTGGAATTGGTGTTGCTTTTGCTGTTGATGGAGGCGTATAAGCAGCCAGCCGGCCAGCCAGCCAGCTGCATGCCAGAACTTCCTATCTGGCGTCTCTGGCCTCCCAGTTACACGCACACACACACACACGCACACACTAGTTGCTCTCTTAACACGCTCTCTTAGTAGCGCTCTCTTGTTTGCGCGCTCTCGCTCTCTGCAAGCTCTTCCTTGCTCCTTGCAATTATCCGCGTTCTTGTTGCGTCGACGACGACATTGGGCGCTAAAAGACTTCCGACTGCTCGATAGTGTTTGGAGTTCAACAAGTGTCAAATCCACAGTCACAATCACAGTCACAGCTAGTATGCTGTTCACTTATTTGTGACCAAATAAATAAATAAATAAATACACACACATACACACACTAACGCAACATCGGACGCCGGAGGAAAAACGGTCACGCGACTGGATTGACGGTGATTTGGGAACTGAAAATGAATATAGAGAACAAGAAACTATTTATTAATAATGAGAAAGACGAACAAATAAATAAATATCTATATAGTATGTATTCTGCGGTAGTTGTTGTTGTTGTATATATTAAAGATGGAGAAAAATACACACACACACACACACACACACAGAGACAAATCAAAGAACAATAAAAAAAAACAAACGTAGACAAAAACTAAATAAATAAAAGTAGGAAAAGAGAAAAAAAATACACACAACAGAAAATTGAAATTCAAGAAAATAAAAACACGCACACAACTACACTGCCGCCACAAACACACACACATATAAAATCGGCCCCTTCATAATCTCCATGCACCCCTCGTTGTCACCTTCAAAGCAACTCAATCTATATATGTATGAGGGGTTATTTTTCTATATTTTATTATTGTGTAGATTCAGAAACAACAAGAACAGCAAAAGCAACAACAACAACAACGGTAATACAATTCTTACTGTCGTAGCTACACACACATACACGCACGTAAAGATACGAACTTGATACACACTAACACACACACACACGAACGCAAACGTAAATAAAATTACACAAAAGAAAACAAGTCGAAACTAAAAAAAACACAAAACTTAAAAACATTCACACACACATACACAAAGCTAGTAAGCAAGAGCAAGAGAGACAGCGACATACAGAGAGAAGCAAACAAATAAATAATAGCAAAAATCGTAACGAAACGAAATAAAATAAACTCTATGAAGCCGGATGACGTCTGGGCAAGTACAACTTGTTGGCCAACGAGGGGGGTTGGTGGGATGGCATGGGAGAACGATGAGGTGAGGTGAGGTTAACCGCCACAGAAACTACAACGATAAATTCATGTTCTCCCCATTTGCGTTATGTGCTCTCTTACTCTCTCGCTCTCAGTTACTCCATATAGATATCTAGCTGAATCTCTCTCTTGATAAACATGTGCACGTGTGAGTGTGTGTGTGTGTGTGTGTGTGTGTGTGTGTGTGTGTGTGTGTGTGTGTGTGTGTGTGTGTGTGTGTGTGTGTGTGTGTGTGTGTTGTAAAGGGTAAGCAAGGACGGTCAAAGGAAGCACAAGTGGGAGCAAAGCAGAAGGAGGAATAAAGAAGTGAGAGCAACAAACACTACGCAAAAAGCCAAGGGCAATGCATCCTGGAATAAACTGAAGGCAATGCCGAATGCAAATGGCAGTGTGTGTGAGAGTGTGCGTAAACGCATTACTGTGTGTGCGTAGAGCTTGTTGCTTTTAAAAATAAAACGCATTAGCGAAAAAAATATTAAAAGCTCAAAATAAATAAAGATAAAAAAGATTTTGAAAAACTTATGTACTTAAAATAAATTATGTAAAATATATATAAAAACGGCAACGACACACTATAAAATGCTAATTTTAATTCGATGAGTAAGACAAAAAACAAGTGATTCAGGAATGTGAACTAAGCTGAACCAGTTCAAATGACAAAACAACTTCTTGTACTATTCTCAAATGATGAAAATCAAACACAGTGCAACAACATTGAGAGAGAGAGAAGACCGAACGCACATGAAATACAAGCAACAAAAAAAAAACACACACACAGCAGAAAGAAAAACAACAACAAAAATGGCAAAGTCAAATTTGGATGCGCTTGCTCCGAGATCGTTTGCTTGGGGATTGCGATGAAAAGAAGAAGGAAAAATCATAAGATCTAGAAAACTGCAGTTCACCCACCCTCCCACAACACTACCAACCATATTCCCTCTCCTTTCAGCCATTAACATTCATTGTGTGGTGTACATGTGTAAGTGTATGTGTGTATGTGTGTGTGTGTCCATGTCCAAGTCGAGTCTGCAAAGCTCAGTTTGAGTCTTTTGTTTAGAGTTTAAAATAAAATTAAATAAAATTGAAACCATAGTAAAAAAAAAAACAAAAACAAAAGCAGCAAAAAGCAGCACAATAATAATAATAATAACAGCAACGACCAACAACAATAAAAACCACAGCAAATACAACATGAACATAGCTGTCCGCTGTCGACGTCGCTGTTAACGTCAACGTTAACGTCGCTCGCGGTTTACATATGAGGAAATATTACAATTTAGTATAACAAAAACCAACACGAACAAACCAAAAAAATGCATGGACATGGATAATAGCAGACAAAGAGCAAACAGCGGTAGCAGCAGCAGCAGCAACAGCTGCAGTGACTGCGGCTACGGCAGCGCAGCAACTACTGCCGGCCAGACAGTTCGGCGTACGCTGCTAAGAGCGCCAACTGAGAGCCAAAGAGAGCATAAACACTGCAGCAACATCAGCAGCAGAGCAGCAGCAGCGACAACAACAGCGCCTTGATACAAAATAGTAATGGCAGAAAAGTCAAGAAACTCAACATTTTTTCTCTTGTTGCTGTTTTTGTTGTTGCTATTTTCTGTTTCAGTTGCTGTTCCTGTTGGCCCGTTGCTTTAGTTATTTATTTTGTTTTTTTTTTTCCAGTGTGCTAAAGTCGAAGTGCCCAACCGACAACTATTAAAAGAAAAACAACAAAAAGACGAGAAAAACAAATACACGCTACTTACACTTACTATCCATATCCATACATAACTACAATACACATGCAACACTTAATATGTACGCGAGCCTGTATGTGTGTGTGTGTGTGTGTATTTATGCATATTTGTGTGTGTGAGCGCACGTACATTTAATACTTAACTCAACTCTTGTGTTGTCGTCGTCGTTGTTGGTCTGTGTGCTTTAACTTTTTTTTTATTTTATTTAGCTATTGTACAGTTCCACAGAAAATTTATACAACGCACGGACGGTGACTGGCTCTTAAGGCTGGTAAGCATTGGAGTGTGGAGTGGGGGGCAAACAGTGGGAAGGTGGGAGGTAGGAGGTGGGGCTGGTGTGAGAAAGAGAGAGCCAGAGAGAGAGAGAGAGAGGTGGTGCTACGTACAATTTAATATTTGTGAGCATATTTGCGGACACAAGAACAAGCGAACAGAGAAATGAACAGAACACGAATATACACACACACACATACATACACATGCATGGAACATAGAACATAGAAAAAACAACGTCTGAAGACTTGAAGAACACAAGACGTCGCAAAGCGACTGAAGACAAAGTTGGCGCACTGATAGATGTGCACACACACACACACACACACACACATGCAGTTTATGTGTATGTGCGAGCACTAGATAAATTCTAAACGCTGTCGTTGACTTAGAAAGTATCTATTATCTATTAAAGACGCAGTTGCGAATCTCCACACAGCATAACTGTAAACGACAGTCTACGCTAGTGACGAAAGCAGTTCAAGTATTAAGCTTATCTCAATATGAGCCAGTAATGTCCTTAATTGCTTGCTAATGCCTGTCAAAAGTAACTTTTGGAATGTAATTTTTTTGTATCTTTTCGAAAACATGTACAGCATTTTTGAAACAATAATAATTTTTTTAGTCACAAATTGATTTTTAATCAAGTTTTAAATTATAAAATTATTAAAATTTAAAACGAATTTAAATTTTTTTACTTAATTAAGTTGTTTTGTCATTTTTAGAGACACATAAAAAATAGCCAAAATTTTATAAGCTCAACAAAAACTTAAAAAAATATATAAAATTTGTAAATTCTGTAAAAATAATTTTGATGTCTCAATTTTTTACGTTTTTAGTCGCATTTTATGCAATTAAAATTTATTTCAATCTAGCTATTTATGCGCTAAATGTTTATAAACACAATTTAATAAGTTTTTAATACAACAAAAAAATAATATTTTCTATTATTTCTATATTAAGTGGTCCTAAGTTAATTTTAAAACAATTTCAACTTCAATAAATATTTTTAGCCTTTTTTTAATAAAAATTTGAATTGAACTTTTTATTTAAAAGCAATCCGATGTCTGCCCTGCCAAGCTAGCCACCTGCAAACCCAAGTTTGAGCCACTTTCAGTTTGAATTTCACAATAATCCGGCAAATAAAATAATTTAGCCATAATAAAGCTACGCTTATGCTGTGGAAAATCGTTCAAACTGCTAGCTCTACACATTTGGAAGCAGTCAAAAATGGGTGTAAGTGATTAAGCAGATTTTAAACTTCCAATTGCTCTTAAATTGAACCCAATTAAACCAAGTTAATTCTAGTTAAATTCCCAAAAAATTAATTAAGCAATTAAAAAGTATGTACAATTAAAGGGAAATGGTTTTTATTTAGTACAAATTATGAGGGTAATACGCAATGTTCCATTAATAATTCAATTCGATTTATTGATTCAGCAATAAAATATATTTTGAATGGGTAATTTGTATTTAGCTTAGTCAAAGATTAATCTACTTTATGGTGGTGGGTTTTATATTTTTTTATTTTATTTTTTTTTGATAGAGCATTACGATTTCGATTTCGTACAGTGCGTGGTAATTACAAACTCACGACACAGCGTGAACAATAATTTACATGTACTTGCTATAACAATGGGTCCGGAAGAAGAGCGAAGACTCCTAAAAATATACATAAACAAGCAGATACTATACACATACATATATATATATATCATTATATATGATATGGTGACTGGAGCTACAAAGATACAGATTAAGAGAGAGAGAGGTGGGGGGAAAGGGATGGAGACTCTGGAAATTCAACACCTACAATAACTACACTTGTGTATTTACACACTCTCACACACACACACACACACTCACACATTTATCTGCACGTAATCGTATATCGGAAGACCTAAAGATTGACAATCGCATCATGCGTTATACAAGGTGTGGCTCTCCATCTCCACATCTCCACCTTCACCGGCTCAAGCAACGCCCCCAAAAACAAAGTAAATGAAGAAACAATTTAAAGACAATGAAAAATGCTTAAAACATTCAAATCGAAATCAGTATTGACAGAACTTGGAAAAATTTCTAGAAACAGCTGGAGTTTTTGTAGGAAAATACTGCAAGAAATTTTACAGTTTTTGATAAGAGTTATTATATTGAATTTGATTTTTAATGCAATAAAGTAATAAAAAAATATATAATTTATAACATTAGCATGAAATGTAACTTTAGCTCAAGTTACCAAATATATTATTACAAAAAAAAAAAAAAAAAAAAAAAAAAAAAAAAAAAAATTTAATTTCTCTGATTTTGTCAGCACATGTCCTCATTTAATTCTTTAATTGTTTCATTATTTTACTTAATAATTTAAACCATGTTTTTTTTTAAGGTTCATTTAGTTTTTTAATTATTTTACTTAATAATTTAAACCAGTTTTTTTTAAGGTTTTCTTTAAGTTTGACAAGTTTTTATGAATGTACTGGGGTTATGTTAATTTTAAAATTTTTATTAAATCCTATTTAGGCTGCTTAGTAAGCAATGCTTACCATAAAGGCTTGAATTTTACCCATTTCTTGATATTTGAGGACTTTTAAGGTATTTAAATTGCCTACAAATCTTTTATACTAAGCCGTAATTTTTGCATATTTTTTTTGGGCATAGTAGGAGGCGTGGCTTTAGACAGACTTCCAGTTCTTTATATTGCTTATGCTACTCAGTTTTAAGTCAGCCACACATACAGGGCTTAAAAAAAAATTTGGCTTATTTTTTTCTTACAAATTTAATACATTATTAACTTTAAAGCAATTTATTAATTTTATTATTTTACTTGAATTTTTTTAATTTACTTATTATTATAAAATTTTATTTTAATTTATTTATTAAAAAATTGTATTTCAATTTATTTATTAAAAAATTGTATTTCAATTTATTTATTACTATGTTATTTCAATTTATTTATTACTATTTTATTTCAATTTATTTATTACTATGTTATTTCAATTTATTTATTACTATTTTATTTCAATTTATTTATTAAAAAATTGTATTTCAATTTATTTATTACTAATTTATTACTATTTTATTTCAATTTATTTATTACTATGTTATTTCAATTTATTTATTACTATGTTATTTCAATTTATTTATTACTATTTTATTTATTACTATTTTTTATTTTTTATTAAAGTTTTTTAAATAGGTATTTTGAAAACTTTAAAGAAATTCGATTTTTTTTTTTTCGATTTTTACCTTAAACAAGCATAAATTTTAGCCTAAATCTGCTTAAAAGAAGTTCGCACTGCTCCCTAAAAAATAAGTTGCCTGAGAGAATGAATCACTTAATATAAATAAATAAATAAAACATGTTATGTATAAACTATTTTGCACGCTAAGCACTAATTTGCTACGTAGTACGTACCGCATATCGAATGATATTCAATCGCTGATCAGCAAAGACTTGTACCAAAATTGTGTAAACATTTTCCAAATAATAACAAAAATAAAAAAAAAAACAACTTTTGGTTTATTATTTCGCAAAGTACTTACAAAAAAATCAAGGGGAAATACATATAAACATTTAAATTAATTCTTGAGAAATCGAAAATGGATATGAGAATACGTGTATAAAAAATAAGTAGAAGAAGAAAACGAAATTTGAATGCAAGTAAAAGAGAGCAATAAATGGAACTTAAGACTGTCTATATAACTATCCCTTATAACTGAATATATAAATTGGAATGCGTTTAAAGCAAGCCAAAAATAAACATTGCCTGATATAATGACAATTATGATTATATACTGATGACGACAACGATTATGTTTGCCATAATAATGATGATGATGATGATGCTGGAACGTAGGATGCCAAAGAGCGAAAAAAAGAAACCAAGATAAACAAGAAGTAGAAGTGGAAGAAGCAGAGGAAACAAAAGTTAAGTTCCACAACTACCTCGGCGTAACCGCTCACAAAACAAATGCGTGTGTGGGCGGTGGGTGTGTTCTCAAGAGTAAAGGGTGAGAGCCACAGAGTGCACAAGAGCGAGAGACAAGAGCTGACAAGTTTAAAAAAAAAAAACCAAAACTAGACGAAAAACTTGGCAATGGCAAGCGACGGCACTAAAGATAAGCACACAACGACAACCATGAACTGGCAAACTAGGAATGAAGGAAGCAGCGTAAAGGGGAACCAAAAATAAGAGAACAGGAACGAAGCGCATAAAAAGAAGCAGCCGCATAGACAAGTTTATCCCAGCAGGTAGGCAGGCAGTCAGCAGACAAGAGAGTGGGGGGAAGATGATGCCAGCCAGCGAGTCCTCTCACCCGATTTACCTATGCACAGATATTTCTACGTGTAAGTATGTGTGTGTGTGTGTGTGTTTGCGTGGAACTCTCCACCCAGTTCTCAGCCCCAACAGCAGCAGAACCAGCAGCATCACAAACATCATCATCATCATACTCATCTTCATCATTATTGTCGTCATTAATGCAACGCAATGCAAAGTTAAACCGCAAGCAAACGACTGAATGTCGCACTTGGAATGCCCTAACCTACATACATACACCTATACACACACATACTTATACACAACGTTTACAAAGCAATAACAACGGCAACCATTATAAACAAGCAGCAGCAACAAAGTAGAAACATAGAAAGCCAAAAACATACAGAAAAAAAATCTTTCTTTCTTTTTTTGTTATTTTGCTGTTGCATTTCGTTCTTGAGCTGTTTGAGCAAGGTTTGAGCACATATCAAACATATTGAGTAACGAAAGAGAGAGAGAGAGAGCGCGTAAGAGTAAAAGCGTAAGAGCGTAATACACGTGCAATAAATGCAATTACCGCATGCAATGTGCGAATGTATTGGTGACAAAGAGCGCAGGAGAGCGTAACAGAGTGCATATCTTTGTGCGAGAGAGAGTCATTGAGTGTGTTTAGGCATGTTTTATACTGTTCATATGTGTGCAATCAGTTGATAAGGCCATTGTAGTATGATCTTATCTTTTAAAACATTGTAGTTATTTAAAATCACTTCAAGTTGAATACTAAATAAATTAATATTTACACAAAAGCAATTTATCAACTTTTTTTTATGAAACCGACTAAATGCACCTGTTCAACACAAAAGTGAGCGTATGAGAGCTTCGGTGTGCTGCACAACTAAAAAAGTCTCTTTCCTTCTTATTATTTTATGCGTTCACAAAACTTGAGCAGCAAAAACAAAAACGAACATTTTCTGTATACGCGTCGCAGTCGCAGCGCAGTCAACTTTGCTGTTACCGTCACTGTCGCAGCCAGCGACGCTGTTTGTTTGAACGGCGTGCTGTTTTATGTGCTTGGTCTCGCACCTCCTCCCTTCAACCGACCCCACTGATCATACTGCTTGCAGCGTGCTGCTGCTGCTGCAACCGCGATGACGACGTCGACGTCGACTGCGACTGCAGCGTATAAGTTGCTGCACTTACTGTTGTTGTTTTATTCGTTTTCTTACTGCACATATATTTTTTTTCTTTCCATCATATGCATTTTTATGTGCGTGTGAGTCGACGACGTTTTTGTCTATATATGTATGTATGGATGTGTAAATGTGTGTGTGTGTGTGTGTGTTTGCCTCGGATCAAATTTGTTGAATTGTTTATTTAGTACGCTGTCGTTGTCTTCGTTGTTGGCGTTGTTGTTGTTCGCGTGTATTTTTTTTCTTTCAGTTATTGTTATTATCGTTAGTTGCAGTTGCATTCGCTCTCATCGTCGTCGTTGCTTGTTTGCTGCTTCGTTTGCTCATTCGCCTCTGCGCATTCCATCGACATTTGCCGTCTCTTTCGTTTTTGGTATTTGTAAATTACATAAATTGTCTTGGACTATAAATTACGGGAAGATTATTATGGATTGCTGCTTTGGTGCTGCACATGTACATGTATGTATGTGAGTGTGTGCGTGTGAGAGTGAGAGAGTATGCAATGTGTATGTGAGTATGTAAGTGTGTATTTGTATTCACGTTGTTGTTGTTGTTGATTTTGTTGGCTTGGTTTTGGTTTTTAGTTTTTGATTTGCTTGCATCGATGAAACGAATGCAAAAAAACCACAAAACAACAACAACAATGGTGTGTGAGTGTGTGTGTGTGTTTTTGTATAGAGATCTGCATTTAATGATACTCTGTAGCTACATACACATGCACGTATGTTTGTATGTGTGTGGCTTAAACAGCCATCAACTATGCGACCACTTAGATACGTACTGAAGGTGTGTATGTTTGTGTGCGAGTGTAGCTGACTCAAAGCGTCGAGGATGGAAATGGATATGGTAATGTTAAATAGCGAGTTTTTTTTTTCCTTTATTTTTCTGCATGTGTCGTAAAATGCCAAGCGTTGGAACAGACAAAGAAAGGCAGAGCAAAAAGGATCATTAAAAATGGCTAAATGTGAACAGCAGACAAACACTATGCGCCAGAGTGTAACAGAAATATATATGTATGTATGTATGTATGGCAAATGAGTGCACTGCTCCCTTAAATAGTCGCGCCCTCTCTCTTTGGTCGTGTTCTTATCGTTCCAATAAGATTTGCAAATTCCACTTTAATTGGATCTTAGCATACACAAGGTCTTAATAAGTACTCAATTGTTTAAAACTGATTAATCGATGACCAATTCGATGTATTTAACAAATAATTCATTATTTCATCACAGAAATTTGCAGTTATCAATTATTTGTATTATATTTTTTCTACTCGAGGTCATTGAGCTGTAAAAATACGCCATATTGAATACTACTACGCTTTAAATAAATTATAATTTCAAACTAAAAGTTTCTCTGCAACTAAATTCGTATGTACTAGGAAAGAAAAAAAAAAAGTTTCCACTAATAATAATACAACAAAATTTCACTTAATTCAATTTAATATTGTATGCACTTGTGTTAGTGTGTGTTTCTGTCGGAATGTGTGTGTGTGTGTGTGTGTGTTTGTGTGAATATAACTATACATTTACTTGTACAATTCGTTTTAACTTTATCATGTGGGTGATCAAATGCGAAAAGAACAATAAACAAATACATAGACACCAAAAAGTTCTCTTCACATTTCTTTAAGCATTATCAACGTAATCTCTGCCTCTGCCGCTGTCTCTGCCACTACTTTGTTGCTGCTGCCGCTGCTGCTGCTGCCGCATGCCAAGCACACGCAAAGACACACCGAAAGAGCGAGAGAAAGAGAGGGAGCGCACTGATTTAACGTAACTATTCCAGTGGCTCAACTCAAGTGAGCATAGTTAATAGCAAATAGCAATAAGAACTAGCGAAAGAGGCAAAATAAAAAAACAACAACAACAAGACCGGGGCCAAAATACACACACACACACACATATGGAGAGACAGATATTTACGCACTCATACAGCGAACGACAGCAGTAATAATAACAATAATAAATTGAAGAGTTAAACTAATAACGAAATATGCATACATACACACATTCACGCACACATTCATATCTATATCTCAAATATAGTGTTTGTATGTAAAGTAAACGTCGCTCATACATATGCATACATACATATATATACATACCTTTATTTAGTCGAAATTGCTATTTATTTTCTTCTTCTTTTTTGCCGTGCCTATGGTTTTCTTGCTCTTGCTGTTATTATTACTTGTATTGTTGTTTTTGTTTTTGTTACTGCTGCTGCTGCTGCCGTTGTTACTGCTGTTGTTCTTGGCGTTGTTGTTATTTCGTCGTCTCTTTTACTTATTAGTTTTTCACACAAAACAGAATCAAATTGGAATGTGTAAAGTTGCTTTATTGTTCGTGTTCGTGTATTGTAGTATGCACACACATACTAAACATATACATATAAAGCCATGCATATGCTTGTAAATGAATATGTATCCCATGTAGTAATTTATGTTATGTGCCGTTATATCTTTTGCTCTTTCTGCTTACATAAATTTCGTTGACAAATCGTTGTTCGTCGTCTTGCGATTGCAATTTTCATTTGTTCTGCACATCGGCGTAATTATTGCACATTTAGTTTGTCAGCTTTATGGAATTTATAAAAACTCTGACAGTGGAAAATAACAAACCAAAAAAAAAAAAAAAAAAACAAAACAGAACAAAATTTGTAAAAACACAACGCACAAAGTTTAAGCTAATTAAGCTATTTTTATTAACTACACATAAAAAAATGTAAACACAACACAGAATGCGTTATTGTTGCTGCTGTTGTTGTTGTTGTTATTTTGTATTTGTTGTTGTCGTTCTTGTATTTATTGAATTGTTTCGAGTCAAACTACGCCAACTGCGACGCAGCAGCGCAAACACACAAGAGACGTCCGTTCACGGCAAAAATCCAACAAGACAAAACAAAACAGAAAAACAAAAAACATCAGCACATGACGACCAAGGCCTATAAGGTGCCGCTCAGCTCTCTCAGCGAGCAAGCTGAGCTCTCTGAGAGCAGAAAGCATGCACTGCTCATGACGTCACACTTTCAAAACTATCGGCTTTATTATAAAAAACATTTATCCCTGTATGAAATATATTAAACTAATTTGTAGCATGTTTTCCACAACTATTTATTTCACATACAAAGTGTTGTAACTTCCCCATGATGTCATTTAACATCTTATAGCTGTACTAAATAATTTATGACAACATTCTCTCAATTCGACGCTTGGCGCAACCTTGTAATTTGGTGTTACTTTAAGATGTGGCTGTTAACTCACTGTTGTGCTCGCATATAACTGTTAATAGCGCGGTTTCAAGCGTTACATTTGTTGTTCTCAGCTTAGAACTTTAGGGTACGACTAATCTTGATATCGATTGTCATTTTAACAGTTTATGTTAACACGCTGGAAATAAATATTTATGCAAATATATATGTTTCACTTTTTTTCCTGTATATTATATGACTTCGAAAATTCCAAGATTTTATTTAATAGAAAACCAGTTAAAAAACAAATTCAAATAAATTACAGTAGGCTTGAATCGATTGCATATTTTGATATTTCGATATATTTGTGAAAACAAAGCTTTTTCTTTGACTGTTAAGAAGGAGTCGTTTTTAATTAAATTATAAATTTAGACAGCAGTAATAATTGCATTCATGTGATGTTTTATTTAATAAAAATTAATTAATAAGATAAATATTGTAATCGATAGACAGCATGGAAGCAACCGTGTGCTAAATTTACGTTGCAACCTTGCCGGCTAGATTTTTGACAATTGGAAGTCTCCCAACTGGAAGTCGTTGAGAGCAATGAGAGGCGATTGAGTAAATTGAGAGTAGCGCACTTCCACGCGAAATATTGGTGCATGCGTGTTTGTGTGTACGTGCATGGGCAAAGTGTATCGTGGAAATGCTTCCCATCAGAATTTGGAAGTTTTTTCCATATTGATTAGTTATGTCGCTTTTGTTGTTTACTCGCTACATTTTTTTGGCCAGTTAAATTGTGTGTGTTGTGTTTTCCCCCAAATACGCGGCAAAAAAAAATTTGCTAAAATATTGCAAGAAAATTTTGCAATTTGGCCAAACACAAAAGCAGCGCGCTTAGAAATAAATAAGAAAAAAAGAAAGTAAATAAGAGGAAAGAATATACGACATATACATATATAAAAAAGAAAAAAGTTAAGGCGAGAAACTCAAGAGGAAGAGGAGCAAACAACGACAACGTAGTGGAGGAGGTAACGGCAGAGGCAGAAGCAGAAGCAGCAGAGCAAGAAGTGGAAGAAGAGGAAGAAGCAGGAGAAGAAGAAGACGGTGCAGAAGTGCAATCGATAGGCAAATCCCATCGAAATCGCGACCCAGCGATCATACAAACCCTCGATGTCCGCGGGTGTGGGAGGCGGCGGAGGTAGCATAACAACAACAAGCACAGATCATCATAGCCGTTTATATTTTCTAAATTCACCAACAACACCGTTAACCGCCCGCGATTCGTTTTTCATAAAACCAGAATACCTCAACTATGAGAATCCCATGCACCATTTGTACCCAAGCAATCGGGGACTTATAGAATATAATAATTATACGACAACAGTTGCGGCTGCTGCGGCTGCGAGTGCAAGTACAGGTGTTGCTGCTGCTGCCGCTGCTGCTGCTGCCGCCGCTGCATCTATTAGTAGCAACAACAATAACAACAGTAGTAATAGTAACAACAACAACAACAATAGCAGCAGTACAAGCAACAATAATAACAGCAGCAGTGAGAACAGCTTCCAGCCACAAACGAATAATCCGCAACAACATCCGCAGTCACATACGCAATCACATTCGCATCCGCATTCACAGCAGCAACAACATTCGCAGCAACACTCACAGCAGCAGCAACAACAACAGCAGCAGCAACAACAGCAGCAACAACAACAACAGCAACATCCCCTGCATCATCATTTGTCAACGGGCATCGTTGTCACCGGCGTTGCACTTGGCCATCAATCGTCACGTGCCCAGAAAGCAGCGCGACGACGCAGCAACGAATCAGTGGAGGCAAGAGAACGTCGATTGGAAAGGAACGCGGCAAGGATGCGAGATAAGCGATCAAAGGAATCGGAGGCGGAATATCGCATGCGTTTGGCAAAAAATGCTGAAGCGAATCGTGTGCGACGCCAAAACGAAAATGAAGTACAAAGAACCCTAAGACTGATGAAGAATGCGGCCAGGCAGCGACTGCGTCGCGCCAGCGAGTCAAACGATGAGCGTAAGAAGCGTTTGGCCAAAGCAGCGGAGAGAATGCGTGTCTCGCGTGCGAGTGCGCCCAAGGTGATCAAACCTCCGCTCGAGGATCGGCTCAAGGGATACTAAAGGGAAAAAGAGAGCAGCAAGAGAATGGCATGGAATGAAACGTGAACGGAAACAGGACAGAACATAGCTGGCACTTGGAGCTGGCTCCAGCAAAATGATCCAGTGTTGAACCAGAACAAACAGAAGACACATCCACACACAAACACTCACACACCCACACACAACACAGACAGACCGAACAAATCCAGGTAAAATCTAATTAGACATCATCTTATCAGAACCACCCAGGAAACGTACACAAAGCGAGCTAGAAGAAAAAGGAGCAGCAGAAGCAAAAAGAGGAAGAGGGAGAGAGAGAGAGAGAGCGAGAGGGAGAAACTCTAGCTGCATTTGCACATGAGTGTGCAAGGAGCAACGTCATCAACGTCGTCGTTTTAGACAGCAAAAAAAAAAGAAAATATTTAAAAAAGAAAAAACATAAAAGAAATGCGAAAAAGAGAGAAGCAGGATATAAGAAAGCAAGCAAAACAAAACAGCTATAAATAATATATATTGTATACATAAAGAGACAAAAAAAAAAAAAAAAAAAACAAGAAAAAAGAAACAACATATAACATTTACATAGTGAGAGCGCAACAGAGAGAGGAGGATGCAGAAGAAAACGATAAACGAAAATCCAATTGAGATGCGTATCAGGCATATTGGAAGTTAGAATTTGCAAGATCTTCCGAAACTGGAAGCTATACAGAATAGAAAACACAAAACAAAAAAAAAAAAACCAATGGCACTTTTTTTTTATTATTTTTTTTATATACATACAAACTATGTAGAAAGTGTCGCTAATTTTTTTTTTTTAAGTTAAATTAACAAAAACAAGATGAAGTAAAAGAAAACAAAAAAAAAAGTATTTTTATAATGCATGCATTATATTCTTACGATATGTATATATACATATATATATATGCATATATATAGTTATATACACACGGAATATTATATAGATACACACACACACACACACAAAATGCCTAGAAAATAGTCATGTGTAAATGTATGCACGTCACTCAAAGCACACACCCACAAGCACATACACACACATGTCCACACTCACACACGCACACATGTCAGCCAGACACACATGAGCGGGACGCACACACACAATGTGCAAGCGAGCGAGCGAGTAAGAGTGAGAGCAAGCAAAAACCACCCAAAAAAAGCAATGCAAAAAGAAAGTCAACTTCATCCCCAAAACATACATGAACACAGAACAAACACACACACACGCACATGTGTGCACGCTCACATGTGTGTGAGAGTGCTCGCATATGTGTTGTTATTGTACACACCCACAGGGTGGCTCAATGACAACAACAACAAATTGGCCGGACCAATTGTCATATTCGAACTGCATTTGCATTCTTCCAAATGGCAAAAAATAAAGAACGAAAGAAGGAAAGCAAAACGAAAAAAAAAAACAATATTCGTGCCGTAAGCTCTCGTTGGGCAGCAACAGGTGCGACATCTATCGGTTATTAAACGCAAGCTGCCGTTGCCAGGCAAATATCAAATTCAAGACGACATTCTACACTCAAACCGGCCGGTCCCCGACCCGGCACCCACTACCAACGCCCACTACACCACACCCAAAATTAAATTGATAGAAAAAGAAAACAAAAAACTGATATGTCGTGTGTGTGCGTGCGCTTTGCTTAAACTGTAATTGAACAACAGCAATCCATACATGCAGGATTAGTACACACACATGCACACTCAAACACATGCATGCAAGTATACATACATATGTGTGTATGTGTTCACACTCCCAACACCCCTGCTCCTTTCCCGACCAATAAGCAAGATCTAAACACAAACACAATTTTTTTGCTATACATAAACACACACACTTAAACAAATAAAAAAAAAATTAATATAATATTTAAGTTCTAGTCGAAATTTCAAATTGTTTTTTTCTTAATCTTTTTACCCCAAAATTGCTTTGATGTAATATTATGAAATAAATTTTATGTAATTGTAATAATTCTATGTACACTAAAAAAAACAACAACAAGAACACACGAACAACAACAAGAAAACACAAAAAGCAAACGAAAAACAAAAATGAATACTTGAATAAAGTTGCATTCACAATTTTTAAAAAAAAAATTATCAAATTGTTAAATTTTTTTTATTGGGCTTATTTGAATTTCTCACTTATCGTTAATTTGCCCGCGCTTCAACGAGCTGCAGGCAATATTTATCGAAATTGCGCGCAATCTTAGCGATAGGCATTTTGTACTGGAAACTCGTCGTTTATCGCTGCCGATGATACATGTGTATACACACACACACGCACGCCATCCAGTTTCCATCCAACTTCCAGTTGTATTTATTTTGTGTTAATGTGTTGTTGTGTGCGTTGGTACAGAAAACGGGCAGAGCATTTTGCTTGCCGGAAATTTTAGCGCGTTTTTTTTTTATACATACATGCATTGTAAAAGAAATAATTAATTTGCAAACAATTGATGGAACTCTCGTTGTGTTGCATCGAATAAACAATTTGTGAAATATGTGAAGCTAAATGCTTGAATATGGCAAACAATGATTATATATTAATATGCATATGCGGTGAAAATAAATTTCAATAGGCGAATCGAATTGCACACATACAGTGTGTGCGTGTATGTGAGTATTGGTGTTGCACACACACGCAATGCCGACAAATTAAAGCGGCAAAACAAAGTTATTTGCACTCGAGTGAATGCAACAATTGTTTTCAAAAATTGTGTTTCAAAATATTTATAAAATACATATATTCTAAATACGTACGTACAGATACACTTACATATATATATACCTATATATGCATGTATGTATGTATATACGAAGGTGTGTGTAGTGCTTTATGTGTGTGTGAGTGAGTACATGTTTGTGTGTGTGTCGTATCGCGTATGGCTGCAAGTAGATGTCTTGAAGTGTGAGCGAGTCAGCGAATGTGTATGTGTGTGTATATATAATCATGTGAAAAATCGATTGGAAGTCACTGGAAACCGTATAGTCATTGGAAGGCTCAGTGGCGGCGGTTGCGGCGCCAATTGTCATTTACTATCAAACAAGAAGAAGAAACGTGCGCACGCACCAAAAGTAGCCACCAAAAATATAGAAAAGAGCGAAAAAAAATAGAAAAAAAACAAGTAACGATAATAAATTTCAATGCGAGCACGCGAACGTAAATTTTGAACAATTAAAAGAGCGAAAACAGCAGCAGCCGATAAACAAAATCATTAAGAAAAGGAATCGAAACGAAACGGAAAAAATTGCAACATTTGCAGACTGTATAGTGAAAGGTGCGCAATACGTTTAGCTAAGACGCAAACCATATGTGTGTATGTTTGTGTGAGTGTGTGCGTGCATGTGTGTGTTATTTCCAATTGTTGTTACCATCTCCATATGTATGTGTGTATGAATGATTTTTGACATTTGCATGTGCAGGCGGCGACGGCGACAGCGACATCGGCGCGAGGCAACACTGGCCAAAGAGAGAAAGAGAAAGAGCGAGAAAAGAAAATTAGCTGAGGCAGCGTCATCAGACAACTTTTAGAAGCAAATTGCAAATTGATTGACAACCAAATAAAAAGAAAATTTATTAAACAACAAGGGGAAACAAAATTGATGTGCAAAGCAGAAAATTAAAACAGACAGTGATTGTGAGAGAGAAAGAGCAAGTAGCGCGACGGTAAGAGAGTGCAAGTGTATGTGTGTATGGGAAAGAGAGGGAGAGAGAGAGTAGCATCATCAGCAGCAGCCAAAAGTTATTAAATAAAAAAGCAAAAAACAGAGACAAATAAACAATTGCAAAAAATAAAAAAAATATATATATATATATATATATATATATGTATATAAATATATTTATATACACATATATATGTGTGTGTGCGTGTGTGTATATACATAAATACATAACAAATTATTTATTTATATAGATATATGTATGCACATAGACGGCGGCGATACCGATTGCGATAACGATAATTCGGCGAATTTCTTTATATAACCCACACACACGAACACGAAGAACTTGCGAAGCAACAAACAAAACAAAAAACGACAACGTAAGGCAAACAACAACAACAACTACAAAAAGGGTAGCAAAAGGAAGAAGGCAACAATTGAATAGACAGAGGCAAGAAAAACGAAAACGGCTGTTAAATGCGGCGAACAAAACGCCAACGTTTTTGTCGTCCCAGCAGCAATAGTAGCAACTGTTATCGATATCTTCACGAGGACAGGGATACGTTTATCGATTATTGTTGTTGACTGGCGGAAGA
Organism: Drosophila nigrodunni; assembly: GCA_020829145.1. Taxonomy (NCBI): domain Eukaryota; kingdom Metazoa; phylum Arthropoda; class Insecta; order Diptera; family Drosophilidae; genus Drosophila; species Drosophila nigrodunni. The sequence goes on along the minus strand of JACVCZ010000002.1, from coordinate 19,733,699 downwards.
GGCGACATCTGAAGCAACCAACAACAACAACAACAGAAAGAAAATTAATTAAAGCAACAGCAACGAGTTGACGACGAAGAAGACGACGACAATTTCGATTGTTGTTTAGGTTTTTTGCAAAATAATGGAACCAGATCCCAATGGGATAAAGATAGAGCCGACACTAGAACATCATCAGCAGCAACAGCAACAACAACAATACGCGCATGTGCTGGCAATAGACGGTCCAAATGCTCGCTTACTTATCGATCAATCAGCGCTGTTGGTACCACTGTCGACCCATCAGCAGCAACAATTGCAATTGCAGCAACAGCAACAGGCACAACAGCAGCAACAGTTTCAACAGCAACAGCAGCAGCAACATCATCATCTACAGCAGCAACAACAACAACAGCAGCAGCAACAACAACAACAATTTCATCAACAACAATTGCAAATAACATTACCCGCTTATTCACAGCCACTATCATTGAAACAACAACCGACGCCCACGCCCCTCGGCCCCGCCTCCAGTGTCAGCTCGGTGTCGATAAACACACAGCAGCAACAGCAACACACTCAGCAGCAGCAACAACAACAACAACAACAGCAGCAGCAACAACAACAACACCATCATCAGCAGCGTTGGAACGAGAGTCCCGAGGCACGTCAACGGCGTTTGGCCCGCAATGCTGAAAGGATGCGCGAACGAAGACAGCGTGAAAGCGAAGACGAATACCGTAAGCGTTTATTGCGTAATGCCGAAGCGAATCGACAGCGACGACAGAACGAATCCGATATTGAGAGAGCCATGCGTTTGGTACGTAATGCAGCTAGACAGCGTCTTAGACGCGCCATGGAATCGCCCGATCAGCGTGCTAAACGTTTGGCCAAATTGGCTGAACGCATGCGCATGTATCGGGCGAGCGAGACACCAGATCAGCGTAAAATTCGTTTGGCCGAAATGGCAGCGAGGGCGAGACAACGTATTGCCAGCGAAACAACGGAGGAGCGAAAGGAAAGACTGAGAAAGCTCAACGATTATGCGAAAAAGGTCAGAGAAAAGAAAAAGATATACAAGCAGGTGCAAGTGCAGGTGCAGGTGCATGGCGTACAACCGAATTCGTCGTCGTCGTTATCATCGACAAATTCGACAAATTCCAATTCACTCACCACCACACAACAGCAGCAGCAGCAGCAGCAACAGCAGCAGCAGCAGCAACAACAACAAGTACTTGCTGTGGCATCAGCAGCTGCTGCTGCCGCCGCTGCCGCTGCATCCGCTGCTGCCAATTGTAATAATGAGCATAATATTAATTTAAATCAGGCAAATGTATCATCGTCAGCGCCTGCAACCAGTAGCAGCACAACAGTCTCTGCAGCAACAGCCGCCGCTGCCGTCGATGAGCAACATTTGGTAGCAGCAGCGTATCAGCAGCATCAGGCCATCGAATACATGGGACAAAATATGTTTCTAACACCCGGAGGATTACGTCCCACAATGCAATTGAAACAGGAGCCACAGCAACAGCAGCCGCAACAACAGCAGCAACAGCAAATCCAACAGCAGCAGCAGCAGCAACCGCGCTACTCGTTGGGTGCACAACAGCTGATCGATGGTGTGGCCGGTGGCAGCGATGCAGCTGAGGCTGGAAGCATATTTGTGCAGCAGATCTATGGCGAGGAGCCGGGAAAACCTGGTAAATTGCTGCAGGCACACGTGCCGCACTTTAGCATTGCCAATCAGATCGAGTTCTATCAGCACAAATACGTTAAGAAGCAGGAACTTCAGGTGCGTATTCAGGACTAGAAGTTACCAAAAAATCTCGAACAAAATTTCAACGCAGGCACACAGGCAGTTAGAGAGCAAGAGAATCTAGAAAAAAACATTACTTTCATTTTGTTTTTTATTCATTGTTTGTTGCGTTTTCAAAATGTTAAAAGAGCGAGAGAGAGAGAGAGAGAGAGAGAGAGAGAGAAAGTTCACTTATTTTCAAAAACTATGCTTAAATCTAGACTGTAAATGTTTAAATTAAATAACTCAAACCAAAAAAAACTCAATTTTGTACACCTCAAAAACTAAAAGAATAACCTAAAAATGCATATAAAAGCGACGAAAACTCTTTAAAATGTGTTCTTGCATTCATTTTCTGTCTCTCTAGTGATTGAGTCTTTTTATTGAGCTTTTAAATACAGTTAGTTGCTTTATTTTATAGTCACTTACTTGTTTTTTAGGCCTAACCTCAAGAGCCGCACTTTTTTTTAGTTATTTCACCATTTACTTTTAAGTTTGCTGCACAAATTGTACTTTTGATTGAATTCCTTGTACGACATGTGCTTGTCAACGCGAGTTTGAGGGAGAAAAGAAGTAGCTGTAGGTAGTAGTGTGCAAGAAAGAGTGAGAACTAGTGCCTTAAGTCAAAGGCAAGCGCAGCCAACTTAACAGTCTGCAAGGAATGGTATATTTTAGTATTGCAGTGTGTTAAGTCAAAGGCAAGCGCAGCCAACTTAATAGTCTGCAAGAAATGGTATATTTTAGTATTGCAGTGTGTTAAGTCAAAGGCAAGCGCAGCCAACTTAATAGTCTGCAGTGCAAGGAATGGTATATTTTAGTATTGCAGTGTGTTAAGTCAAAGGCAAGCGCAGCCAACTTAATAGTCTGCAAGGAATGATATATTTTAGTATTGCAGTGTGTTAAGTCAAAGGCAAGCGCAGCCAACTTAATAGTCTGCATGGAATGGTATATTTTAGTATTGCAAACAGTGTGCTGAAATAGTGTTGGCACTTGTTTAAAATGGTAGTAAAGAACTGAAATTTAAATTACTTTTAATAAAAAATGTTAACACATGAACAAATTTAAGAAAATTTAGCTAAAAATGTGTATAACAACTAAAAATGTATGTAACAAATATTTATTTAGTTAGCTAACGATATCAATACTAATATATTAACACTTGAAAGTAGTTTAAACAATTGGTTAGTTTAGTAAACGAGGTTATGTTGAAAAAAACCATTAATTTTTGAAACTCAACTGTATGTAGTTTAAAACACAGTCTGTTCGACATGAGTTTTGCCAGCTAAAGCAAATTATTTCAACTTGTTAATACTCAAAATTTATTTACTAACCTGCAAACACACTTCTGACAGACTGTTTGAGTAAAGTTTCCCCCCACTGTCAATACGTAAATGAATAGTATTTCGTATGGCAAACCTAACCTCACTTGCGTAGAAATAACGGTATTCTTTTCCCTACTTTCTTGTTGTATTTGCCATCCACAGTCTGGCAACGAAGCAAACGATAACAGCGGGTCTGTTAGTCTGGCACAGAACGAGGCAAAGGTGATTGTTGCCGCCGCGGAGCAACAACAACAGCAGAAGACACTCAAAAGTGGACAAACGGTGGCAACCACAGCGACGACGGCAACAACCACACAACTGTGCAATCAGTTTCCATATTTGGCCACATTTCCAGCGAATAGCAGTGGAACGACCAGTGCGGGAACGGTAACAGTTACGGGTGGAACTGGAACGACTGGTGCCGGTGGCACTGGAACGGCAACCACTGCCTACTATCCTATGTACCACAATGGCTTCCAATTGGGCATTGGACCAAATGCGGTGCCACCGCCATTTACACCCGTACACTTTGCCAATGCCAGCGGTGGTAGCAGCCCAACGGCAACGGGACAATATAATATCTTAACTGGAACGAATGCAACGCTTATAGTGGGACAACAGGATCAGCAGCAACTGCAGCAGCAACAACAACAACAACAGCAGCAGCAGCAGCAGCAACAACAGCAACTTCAGCAACAACAATTGGTTCAAGAGTTCCCGAAAATGGGTCGTGGGCGACCGCGAAAGACTAGTCTTCTAACGGTACATGATGATCTGAAAGCGAATACATTGCTAAATGAAATGCTCGCCACACCGCATTTTACCACAACAGCAACAACAACGGGTTCAAGACGTGGCCATCACATACATGCACATTCCACGGCTGATGGTGATGGTGTTGTTGTTGTTGGTGGCGGTGGCGGTGTGACAGCAACGCCACGTCGCAGCGGTGCCAACAAATACGAAACGGAGGACGAGAAGCGACTGCGTCTGGATAAAATGGCCGCCCATCAGCGGGCGGTTCGTGCCAATGAATCACCCGAACAGCGTACTGTCCGCCTGCAAAAGCTCAGTGAACGTGCGCGTCTCAAGCGTGCCCAGATACGTGCCACCGAAAATCTGGAGGAGCGCAAAGAGCGTTTATCCAAGCAGGCGGAATATGCGCGACTGCGACGCATGCGCAGTCATACGCCGAGGATTAGTAGCAGTGCCAGTGCTGAGTTTCTTACCAAAACCGAGGATGAGACATCGCAGCAGTTGTATGATAACGACAACGATACTACCGATAACGGCGATAGTTTTGTTGTAAAAAGTGATTCGCATTTGGATGGCGATGCCTCCAATGATCAGCAACTGGCAGCCCTACAGCTGGAACAGCATGAGCTGCAGCAAATGACAAGCAGTCTGCAACAGCAGCAGCATCATGAGACAATTGTCATCAATCAGCAGCAGCAACAACGTCTGGTCACACTCAGTCAACATCAGCAGGGCTACAGTAAAATGCAAGCATCGTCTGGTGGCACGGGCGGTAGCGGAGGTGGTGGTGGTGGCTCATCCAGTGGAACGGCTGAAAATAATGATATGCTTAAGATACTCGAACCGATAATTGTTATGAAAACCAAATGAGTATCGCGAAAGCGTCACAATTAGCCAAAAAGTCGCTAAAAATCTGTAATTTAGCAGAAGCACACACATACAGACACATGTACGTGTGCGTTTGTGTGTGTGTGCTGGTATTTTTTTTTGGCAATTGTTGGCGCTCTCGCTTGCTGTTGTTATCGATGACATTGAGAATCGGTGTCTCCACTCTTCCACACATACCACTATCTTCTTTCTTCCCACTCCCACAGTTGCACGCCTTCCAGTCACCCATTGTCATGCTCCTTTTGGCGTCTCTCTCTCGCTCACGCTCTCTGTTAATCTGGCCACGAGCGGCGATTTGGAACGTTTTTTTTTTTATATATATACAATTATTGTAGAATATCATCCAATTTATCCATCATTATTGGTAATTGAAAGCGTTTGTACAAAGATAACTTGCAAAAATATATCCTTAAGGCTCGCGTTCTATTTTGGCCTTTTGCCAATTATAATTCTGGATTACACACACATATATATATACACACATGTGTGCGTACACACATGCACATGTGTGTGTGAGTGTGTTGTACGTAAATATATAAACACTTATAAATATATATATTTATATATATATTGTGCGATTTGTATACTTTTTTAAAATTAGAAACGTCTAAAATGCAACTAAAATCGACTTAACTGTTTAACTTTAACGAGTACTTTAAGGATACATTAGTGCAATAGTAATAGAGAGTGCAATACTGCAGAAAAAGCAAAAACAACAAACATGTAAAAAGAATTGAATATAAGCAACAACAAGAAAATGCCATCATCGTATGTCTGTTACATACACCACACACATACATACTTGTGCGTGCGTGTGTGTGTGTGTGTAATGGCTGCCTCCCAATCCTGGTCAGTGTGAAAAAAAAAACAAAACGTAACAAGACAAACACACACACACACACACACTATCCCACGCAGACAGACAGAGAGACACATGCACTATACGTATACATTAATTATGCAGCTAAAAGAAATAACGGAAGATAATAATGAATGGGGGCATTCAGCAGGTTTTTTTTTTTTAAACAGTAATTGGTACTTTTCCGTGTGATGGATCAGTTATCAGTAACTGACATACCATTTAATAATAATCTGACTACTATATGATTTATTAAAAAAAAAAAAAAAAAAAATGAAATAAAAATTGTTAATTTTTAAAGTGTAGTAATCATGTTTTATGATTGTCTGCTGAATACCCTCAATGTATTGCATATATATAAATTAGCTATAGAAATTGTAATCTTAAAGAATGAAACCATTTTGAAAGTGTAACGGTAATTGTTGGACTACCGATAATCTTTTATGTAATGTAATAAGCAACAACAAAAAAAAAACCAGAAAGAAGGAAGGATTGAAAAATCGTGAACAACTAAGCCTAAATTCATAATTATTTGTAGCCCATAAACCGAGCACTAAGTAGAAAGTACGTATTAATTTTTTAAAGTAGCAAAACATACAAATAAATCTAATGAGCAATAAGAATATTTGTGTATCGATATTATTTATCGTTAAGCTTTGCCAGCCGTTGCACGAAAATCGAAAAGTAACGATTGTTTTGCACATCACTATTATTATTTATTTGTCAAGATGCTGAAGTGGACAACATTGCTTACAGAAGATACTGAATATTCAGCCGATTCGGTTGAATGGTGCCCACAAGATGGCACGCATGATAACTACTTTGCCTGCGGTACCTATCAGTTGGTAGACCCCAAAGAATTTGATGACAAGAATGAGCCCCGTCTGAGAAAGGGCCGCCTTTATTTGTATGATTTTAATAGACATACGAATGGCCTGGAAAGGTTGCAAACGTTGGAAACGGCAGCGATATTGGACATGAAATGGTTGCCAGCCTGGAGCTCTGACAGTGGCCCATTGTTGGCCACGGTCAATGCATTGGGTCAAGTTGAAATCTACGAATTGCTGCATGCGCAGCGTCAGCTAGAGAAACGTTCGAGTTTCGAACTGGGCACCAAAACGGACAATGGTGTGCCAGCCTTGGCACTGGCCATCGACTGGAAAGGCTCCAACAAGTGTGAAGGAGACAGCGACAGTGGCTGCAATGCACTGCAACTGCTTGTGTCCGACTCACTGGGCAACATACATCATCTGCAATACACGGCACTGGGTTAGTTAAGTGATGTGCTTAACAACGATTAACGTTTAAAAATTTGAATTTTTATCACTAGGTGAGCTACTGGCACTGGACACTTGGCATGCCCATGGCTTTGAGGCATGGACGTGCGCCTTTGATCGTTGGTCACCGCAGCGTGTTTACAGCGGTGGTGATGATTGTCTTCTGTATGCATATGACTTGCGCATTGGAACGCAAGCATCACAACGCGTCTGGACAAATCGTGCCCATGGCGCAGGTGTTACCTGTCTGCTCAGTCATCCACAGAATGAACATCAGCTGCTTACGGGTAGCTATGATGAGCAATTGCGTCTTTTCGATACGCGTGCCATGAGATGTCCACTGGCTGAATTAAATCTCAACGGTGGCATTTGGCGACTTAAGCCACATCCCAAGTGCAGCAATCTTATCTTGGCTGCCTGCATGTACACCAACTTTAGCATAGTTGAATTGGCCAGTTCCGCCGATGAACCAAATAATGCTAAACTCTCGCTGCTGGAGACATACGAGGAGCATTCCAGCATTTGTTACGGTGCCGATTGGTCGCCGCATATCGATGTATCGGCAGCGGGCGCCTCAATGCTACACATGGCAACCTGTTCCTTCTACGATCACAAGCTGTGCGTGAGCAGCGTGGAGACTAAACTTAAAGCATGATTGTTTAAAACATGTCGGAAATAATTTGTTATGACTAAAATACAATAGGCGCATAATTTAGTGCATTATCAAGTTTTGTATTTGGCGCCATGTTGGTCTACTTCGATTAGTTTGTAGTGACGATGGTATAAATATATCGATTGTTAAAAAATACTGTCTAGCGATAGTGGGCTGCAGTAATTTGTATTTTTTCTGCACACAGTTATCGATAATGTTAATCGTATGAAGCGCGTTTCCAAAAGTTTGCATTTGCAGTTGTTTTCGTTTGTTTATTGTGAACATGTCGCAAGAAAAGAATATTAAAACGATTAATAATGAATTGGCCGATATGCTAGCAGCGCTTGCCAAGACCAACAAATGCATACAGCAAGTGGGCGCAGCCATTGAGGAATCAAAAGGCCACAAGGCGTCAGAATTGTCTGCCACACAGTGTCTACAGGAATTAAATGAACAGTTGCTGAATATCGAAGTCGAGCAACAAACAATACAAAAGAATATGCAGGCATTTGGTGTGTACATTAATTAAACAACAAATTAACATTTAATAATGTTTTGCACTTTATGTAGACAACAATGATGAGATGCTGATGCAAATGTTGGTGCATAAATTCAATAAACTGAATTATAGTCTAACGCTTAGTCGGGATGAGGACAATTTGATGCTCTATAGGTTCGACTATGGACCCAATCGCTTTATCACAATCCGAGTGGAATATGGCCAACTAACGCTGGTGCAAATGTCGCCAGAGAATCCCAATTTTGTGGGCATTAAACAATTTTTCAGCGATTCACAGGATTTGAATGGTTTACTCGCAAGTTTTGCAGACTCCGCACACGATATCAAATAAGTTGATAATGTCTTTAGTTGAATACATATTTCTTTGTTAATTGTAATTATAAGAGAACTGTAGTGAGTAAAATAACACTAAAATGCCCCAAAAACAAAGCAGTTTTGAAAGCCATTCATCTTTTTCAATAATAAGTTATTATTATTTCGTTATTATTTGCAAAATATAAAAGGCAATCCTTGTATATATGCTATATATACTATATATTTTAGGTATCACACGCTTTATCATTGTTTCTATTTGCATTTTCACTTTTCAGTTTCAAACAAGCTTCACAGATCTCTCAAATCGCATTCATCATCCAAGTGTCCAGCTGTCCAAAAATTCATTACTCGACATTTCAACTTCTCCATTCCAATGCTGCATCAGCTTGTGGCTCTACGGAGTTACCACATTCTGTATCCAGTTGAGAGCACCACGAATCCTACGTAGACGCGCACGCACCAAAAAGCTGCATATAAGTAGATACTCCACATAGGCCCGACGACCGCTCTGCTTGTAGTCATTTCCCGGCTGTGGTCGTCCCTCGCACATGATCTTCGTGGTCAGTGAGAGCAGCCACTGCAGTATCTGAGGAAGGTACAATACAGTTGATCATAATCAAGTAATACTAAGGGATGTTTAGGGTAACTAGCCATTCTCACCTCTGGACTGTTGGGCATGCCGCCAGATTTGAGCCATTTGGATGGCGCCCAAAGGAAGAGCTGGATCACATTGGCCGCAATATCTGGACTGACGCGCTTCGAGGGATTGGGATTAAGTATGTTGTAGATGAGCTGCTGCAATAGCGGCGGGCAGGCGTTTCCTAGCGGCGGCAATTGCTCGTGTCTGTAGTCGCAGTTTCTCAGCGAATACGTGAGCTCGCCCTGGGCACGGGCCAGACCACCACTGGAGGAGTAGAAGGGATTGGGTTGACCAAAGATCTCATAGGCCAAGGCACCACAAGCCCACAGATCGGCTTTGCTGTAGTTGAGCACAGCAAATGGTCCCGGCTGTGTATTAAAGATCTCTGGCGCCATCAATGCTGCATTGCCTCCCTTATCGATGTCATTGGCGGCATAGGGCAAACGAAGTCCATGCACCTTATCGGCCAGACAGCAACCAAAATCGGATAGCACCAACAGTGGGGACTCATCATTGGGCTGCAATTCAATCAAAACATTATCCGACTTCAAATCCCGATGGGCAACACCATGACGACTTAGATGCGTCACTGCCTCCAGCATCTGGGCAAGCAAAAGAATTTTGGAGCGTGTGCTCAGCTCACTGTTGTCCAGCAGACCACGTAGACTATGATCATAGCGCTTCATTAGCAAATACAATGACATATTACGTCCATAGCCCTGCGGATTGATTCGCTGCGGCTGTGCAATGGGATACAGGAGATGTCCGTCCGTAAAATTACGCACTTCATCGCAAAAGAAACCAAACATGCAGACAACATTGGGATGCGGTGGCAGTGCCAATGTCTGATGTTGCAACAAACGTTCCCATTCATCGGCACTGGCATTCATACGACGCTGACGTGCTGGCACCGTCTCCTTGTACATGGCACGGAGTATAGAGAGCGCATTGCTCTGGATGTCATAGTTGAACATCATTTTCAGGGCCAGCGGGTAACGCTCAATGGAGTCCGTGTGAGCTGTCAGTTCATGTTCATAGCTGTAGCTTCCCGGCAACGCTGACTGTGTATCTTGCCGTGACTGCTGTTCCTGTCGGGACGACTGATCCTGTCGAGACTGTTGGTCCTGTTGCTGTGCTGCCTCCACAAAGGCCACAGCTGCCGTTGGCAGACTATAGTTGTATATATTGTCCACAGAGCCACCGAAATTGTGCACAAATCTCGACATATTCTGCAGTGGTGACATCAACTCATGATTCCAGTTCGAGCTGCTGCTGTTTCTGCTGCCAGTGCTGGTCAGGACATTATCTCCACCAAGGTTGTTAGCTGCTGTCGGGCTCAAGTTGTCTCCACTGCTGGGCAAGGTCTCCTTTTCGGGATTCTGTTTAAAATTCGCCGCATAGACAACAGCGGCACAACCTTTGGCTATTGGTGGACCCACATCCAGTTGATCAATATTAAAATTACTGTTAAGTGTTTCCGATATTTCGTCATGATTCCAAGCTGTCTGCAGGCGACTTGCCGCCTCGCGTATTTCCCAGCAAACGCCCTCGAGTTCATCCTCCTTGCTTAGTACACCGGATCCGGTGGCCAAGCTGACACCGACTAGGGCAAAAAATGGCGCTGAATCGCCGTAAAACAATTTACGTGTTGCACGCTTGCGCAACTCCTCGGAATATCCAGTTGTGACACGGCTTAATATGTTATCAATGAAAAGCTTGCGTGCATGCTGGCCAAAACGAAAGAGTCCACCACTAGCTGGCGCTGATGAGGCTGCGGTGGTAGCAGCTGTGGTGGGACTGCAACGCGGCAACACATTTGCCGTTGGCTGCGGAACGGCTGTGCTCTAAAATAAATAATATGCGATTAATCGATTGTTTACTGCAGTGTCACAGTGCCAACTTTGGTAGTGTGTGTCACTGTGTCCCTGGTCTGTGTGTTTTTATGCTACGACGACAGCAGAGCATGAACATACACATGAACTTGAACTTACCCGAAGAACATTTACGGATGAAAGGGGAAAGCCTCGCTTGCTTCGTGTCTTTAAATGGCTTTGTTCCAAAATGTTGGAGTGTATTTCACGATTCCAATAGCTTCGTAGAACGTAGCGACCATGTTTGACCAGTCGCACTGTTAACAGTCTCACAGACATATTTTCTTCTTACCCAGCTGCAATTCGGCCTCAGTTGCGGTTGGCCGAAACGCCTACAAATGAACACATATAGATAAATACATACATACATCATATTGTGCCAAAATTAAACTTTACACAGCATATACATATGTATTTATATGTAGTCTTACCTTTTATGTATTGGGCGTTTGATTTTTTATTTCTATTCTGCGGTCCTTGTGTTTGTCTCGCTGTTTATGACTGCGGGGCGCCACCTTTTGTCATGCGTTTCAGCTGTGATCGCCGGCTATCGATATTCGATAGCTGCTTTCAAATGTCGATTAATTGTTGTTTTTTGGTAATTGCGTCGTAGAATTTGTCGTCCGTCACTGCAGTAAATATAGTTATAAATATATACTACGTATGCACATAACTATATACATATATATTGTCGAATAGCGAATATTGATTCCAAATTGTAATGAATGTTATTTTCGATACTATATTTTTTTTTTTCAACGTGTATGAGAAATTCGATTTTGAATGAATATGTACTGTTAATTTTTTTTTATACCTAAACTCGCCTTGTTGATTGATTTTTCGGCAGCTACTAGTCGTTTAACTAACATATGTATGTTCGTGTGTGTATGAGTTTAGTTATTCTATTTTGTTTTTTTTCGTTGCTAACACAGTTAAACATCGATATTACTGGTTGTTTCCTTGTGGCAGAAAAAATTAGATAATCACAATTACCAAAGTGTCATGTGCTGTTTTTAATCAAATATTTCAAGTGTTGCTTACGAAACGGCAATTTTTCAATAACAATACAGCCAGAATAACAATTTCAAAAAATATGTATATTTTGTTGCACCTCTGTTCGATTTTGATATCAAAATTTAGCAATAAAAACAAAGGAAAAACTCACAAAAACACAAACAGCTGTCACTCTGCTGCGCAGAGCTGCATTGCCACAATTCATCGATATATGCGCGTGCGTGAGATTATATGCAATAAGAAATCGATATAAAACATTATTTATTTATCGCTTGTCGTTTCATAAATGGCGCTTTAATTTAATTTTTACGTACAGGCTTTTGTTTAACATAAAATTTTTTCATTTGGACCCAGCCTTTTCATTTGGACCCAGCATTTTCGTTGGATCCACCCATTCCTTAAACTGCTCCTCCGTAATGCCTTCCTTTAAGGCCTCCTCCTTGAGCGTCGTGCCATTTTTGTGCGCCGTCTTGGCAATCTTTGCCGCCTTGTCGTAGCCAATGTGCGGATTCAGTGCTGTTACCAGCATCAGAGACTCGTTCATGATCTTGGCAATGCGATCCTTATTCGGCCGAATGCCCTCAACGCAGTTCTTGCTGAAATTAACGCTACCATCCGCTGCAAAATTAACTCTCATAACTGATTGAAATGGAGAATTATCATAGACTTACCCAGCAAACGAATTGAACGTAGCACATTGGACACAATCAGTGGTTTGAAGACATTTAGTTCAAAGTGCCCATTGGAGCCGCCAATGGTGACGGCCACCTGGTTGCCCATCACCTGAGCAGCCAACATTGTCATAGATTCACACTGTGTGGGATTCACCTTGCCGGGCATTATGGAGCTACCCGGCTCATTTTCCGGCAACATAAGCTCGCCGAGACCACAACGTGGTCCCGAACCGAGGAAGCGTATGTCGTTGGCAATCTTCATGAGACTCACGGCAATGGTATTGAGCACACCATGTACTTCCACCATGGCATCTCGTGCAGCCAGAGCCTCAAACTTGTTGGGTGCCGACACAAAAGGCAGAGACGTGAGGTCCGCGATGCGTGCCGCCACCTGCTCCGCGAATCCCTTGGGTGCATTGAGACCCGTGCCCACGGCTGTGCCGCCCAAGGCGAGCTCATAGACACGTGGCAGACAGCCATCGATGCGATCGAGGGCGTTACTCAATTGCTGGGCGTAGCCGCTGAACTCTTGGCCAAGAGTCAGCGGTACTGCGTCCATGGCATGAGTGCGTCCGATCTTGATGATGTCCTTGAACTCAATGGACTTGCATTCGATGGAATCTCGGAGATAGGTGATGGCTGGTATAAGACGCTCATTGAGCTCCAAGCCCACACAGATGTGTATGGCGGTGGGAAAGGTGTCGTTGGAGCTCTGTGACATGTTCACATGGTCGTTGGGATGCACCGGTTTCTTGGAACCCAATTCCCCGCCCATGGCCTTAATAGCGGAGTTGCTGATGACCTAAAAAGGATTCACTAGTTAGCTATGGATTGGGTACTAGGTTGAGCACCCACCTCATTGGCATTCATGTTGGACTGTGTGCCCGAACCCGTCTGCCAGATGACCAGTGGAAAGTGTCCGTTCTTGTAGTGCTTTCCGGAGATGACATCATCACAGGCAGCGGAAACGGCATCCGCTAGCTTGGCATCCAGTCCAAAGTTCTTGTTCACTTCGGCACAGGCCTTCTTGAGTATGCCCATGGCCTGTATTAGAGGCATCTGTGGGAGGATTAGTCTTAGCAGCAGCGAATCACCTAAAGAAATAGACAACAAATTACCGGCATGCGTTCGGCATCGCCGCCAATGGGAAAATTGAGCTTGGAGCGCATGGTCTGAGCGCCATATAATCTATCCACGGGCACCTTGAGCTCGCCAAAAGTATCCCGTTCCAAGCGGTACTTGCCCTTGTCCTTATCCTGACCAGACATGGCGGAGCACTGTGTAGCACTCGCTGATTAACGATTGGAGGTATGGTTTACCCAAGCTAGAACTCACCGTTTTGTGCCGATGGATGCGATAGGAGCTGACCACCAGGCGAGCGCCTTTTATGCGCAACTTATGGCAAGGACTGCGCAGCATTTTGGCCCAAACGGTAACGAAGTCAAACACCTACAAGGGATTACTGTTTTTTTTGGGATTGGATTTTTTTCAAGCTGTTTTTATTTATTTTTTGGAGTACTTGTGTCCGACTGAAACCAGTGGAGATTTCAATTCAGACACCAAAACAAATGTTGACTTTTCGCTTAGCTTAGTTTAGTTGATGGTGGTGGAGTTTGGTGGTGTTGATGGTGTCTACTTGGGTCCCAGCATCTGCTCGGGTCTGACCCAATCGTTGAACTGCTCCTCGGTGAGGTAACCCAGATTGATGGCCTCCTCCTTGAGCGTAGTGCCATTCTTGTGCGCCGTCTTGGCAATCTTTGCCGCCTTGTCGTAGCCAATGTGCGGATTCAGTGCTGTCACCAGCATCAGGGACTCGTTCATGATCTTGGCAATGCGATCTTTGTTGGCCTGAATGCCGTTAACACAGTTGGCCGTGAAGGTGCGGCTGCCATCGGCTAAAAGGATGGAGAATAAAACATTTTAGGATTACTTCTGTTCAGGATTGGAAAGATGGGTCAACCTACAGAGCAGACGAATCGAGCGCAGCACGTTGGACACAATCAGTGGCTTGAAGACGTTCAGCTCAAAGTGTCCATTGGAGCCACCAATGGTGACAGCCACCTGGTTGCCCATTACCTGAGCAGCCAACATGGTCAGGGATTCGCATTGGGTGGGATTCACCTTGCCGGGCATAATGGAGCTGCCAGGTTCGTTCTCGGGCAGCGAGAGTTCACCCAGACCGCAACGTGGTCCCGATCCAAGGAAGCGTATATCGTTGGCAATCTTCATCAGGCTGACGGCAATGGTATTGAGCACACCATGTACCTCCACCATGGCATCACGGGCAGCCAGAGCCTCGAACTTGTTGGGCGCGGTGACAAAGGGTAGCTTGGTGAGATCAGCGATCTTAGCGGCGCACTTTTCGGCGAATCCCTTGCGGGTGTTGAGACCAGTGCCCACAGCAGTGCCGCCCAAGGCCAGCTCATAGACACGTGGCAGGCAGGCATCGATGCGTTCCAGGGCATAGGCCAATTGCTGGGCATAACCGCTGAATTCCTGACCCAACGTAAGAGGCACAGCATCCATGGTGTGTGTGCGTCCGATCTTGATGATGTCCTTGAACTCATTGGACTTGGCAGCGAGTGCATCGTGTAGGATCTTAATAGCCGGCTTCAGATTGTTGTTCAGCTCGAGGGCAACCGAGATGTGTATGGCCGTGGGGAAGGTATCGTTGGAGCTCTGTGACTTGTTCACATGATCGTTGGGATGCACCGGCGTCTTGGAGCCCAATTTGCCGCCCAGCAGCTCAATGGCACGATTGCTAATCACCTAAGGCAAGGACAAAACTTCATAAGTTTCATGATTTCTGGGGAAGATTTAGTGAGTCACCTCGTTGACGTTCATGTTGCTCTGGGTACCAGAGCCGGTCTGCCAGATGACCAAGGGAAAGTGATCGTCATACAGTTTGCCCGAGATGACATCATCGGCGGCCTTGGAGATGGCCTCACTGACCTTGGGATCAAGGCCAAAGTCCTTGTTGACTTCGGCAGCGGCTTTCTTCAGTATACCCATGGCTTGCACAACGGGTTTCTAAGGAAGTACACTGTAGTTTCTCTAGAGGATTAAGACTAGTTGATGGACTGGACTTACTGGCATGCGCTCCGTGGCGCCACCAATGGGAAAGTTGATCTGGGAACGCATCGTCTGGGCGCCATAATACTTATCCGCGGGCACCTTCAGCTCGCCGAACGTATCGCTCTCCAGACGGAACTCTTGGGACGCCTGTGGGTAGACAAGAAAATTGTGAAATCAGGAAAATGTTGTGGAAATTGCTGACCATTTCAGTTGAGCTTTTCTTAATCAAGTGATTTTAGTTTTGGCCGAGTGAGAATCGAACTGAGAATGAGACTAAAAATGTGAATCGCGTTATCTGACGACGTCGAATCGCGGTCGCAACTGGCGACCAGAACATATAGAAATCGTACAGCTAAATCGACAAGAAAAAACAAAACAAGAATGGCAAGTACAGGCGAGACAACACGACTGTGAAATACCCTGTGTGGGTGTTGAATTTAATAAATATTTAAAATTTAAGTACTAAATTAAATTTTTTTTGTTTAAAAACGTTTTTTTTGAAACAAATTGAATTAATTTTAGTATAGAAAAATTGTGGGAATATTAAAAATAAAGCTAAGCATTTATTAGTTTTTAAGTAGTATTTAACAATTTTCTAAAAGACGCTCGTTTTTTTTTGAATCTTAGTCATTGCTGAAGTAGACTTTCCCATAAACAAACATATCATACCCTTGCTACAGGTCACACAAAACTGCCCTAAAGAGCAAGCTCAACAAGTAAAGCCTGTTCCACGTTTGCGCTAGTACGACTACTGAATGCCCTGTATGACTATTGAGAATTTAGTTTTTATTAAATAATATTAAATTATCTACCGAAAATAAATTAAACTGCAAGCAAACTGGAAAAATATGATTACTAGCAATAAAAGAAGAGTATTGCGGAATGATGTGAAATTATGACCAGCAAAATTAGGTAATTAGCTTAAATAAGCAATTTCTGCTAATGTACAGTAGGTAACAATTACTTTTTATGAATCCCGTATTTTTTATAGGTTAATTACAGCTTAAGTTATGCAATCACAATTTCAAGCTAAAATAAAAATAATAAATCAACAAAAACATATAATTTTATTTTTGCAGGGTATGCCAAGTGCGTTGATGCCAGGACAAAATCCTAAACTACCAATGGGGGGCGCTTTTGGTGCTGCATATGTATGAGTGTGTGTAAAGAAGTTTTTTTTTTCTACATGTGTACGTAATTAAAATTCACATGTGTTACATACATACATACAAAAGTACACAATCCACAAACAAGTGCTAAAATCAGAACTTATCAGCTTAAGTAGTTGCGATTAAACAGAGCAGAGGACAGCAGCAGAGCGGCAGCGACAACAACTGCTCTTTCTCTTTGCTAAGCAACGGTAGTTGGTGGATGCTAATCAGTGTGGATGTTAAGCTAAACGTCTCGCACCTCATTATGCACACATGCAGGCAGGCAGACAAACAGCTGTTTGTATGTGAGTCTATCCTTTCAATAAGACTTTTTTCACTACAAATACATTAATAATTAACCGGTTTTACTTAACAAAACCTGAATGTGTGCCGATTTATTGCGTGTGCCGGAGAGAAATCTGTTTAATTGTCTGCCAGTTTAACAACAATTGAGAACGTCGAAATCAGAATAACAAAAATACATGAAGCTCAGGTGTGTGCCACAAAGTTACAGAGAATGTGTTTATATGTACATATG
Organism: Drosophila nigrodunni; assembly: GCA_020829145.1. Taxonomy (NCBI): domain Eukaryota; kingdom Metazoa; phylum Arthropoda; class Insecta; order Diptera; family Drosophilidae; genus Drosophila; species Drosophila nigrodunni. Next base: position 19,716,373 of record JACVCZ010000002.1, on the reverse strand, counting down.
TAAACATAACAAAAGCTCTAAGCTCGCCAAGTTTAAATCATTTCGTTGTATTTGCTTAAGAGTCATCTTATGAACAAATACAAATATTTTGAAACTTGAAGCAATCACAGTGAATATCAGGAATACCGCCAATATATACATTGTCTTCAAACAAAATTATTTTTTTCATTGATGAAAGTAATTTTTTTTAAGTGATCTGATACATATATAATCAATCCGCATAAAGACAAAACGCATTTAATACCGATTCAAGTTTCCAGCCCTAAGAAACAATAAATTGGACAAAATGGAGAAGTTGGGTTCCATTTTCCAATTGGATGTGTGCAACTAGTCTTGGTCTAACTGGAAGGCATGTGCAATGCGATCCACAATTTTTCAGTATATTACACAACTGTTGATTCAATGTTTTAAGATAGTGAAAACTATCCAAATGGGGGTGTGGCATTTGTTTTGTAGCGCCTCCAAAGCGTTTATGGCTTCGGCTCGCAAATTTCCACATACGTAAGTCATATTAAAAAAACGCCGGCTTTTGGGTTTGCAACAAATCAATTGGAATGTGTTCCTCAGTGTGCAGTGAAAGGGTTGGTCATCAGGAGTTTTTCCAATTTGGCTAAAACCAATAATGCAGGCCAATAACAGAAATGCAGTAATTACATAAGCGCAAACACAAAAATTCTATGATAAATCTCCCCTTACCATGCGAAGACTGCACGCAGCGCTAGCCCATGGCTTGGTGAGCTGTTGTACGCCACGTAGCGACGAACGTTGCAACAAGGGTAGCACCATCTTTATATAATATTAGTTATTAAATACAGCAATTGGCAAAAACTAAATAACGCCGCGAATGTTTCACTCGTCCCAAAGTGGCGGACCAGGCAGGCAGTAACAACAAAAACAAAAAATGTTCGATAGACGACATGCTGCGTACGATATGTGCTATCGATATGCAAGTGCTCTTCAGTTTTATTATATGTTATATCTGGTGGGATAATCCGTGGTAATTTTTAATCTTTAAATGCATTTTATTAGTTAATTTTAATAATAAATTCATCGTCAACGGTTTAATTATCGAAACTAAAATCGCTTATATCTATCGATCGCCACATATGTATTTGTTATAATGAAATCGATAGACACATCGGCCATCTCTAAGCAACAGCTGTTGTAGCTGTCAGCCGAAATCCCTGTTAGGCGAGGAGAGCACAATTGCTACAAATAAATTGAAAATTGTAAAGCTAGCAAAGCCTTTGCCAACACAATGTCAGCTTTAATGAAATCTCTGTGCTTGGCCAAGCAACTGAGTACAGTTAACTCACGCCTCTCGCTTCAGATTGCCCGCAATAGTAAGTACATTTCGTTCTGTTTTGTTTACGTAACTGACAATTGGCAATGCATTTTTTCTATATAGTGGCCGGCTGGAATAAGGATTATAGGGCAGGTAAATATCCGAAAACGGACAAGGAACGCGAGGCTGCTGCCAAGAAATATTATCTGCTGCCAGAGGAATACAAGCCATACGCTGACAACGGCTTGGGCTATGGTGACTACCCCAAAGTTGGCGGCGGTCTTGGCATCGAGGCCAAGGACTCGTACTATCCCTACGATTATCCAGAGCACAAGCGCAACTTCAATGAACCCGTGAGTTAGCCAAACAAGAGCTGCAAAACGCAAGGAAAAACGAATTCTTAACCGGTTCGGAGGCGCACCATTAACTCCGAAACGGTTAGCAGCACCGTTTTCCCTTGGCATTGCGCAGCCCTGAGAAGTTTCGACTCTTTTCTTATGGAATTATATTGTCTGTGTCTAGGTTTCAGCGGATCATGATTTGTATAGCGAGGATCGCTACTCACAGGCCGAAAAACCACGCTACAATAATTCCTACTATTTTGTGTGTTTCCTGGCCGTCATGTCCGGCTGCCTGGCGGTCTACTACTGGCTGGAAGATAAGAAAATGTATCGTCCCGTCGCTGCCAAGCAATATCCCTCTGATGGCGTTAAGCACTACACCTTCGAGCGTTAAGCTGTTTGACAGGGCTGGCGGACAAACTTCGATGAGCCAAAATTGAGAACGAACGTATGCTTCATATAGTGTATTTTTTTTTTTAAATGTCATTTTGCTCCGCCTTCTTATTGTTACATAGGAAATTTACCAACGTATCATTAAAAGAAAAACAGTATGTGTAACTATCTTTTGTAAAACAAATCGGCACCTTTCAGAAATGCTGGAAGCTGTGAGCAGTTTGCGGGGATTTCCCCAATTTAAAACGTGTTTTTACAGGACCCCGACTTGTAGTGACGAAAGCCAGAAATTGGCTGGAAAATGCATATTTATTCCAAATAAAAAATAGTAATTTTAATGCGGATTACAATCGAATACAAAGTAATGCTTAGATTAACTTATAGACTACTTAAATGCTTAACTGATTTCTAGTCTATAGCTTGAACAAATGGGTAATGAAAAAAAGAAGGTACAAATCTTAAATCGAGTTAAAAATGAGATGACGACAAAGATGAAAAAAAATAAATGCTTATTCCACAATATAATTGGGATGAACGACAAGAACTGGATCGTTTTCCAGTTCATCATCATCAGCGGTACCACCGGCAGCTCTAGGACTCTTGCCTGCCGGCTTAAGATTGGTTGTTTTGAGCGGTATAATGACCTGATCGTGATAGATCAGCCGATCAATGAGTTTCTCGATGAGATTTTTGCGGGATATAAGCTCATCCTCGGACTCAATTTGTTCGGCAACCTGTTCCAGATACCAGGTGACAACATCGCTGCGTTTCATGCCCGTATCAGTGCCCTCCACCTCACAACGAGCCTCCTCTGCGCGCATGTGCAGCACCAGCATTGTCGACAGATTCTTATAATCCTCAAAGGACAAGGTGAACTTCTTCTTCTGCACTGCGTTACCCGAGGTATCCATGGAGTTCTCTGCATCCATATTGGCTGCTGCACCATTGTTCTCCATATCGATGTCATGCTCAATGCCATCGTCCACATCCAAGGGCTCATCATCGTCCAAATGGATGTCGGGTTGCTCGACGCGTATAATCGATTTGTTCAACAAACGGAAGGCTTCCTTCACATGACGTTCCAGCACACGATTGGAGCACTCCAGCTTGGCCATGGCCTCGCTCAGACGTATCATGGACTCCAGTTGACGTACCGTAATGCGCCAAGTGCTGCGTCCAGCAGAGCCCGTATCGCGTTGCCTCAAATGTCCATAGTTCTCCACAAGCATCTTGCCCGCCTCAGTGCCAATGATGGGTTTAAATTGGCGCGCAAAGGTGACATAACGTAGTACCTCCTCCCGGGTATAGGCACGCTCCACCGACTCCTCGATGTTCGAATGCAAGTCCACAATCTTACGGGCAATGGCATAGTCCACCACCTCGTTGCATTCGTCCACAAGGATAAAGAACAAATCGAAACGTGACATGATCGGAGCAGACAGTTGTATATTCTGCTGAAGACTCTTGGAGCGATCGTAGCGTCCATTGATGGGATTGGCTGCGGCCAGAATGGAGGTGCGTGCATTCAGCGTTGCTCGGACACCGGCACGAGCTATAGATATGGTCTGCTGTTCCATCGCTTCGTGTATGGCCACCTGATCCCGTTGGTCCATCTTGTCGAATTCATCGATGCAACAGATGCCATTGTCGGCCAACATCAGGGCACCCGCTTCGATGACAAAGTCAAAGCTCTCCTCGTCCCGCACAACGGCTGCGGTGAGACCAGCTGCCGAGGATGCCTTGCCCGAGGTGTAGATGGCACGTGGCGAGAAATCTGAAACTTGTTTGAGGAACTGCGACTTGGCTGTGCTGGGATCACCGACAATACACACGTTGACATCGCCACGCAACGATGTCTTCTCGGTGGTGGTCTTGGCAACGCCACCAAACAGTTGGAGTAGTATGCCACGTTTTACCTCATCATTGCCATAGATCGATGGGAAGAGACTGGTTATTAGATTCTGGTAGAGACTGCGATCCTTGGACATTTCATAGATCTTTTGCCATTCCGCGTCCGTCATCTGTTTCTTCATATCCTCGGCGGTTACCTCCGACATGGGCAGATCAGTGCCGCCAAAGCGTGCGGTTGTTGCCTGCACACTGCACGCTAGGAATGCCATGCGATAGTTAAGCTCACGCACTCCAAGTGCCTTAAGTCCGGTGACGCCTTCGGAGCCCTCACCGGGTTTATGACGGGAACCCATCTCGGCCTTGGTGCCCGGCATGGCCAAGACACTCACATCGGGCACCACGATCAGTGTGCCGGTGAAATCATAGCGATCTCCAGCCTGTACAGTTTCCACCAGCTCGGAACGCAAAATGATCTCGACGGCGCGGGGTATACAACCTCGTGGCAGCTCCGCTTGCGTCTCCTGTATGCGTATCTTCTGGAAATCCAGAAAGAGTGACTTCTCCACATCGAGCATGAAACGCCGTCGATTGGAGCAGACGGGATTACGGCAAATGGTTGGATTGGTAAACTTGAACTGTTGCTCCACATTGCGTATCTCCGTCTGACAGTCAAGGCACATGAACGTGCCCGACACAAGCTCCGGATGTACTGGATGGGTGCGCACCACTTGACCTGAGATGCGTATAAGTGTGCCTATCTTTGAGGTGGTCAAGTCGCGTACCTTGTGACGGGTCGGCACCTCCGTGAAGGCCACATAGCAATCCTTGTTGGTCTTGAGACCAATGCGATCCTTCACATAGTTGGACACAGATTGGCACAGAAATGGATACACATGATAGTACTCCTCGATAATAGCCGTCGCCAGATTCTGATCATATTTCTCCACATCCTCGAAGCTCACCTCGAGCGTACAGCGATCGGGCGACTCGAGATTTGCCGCTGGACGCGTATATTTAATTTCACCATCCTCTTTGAATTCCTCCAGGAAATCTTGGAACAATTTCTGAGTGCGTATTCCCACTTCGTCTTTAACACGCAGCTGACCGATTTGAGCATCCGCAACATCCATTTCGTTCGATTGTTGTATTCAATGTAAATGCTAAGGCGCTTAAAAATATACAAATTGTTGTCTCGATCACTGATGCTATTTATTTAGCTGCAGCTGCGTGTTTTTGCCAATTTTTCGCGCCTTTTCTGACAGATTGACGACGAGGGCTACAAAAACATCGCCGGCAAAATCGATCGTGGCGCTAATGTCATATCGATACAATTATTTTTGCTTTGTTTTATATAAGTTCCCAAAATAATTCTTGCTTAAATTTAAACTTTTGCCTTTCATATACAGAAATTGGCACATTCTTTTAACTTAGATTTAAAATAAATTGCTGGCACAACATCGATAGTTGTGGCGCCAAAAATTGGGTATAACAACATTGCTACCACCTACCGCAATACCCTATCGATATATGTATGTTTTAAGCGCTTATGAATTTCAAGAATACATCGATAGTTAGGGCGCCAAACTTTGGGTGTAACAACACTGGTACCCTATCGATTAATGTTCTAAGCGCAAATAAATTTCTAGAATATACTGAACACCTTTCAACACTAATACCACCTATCGCAGTGTCTTATCGATTAATGTTCTTAGCGCAAATTGTAATCGCTAGAGCGTGCGAGCTGAGAAGTGGGAGTTATTGATTCCCGACAGATTCCTTTGGTGGATTATTTATTTGTTGTTTTTACTGGCTAACGTTTTCGTGCGTGTGTTTAAACAGAGCAAAGTAACGAAAATAACGCTGAAACAATACCAACAACTGTCAACGTGATTTAACACATTATTTTACCCAGGAACCCACGCATACACCTTCGCATATAATAACACGCACGCACACAGACAGACACACACACTAGCAAAATGGTGGACGCTGCCAGACAAATGCTCGATGAGTTAATGGGACGAAATCGAAATTTGCATCCTTCGGAGGCCGGACAGGCGGTAAACTGGGAAGATCCAGAGGTAAGTAGACACCAAATTGATTACATTAGATCATTTCTATTCTATTCCTTGTGATATAATCGAAAATTCTTGGCATGGCTACCCAATGTTTTTATTGTGACGTTCCTTTTATTTTTATTGTTTTTCTTTTTGCCGGTCATAAAATAGTGAGCACTAAAAGTTCATGCTTACCCAACAGCAAACCACGAATCTTATAAACAAACTAGCAGTTTTAATGTTTTGTTTACATTATAAAGTTGTCAATTAAGTTGTCATGGTCGACTTTGAAATACACTAATTATATTTTAACGCTTGCGTCGAGCGTTGTAGTTTTTGTGCAGCGCATTAAAGGCGATGTGTTACACTGGGCCATAAAAGTTTACACATGGATAAATAATGTATGCAAAAGTAATTAGACAAAATTTATTAATGCCGTTGATATGGTTTTAATAAGAATGGAAATGAAATTAATTAAAAATTTTTTTTTTTGATTGGAATTAATATTGAAATACTCCTTACTCCTTCCTCTTCTAGTTCTGCCAGTTCTACAATGTAAAGTTCTGTCCACACGACTTGTTTATCAACACACGCGCCGATCTGGGACCCTGTGTGCGGATTCACGACGAGGAGGCCAAACATTTGTATGAGGAGGCGCGCCCATCGCAGCGGAAAAGACATACGGAGGATGAATTTCTGCGTTTTTGCAATGTGATGCTGCACGATGTGGATCGAAAGATACAGAAGGGCAAACAGCGTTTACAACTTATGCAACGGGATCATCCAGGTCAGCCTGTGACCCAGGCCAGCAAACATGAGGAGCAATTGAGTAATTTGAGTGCACGCATTAATAAATTGCTAGCCGAGGCGGAAGAGGCGGGAATTCGTGGGGATGTGGATCAGGCTCAGGATCTAATGACCATCTGTGACAAGCTAAAGGAGGAAAAGGAAACGTTGCAGCAGCAATATGAGGCGAATGTTAAACTATTTAATAAACTAAGAGCAGGAGGAGGTGGACTAGCAGCTACCACAGCCAATTCAACTTCGACTACAACGATACCCACGTTAACAACGAATGCCGGTGATCCGCCAAGCGGTGATGAAGCACTTGCCAGTCCCACAATTAACAGCAGCACCAGCAACAACAACAACAATAATAATAGTAACAGTGATGCTATTCCTGCTGAGCTCAATGTATCCCCAGAAGCTACTGAAGCGACAGCGACTACCGCAGCAGCAGAGCAGTCTCCCGGTAGAGCAGGCAGTGGCGATGGCATAACACCATCTATCAGCGATGTTGCCATGTCCGATGAGAACAAACTGGACGCTAAAGCAGATGGCAAATCCCCAGCAAATTGGTCACACGAAACTCTGCCCGAGAAACAGATGAAAGTCTGTGAAATCTGTGGCGCTTTTCTCATCGTTGGCGATGCCCAGCAACGCATCGAGGACCATTTGATGGGCAAACAACATTTGGGTTACTCCAAACTGCGAAACGCTGTTGCCGAAATCAACGAAAGGCGTCAAAAGGAGCGCGAGGAGGAGGATCGAAGGCGCCGCGATGATCGTGTGCAGCGATTCCACAGCAGCTACGACAATAGACGGTTAGTTTAAGGCAGCCAAGAAGTCGCTTTAGACTCTTGCTGGCCTCTTCTGTTTCATTTAAAAGCACAAGTGATTAACTATCTCTCCTTCTCTTTCATATGCGTGCAGTGATCAGCGCGACTATCGGGAACGCAGTCGTGACTACACTTCCAATCGACAATCATCGGACAGGCGACATCGTAAGTTTGCACACGTCTCCAGCGCTGTGATCAGATCGCGATTTATAACCATTTTTTTTGTCCACAGATCACCACAAATCACATCACAGTCACTCGTATTCACGCAGTGGCAGTCACAGCAGCGGCAGCAGCAGTCGCAGTCGTCACAATCACTATCGTCACGATAGTCGTGATCGGCATTGTCGCAGTCGGAGTCGCAGTCGCTACTAAAAAACATGAAAGGGGAAAGACAACAACTGAAAACTGATCACAACACAAGAAAACAACACTAAAAAGGGATACCAAAAACAAAAACAACAACAAGAATACGGCGGAAAAGAGAGCACGGGAACGAATGAAATATGATAAACAAAATGATAAATATAATATAAAAGGAAAGTGAAAGATTTGTTTGAAATGCAAACAATTTAAAATGAAACTACGAAGAACAACAGCAGTCTCTGGCAATGCCACGCCCCTCTGTCTCCATGCAGCATCGAGGTACTCCAAAACAATAATAATAACACATTTCAATAATATGTCAAAAAAAAAAAAAAAAAAAAAACAATTCAGACAGCCTAAACAAAGCCAAAAAGACACAAGTGAGCAGCACTTGTGTGTGTGAGTGCTTTCCAAAAAGCCGCAAATGGAGGTGAGTTGAACACAATTAAGTCCCGGTACTCGTACACTCTCGTACTCCTTCTACTTTGCACTACTCGTACAACCGTACTCGTAGTAGAAACAATATATATATATACAGATATTTACAGACATTATGTTATCTCAGACAGGCACCATAAAAAAGTCTATCGCTTGCTAAACCAAAAAAAGTACTTAAAAAATCTCTAAATAGAACAGAAACTGAAACAAAACTTTTCCCTTAAAAATCACTTTACATTTCACACAAACCAACACACGCATTAAATCGCACAAGCATTACTCTTGTCATCAGTACGATCTATTGATATATAAGGAGAGCAGCATGAGATCTTATAATGGGGTCTGTTTCGAGCTACGGAAAAGCGCAAATGTTTTAGTCTTAGTGTTGTTCTTTATCTAGTGCTTTTGTCACCATCACAAGCTTCTCTTTTTCATAAAAAAGGATTCTTATTTAAGCAAAACTGAATTTTAATATATTTTATCTTAACTGTACTCCGATTCCACTGTTCCGCTATAAAGAAACGCTGGCATAGAACGCCCTCAAAGTTACTAAACATTTTGCTGTTTTGCTAGTGTTAGAAAAGTTCCGATTTCGATATGAATGGAATGAAACGTCTAAAAAGCGTTCCATTTTCTCGGTAAGTTTTCCTACTACCCAGTTTTCAAATATTACGAAACAGGCCCCAAAAAATCTCCTGCCTTGCACTTAATCCTAAATGAATGTAAACTAAGACTGAGACATCGCGACTGTTACTGAAACAGAGACAGAACTTTGGCACGGCTTGTTACGGAAGACGTACACGGGGTATAGGCACGAGATTTCCAACTGAATGAGGAGTGAGAGTATAAAAAGCGCAATCGCAGTGCTAAATGGAATCAGGTTAGTTGCAATTTTGAGCATTCGACTGATGATCGATGGTTAAAGGTTATTAAAACTCGACACTGTGTCTGCCTTCTTTTCTGTGCGGGAAAATTAAGGTAGTGCCAACACACACAAACACACACACACACACACACACATACTCACAAATAACACAAATACTGGTACACTTATGTATAAACAACACACTAAGCAATAATACTGAATCACTACTATTGATCCGATGGGAATGAAGGTATCATTGTTGTACTCATACTTGTTGTATTGGAGAAATACATACGTTCAATTGATTGTACCAGGTATTTAAAACTTAAACTCAAACTCAACTCGACTCAAATTAAATGCAAAACTAACAAAACCCAAGAAAATGATGCATTTTTGAAGTATTTTATATGGGCATTTCCACAGAAAGTTACAAAAACTTTTCCTAGATTAAGGAATCCTTCAGTTTTTATGTATCACTTTTTTATTTAAAAAGTGTTGAATTAAAATAAAATCATTTTGCAGTTAAACTGTAGTAAAAAGTTAGCGAAAGTAAACTTAAACAATTTTTAAATTGTCACTAACGTGAACTGACTTCTTTTTATAATTTAATAGCCTAACGCATTATTTTTTTTTTATGAGTAATACTAAATTTAAATTCTGTGGAAATGTGTACATATAAAAACCAGAACACATTATGATTACAAGTAGTTAACTGGATAAGCAGATAAAGTAGCCTCGACGATCGCGTTATTGCATGGGAATGGCGAATGGCATGCGCTTTCTGGTGTTTTTTTTTTTTTTTTCGTTGTCGCGCAGGATTTTTGATCAGGGATCATCTGCATTATCATGCCCATATTTCCCAGAATTTAAGGAGGACCTAAATATATGTTTAATTTATTCTCCTCCGACCCAAGCGATCGTCCCTCTAACGCCCCCCAAAATCAGAGGTATGTAATCCTCAAGCTCTCTTTTACTTTCTATCTGCTCTATCTCTCTCTCTCTCTCTCTCTTTTTATATATATATATACATATATTTGTCTCGTTGTCTATCGATGAAACTCTCTTGTAGTCAATTAATAATCAAATAGGCTTCCCACACACGAATACGAATCAACCACACACGTACAGAATCAAGAAAAAACGGCTTTCAGGTACATTATTCCTAAAAAATAAAATATTTATGCTCTTTCCAAGTAAAGCGTCTAATTTCACACCAAACCAAGAAGAAACCAAAGTTTTGTCTGCAAAAATCCATTTTTTCCAAAACAAATTTTATGTTTAATTTTATTTCATCGATTTACCGCAAGTTTTAAATGCTTTGGAAAGTGCATAAAAGGTTCGGCTATTTCCGAATTAAGTTTTATGTTTTTTATCGCTGTTGTACTTTTCCCATGTACATATTAAAAAAATAACAAACAAAAAAAAAAGAAACACCAAAAAATATTAACGAAAAACTGATCGATAATTTTATTGGATCGAATTCGAATTCGATAACGAAACGGCGTCATGTGCCATCGATTGAAGATGATGATGATCAATAAAATAAATGATGAAAGACGAGGTAATTGCAAATTCAATTCAAATCGAAATCAAACAAACTTTTTTTTTTTTTTTTCTTGTTGTTAACTTTCTTTAATCGAGTTAGATAGGAAGAGAGCAGTACTTAACTACTACTTAACTGAATAATAAAATGTGCGCAGGCAAGACCATAAAAAAATTACGTACAATTTGTTAAACCTCTGTTCACTGTTGTCTACCACGTTGAACCACGCCCCCCATTTTTACCCACTTCAACGCCTCAACAGGTAAATTTTTTGTTTGTCAAATACATAAGAAATTTAAAATAAAACACACAACTACACACAAAATAAATTATTGAAATACACTTTAGCTTTAGTTAATGCCTTTAATTTTAGCTTCCTGAGACCCCGAAAATTTCCCATCACTAATGCCAACATAACTTATAAGCTTTTTATCGGTGGTATCAATTCCATTGATTTTTTTTGTACTCACGATTTAAGGAGTTTTCTTTTTTTTTTTTTAACATTTTTGTGTAAACAATTTACTTACGATATTCGAGATATTCGTAACAATTCCTACTCGTATTATCTCATACATAATTACTACGATTTCTCAACGTTTTCCCTCAAAACAAAAAAAAAAAACCCAAAAGGAAAAAAAATGTAAAACGAAATCAAAAGAAAAACAAAAACAAATTCACTTGAGTTGAAATGTCCCACAGCTGGTTGGGTTTTATGTAGCTTACACTTGGGCATTGTTATCGATAATTAATTGTGCCTATGCCGCCATTTTGTATACTCATGCTCTGCTCTCCAAACATTTCAGGATCACATCCACATGTGCAGCCCAACAGAGAGCGAAGCGTACACACTAGTTGTCTCTGTCTCTCTGCCTGTCTGTTGCGAGCTATGCTGCGAAGCTGATGAAGAAGTAGTAGAAGAAGATGAATATCTGCAGGTAACTTCTATGCCCACAACACACCCTGTAATGTTTCTTCAAGACAGACGATTGACGATGCCAACGAGTAACGAGTTACGGGTTACGTTTAAGGAGTCACGACGAGTAACGGTGACGGGATCACCGTATCTACCAAACCAAACACGCATGTGAAATGAGATACGAGGTGACTTTCAATTTCTCTCCTTTTATCTCTTATATACCACATTAACTGCATATATGTATATATATACATACATATATGCACTTGTGCATAACCCTCTATAATCCTACATATTGCTTCCTTTTGCCTTTTTCCGTCTGTGTTATCATACACATTAAGTTCGAAGGACAAGACACGCAGACTACATTTCTGATATATACAAATATATATATATTGAAATATATATAAAAATCAATATTATTTATGCAATTGATATCGTAGTGTTTTTTCACAAACATTTGGCATTGTTAAGTAGCAGATATAAATGTATATAAATATATATATATTTATATAGTCAGTCTCAGATATATATATACTTATATATCGGCTTTGGTTTGTTGATAAGCTTTTCATTGATCTTCCGCATATTTTGACGATGCTTTTGTGAAGGATTAACGCGTCACACACACGCCTTTCGTTATGTATTTAGTAAAAATATACATATAAATCTATATTTTAATTTCATTTCGATTCGCCTACATTAATATTAATTGTTTAAACAAAAATCGAGGAAAACTAAAAATAAAACGAAAAGAAAAGTAAGAAAATACGAATACAAAAAAGAAATACCAACAACTAATTAACGACAACAAGAATTGTAGTCATTTAAAATCAAGTTTTTAATTATTACATATATAACCTACATTTACAATTAATTAATTATTACAATTAATGAGAATAACATTCAATTTGAGACTCGCAATAATTTTTTAATAAAAACAAAACCAAAAAAAAAAAAAAAAAAATCTGAAAAAAAATGAAAGAAAAATTGCAAAAATTTGCAAAATACCATAAAATCAACGTTTTTTCCTGTGGGGTGATGAGGGCGAAAACTAAAAGTAAATGGTAATGTTATACATATAATTAAGTTTTAATTACCCAAACGACAAGTACACTTTTTGGTTATGTGATCGTTGGATTTGGAGACTGAATTTCAGATTGGTTTTCTCATAAAGTGTCTAGATCAAGTTGATCTATTAATTGCAAACTTGTGCGTAATATTCGCTGTTTTCACAATTATTCACAGTGTTGGCAGTATATAGTATCTGAAGGATTATGTTACAGAATAAGCTACAAAGGTATTGCTGATTTATTCCACTTTTCGGATTTTCTAGTCCCAGTAGATCCAAACTTATTTTGTTATAATTCATTAAAGGCATTCCTAGACTAAACTCTTTGAAAGCACCGATGAGTGCTTTCTAGAGTTTTGCCTTCAAGCTTTTGGCTTCTTTTATCGTTTTTTTTTTTTTTTTAGAGGATAATGTTATCCCCACCCAAGTCAAAGAAATCACAAGTTTTAAATAGATTTTCTTTCAGCAGTTGTATATTTTTATTTGTATAATAATATTTAGTTGTTGCCATTTAAATTTTTATTAATGATTTACGCATTTATCTTTAATATCTACAACTTTTTATAAATGTATGTATAACTATAACGGTATATCGATTGTGGTAAACAATATCAAATTTATTTCGGAAGCTTTAAAAGATTTTCAAAATTAAACAAATAAAAACGAAAATAATTTGAAGAGTAGGCAACTTAAAGGCAAAATTACATATGTCTTTTGCATGTAAATAAGTGTAATAATTATATAATAGAAAATTGCATTTATTATCAGTTTTCATGCATAATAAGTGGTATAAAATAATATTGATAATTTGTTAATCAATAGAAAAGATGATGAAATTAAAGGATATTGAGCAAATTGAGAGAAGTTATTATACTAATTTACATGGAGAACTAACAACAAATTCATTGTTTTACTATTACTTTTAGTTTGTATTTGTATTTGTTTTTGTTTTATTTTTTTTTTTTACAATTTTTACAATATTTGCTGGGCACTTTTAGAAAATTTATTGCATTTTGTTCTTCGCACATTCAACCTAACCTCAAAGTATGCTGCTCGCTATACAAGAAAAAAAAGTGTGCCCATAGCGCTGCAGTTTTTCTTTGTATAAAGTGGTTATTTCAATATCTTTTTGAAAAATTCACAGTTTGCGTAGTTTATAAAATTTGTGTGCTATAGCAAACGCTAATCGCACTGATAAAAAAAAATATATTAATACCTAAAAATGTGTGTTTTGTGTATGTGTATGTGTGTGTGTGTTTGTTGTGTTTAAATGGAGGAGAGCGCCTATATGTGTTTTGTTGACATTTCGAGATAATGGGCATTAAATTAGCATTGCACCGATAACTTGGGCATTTCATTTTGCGGTTCAGATTCCAGTCTCGACTCATGGTATTTCATCTGTGAGACATTGCAGGCTGGAGTGAATTATCGGCTCTGCTCTGCTTGTGTTTTCGGCAACCCTGGTCCGCTGCTAGTGACAATGCTCCGTCACATCCACAATGACCGATTTCTTCCAACAGAATAGAAAGTATCCAATGCCAGCACCGAGCACAACCATCATACAGAGCCACACATTGTATGTCATGAATATCAACATCAGCAGAAAGGATAGCGTCACCTGGAGCACGTGCAGCAGCGTCTGGTACAGGTGATTGATGGACAGCATTGTCGGTCTGTGGCACATACATTAATTATACATTTGATTAGTGCATCATTTTACCCATTAAAAAGAGAGAAATAAAAACATAAACAAGTGAACAAACAGTTAATAAAAAAATGGACAGCTGTTTTCATTCTTGCGCTTGAGTTATGAAAATTTTAAGGAAAACTAGCAGTTGATTAATTTTTGCGCGTCGCAAGAGTTAATCGCTCATTAACGATAAGTTACGGCATAACGAAGTTATCGAGCATTTTTGCGTCACGAACTGAGCTTGAGAGCAATTATGACATCACAGTTGCCGTTGACGCCAGGGCTACGCAGCTTAAGTTTCGTTAGCCAGGGCATCAGAGTTTACGTTTCATTCAGCCAATTTACTTAACTTAAAATTTATACATTCATATTTAATAAGTCTAAAACTACGCATATTCACAAAATAACTACAGCTACAGCTACATTATTAATACTGTGCATCGTTTGACTTAATTTCCAGTGCAGTTAATTTTCAAATATATATATATATATATACTTTTAATTGTTATTTAAAGGGCACAAAACACACACACAGCTGGCGGATGTCTGGGCAGACTAAAGTGATCGATTTTTATCGAGAGTATCAGATATCGGTAAGCAGACGGCGCCCGAAAACTGGCTACAATTCGTCATAGTCGAATAAAATGTAGCAGACGAAAAAAACACTTAAATTAAATGTGCAATTTAATTATGTATATACATACATACATATATGTATGGGTGTGCATGTGTGTTTCTGTGTGTGTGTGTGTGAATGGAATGCAGTACAAAATCTGTAGGACTCTGGCATACTTACGGTTGTTTGTGCACAACTTCGCCAACATATCTGAGAGGAATGATTTGTCGGGTATAACAGGAAACAGGTAACGGTAACGGTTGCGTGTGTACAAAATACAGATGTATGGGTAGCAAGGGGGGAAGATCAGTATCAAATTGTTATCGTTATCGTTATCAATTTGTAAGCGTAGTGCGAGATTTCGCGATTGTTTTTTTTTTGTTGTTGTTGTTTTTGTCGTTTTGTTTTGTATTATTAATAGTAGAGTATATATTATAATTAGAATTATTGGAATTTTGTACAGTCGAGTGTTGATTTTTGAAAATAATGAGTAATTTACATGATTTGGATGGTGCAGAAAGCATTTGTTTTTTTTTTTTTTTGTATTTTGGCGAATGATACACACAAGAGACGGATATTTTAACGGTAAACGGCAACGAAAACGAAACAAAGAGAGAAAAGAAAGCATTAGATTCGATATTTACAAAAGACAGGCGCATTCACAGGCAACAAAACGTAGTAAAGAAATAATAATTAAAACGAAGCATGCAAAACTTAAGAAAAAAGCCGCAGAAACAATTATGTATGTATGTAGAATGGAAAGAGAATATCAAACTCACTGCACGGGCGAAGGAGCGGCGGCAGCTGGCGGGGGTAGGCGTGGCGCTTCTGGATTACGCTGTGGTCCCGTCACAGGACGGTACTCAAGCAGATTGTACGTCTTCCAGAACAGATACTCGCGGTAGTACTTGAGGCCCTCGTAGAGCAGTGCCAGCAGGAAGATCGCGATCATGGAACCAATGAGACCGGCAACCGTCTCGATGTGCCACCAGGAGAACAGGATTGTCTCATTGTAGCCAAAGTGGAACTGCTCAAGTTTACAAAGTAGACGTGAGAGTAAGAAAAGTTGTCAATTATTCAACAATATTTTACATAATTTTAGGGAATTAATGGATTATATTTTAAGGCTTTGTATAAACTTTTTAATTGACTCATAGAGAAATATTTTCATCCAATATCGACATGTACTATCGATGTTTTTCACATCACTAACAGCAAGTGTTGCAATTTTAAATTATACAGTTAGTCGGTTAATTTTTGCTGACATGTGAAATAATGGGCAGACTGTTTGTTCATGCTTTCTGCGTTTTGTGCCCTGTGCTTAAATATTACAAAGGGTGTATCATGTATATTGTCAAGTTTTAAATGGTTTCAGCGGTGTTTGCTTAAAAATCATTAACATTTTCTCAGTATTTTTAGGTTAAATCAGTTTTTGATATATGAATACAGGGTCTTTTGCAGTCAGCTCACTTCACTGTTACACACACAAGCTTTTTAAAGAGGTGTTTTAAGTCATTTCCACTTACCGCCATCGACATCATGTGCTCCATGCCGGTACCGGTACCGCCAGCATGATGATGATGTGCATGATCATGCATGCTCATGTCCATGGACATGTCACCATGTGGCGTCACCAGTGGAGGACTTAGCGTCGTCGTATCCGCCATACCACTGCCATGTGTCATATGCAGGGAATGATCCATTAGCTCTGCAGATAAACCCAATCAGTTTAGGGAACAAGGAAAACTCGAGAGGGATCTCACTCACCGACATTGGGGGCGTGATGATGGGCGTGAGCATGTGCATCCATTTCTGGCTTTGTTCTGTTTACTTCACTGGAATCGGAATGAGAATCGTGGCCCTTTAAATATCTGTGGTGAAAGTTAAATCAGAAAAAAAAGCGCACACAAAATAATATGACTTTGTCTATATAACTAGGTTATTTTTTTTTGGATAGGGTCACGATCGGGTCCAGCACAATGGACCAGCGTTCCAATCAATTGCTCAGCTGGCAGCTGGCAGCTGGGAAACTAGAAAGTAAATCATTCAAATGACTCAGCGCACCTTTCACCCGCCAAACTCAAATTGCTCAATCTGATTACTTTCCCTGTTACCTCCCCGCACCTCCCTTAAACCCCTGGTGCTCGCCTAATCCCCGCCCTTGAAGGTCAGACATTCCAATTGGAGTGAACGCTTAATGAAATTCCTTTCGAAACGCACATAACTCGGCGTGCAAAAGCGTAAGACATTCAAAAGTGGGTGTTTTGTGTGGCATGCCAGCTTCATTCTAACCTCACTTAACTAATCGATTATGATTGTGGCAGTCAAGACGCTGTGACACTCTCCACTACGTGCCACTCTCTTTTGCACTTAATCTTAAAGCTTTTAAATGACTTTTCAAATGCCATCTGCTGTTTTCGTGTCTTTAAGTTTTTTGTGGTTATGTTGAATTCAAAAGTTTTTCTATAGCTTTCTGGCACTACATTTTTGGTAGTTAAGTTGTCTATAACTTTAATTACTTAATTTTTAACATCTTAAGTCAACTTTCTCATTATTTTAAGATTATTTGCCATTTATTTTGAGGTTATGTTTAACAATAGCTTTACTAACTACCATCTGCATACTAAAACACCATTTGACAGTTGAACTGCAAGCAAATTCGGTCCAATAATGCTGAACGAGGGAAGTTTGCTATGCAAATTCAAACATTTGAGGTTATGTTATAAGTAGTAATTCTCTCGAATGCCTTCTTTACAGTTCCTTCTAGGGAATTTTACAAAATAACTGTATTAAGTACACGTTGTGGCTGATATGTTGGCGTTTTATGCCTGCTAAAGTAACACTTTTGCTATATGTTCAATTTATAGGTTATGTTTCAGCTTAAACACAATTCTTTTTCTATAACTTTGTGTGTAACTGCCTTACCAGCTCAAATTTACCGACTGTGCTGTGGACTCCCAGTAACTTCTTGGTATATCATTGTATTATAATGCTTATCGGACTAAACCATACTTGGGACGACCACAAATTCGGGGTTTTGGGCTTGCTTTTATTTTCTTTTGCGGTTACGCGGGAAGGTTCAACTAAATACAGTATAACAACATACGGGGGAAATTTTTACTTGTTTGTATTATTTTGCGGTTTCCATATCAGAAAACCAGACAACGATGATAAGCTGCATTAGAGGGTTCATTTTGGTGCTGTTGTTGTTGTTGTTTTTATTGCGGTGCATGCAATCAGCAAAATGTGCAAAGAAAAAAAAAAGTCAGTAGACTAGGCACTATACATATACTACTAATATATGGCTCTGTGGGAGCTAAACTGAAAGGTCATTCGAAAAAAATAAATGTTACGAATGACGTCACAGTTCGCTCCCTTCTGGCAGAGCATAGCTATACCGTTATACCGTACTGCTGTGTTCTACACGATCGCAGATAACAAGAACTATGCATGACTAGAATTTGATCAAAATTCAGATCAGTTTCGTATGTACAATGTGCTATAATGAGTTTTGTTCTTCTCTCTTTTTTTTATGGGCAGGGGGTAGGGGAAGAGAAATTCAAATGTTTTTCCCCATTTTTAATTTACCTGTGAAATTTTCTTGATTTTGCAATTAATTTATCACGCGAGTCTGAAAGTATCTAATGTGTATGATCAGTAAAAAAACACGTATTTACCCGCAATGAGAGAAACGAGTTGTGAGTCTCGTTCTACATAAATGATTGCGGATCCGGTAACTATACCAGCTCAGAGAAAGAATGAGAGAGAGAGAGAGAGAGAGAGCGGAGTGGAGTGAGGGAGAGCGAAGGTAACGCTGTCTATAAAATTATTTGAAATCCGCTAAACAATAACCACACTACAAACAAGTCTACACAATCTTTAACAAAGAAACCGCAATAAAAAGCAGTTGGCTTTTTTTTTTTTTTTGGAATTTCAACTGCCAGTGTGTGTGTGTTGCTTAAGATAAGCCAAATCACATTAACACCAAGTGCAATCGTATACAAATTCTTAAACATTAGTGTACGTAGTATCTTAAACCCAAAACTGACCCCAGCCAAAAGCTACAC
This sequence comes from Drosophila nigrodunni, assembly GCA_020829145.1. Lineage (NCBI taxonomy): Eukaryota > Metazoa > Arthropoda > Insecta > Diptera > Drosophilidae > Drosophila > Drosophila nigrodunni. The sequence goes on along the minus strand of JACVCZ010000002.1, from coordinate 19,697,254 downwards.
GGAAAGAAAAACTACTCAAGTATTTGGCACTTGATTTCTGGCCAAGATTACACAGCAAAAAAAAAAAAGCTCTTGATTTTGAAGTGCAAAATTGGTAATAAATTATAAAATAAGTGCCTAGCAAATTAGTTACTCAAAAGTTTTGTTTAAAAATTCATGCTTAAATCACTCTTCCTAAACCTCTTAGATACACGTATTTGGTATTAGCAACTTTTGACATTGTCTAAAACCCATTTTTCCCCGAAATGCCAAGTTATTTGTTCCTGTGTATACTTAACTTAAGTAGAGTTTTCTGTGTTATTTGAAGTATATTTAGCAGCTCTCTTTTTCGCTCTGTGTATGGCCGATAAACGGTGCTGTGAACCTTTCAGTTTCTGTGTTTGCTGGATGCCAACTTGGCTAAAAGCGACTAGACGTTCACCTTGAAGCTTGGCCAACTGGTCTAACTGGCTGCAGTAACTCAATGGTAGATCAGACCAAGCCAAACCCCCTATTAGTCATATGTATTTAGTCCAATTGAAAGGGTCTTTCAAAATTAAATAAATAATGATGATGTACATTTGAAAATGTAGTTTAATCACAATTGTTTGTTATTGGTGGTGACTAGAGATTTACAGTTAACACATGTGTATACAAATTTAATACAATTCAGTTCAATCCATTATTGGCTTGTTCCACAGATTCAGCTGCCTCATCTGGATTTGATAGAAACGCTCCAAAATATTGGCATTGTCATAGGCCTCGGTATCAACGGAATGATACATACGACAATTGTTGAAAATTCTAGCCATGTCGGCCATAAAAAGCCGTATAGTCTTGTAATATCCACGATTTAAACGTTGTCCAACTTGTGTAAGATCCATGGGGTATTTGACCACGTCATAGTAGTCAGGCAATTCTTTGGCATCGATGGGATGTAGAAATTGAGAGGATAACTCATGGCGTCGTACAGCTTGAAGAACACACGTGAAGACGAGCAAAAGTTTCGACGGGTCGATCAGTTCATCGATATCAGCTTTTACAGTCGATTTTCGATTTGTCTTGCGTTTCACTGTGGGCCTCCAGCCAAACTCTTTTAGGCCCGGAATCTCACCAATTGGAATCGATGCACGCGGGTCCTTGAAGCACGAAAGACCCGGATAAATTTTGGATGCAAACATATTGGAATTCTTTGTGATCTCAGTGAGCAGCAAACGTTGTTGCTTCGCGACTTGGGTGACTTGAGTGTAGACAACGTTTGGTTGCAGTTCGCAGTGCATTAAGGTGGCATTGCTATAGGTTTTGATATAACTCGTATAGACAGATCGGTGCAAGGGGATTTTCTTGGTAAAATCCTGCTTTTTAAAATACCCAACGGCATTGAGATCAGCAAATGTCAGCAAGTGCCGAATACCCTTGGGCACAATATAATCCTTGAGGTGATTCATCAGATAGCTACCATATCCCCGCATCTGCTCCGATATGGTGATGGCACAGAAGGCAATTTCGGTGAAATTTTGTGTTGGAAAAGTGCGAAAACAAATGCCGCCAATGGTCTGTTTCGTCTTCAGCAGTGCCACTGTCTTGTGATCGGGATCGAAGACCATACGGGTGATATATTCACGTGGAATATTGGGTAAATGATAGGTAAACAGGCCTTGCAGTGCTAGCAGAATTACGGAATTTTCTTTATCGTTTGGATTCTTGACACGACTACCCACAACATGCAACTCTATGATACCACGCTTCTCGTCGTCCTTGATTATTTCACCGAGTGTCTTCTCGTACGTTTCCAAAAGTAGATCGGTGTTCTGTTGGGACTTCGTTATGCGTTTCATGGCCTGTTCAACCACATCCTCTGGCAAATCATTCTCTTTATTCTCATCGTTCTCATCTTTACATAATAACTGAATTTTCGATTTCTTTGCCTGATGTGCTGTGGCCTCTGTAGTCCTCGATGTTTTGCGACTTTTATTCATTTCAACGAGTTCAATACCAAAAAAAAAAACCACTTAGAAAAAATTATTAAAAAAAAATATTGTGATCAAAATCAACGGAAATAATTTTTTTCTACAAATGGACAAACGTTGTTATCTAAAAAAAAAAAAATAAAAATAAAAGCCAGCTACTAAAAAACTACTGAAATTATTACATAAGCATTGCACAAAGAGTTTTTGAATGGTTGAAATTGCATTTTGCGTTGCCAACACTGGCGTTGACCCGCAATTGTGCAACACTTCATCCCATCTCAGTCGCACAGATCAAGCTTATGCGAGGATAATGGGAAATTCATTTTCGCAATTCGCTCATACTGTGTTGTGTTTATGTTTTACCGTTTTCTTTCTTTCTATCTTTTTATTCACTTTCGATTTCAGCTCGACACATTAGCAGCTATTAGCTCAATACACACTCACACACACACACACATATGTACATACGTAAATGTTTTTATGGTGTGAGTTTGTGGCCATTGTTGATATGACAACTAATGTTTGCTGTTAGTTTACGCACAAGGCTTATGAAAGACAACAATAGAAAGATGTTTAACAAAACACGCCTCCAATTATCAATAATTGATAATTACAAGCATGCAAGAATTCAAATTTTATTTACTTATAACTATGCAGTTTCATCATATACTTCATATTAAATACATTGCGTATGTTCTTACGTGTAAAGTGTAAAAGAAAAAAAGAGAAACAATTATGGCGGACACCAAAGATGGCAATTGTCCGTTATCGATAATTTAATGCAAGTACTGCAACCGTCTGCCAGAAGGATTTGATTCAAAATGTTGAACTCTCTAACTGCCAATTATCGATAGTTGCGTGCAAAGAATGCCAACTATTCTGAACTTATCATAATGCAATTTAAAATTAGCCCCATTATAACTATATTAAAAAAACTTCTCGAGTAGTCGCTCTTAAAATTACATATTGGCATTTATACATTCGTAGTTATGGCTGTGGACATTTGATCTAATGTGTAGTGCAATGCAAACACTTGTAATCGTTTTCAGTGTGCAAATTTATTTGAGCAACACTGTTCATAGCAAAGCGAACAACACAAAATAATTGAGAGCGCGAGAGCAAGCAACAGAGGAAGAGAGAGACAGAGAGACTGGGACAGCTGACAATCGGAGACTGTGGGCAGTTTATTATGCATATCTCAATGTGAGTGCGTTTTTTTGGTTGAATAGCTGAAACGAGTTGGTGAACTATTGAATGGGGAAGAGAAGGAGGTCCAATGGGGGGGCCGTTGTTTTGTGTGCGTGTATGTTACGTCACAATAAGCAACAGTGTTGCGAGACAATTGCAAATATTGCACGATTCGATCTAAATTCGAAATTGATCGATTACAAAGCAAATGGAAAAAGATTTAAATACCAATACAAATGCACGTGACTTGCTTGAGTATGCATAATGATAATCTGTGCAAGTTTGCATTTTTCTGTAGTTGTTATTTTAAACAAAATGCATACATATGAGTACTTATATGTATCTGTATCTGGTTGTAATTGCTAAATGGCGAATCGTCTGATTAACGAACGAGGCGGTGGCGGTCTCACTGATAAACGGTCTCTGCACGTTCTTTTATTTATTGATAAAGTGTGTGTATCAAAAGCAACTACAGCAACAATTACATATTGTTATTGTGTTTATACAAACATACATATCTATATATACATATAATAAGGGTACTTACTGCACTACACTTGCTGCTGGCTGCGTCTGCAACTGCGAGTACGAATAAGAATTCGATTAAGAATGCGAATGCCGGTATAAAAACTCAAAGGAATGTGCAAAGCTAAAACAGAAGTCAGTAAAAACAAAATAAAGATTTATACATCGACACATATATTTTTTTAAGTGTAATCACTGTTTCCCATATCAACACGCATACATATGCGAACACATAAACACGCAGTGTCTGCCATTATACGAGTATATCTTAGTAACGATGTCAGTCATCATATTTAACGTATAGCTTTCACATGTTTAAGAAGCTGCTGCTTGCTGCTCTCTCCGTGCAACATCAGAAGAGATGCATACAATCAGAACAGCTGTTCTCTCGCTCATAACGGCATAATTGAACAATCTACAACAACTACAACGACCGACTGTTTGCAGATGGTTCAATTATTTAGCATATGAATATGAATTATTTATGTTATTTTTTTTCACTGAATGCACTTTGTTCATCTTGTACGCCATAAAAACAACAAAAAAATAATTGCAAAAAAAATATGATTGTTATAATGAAAGTGCATTGGCATCGTTATTTAATCACATATTTTTGTTTGTATTTTGATACGTGTGCATTAAACGGTTATAAACTACTTTGTTGCATTATTACACTGCAATTGAGCGATTGTTTATTTTATAATTCTGCGTTATTTACTTCGATTTACCGTATTGATATTTATGAAACCAAAATGCGCACGTCTGCCCGCAGACAACTTGTTCGCACGATTAAATAAAAAACCACCTTCTCCTTCATGACAGCACCGATTGGCATCGATTGCTTAGCTTTTAACTCGTCGCCGATTGCATAGTTATCGAATGTCTTTACCTATCGAAATACAAATGTAAGCAATAATCGCAATATGTACTAAACGTCAAGAATGTTAAAATTATTCATAAATTAATAAAATGTTTGCACAATTTTATTTATTTCGTACAATTATTTTATATTTACAAATCAGACCAAATTGGTAAATTCAGAACAGCTGTGCAGTGTATACACAGCTGGTTTCTGTTAAGCTGCCAGTGTGTGCACACTTCCCCGCAACGAACAGCACTACAGTGTGCACCTAACAGTTTAAATTTTAACAATAATTTGTGCGCAGTAAATTAAGAGAAAATTTGTTTATTTAAGGAATAAAGTGGGTATAAAATGATATAATTGTTGTAATATTGTTTTAAATAATGTATTTCTATAGCAGTATACAACTTTGCTCTCGAAGCTGTCGAATTGTTGGCGTAACTGCAGGAACGTTGTACAAAACAAAAAACACGTGCAACGTTTGGACAGCAAAACAAAAACAGAAACTTCGTTTGTTTTAATTTTGTAAGGAAAGTTACTATAAAACAGCCTTCAAGATGGGTATGGTACAGAAGCGTAAGAAGATGCACTATGGCGACACACATCTGCAGCGTCGCTGGCGTGTACGCAATCGCCGCAGGGATTTGGATCAAATCGACGATGATCTGCGCACTCGCAGCGGTGAATTAATCAATCAGAACGTGGACTTGGATAAGCCGGGATTCGCCCAGTTCTATTGTGTGCACTGTGCCAAGTACTTTATTGATGACACCGCCATGCAGGCACATTTTCGCACTAAAGTCCACAAGCGTCGCATGAAGGCTCTGGAAACTGAACCATACAGCATCGAGGAATCGGAACGCGCTGCGGGACGTGGCAGCTTCCAGAAGCCCAAGAAGCGTGTGATGGAAACACAACCAAGCAAAGCTGATGTCATTGCTGGCAAACGTATCAAGATCGTCGAAGTGTCTGAGGAGAACGACAACGAAATAATGGAGGAGGACGTGGAGGTGAAGGTGAATAAGAAGACGGAGGAGAGCAACGAGAAGCCCACAACATCCAAGAAGGCGTCCAGAAAGAGAACCAAGAAGATGGCAACATAAGTTGCTGCAGCTGCTAAGCTTTTAGTCACGTAGATAGCATATGATTATTATCCCTTTTTTTTTAAAGTGTATAAACTTTATATGACAACCAAAATCCAAAAAAAACCTGAATTGTTACTCGTTTCAACGTCAGACTGAAGATCAGTCAATGAAATCGTGCTGAACTTACCTAGTACTTTTGTCTAAGTAACAACAGAGATGGAAAATGGAGAAAAGCAAAGGAGCATGATTAATATTGGCTGTAATCACAGCAGACATTCGGGTCTGCATCGAAGAACTTGGATAGACCCTGCAGCAGTCCACTTAACTTAACGCTCATTCGAAAACTTTTACTTAAATTGATGAAAGAAGTTTGCGCTGACGACCCTGGGCTGCTAGCTTGATGCGGCTCTCCACTGTGCTATGATCTTAATCAAAGCTGTGCTCACATTGACTCTTGATTTTTTAGGCTGGTAAAGGAATCCCATCAAGAATTTCTGAGGGAGCAGCGATCTCGAAGATACGATCAGCTGCGGTTGGAGTTCTGAGTTTCTAATAGATTTTTCCACCTTAAAGCTAATTTTTGCAATGCAAATTTTTTGAGCATTTAAGGATTTCCTTAAAACAACATCCGACATTCTCACAGGGGGATTAGGCTACGCCGTATGATTTATTGGTTCGATTGTTAATAAACAATGTTTCAAACTGTGAACCGAATTCCTGATAAATCTATACCCATATCAATATGATATCTTTACAAATTTCGATTTTGTCAAGCTATGTTAACCGATGGTTTTCCTGGAATTAGAAACTACTAGGGTAAAATACCGTGCAATCCAAACTTCCGTAGGTCAGGACACATGTACGAAATTTCCAAAAATAAATTAAAAACTGAAAACAGCTATAAAAAAGCTGAAATGTTTCAATAAACACAACAAAAAGTTTCTCATTTGAAATAGCATCGTATAAATATATTTCATTTGTATATATACATAAAGATTTATATTTTGTATATGTACTTTTCTATACATATATGTATGTATATGTATATATGTATGTGTGTTGCAATTTCTCAGCTCAGCTCAGTTGATTGATTTAGCTCAATATATAGTGTATTAGAAGCTAAATTTGAATTATATATGTATGTATAAATTCAAATTCCTTCATATATAATACAAATGGTTGACTATATATATAGCTGTCGTTATACAATTACTATTATATTAACATAAAAAAAAAAACAGTTTAAATTTAGTGTGTATAGGTATATATATTATATAAATTTATGTATAGTATTTTTTGGTGTACATTTAGTTGATATCGAAAACCAATCAAAGATTTCATTTTTTGAAACGGTTTTTGGACTTTTGAGTATATAAAATAACAAAATTTTTGTTTCAATGAGTGCATGTGGGGGTGTGGAAGTGTCGAGGTGCAGATTGGTGGTAGCCGTGCCTGAGCAACAAAATCTAAAGTTTAAAATTAATAAAAAAAAAAAACAGATTTCTGATGGGGCAGTGCTGATGTTGATGTTGAAAATGATGATGATGATGGCTATGTGGGTGTATGTGAGTGTGTGCGTGTTGTATATACATATATACAGAACCTGACACTGGTGAAGGTTTAAGTACTAAAGAGTGTATATATACTCGCTTGGGTATATACAGATATAGATTAGTTTCGACTAGTTTCACAGTTTGTTTACAGTTGAATGCAGTTGTTCTGCAACATCTCCAGTTACCGTTACCGTTCCCGCTCCGGTTCCAGTGCCAGTTCCTCCTCCGGCAGTTCTACGTCGGCACATTTTACGTGGCGATGGTGAGCGAACAGCTGTCGGCACGGTAGGTGGCGCCAGCAAATCGGGTGATTCGGTAAAGAACGGATGATTTAGTGCCTCCTCAGCACTAATACGATTATGTGGATTAATCTCGAGCAGACGTTCAAGCAGATCATATGCACTGGCCGGAAAGCATTCATAGGGATCGAGTGGTTCCGTCACGTAGTCGCTCTCCTCGCACAGGCAATTGAAAAAGTATTGATCACAGTTCTTGCAGACATCGCAACGACCATCGGATGTCTCATATTTGCGTATCATTTGGGCATCGCTGAAGATCAAACGATTTCGAAAACGCAGACACAACTTACGCAAATTGAGCGATTTGGATTTGTGACTGATTGTCACCATGCGATCCAGGGCCAAGGCGGTCGTGCGTATGGCCCGATCACCGAAAATGGTTACGATCTCGGCAAGAGCAACGAAATCGTTGGGCGCCTTGAAGAACGGATACACCGAGGACAGAATCGATAGAAAAATTACACCTGCTGCCCAGATGTCCACGGCGGTGGTCTGATCCGCATATTTGAGCAATACTTCTGGCGGACGGTAGCCTGGTGTGCCCGCTCTGGAGGCATGTACCTCCTTCTTCATCAGACAGTTGAGACACACCGAGGGATTGGCAAAGCAAAAGCATTTACCACCAGCTCCATTGCCAGTTCCAGCTCCAGTTCGATTTGTGTTATACTTGCTGGCGGCTGAAACTGCTTGCGTCTGAGCCTGGGACTGTGACTGTGCCTGCGACTGTCCCGACGGTGGCAGTGCATCACCGCCATCGTTAATGCTTTGTTTGGGATCATCGGCTGGTGTGGATTCAACTGGTTTCTGGGCAATCTCATTGATGGGCTTGAGTGGCATCTTGTTCCAGCTGCTCGATGTGGTCTCCTCGATCAGACGCATGCGTTTGACGGCGCCACCCAAGGTGGCATTGGCATCGCTGGCACCAGCAGCAATTGGAGCACCTGACGCACCTGTGCCCGACTGCAACTGCTGTTGCTGCAGTGCATCTCGTTCCCGTGGCCGCTTGCTGTTGGCTATGATTATGGTGCCCGCATTCGTTCGCCTTGTTTCCTGTGTTCCCGCCGAAACGGGAACCGGCACCGTTCCCGTTCCTGTTCCCGTCTGCTGTGGCTGGACTGGCGCAGTGTTCACATGTTGTGCCAGACCGAAGTCCACAAGCAGAAATTGTCCCTGACGACGATTATACAGAAAATTACTGGGCTTAACATCCCGATGTATGATGTTGAATTTGTGGACATGACGCAGCGCCAGAAGAAGATTACGCATGTACATTCGTATCTCGGGCACATCCATTTTGGTATAGAAATCGTGAAAGCGATCGTGTGGCATGTAAGGCATCACAAAAGCTGCCGATGCCTCGCAGCGCAGACAGCAGTGGATGCCCACGACGTTGTCGGTGCCGCTAAAAAGAGAGAGAGAGAGAGAGAGAGAGAGAACGATTAGTTTGGAAGTTGTGGGAGCTTAAAAATAGAGCAGGGCAATGTAAGTAGTGCTACTCTGCCAACAATCGATAACAACCCAGTAAGAAAGGCTACAGTCGAGCGAGCCGGTCATAAAAGACCTTGTACATAATTTAGTCCCAGTTTTTGACAGACTTGTCCAACGGAAGCTATTAAATATTGTAGTCCGATCCATACCAAACTTGGTGAGAATAATTATACTACCAAACACAAAACGTGTGAATTTGATCACAATAGGTCTATTAGTTTCCAAGTTATGCTGTTTCGAAAAAGTTTTAATTTACAATTAGCGGGTGCGGTAGAGTGCGTGGCAACAATATGAAATAAGCTTGATCTGCGTACACCATAAACGAATTTTTATTCAAAATTTGCTGGCTCTAGCTCTCGTTGTCTCCGAGATCCAGGTGTGTATACGGACAAACAGACATTTCTTTTCGAAATGCATCCTCCTGTTAAGCACATTTCGCTTCAGACAAACCCAATAGAGCACTCTACCCTTCTTTAAGTACAGGGTCTAAAAAATATTTCCAGTCAACGGATGTTAAAATAAAAAAGTTTTCGGCTAATTCAATTTAAAATAGGTCAGATATGCTTGCTAAAAAGTCACATGATATGTGACAAATTTTATGTTAAATTTGCTGAGTAAGTTCAATCCCACATCGTAAACTAAATTAGTCATTTATCTTACTAATTTATTTTTCCAAATTGTGAATATAGAAAAATGATTCATAAATATATCTGATTAAACCGAAATTCATATTAGTTTAAGATATTTTGATAAGTTTAAAAACTCAAAATGATTTAAGAAATAAACTAAAGAAATTTAAGGATTTAGTTAATCAACTACTGAATAAGTTCCCTAATTTGAAAGAGTTTACCAACACTTTGTCAGCAAACAAGCAAATCAGTCTTTGAACTGCTGTGAACTAAATCAAACATGGCTGCGTAACGGTAAAGTCCTTAAAGGGAAATTAAAGCTTTGCGCCACATTCCAGCGATTATCTCAGTCCAGTCAGATTACGACGTAAGCGCCAAGACACTAAAGACGCCCACGTCATAGCGATGATAATACACTCGCAGAGCATTATTGCGCACGACCACCCAATCCCCGAGTCCCAGTCATAATTATCAACGCTGTGACGCAATTGGACAAACGGAATTTGCGCAAATTGAACGTTTTGAGATAGATATATAAACCGATATACAAAGCCACAGCGAGTGACAGAGATGCAAATACATAAACACAGGCAAACGCAAACGCAAACACAAACACAGAGGACAACGCGCACACAGCTGAGAGCGTAACGTCACAAGAGAGCAAGGAGAGTGAGTGACAGAGAATGAGAGAGCGAGACTGGTCGGCCGGCCGGCTGTTTGTCGGTGGTCTGATTAACGTTATTTCTGCCCGCAGAGTACCAACCAAAACCATCATCAGTCATCTGCCTACAGTCAATTCCCACGCACAAAAAACGTCACGCATTCACCCCTTCCCTCACCTACATTTCCAAGTATTTTCTCATTATTATTGCAAGACTAATAATCGCAAAACAATTGCTAACCGAATCAAAGGCAGTTGACATTTGGCGTTCAGCGTTAATAACGACGATAACCTTGTTCAAGGCAGTTCGAAGCAGAATTTAACGGTTTGCTAAATACATAAATACACAAACAAATGCATGTACACAGTGTGTATGTGTGGGTAAATGTGTAAACAGCAATGGTCAGTCATCAGATTGCCCACGACTACGACTACGACTAACTTATCTAATCTCAGCACAGCAAAATGGCGCCTATCGATAATATGTGTAATCGATAAGTATTAATTGGGCAGGACACGTCGATCGCTGCTATGACGTTTCATGCCTACAAACCACACCAAACAAACACAGACAGGCATACAGAAACATGCTTGTGTGTGTATGTTTGCATTAATAGTTTGCATGATTTGTAAACAAACGTTACACAAACAAATCAAAAGAGCGAGAGAGAGATGAAGAGTCCCTGTAACTGAGTGAACTGAGCACGTGAATGGTGTGTGAAAGTGCAATAAACGTTGCGGCAATGGCAATGGCAACGCCAACGGCAACGGAAACTTAAATAAATTGCAATGACGTATTGACGTAGGCACGTAGAATGGAGGAGACAGACGTCTGTCTACATGGGGCTACCGACTGACGTCGTTCGTGACGCTGACGCTGTTAACGGTATGGCGGCGCACACATACATTCGCACCCACTCAAATTACTAAAAAAATTGTTTTGTTGGAAAATAATGAGAAGAATTTGAAATAAGACATACCCCATATCGGTCATGCACTGCAATTCCTTCATGATGCGATCCGGATGACTGGTGGGTATATGATGTTTGATCGCAAACTTTCGACGCATACTGTCCGGCAGATGGGATTCCCGTTTGAGTGTTGCCAATAGGACGGTGCTGAAGGTGCCATTGCCAATGCGACTGTGAACATCGAATATGTGGCCAATGTCGGGTATGCGTTGCAATAGATCACTGATGGCCTCTGCAAGGAATAATAGAATTACAGTTAAATTATTTATTCTCTATTAGGGCTTTTAGATCTGGCAGCACTGTCGCCTGCCTGCTTGCCACTCTCACTCACTCTCTCTCGCTGTCCCTCTCTTTCTTTGGCGCTCGCCCGTAAGTACAACGAAAGTTGTGAACAAAAATAGATTTTAACAGGCACACATGCAAACGAACACACATACACACGCACACAGACGTACGCCTATTTGTACGCATACAATCAAAGCATATGTATATAAATAAGTAAAGAAATGAAAAATCAAAATGGTTGCCTACCTTCGCTTTTGTTGCGCGGCTTCGTCCTGATGACCGCATGTTGTTGTTGTTGTTGTTCTATAATCGGCAACGACGTCGACTGCGGTGGTTTGTGAAGCTTTGCAGAACTGTTGTTATTATTGTTGTGCTGCTGATGCTGCCTGTTTAGAATCATGGGAACTTGCTTGCTGCGAGCAGCAGCTGCCGATGTTGCTGTTGTTGTGTGCAAAGGTTTCTCGTCCTGTCGGGCTATTGGCCAGGAGTGGACGCCGCTGCTGGCACTCTGCACTACATTGACACTCATTCCCTGAAATGTGGCTGCCAATTTGGGACTGGAATTGCCTCGTCCTGATGTTGATGTTGTTGTATTTATAACTGGCTGCACTTTTTGCTGTTGTTGTTGCTTTGGCTTATTGTTTAGCCTCTGAGCGTGTTGTGCATAATTTTTTGTTGCTGTTGGGGCAGCCGCTACGACCGTGTTGCTGTAGCCGTAGCAGCCGGATCCGGAATTGATGCGCTTATCCATATTCCAGGCGTCGTTGGGATAATCGAGGGCTGCATCGACATCGACCTGACCACACAGTATTTTAAACCGGATAAAGAGTTGAAAATATGTTCGATTGATTATCGTTAATTTTCCGGTTTATTCCAGTTCACGCCTTTTTCAAGATTACGCCGTTACTCTTGTTGTTGTTGCTTCATTTGATTTCTTATTGTTGTGGCGTCTCGTGTGGTTTATCGCCACCCTCTTTTATTGTGCCGTGGAGGATGTTTATTGTCTAAAAATATACATGGAAATTTTGACCAAACTTAAAATTTGTATTATATTTTATTTAATTTTGTTTGTTTGTGCCAAACGAATTTGTTGAGCGCTCTAAGATAACTGACAGACAGAAGACGCACCGAACGCTTCATTTCTGTTTTCACAGCTAGAGTCGATTTCGAACCGCTTACTTTTCTATTGTTGTTGTTGGTGTTGCTGCTGCTGTTGTTGCTGTTTTTGTTTTCGTACTGGATTCGGATTCTGTTTCTGTTGTTGTTATTGTTGTCTCTGTCTTTTATATTTTTTGCCGCTGCTGCCGCACCCTTTGCCGCTGCTACTCGCCGCCTCTTTATACGTCACGTACGGAGCGAACCACAATGTTGGCGAATATCAGCTGGATGGAGCAGTAGTCAGCCTCCTCACTTTTCGTATTATCTAATTAAATGCGACCATACACCAGGTTATTTACTTTACACTGCGATGCGTCGATGGCCTATGAAATATTTTTTTGCTTGCCAATACAATTTGAGTATATCGCTGTCGATAAACGGCAAACAGCTGATTGGCAAATTTTTGTTGCAACTTTGCCATGCCGATTAATCGTAGAGTTTACCAACACAGTGTTAAATACCTTTTGTTCCAATTGCGCACATACGGCGAGTGGTATTTTTAGCTATTGCAGTTGCTTATCGATTTATCAGGCTGGCGCCATATTTGAAATTCAAATGTTTTATTTTGATTGGTGAATATTTTTAAGTGTGCGAACAAAATTAATATAACTGGCACTTAACTAGGACTAAAATGCAAATTGAACATCATGCATGAACACTTACACTGCTTACAAAGTTTACTAAAACATAAAAAAATAAATAAACTACAAAAAAATAAACGGAAATAGATTTGCTCACAAAAACTGATAAGTGAGAGCTAAAAAAGACAAACGCCTGCGTAAATGTAACAAAAAGAATAATGAAGATTCCTATTAATGACGATCCGATTCATGGGCTAATAAGGGTATGCCCACCGTATATGTGGCATTGGTGGCATCCATTGTATGATTGGGATCATCGCAGCGGGCGCACGGTCCAAAAAGGCGCATGAGGCGTGTAGCCAGCGTTCGCTTGCGCCTATTCTGATTTGCCGGATACTGCATTAGAGCAAAGGATTCACTCTGTATGCTACTATTGTTGTTGTTGCTGCTGCTGCTGTTGTTGTTGCTGTCGTTGGCTGGCGCCGGATTCAATTGCACCAATTGGATGACACGATTACTCCGCTTGTCAAAGTATATAATATCCTGCCGCTGTTGCCAGTCCCCGGGCATGGGACCAAAGCTAATGGTTTGCCCACGATAACGTGGCTGCGGTGATCGCAGCTCGTGATTCTCGATGTCGATGGCCGAATCGTTGCTGCTGGGATGGCTGCTGCCGGAATTGTTGGTAGTGATGCGGTTGGAGCTGCTGGGAGCCGTGCCTGCAGCTGCAAAGTAAACAGTTTAAAGACAGTCACAGCACAGCACATTGGGTACTTCTGAATTCGTGTTACCTGTGTTAGTAATGGCATTTCCGTTGGCATCCACCTCGGCGCTATCGTTGCTAAAGTCCAACGATAGTGGATTCATGTTGTTGGCCCTTTCGGGCTCCAGATGTCGCACCGCTGGACGCGCACTCAACAATGGTATCTCAATGGATCCAGCGCTACTGTCGTAAGTTATATCATTTAAATTGGCATTGGGATGTGGTGTGGCATTCGCTGCTATGGCGGGCATATCAGATAGATCGGACAGATGACAAGACATGTGAATTGTGCCCAGTTCCATGAGATCCGTTTGTGTGGCCTTCGGCACCTTTGGGATTTCACTCATCGCTGACTTCGTGGGATAATACATGAGGGAGTGGAGCGAGTGTCCCATTTGATTTGCCGTTTGACGTTTGATTTTCTCTTTGTAGTCTGTAAAATCATCACGAACTGCATCGAAATTCTTTCGTAGCAAAATAATATATTCAGTTTTCTTAAATATATCCGATTCTAAGTATTCGATGCGCCTTTGTTGTGAATCGATTTTGTTGTGCAAACGCTCATAGCTTTCGTCACGAGTCCCGCTTGATTCCTCGTCGTTGTTGGAAACATCGTTTAGCATTAGTTCGCGTGCATCCTCGTCGGCGTTGCCACGCGGCGTCAGGGACTCCGGCATCGATCGATGACGTTGAAACGAACTAGTCGATGCAACGCCACCGCCATTGCGCTGATGCTGTTTGTTCTTGCCTTTATCCATTTCGGCAATGTATTTTTTCACCTTGCTGGTCACGTGTTTATAGCGACGCTTTGTATACGCCGAATGGATGTCCTGGTACGACTTGGCCTTGGTGCCAGATACTGCAAATGATTTAATTTAATTTATTGTTTTTTTTTTTTTAATTTTGTGTTTACCATTTTTGTCATTGCCATTTTCGTGTTCACGTTCTAGACTGACGGGATCGCTGGCACAAGTCTCCTCAGAGCAGCCGCTGTTCAAAAATGGCGACTCATTCTCCTCAAAGTTTTCAGTTTCTGGATGTTCTTGGCGCAGAGAGTATTGCCTCTGCAAGCTGCGCGTTTTGCTATCGGTTGTCGCATTTAAATAATCGAACAACTCGTCCGCCGGAAAGCTCTCGTCTTGCAGACTCATTTCCAAATCGTATGCAAAATTTATTTTGGTTTTTTCATCCAAAAGTGGTGCAAAGCTGTAAACGAATGCACTTCGAAGAGCACCGTTACATTCGATGGTGGCAATAAACTAGTATTTTTTGCGGTTCATGTTCGAAATAGTTGTAATTTTTGTTTAGTATTTTATGTTCCCAGTATTATTGCAGCCACAGTAAATATTTTCCCACTATATTACGCGCACTAGTATTTTTGTCCAAAGCATTCACTTTTTAGACATGTAATTCGTGTTTTAATTTAAAATTTTTGTGCCGTTTTAAAAACATAAAATATTGCATAAATTTACCTAGTAAAAGACACATTAAATTTAAGGACTTAGTTCTCAATTGAATAAGTTCATTTCATTGGCTCGCTCATTGGAACATGTTCTGAATCAATAGACAGTTCTAGCCGGCGTCATTGTTGCTCGAAATTTCTGCCGAAGGAAACAAGAGAGGTAAAACAACAGCTGAATAAAACAAAGTAGAAAATAATGTCCATTGAACAGGTGCGTGACAGTTAATTAAACTAAATAAATAAACAACTAATTATAATAATTTTGAAATAATTTAGCTAAAAGCGGATGCTGAAGAGTTTGCTGCGTTACTGGAGCAAGCGAAAAGTGGGCGTGTTAAAGGCGTTTTAACACAGGCAAAAGCAGAAGTTGAACGCGAAATAGTTAATTTGGAAATAAAAAAGCGCGTCTCGCTGCCGAACGCAAGGAAGCAGCTGGAAATGTTGCCGGCGAATCCAAACGGTAAACTACCATAGTCAAATCTTCTAGATGCTTCTAAATTCTATATTTGTTTGATTTGGTTTTATTGCGCAGATATCTGCACGAGCTAACCGACTACGGCTGGGATCAAAGTGCCAAGTTTGTTAAACTATTTATAACACTAAATGGCGTACAAAACTGCCCGGAGGAATCTGTCACGGTCAGCTATACGGAAAACTCCATGAAGCTCCACGTGCTGGATCTCAATGGCAAGGACTTTGGTCTGATGGTCAATAACCTGCTGTTTCCCATCGATGTGGCGAAGAGTTATCGGAAATTGAAAACCGATATGGTTGCTATATATCTTAAAAAACAGGAGGAGGGACAGAATTGGGATGTACTGACGGTGATACAGAAGCGTCTCAAGCAAAAGCAGGACAGCGAAATGGCCAAAGATAATGCCAATCCCGAGGAGGCTCTGGTTAATATTATGAAGAAAATGTACAATAGTGGCGATTCCAAAACAAAACAAGTGATTGCCAAAGCATGGACCGAGAGCCAGGAGAAATCACGTTTAGGCCCAGACGCTGGCGGGCTCGGCAATCTGGGTAATCTCGGCGATTTGTAAGCAGTTTGTGCTTGTAAATCACAAATGAAATATTTAATATCTATGCAGTATATTTATTGCACAAGGCTCGCGTAAAAGATTCCATAAATGTTTAAAATAAAATTTAAAGACGAAAAATATAAGTTCTTATCGTTTTGCTCACACATGCTTTTGGCAGCACAACAATCGATACGATCGGTGCGATAACAGCAGTTATCGCTGTGTACTCAAAGCTCAGTGCCATGACACGCAAATGTTAAATGTTGGCGGCTAACGTATAATTTGAATTTAAATTTGTGCATGCAATATTTAGTTGTTAAAAATGTGCAGAGAAATGCAATAAAAATAAATTCGCGTTTTAGAAACTAAATTAAAACTCGCGTTGTAGTTATTATAGCATATATTTGTATTAAATTCTTGTGATTAAAATCAATAATGTTGCCGTTGCTTGCAATACATGTTTTTGTTTTTGTAATCTATTCCATTTTTAATAGTTAGTTTGCTTTAAATGATTTCATATTAATTACTTGTATTTTTAATACATTTTTTTTTGTGTGTTTTAAGTTTTTTTCGTATCAAGTTCCCCAAAAATAACAATGGAAACAAAATAGAGAAACATATTTGGAGAGTAGAGGGAGATACATTTTGATATACTGTATCTGCAAAGATACTTTTACATAGTTATATATATATATAATTTTTTTAATTCAAATTAAAAAATAATTATAGTTAATAATGCAATTGCTGTTCTTACATATTTTTATGTGCGTGTATTGTAAACAATTAAATTGTTTACTTAATTTTTTTTTTTAAATTTTGCAGAAGTGTTTTTTTTTTTAGTTTTTATTTTTGATTTGATCTATATATATGTCTGTATATGTTTCGTATGAATTTGTGAATTAGCATAGCTGGGAGACAGAGTCCCCCCGATTTCTATATACCATGTTCATAGAGAAGGAGAGAAAGGGACAGAGATAAAGATAGAGATAGAGTATATGTGTGTGTTTTAAATTGTTTAAATATATATAATTATAATTATAGTATAATTATGTTTGTTTGGTTTCCACTCCGCTCAAAAATCATTTAACAAATTGAAGTTTAAGGCCGATTCCAACAAATATTAAACAAAGCATACACGATATATATGCATATAGTCGATATATATCTGTATATACCTTTACAAAGGTACAACGTACTAAATAAAAAAAAAAATAATGTTCCACTTAAAATAAACAAATTGTTCACATAAGTAAGTGTATATAGTACTATATCATTTGTATAGTTCTGCATCGGGCAGTTGTTAAATTAAGCTAAGGTTTTGCGTATCAAATGATAACTGTCAAGTCAGCTATATAGAGTCGATATAGCTAGAATCGTATATAGTATTGTTTAGATATATGTATGTATATGCATGCATGTGTGTAAGTTTATGTAAGTTCCTTAAGAATCGAAAATTTGTGACTTGTGTTTGAAGTGGGTCGGGGTATATATCGGATATAGATCTATGCTTCATATATTGTAGTTGTGTATTGTGTGTGGGTTTCCTGCCTTGACCCTAAATAAAGCACCAAATTCATTTTGTTCTACGCTCTGATCGGAACCATCTTGCCTAACTAACATACTCCAAAATACTCTAGTAAACCTTCCCATTCACTTGACTTTATTTCTCTGTAAAATTGAATTGTTATTTTTTATTTTGTTTTTTAAGTTTTAGTTAAAAGCTTTTTCCTTTCTATGCCTGCTTCTGGTATAAAAATAAATTTTCCTTTTTCTAAGACTATGCTGGAAAATAGCAAGCACACACACACACAACTATCATTCCTTCCAATTCGTATCTTCTTCTTCATCTTTGTCTATGTACATTACCTACACACGCATATGTGTGTGTGTGTGTCTATACTAGTGGTAAAAATTTCTAGAAAATTATGCGCATTCCTTTATAGAGCTGGGATTTTGGGGTAGTGGGGGCCTTGAGGGTTCTACTAATTTCTATCACGACACTTAAGCATATTTCCTTAAAATCTTTTCAATTTTTCAGCTTTTCTTATTCTCTCGCCTGTTCCGTCTCTTCCTCTTAGTGCTAGTCTTTAAAAAAAAAAATCAAAATTTTTATAGTTGAAATTTGTAAAAGTTGTTTGTTTGAAAGTCTCAATTTGGATTGTTGTAAATTTGATTTGGTCCAGAGAGCGCAATTTAAATGACGTATCCATAAACAGCTTTCGCTACTCGTCAGCAGAAAGTAACGAGTGCGCGTTTGGCGAGTGACGAGTGTAGAAAAGCAACGAGTGCAGTGGAAAGTGATGACTTTAAATACTTTGTTGATTAGCGAAAGTAACGAGTGGCGAGTAAGAAGTAACGAGTAGCGAGTAGAGACTAACGAGTAGTTTTAAAAAAGAAATGCATTTGTTTAACGCAAGTATAACTAGTAATTGCTTAACTAAATGCTATGCTAGCAAAGTAACGAGTGACGAGTAAAGAAATGCAAGCGTAACGAGTAAAACTACTCGTTGAAATGCTAAGCTGTTAAGTTAAGCGGTGTTGCAAGTTTAAAGTTTAGCAAATAAAATGCAGCGAGTAGTTGCGGTTAAAGGTTTTGCTAAGTAACGAGTGGCAATTTCAGAAATGATGTGCTAGCGAGTAATGAGTGTTTGAATACAAAATGAACGAGTTAAGCTACTCGTTGAAATGCTAAGCTGTTGAGTTAAGCGGTGTTTCAAGTGCACAGTTTAGCAACTAAAATGCAGCGAGTAGTTGCGGTTGAAATGTATTGCTAAGTAACGAGTGGCGATTTCAGAAATGATGTCTAGCGAGTAAAGAGTGACTGAATACAAAATGAACGAGTTAAGCTACTCGTTGAAATGCTTAGCTGTTTAGTGGCTTGGAGTTTAGAGAGTGACGAGTAGCGAGTGACGAGTAGCTATACTTTAAACGTATCACACGTCATGTTCAATTTACGCTCTGCAAGACCCAATGAGGCAGTTCCAATTTCATTTCTTATTGATTATTTGTCGGCTAAATGTTTGACTTTCGTTATGTTTGTGGTATATAGTTATATATAGTATATATAATATAGCATATAAGTAGATTATAATGTTGATATAGATTCCAGATCCTTAGCATATACGTATGTCTGTATTGGAACGGTTCCATTCACTTTGTTTGCTTTTGCTTTTGATTCGGTTCGGTTCGGTTCGCATCGGTTCGGTATTGGTTCGGTACACACACACACACATACACACACTCACCTACTCGCACACACTCACACTCACATCCAGACGGACAATTCCAGCTTGGCCTTAAGTTTAACTTAGCAGCTAAAATCCCCTCGTTCCGATTCCTTTTCCGTTTCGTTACGTTCCCATCGCTTTCAGACAACACTCGGAAGCAGTTGGACATTGACCTGAGACCTGGCACGCAGCCTGGTCTTGGCCATGCCAATTGGCCGGACGCTGGGCGTCCGCACGTGCCGTTAATAAAGCTCCGTATGATGACGCACTGGTGCCGGAATTTTGGACATGCCACGCTCCCGACGTGGTGATATAACCGCTGCTGCTCCTGCTCCTGCCGCTGCCACTGTCAGTGCACCGCCTGCTGCCACGCTTACGGGTGCAGCTGAATGATTGCTCTCACAGGAGGAGGCGGCGGAGCTGCGCTTGGAACGCGCCTTGGCGGGCGGTGAGCAGCTCTCGGAGCGCTCCGGGTTGCCATTGGTGTGCACCCACGCCGTAGTGAAGTCCTCGTAAACGGGCGTCTTCTTACCAGCACTGGTTCCACTACCGGTTCCAGTTCCGGTTCCATTTCCATGTCCTGGTCGCTGCTGTTGATTACCCGCGGCATAGCGAGAGAGCAGTGTCTTCATCTGCTCCAGAATCTGTGCATCGTTCTTGGCACTGCTCGCCGCCTCCAGCAGCTGTTGGGCCAGCGGCGAGGAGGCGTGATTCTTCACCGGTGACGTGGTCAATGAGCTAGTACAGCCACGCACACGCCGTCCATTGCTGTCGTACAGAATCTGCGAGGAGCGCGTCTTGACGCTGCGATCGAAGGGTGTGGGTGGCGTAAAGGTCTCCGTATTGATTGTGGGCCGTTTCTTGGCGGGCACAGCGGTGGCTGCACTGCGTCCACTCCACGTATTGGTCACATCGCGCACCAGCGGCAGCTGTGATGCCTTGCCGCGTGCTCCGCTCTGAGCTGGAGCAGCAGCTGGCACTGCAGCTGGTCGTCGTACGGAACGATAAACGGGCTGTTTGCGTGTAAAGTTCAAGGAAACGGCACGAGTGCTCAGATCTTGAAGACTACCGCCAGCTCCACTGCAGGTGCTGTTGTCAATGCTGCTCCGACGACGTCGCTGGGCCAGCGGAGAGCGGGGTATCTTGCTGCTCGTAGCGGGCGCTAGCTGATTCTGTCCCTGACTTTGACCTTGTGCCTGAGCCTTAGTTGGAGCCGCTTGTACGCCCTCTGTGGTCACGGTGATCTCGTCGTCTGTGATGTACACGCCGCTCTGCTCATACTTGTTCTGATCCGCGTAGTTGCCGCGTTGGAGCAGCTTCGTCTGCTTGGGTAGCGCTAGAACAGCTGGCAGCGACTGCGGTCCATCGATTTCACAAACGGAGTAGTCCTCTTCCTCCTGCTCATGTTCCTGTTCCCGTTCCTGCTCCTTGTCATGATTGGATTTAACTGGCATCGGTTCCGTTACCGTTTCGTGCTCTGGTTCCGGCTCTGGCTCATCCGTTGGCGAGATTTGCGAGTCACTAGAAGTTTGATCAAGACGCGCTGCAAATGAATCGAAGGGTATTGGAGTGAGCAGGACTGTTTGTTAGCACTTCCACTCCCTATACTCACCATTGCTTTCAGCATCCTCGATGGAGGCCTGACTATGCAGGGACTCGCGTTTCTGGGCCGTGGATTGGATCACTCCGAGACTGCGATAACCTTCGTCGCTAATTTCGCTGCCATTGTCACTGATGTTCTCAAATTTGCTGCTCTGCTCCGGCTGTGTTCCAGTGCCATTTGTGACTCCATTTCCAGTTCCCGCTCCCGTTCCAGTTCCAGTTCCATTTGTAGTTTGCTCATCGGAAGTTGTGAGTGTTTTCGAGTCCAGTGAATTTTGTTTCTTACGCATATCGCTGATCAGTCGACGCTGAGTGGGCGACATGCTGCGTCTGGTTAGATTTGGTGAACCGGCCAGTGGTTCCATGCTGGAACTAGTTCCAGCCGTCACGCCATTTGTCTGATTCAGAAATTTACGCTGTGGTGTTGGACTGCGACTGCGATGTTTTCCTGCAAGTCCTGAAAATCCACTCGGCGATAAATTGGCATTCAATGTACCGGTTCCAGCTGTGGGTGATGCTGAACTAGTTCCGGTACCAGCACCACTACTAGCCGCTGCTCCAGCGCCAACTGTGGACATAATGCGACGAGCTGCATGCGGTGAGCTAAGAGATTTTGGAAGAAAGGACAAAGTTGGTAAAATTTTAAATGTTTAAAAAGAGTAAGAGGGTGTGGAAAAGAGAGGGGGGAGAGAGCGGAGGGAGAGACAGAAAGAAAGAGAGAGAGGGAAGAGAGAGAGAGGGAAGAGAGAGAGAGAGAGAGAGAGAGGAGAGAGAGAGAGGAGAGAGAGAGAGAGGAGAGAGAGAGAGGAGAGAGAGAGAGGAGAGAGAGAGAGGAGAGAGAGAGAGGAGAGAGAGAGAGGAGAGAGAGAGAGAGAGAGAGAGAGAGAGAGAGAGAGAGAGAGAGAGAGAGAGAGAGAGAGGAGAGAGAGATAGACAGGAGAGAGACAGAAGGGAAGAGAGAGAGAGGAATAGAGTGAGAGGAAAGAGAGGGAAAGAGAGAGAGAGAGAGAGAGAGAGAGACAGAAGGGAAGAGAGAGAGAGGAATAGAGTGAGAGGAAAGAGAGGGGAAGAGAGAGAGAGAGAGAGAGAGATGAGAGAGAGAGGAAGAGCGAGAGAGAGAGAGAGATGAGAGAGAGAGAGATGAGAGAGAGGGAGATAAGGGAGAGAGACAAAGAGAGAGAGAGAGAGATTCCACTTTTAACCCTTGTGTCTTACATTTCAATATGTATAATCATACAAAAAGTGAGGTTAAGTTCTTGGACTTAACCTAAGCTTTATGAAAGACTTGATTTGACTGCTTTAAACCAGATTTCTCCTAGCCTAAGCTCATCCCTTTTCAAGCCCTCTTTGTTGACTTTAGCACATTTCCTCCACATCTCAAACCAACTACTCCACAGACACCCTGTAATCACCTACGACTTTTGATAGCACCTAGGGCAATACAAGTGCTCTACAAACAATAACAAATTGAGCTTGTAAAATCGATTATAAATCCATTTGCTGTCAGCTTTTGCTGTCAAATTTGTTATCAAATTTCTTTTGTGTGTAATCTATATATAGCGAATGATTATAGTGGTCGTATTAAACGGTTCGCTGATAAAATGTGACAATAGTTTTCAAGTATTTCCGCTATGAGTAGGCTGTAGGGCTGTAGGGGTTTCTGCGTAGTGCTAAAAATAGTTAGGGACGTAAACGTCTAGTTGAGAAATTGAGAAGAGTTCAACTGGGTTGTTAAGTTGGCTGCGTCTAATGAGCTGTGCATTGTTAAGTTGGCTGCGCTTAGGAAGGAGCAGTAATCAACTGATTTGAGTTATTTTGTGTACTACAAATGACTCAATTTAATGCAAATAAATCTGCTTTAGGTAGGAAATGAGCTGAAATTTAGTTAATTTAGTTAATCAGTGGCATTAAATAAATGTAGTTATGAAGTGGCAATGCTTAAAATAGTTAAATGCGAAACTCGTTAATGGGTATGTGACTGCGAATGCATTTTATAGTTGAGTTTAACAGCTATTCAACTCAATCTGCTAGTCGTATAATGGAGCTACTAATGGAGCACTTAAATGCCTTGATTGCGCTTCTGCTCAGTCTCTTGAGTCTCTTCCTCTCTCCCTCTCTGCTCTTCTCCTCTTGCTTTATGCATGCAATTAGCACAGCGATAACAACTTAATGTTCCCCTACTGTTCCCCTACTTAAATTCTAATTTACCCCGCCCCCCGTTCAACCACTTTAGTCACTTTCGTCACTCACCGTTCGTATATCACCTGCGCATTGTGCAACTCAATGCCAGACTGAGAATTGTTGCTATTATTGCTAGTTCTGGGCATCAGACGGGCTGTTATAGAGCTGCGATGCTGGGCACGACAGCGGCAAGGATCATGCTTGTCCAGATAGTGTGAGAGCGTATCCCAACCACCGCCCACGCGTACCATCACATGGGAACGTAGAATCTGCAAAAAATCGTCATAGAAATTTGAAATTTTTGAAAACCCTTTTGTCTAATCAGCTTTTGGGAGTTTTGTACTCACGCGCACAAAGATGAGAACTTTGGTGTCCCCGATGCGATATTTGCCCTCGGAGACGCGAACCATGGGAAACTGTGAGGGGCATGTGCATTTCTCCACCAAATCTCTGACCTGCAAATGGAAAGGAAAACAAATGTTAATACAAGAAGTATATAGCTGTCTTACTTGCTCTTCGTCTCTCACTCTCTCACTCGCTCACTCGCTCTCTACTTGTGTCTGCTTTGCAACTCGGGGCGTGACCCCGCAGGGCATTGCATAAGATCAAGAGCCACAGGCGATCCACTAACAAATCCCAAAGACCACAAAACTATCGACTGGACGCTAAGCTAGAGATGAGCGCACTAAACAAACGATAGGCACGAAGTGGGAATGGGCAGCAAGCAAAGTAAAGACAGAACTGAACTGTCACGCTACGCTCGTGTCACGCGCGCATCTCTAGTGCTTGGGCACAAAACATCGCGTCGCTTTTCTTCACTGCATAAATTCACGCGCTGCCATTGTCCGAGCAAATGATCAAACAAATGAGCGGAACAGCAACCGATTTGGCTTCCAGTCCACAAAACTCCACAGTTGCGGAGTCACAGACCCGACCCCAGAGCGGGGAGACAGCGGGTGACAGCGGGGGTAGGGGAAGACCTGGTAAACTGAAGTCAGAGCTCAGGGCAGCTGCAAGCTCGTCTCGATGGGAGATTCGTGTCTATAGGGATCGTTTTGGCCAAGTTGGCTACTGTGCCGACATCGCTTTGACAGGCCTTCGACTTGGCTAACAAAGCTCAGTTTTTGGTCTGGCTAACAACAACAACAACAACAACAAGGAGGAACAACAACACAAACAACGACAAACCAAACAGACAAAACGCATTTGCACCTTTGAACTTCGCTAGTTGCAAATATACCCTGTATTTAATGGGTTTGCTCAGCGGTTAGTTGAGGCCAACCAAGTAAACAAAGTTGTTAGCTGCCAACAGTTGAGCACAGGGTAACCCGAACTCTGGCAAGCCCAAGACTTGCTATAGATCTTGAAGTTGTTATTCGCAAAACAAGGAAAAACAACAGGAGGGCCCAGGAGCAATTGGGAACTGTGCCATAGCTGTATGCGTGCTGTGTGAAGGGGGGAGGTGGAGGGGGACGGAGGGCAACACTAGGGAGAGGGGAGGGGCAGTGAAGACGGCGTTGCTGCCTTTTGTGTGTGGTAAGTCGACATCACAATAAATCTAGCATTTGGCGATAAGCTGCAAAAAGAGATCTGCAATCGACAACGGCCACAAATGCGGCAACGACTCCAAAAATGTGCAAGCACTGACCGACTGTGAAATACCCTGTATAGCTGCTGTCTGAGTTCACTTGAGACATCATACCCGCTGGGGGTGTGTGTTTTATAGGGTATCATAATGTTGGCATGACTGTGACGCATGCGAGATTAGCTGGCGCTGGCAATGGCGCTGTGATCCTGGCCAGGCCATAAATCGCATGCAACAACAACAACAACAACGACGACGACGACGACGACGCGGACGTGCCAAACGGCAGCGACAAATGATTCGTGGCTGGTTTTGTCTGACTTGTCCATAGTCCAACGGCCAACGTCCATTGTCCATTGTCCCGCGTCTGTTGTCCATTTTGCATTCCGTTTGCCCCTCGTTTGCTTGCCACTTGGTGGCACATCATTTGATTTTCGACAAGTTGTTGAGGCTATTTGCTGATTTGGCAGCAACAGCCACAGCAACGGCAACAGCAACGGCAGCAACTGTTGCTGCTGTTACAGCCGCTGCAAACAAATTGATTGGCCAACTGACTGATCGTCTTGGCCAGACAAAAAGCGGCAATCTCCATCCAAGTGGTTGTCAGAGCTAGGTTAAGCCTCAGCCATTCAGCAGATCCATTGAGCATGTCCGCCCGCCGGGCCACTTTGCTGCTGTTGTTGTTGTTGCCATGGCTGCTGATGTGCAGCAGGAGCTAACTATCGTTTCCAATAGATAAGTCTACTTTAAAGTGAACAATTGTGAGGTTTTTTACAGCTCAGATGAACTGAGGTAGTAGCTGAGTGCTGAGCAGACCGGATCAGACAACTATATACTATAGCTAACATAGGACTATAGATTAGTCTAGATAGATCTAGATACAATACTTTAAAGTGAACACTTGTGAGGTTTTTAGAGCTCAGATGAATTGACGTAGTAGCTGAGTGCTGAGCAGACCGGATCAGACAACTATATACTATAGCTAACATAGGACTATAGATTAGTCTAGATAGATCTATATTCAATACTTTAAAGTGAACACTTGTGAGGTTTTTAGAGCTCAGATGAATTGACGTAGTAGCTGAGTGCTGAGCAGACCGGATCAGACAACTATATACTATAGCTAACATAGGACTATAGATTAGTCTAGATAGATCTATATTCAATACTTTAAAGTGAACACTTGTGAGGTTTTTAGAGCTCAGATGAATTGAGGTAGTAGCTGATTACTGAGCAGACCGGATCAGACAACTATATACTATAGCTAACATAGGACTATAGATTAGTCTAGATAGATCTAGATACAATACTTTAAAGTGAACACTTGTGAGGTTTTTAGAGCTCAGATGAATTGACGTAGTAGCTGAGTACTGAGCAGACCAGATCAGACAACTATATACTATAGCTAACACAGGACTAATCGATCGAAAGTTACTAAACTGAGCACTCAAATGAGTACAGGGTCTTTTACAGTCTTATATTTGGCAAGTGTGTGTAGAGCTATAGCTTTAAGATGTACTAGAGGATATACTAGAAGATATACTATATGATATACTATAGATGTTATAGTAACGATCTTATAAAAACTTTTGTGTTTTTCCCTCAGAAATTTCAGAAGTTTCAGCAAAACTCTGAGGATCTGGAAGCTTTTAGTATATACCTACATTAAAAATTCAATTTATTGTTTATGAAATTAAATTAAGAGTTATATTCCCTATAAAACTGAACCGATAAGCGGCTATGGGCTAAGCGTAACTCTAATGATATTTATGCTATATGTTATAGATGTTATAGTAACGATCTTAACGATCTTAAAACTTTTGTGTTTTACCCCCAGAAATTGCAGAAGTAGTTTCAGTAAAACTCAGAGGATCTGGTAACTTTTAGTTTATATCTATTATTACTGTTTATCAGATCAAATTAAGAGTTATATTCCCTATAAAACTGAACCGATAAGCGGCTATGGGCTAAGCGTAGCTCTAATCATATGTATGCTCAAAGATTAACAAAAACTAAGCAACCAGCAAAGTTGGAGCTTCTTTAACTTCTAGCCCAGTAAAACTATCGTAAATCGTTAATCGATATGTGCCAAACTAAACACATCGCTAGCAAGTGGCGCTGTTTGTGGCATGCTCCAAGTTGTGTCCAATAAATGCGCAACGATTTATCCAGCTATCCATCCAGCAGCTGTCGATTGTGGCCAAAAAGAGACTGAGATGCAGAGAGAGAGAGAGAGAGGTAGTGGGAGTGGTAGAGGGAACAGAGGCTGAAGGGGGCTCGGGTAGTGGCATTGTTGTTGTTGTCGTCATTGATGTCAATGTTGCTGGCGGCGTGAGGAAATGTTTGCATGGCTTTTCATTAGTTTTCCGATTTAAACCGATGTTTGTGCTCCTCAATCCTTGGGCGCTGCCGTTGTCGTTGCCATTGCATGTTGTGTGTAGTTTTGTGTGTGTTGTGTTGTGTGTTGTGTGCAGTGTTGTAAGTTGTATGTTGCATGTTGCATGTTGCTGTCGTCGGTTGTTGTCATCGCACAATCGCTGCTCGCCGTCGCACTTAGCAATTACATTGCCAATTGCGATCTGTTGTAATTGTTGTTGGCACATCGGTGGCGCCACAAGGCAAAACAGTGCAACTGATCAGTCGTACAGCCGTTGATCTGTACAGCAGTGCAACACGCCTTGAAAACATCTTGTCAAATTAATTTACAATATGATGAGACCACAGAAGTGACATAAGCAGCAGCAGCAGCAGTAACAGCAGCAATTGTTGCTGCCACTTGAACAAATGTAACAGCAATACATCAAAGCATCAATCAATCAATCAATGGTAGCAGTGGATTTACAGCTTGTAGCTATTGCTCAATATATTTAACAATTGATTAATTGCAGTCGATTCACAGCTTAAGTAAATCAATAGTTGCAATTTTCAATTAATAGAATTGGAAATTCATATTTAAAAACTTTATGTAGCCATATAAAGGCTGATCCAGCAGATCATATATTAAATATACTAGCAAGTACTTTCCAAACATAAAAATTCACATAATG
Source organism: Drosophila nigrodunni (assembly GCA_020829145.1). Taxonomy (NCBI): domain Eukaryota; kingdom Metazoa; phylum Arthropoda; class Insecta; order Diptera; family Drosophilidae; genus Drosophila; species Drosophila nigrodunni. Next base: position 19,669,128 of record JACVCZ010000002.1, on the reverse strand, counting down.
TAATGCAAATAAATTAGTTAACAGCTTAACAAAAAGTTCCTTCTTAAGTAATGTAAGCCTTTATTTAACTCATTTAAATATTTAAGTCACTAGCTAAATAATTCCCTAAAGCCGATCAGTCATTCGTTTTACTATATAGTATAGCAGCATATATTAAACTTATGTCAAAATGAAGCAGCTCTTTCAATAAACAAGTCTATACTTTTAGACCTCAAGGCTCTACTAGGTTTGTGCGTAGCAGGCAGCGCGACCACATGCCAACCCCTTTAAATATATATATTCCTGAACAGCAACAACAGCCGCGTCGATATAGCGTTGTCTGTACGTCCGGCGTAGGAACTAGGGCAATCAAATTTGCTATGATAGTTCGTCTTTAGTGTATGTCAGTTCAAGTGTATTTCAAATTATTGTCACCATTTTCATAAGACCATAACTTGTAAACCACTAAAACTATAGTTAACAAATTTACACATGATGTGTATGGTTTCATTATTACTATCATCAAAAAGTTTGATGCGAATCCTATAGCTACCATAGCACATAGCTTGGGGTCTTTTAGAGTCGGCTTACTCAACTCAAATTTCAAACTAATTTTAATGGTGGATCATTAAGTATATACAGAAATATTGTTATATGTATCTACTTTCAATTTCCATTTGTTACCAAAAATAACGAACTCAAATCCCAATCCATATCAAGTTTAATTAAAATTATGATATATAAAAATATATACTAAAAGAACTGCAGTTAGAAGCTACTTCGACTAGAAGAAAGATTTTTCACAAATTATTGGAAACAAAGTCAACTCTAAAACTTAGTACAGTGAACTATCGATAGGAGTGCTTCCGCTAAAACATAATTCAAATTGCAAATTGCAATATACAAAATTTCTATGGTCACTTCAAATCTGAGTAGACTTGATACAACTTTGTTGAATCAGAACAATCAAAACACGAATCACGATTTCGATGGCGATAACCACGTTTGACAGTCGAAGCTAAAAACAATTTTGGTAAGGGTAATACAGTGACACACACACATGTGTGTGTGTGTGTGTTTCTGTGTGTGTATATCCGATATCCGTTTTTGGCCAAAAGTTTTCCCCCCACGAAATCGTTGAAACAATTATACATTGCATTTGTTAGACTAGTCGCTGTTGTTTGCTTTTGATTTGTTTTGACCAAGTTTGAAACTGGAAACTTAGCCATGGCTAAAAATGGACATGAGAAAAGTCACAACAACAACAACAACAATGAGAAAAAAAGTCGTGAGCTTTGCCTGCAAAAAAATCATAAAAAACTGAAGAAACAAAAAAAAAAAAGAAAAGTGCAGCGAAGAGAAAACAGCAGAGAGCGAAGGGGAGACAGAGAGAGGTAGAGAGACGGTGCTAGAGAGTAAAGGGGTTGCCCGCTGGTAATCGATAGCTCGTGCTTATCGATAAACACTTAACTTACCATTTCATCGAGACTCTTCAGATCGTTGGTCACAATCTGCGGTTGTGGTCCATACATAAGCATCGGATCCTTGTCATCTTCGTCCTCATTCTCGGTATCGCTGTCATACAGATCCGTTTCGACGGCCACACACTCGGCGCCGGCAGGTGGCGCCTCGGTTTGTGTGCCGCTTTCGGAGCAACCGTTATTTGTCTGTGTGCCACAGCCGACGCCATTTGCTTTGTTATCGGCGGCAATTTCACGATCGATTTGTCGCTCCATCTGTACCAGCATTGGTGCCAGCATGCCTGTTATCGATGTATATCGATAAGTTTCGATTTTGATCGATTTATCGTTTGGGTATCACTTACCGAACTTGGCGCCTCGTCGGGCCACCTCGAGCAGACAGAGAATCACATGCTTCTCGTTCTTACGCATAATCAGATCGTCCGTTTCGAACAAAAGGCACTCGATGATTTTAAGGCTCTTTCTGTAATCGATAAAAAACAGTATTTAATATTCTGTTTAAACACAAAAAGCTCTCTATCAAAACTTAATCAAAAAAATTACTTTTGTTTTCAATTTAATCGATTTTTTTTTGTAAGTTTTATTGATTGATCTGCTATAATTGATTATTCATCTAGTAAAAATTTCACGCCATCGCTATTTTTAGCCAACTCTCTTCTACTTTCGCTTAAACATCAATTAAAGCTAAAACAAAAGACTCTAATGCTTATTAAGCTAAAATCTAAAATCTGCAATCGTTAATCACTTTTTTAATTTTATTGCTATTTTTTAAACGAAATTTTAACATTTTAATTTAATCTTTTATCCATTGAACTTCTAACAAAGCACAACAGTAAATTAAATTGACTTGAATCAAAGTTTACTATTGAAATTAAATCTTTTATTAGTTTTTTTACAGCTAATGACTTCCACTTCCATAAATAATGCTTTATTCAATCAAAGAAGTTCTAAAAAGTTCAACATAAGTCACTGATTAAACTCTGGTGCAAGACTATAGCCGCACCCTATTTTTTAGTGTAAGTCAGGAACGAATAGAGATAGGAGAAAACCAAAACTACCGTTAGAAAGAGCATCAAAAATAACACAAAACTTAAAAGTAACAACAACAACATTCCTGAAAAATGTACCGTTTTTTTTCACATTTCGTTTTGTTTGAAGTGCATAACTATAGCCGCACTTGGTGTTATTTAAGAAAAACAAAGAAAATATCAACAAATTTATACATATTTACTTATTTTAATAATATGTATACCCGCCTTTGGCAGTAATTAATTCAAAAACTCTATTTGGCATAGAGTTTATTAAATTATTGAACTCTATTTGAGAAATATTTTCGCATTCCCTAATTATAGCCAATTTAAGGCTGTTAACATTGGTAAATTTAGTGTTATTAGCATAAATTCTTCTGACTAACAAAGCCCATAAGTTCTCCATGGGATTCATGTCAGGAGAACATGCTGGCCACTTTAATAAAGAGATGCTTTTTTCTCATTTAGCCATGATCGGGTCTCCCGAATGACATGCACTGATGCGTTATCCTGCCGGAAAATGAACTTACTTTGTCGTTTTGTGCGAAGAAACGGCAATAAGTTCATTTTCAATATGTCAATATACTCCTTGGAGTTCATGTGACTGCTTGGAAATGCAATCTCCAAGCATCTCGACTCACAAAAAGCAGCCCATACCATGAGTGAACCTCCTCCGAAATTTCTCTTCGAGAAATAAAGGGGATCCTTCCTCAAATCTCTCCAATAATGCGAAAATCCATCCGGTCCATCCAAATTAAATTTTTTCATCAGAAAAAATTATCTAATAATGTAAAGTTAATATTTTTTTTTTACAAAAAATAAAAGTACCTTCTTCCAATCCGTTGCCATATTTTCTCTAGCGAACTGCATCCGCGCTTCTTTATGCCGGGGTAATAATTTAGCAGCCACCTTTAACTTTTGTCGCACTATAGTTTCGGACTTTTTAATGCCCATGCAACCGTCCAGCGAGACACTTTTAGCCCACAGTTAGCCGCTAATTCATTGGCCGTAAGCAAAGAGTTGCTCGCAGCACGCTCCAAATGGCTCTGAGCACGTGAACTTACTTTGGATTTAGGTCCCCCTTTCCTATTTTTTCCATACTCGGACTGATTTTTAAAAAAAATTCTTATAACTTTGTCCGATCGACCAAGTTTCCGTGCAATTTCACGAAAAGAAAAATTCTCACTTTTGTAAGGCAGAATTTGACCTTTCTCAATATCAGAAAGTATTGATCCCCTTGGCATATTTAGAAAAATTTACTCTGAAATTAATTATCGACTGATTTGCCAATGACACCGTCGCGAACTGATTTTAGAATGCAAAAATCATAAGTGCGGCTATAGTTATGCACTTCAAACAAAACGAAATGTGTAAAAAACGGTACATTTTGCAGGAATGTTGTTGTTGTTACTTTTAAGTTTTGTGTTATTTTTGATTCTCTTTCTAACGGTAGTTTTGGTTTTCTCCTATCTCTATTCGTTCCTGACTTACACTAAAAAATAGGGTGCGGCTATAGTCTTGCACCAGAGTTTAGTTTAAGAAAACCTTGTCGATTAGATTGATCATTTTTAATCAAACATTAAAAAACATTTCCGATCAGCTTTGGCAAGAATTTATTGAAATGATCTTCAGTTGATCTTCAGAATATATATTACGAGTATTAGACAAATTTTAACCTAAGAAGTACTTTAACGATCTGTGATCTAACTCAGATCGGTATTTTATTGTAGGTTATTAGATTAGATAAGAGAACTGTATATAATATCTGATCAGCATTGTTAAGAAGTTTATTGGATTGATCTTTAGTTTCAGCTATGTTAAGAGGATCAGTCAAATGTTAACCTAAGGAGTAATTTAACGACTACGAGGAGTAAATTCAACCCTAATTGAGTGAGAGAGACTCATAATGATCTTGTGTTAGTTGATCAGTTTTCTACAGTGTCCAAAGTTTAATAAATTAAGCTCTGATAATGATCTTAAAGAACTGATCTTCCATTCTTTAATCTCCGAAGTCTTATAACGATCCTCGATTAAACTGCGATCTACTTTTTAAACCTTATGTACACCTCCGACTTCTTGAATAATACAAATATATATTTAATCCCAGAAGTCTTATAACGATCCTCGATTGAACTGCGATCAGTTTCAAAAGTGTTTATAACAAACTTGTCTACTTATTAAAAGATATATACACTTCTGACTTCTTGAATAATACAGTATATATTTAATCCCAGAAGTCTCAGAACGATCCTCGATTGAACTGCAATCAGTTTTCAAAAGTGTTTATAATAAACTTGTCTACTTATTAAACCCTATATACACCTCTGACTTCTTGAATAATACAAATATTTATGGCTTAACCCACCTGCACCAGGTTATGAAGTTGGAGACGTTGTCGCGGGAGAAGAATGTGCCGCTCTTGGCTGCCGGCAGATAGTGGACATTGCCCAGGGCGAGTATTGGTCCCGCCAATCCGGAAGTCATCGAGCGTGTCATTGATTTGTTGCGGGCCTGTCGTCGGGCCAAATATCCCTCCGCCGCTTGCCGTACATAATTTGCGTGCTGAAAGAGGCAAGAAGATGATGAAAAAAGCGCAAACAAATTAAAGAGCGGCAACAACAATAAATTAGACGCAATGCAATGCAATGCGTTTGCAAGTGAAAGTGAAAAACAAAAACACAAAAATCAAAAAAAATACCAAAAAAAAAAAACCCAAAAAAAACGAAATGTTTTTGGCTTATTTAAAAGCGCGACAAAAATCTAGAAAAAGTTTATTTTTAAGCGTCTCAAGAATTTAGCGCGGCATTTTTAGGCTGACGGCGACGCGCAGACCGCCAACAAGGCACCCAGCCCCTTACCCTACCAAACCCCCCCTCCACTCTACGCCACTGTGCACCTAGCACTTGTTTAATCCCTGCGCAAAGTTAGTTTACCTCCTGAGCTGATTGTATGAGACTACAAATATCGGGAGCAGAGTTAATCAAAAGAACTGAGAGATAGTTGGAGCAGGGGTAGGAGTAGTGGGCAGCACAGTGGGTGTGGGCGGTACAGTGGGTATATCATTATGGCGCCACAATGTTAGGCATAATTAATTAAAATATAAAATAGACACACGCAAGACACTCGTCACTCATCAGTCAACATTTTGAGCAGACGGAATTTTTTTGTGAATGAAAGAAATAAATTGTAGAACCCATGAATTGGGCGCCTGACACAGATACCCTCGACGCAAATGCATTTCAGGTATTTTCACCTAAAAAGAAAACACTTTGGGGATTAATTGCAGGGGGTAAGCAGTGCTAAGCGGTATAACAAACAGTTTATGTTTAGTATAAAATCAGTGAGCTGGGCTACAGTCAAGCCAAACGACTGTAAAAGACCTCGTACTCACTTGCCTTACAAATAAGCAGTTTTTAACCGATTTGTTCTATGGTAGCTATAGGAAAGATTAGGTATCATGACACAAAAACTTCTTTGCAAACTTGGTGCCTCTAGCTTTTATAGCCTGTAAGATTCAGGTGTTCTATGGCAGCTATGGGATACATTGAATCCGATTCGAATAGTTATAATTACACAGTACTCATAATTCTGGTCACCATAGCACTAGTTATGCTGTAACAAACTGTATTGTAATTCAGAAACTTATTTGCAAACTTCTATCTTTTCTAGTCTGATTCAGATGTTCTATGGGAGCGGATCAAACTTACAGAGGATAGTTATCATGACACAGTTCTCATAATTTTAGTTACCAAAGCACTTGTTACGATGATATGAAAATGTATTTTAACTCAGATACTTTTATAGTCTGTAAGATTCAGGTGTTTTATGGGATGTATGATTATATGATTCGGCTCAAAGTTGCTGAGGATAGTTATAATGACAGAGTACTCATAATTCTGGTCACCATAGCACTAGTTACGATCTTATGAAAATGTATTTTAATTCAGATACTTTTATAGTCTGTAAGATTCAGGTGTTCTATAGGAGCTATGGGATACATTTGTCCGATTCGGCTCAAACTTACTGAGGATAGACAGAGTACTCATAGTTCTGGTTACCATATCACTAGTTATGCTCAACTTATGCTGCTACTTCTTTGCATACTTCTTGCTTCTAGCTTTTCTAGTCTGTAGGATGCAGTTGTTCATACGGACGGACTGACGGCCATATCGTCTCGTTTGTTGTTGCTTATCAAGAATGTCTATACTCTATGGGCTCGGAAACGCCTTCCGCTGCCTTCCGCCCTGTATTCTTTTTGAGTAAGCGTTATAAAAACAAAGTTAATAAAGAAAAAAGAAAACCTTTTTTCCAACACTCTACGTCATCTCTATTTACCTATTTATAATTTCTTTTACCAGTTTGTTGTTTTAGGATTTCCCTCAATTATTCTAAAGTATTTTTCTGTATTTTCTTTGTTATACTTCGAGATGACAACAAATTTTACTAACAAATTTGCTCAATTTAGTTGTTAAAAGAACTTTAAATGAAATGGGTTAAGTCACTTTGGTGTGGAGCACGGAGCACGCTTTCGTCACTAGCGGTGCCGTGTACACTTTTTGGTTCAGTTTATGGGGATTTGCATAAATTTGTTGTGTTGTTGTCGTTGTCGTATATCAACTGTGTGGCCATCCTGTTTGCAAGTGTTGACACTTGTTATATCCATTTTGACGCCCTCGGCATTTAAGATGTTTGAGGTTATGTCATCATTGTAGTCGCATCTCATTCCCAATTCCAATTTCAATTCCAATTCCAATTCGATTCGCTGCACGACGTGTGGCAACAACAACAGCAAATCGACGTGTCATGCATTTCCATTTCCATTTACATCATTCGTTATTCATTTATGCACATTTTTGTAATAATTTAATATTTAAACAATTTCAATATATACATACCGCACCCCACCACTCTGCTCTCCACTCCCCTCGATTATTATTTTTATATCTCGATGTGTTATTTTTTGTTTTTTTTTATGGATATCTTTACAAACTGCATTCAAAGTGCTTTATTTGGTGTTTATTGTTTCTCTCTCGACTCTACACCGAACTCTCTTTAAAAGGGCATCACAATTGACGTCTGTCATGTGGGCGTGGCAGTTTGCCAGTTGACCATTTTAGTCAGCAGGATAAATGCCGTCTGGCAATTATGAAATGCATCTCATTAAATGGCTTTCAATGCAGTTTAGAGCATTTGCCAGTCGGTTATTTACAGGCGCTCTGCTTTCTTACGCCCACTGTGCACTTTTTTTTTTGTCTTTCTTTCTTGCTTTCCAGCAACTGAAATCGAAACCGACTCATCGTTTACACTGCCCACGTTTGGGCATCGAACATTTAATACTTGGCATAGTTTGTGATTTAACCATCTTCAATTTTGGCATACAATTTATGAGCTGCTTTTGTCTGTTGCATCTTCTACTGGGTGCATTCAGTTGGACTTGCTGTTTATGAGCTGCTTTTGTGTGCTTCATCTTCTTCCAGTTGGTCTTGGACTTGGAGTTGGAGTCGGCATTCAAATGAGCAAATTGAACTTGAATTTTTAAAACGTTTTGCTCTCGACTTTTACTTTCTTTCACTCAATCGACAAGAATTATGCATAATTTGCCTACACTTTGTTTACACTGAGCACGCGCAGCGTTTGTAACTGTTTATTGCCGAAAGCAGTGTTGGGAAGTGCTAAAAACTATGCTTGTTAGAGATGTGCTACTTGATCAGCTGGAAATTATATCGTTTCAGCTATTTAAGACAAACTGTAGGTACTAATTTTAATAGGAGTTTTTTAATCTTTAAAAAATCATCTAAATGTTGTCTTTTTTTCTGTGAGTTCGGCAAGTCAGTGGGATTACTGCTGCCTAGTATCGCAATCAGTGTTGCAAAACGCCAAAAGTATCAAAGCTCACATTTTGAACGATAAAAATATCGTAGTTCCTTCCCATGGTTGTATTTCCTGTTCTGTTGAAAACGTTTGTGCAAAGCTCAACATATATTTTCAGTAAGTAAGAAAAAACTGCATTAAATTATAATTTATATACACTGATTTAAAAAAAAGCATTGATAGCAAACGGCTGAGGATATTAAAACTAGTCAAATGAAAGACGAGAATGTCATGACTGTGGAGCAGGAGGACAATAAGCCAACTGCCGAGCAGATGATTCCTTCTGGGGCAACTGCCGAGAAGATTCCTTCTGCAGCAGCCAATGAAATGGAGGACGAGAATGTCATGACTGTGGAGCAGGTGGACAATAAGCCAACTGACGAGAAGATGATTCCTTCTGGGGCAACTAGTCTAATGGAGGACGAGAGTCTCATAACTGTGGAGCAAAAGGAACATGCTCTCACTGCCGAGCAGATGATTCCTTCTGGGACAACTGACGAGAAGATTCCTTCTGCTGCAGCCAATGAAATGGAGCACGAGAATGTCAAGACTGTGGAGCAGGACGAACATGCTCTTACTGCCGAGCAGATGATTCCTTCTGGGGCAACTATTCTAATGGAGGACGAGAATGTCAAGACTGTGGAGCAAAAGGAACATGCTCTCACTGCCGAGCAGATGATTCCTTCTGGGACAACTATTCTAATGGAGGACGAGAATGTCAAGACTGTGGAGCAAAAGGAACATGCTCTCACTGCCGAGCAGATGATTCCTTCTGGGGCAACTAGTCTAATGGAGGACGAGAGTCTCATAACTGTGGAGCAAAAGGAACATGCTCTCACTGCCGAGCAGATGATTCCTTCTGGGACAACTGACGAGAAGATTCCTTCTGCTGCAGCCAATGAAATGGAGCACGAGAATGTCAAGACTGTGGAGCAGGACGAACATGCTCTTACTGCCGAGCAGATGATTCCTTCTGGGGCAACTGACGAGAAGATTCCTTCTGCTGCAGCCAATGAAATGGAGGACGATAATGTCAAGACTGTGGAGCAGGACGAACATGCTCTTACTGCCGAGCAGATGATTCCTTCTGGGACAACTGACGAGAAGATTCCTTCTGCTGCAGCCAATGAAATGGAGGACGAGAATGTCAAGACTGTGGAGCAGGAGGACAATAAGCCAACTGCCGAGCAGATGATTCCTTCTGGGGCAACTGACGAGAAGATTCCTTCTGCTGCAGCTAATGAAATGGAGGACGAGAATGTCATGACTGTGGAGCAGGACGAACATGCTCTTACTGCCGTGAAGATGATTCCTTCTGGGACAACTGCCGAGAAGATTCCTTCTGCTGCAGCCAATGAAATGGAGGACGAGAATGTCAAGACTGTGGAGCAGGAGGACAATAAGCCAATTGTCGAGCAGATGATTCCTTCTGGGGCAACTGCCGAGAAGATTCCTTCTGCTGCAGCCAATGAAATGGAGGACGAGAGTCTCAAATCCGTGGAGCAAAAGGAACATGCTCTCACTGGCGAGCAGATGATTCCTTCTGGGACAACTGCCGAGAAGATTCCTTCTGCTGCAGCCAATGAAATGGAGGACGCGAATGTCAAGACTGTGGAGCAGGACGAACATGCTCTTACTGCCGAGCAGATGATTCCTTCTGGGACAACTGACGAGAAGATTCCTTCTGCTGCAGCTAATGAAATGGAGGACGAGAATCTCAAGACTATGGAGCAGGAGGATCATGCTCTTACTGCCGAGATGAAGATTCGTTCTGTGGTAACTAGTCTAATGGAGGACGAGAATGCCAAGACTGTGGAGCAGGAGGATCATGCTCTTACTGCCGAGCAGATGATTCCTTCTGGGACAACTGACGAGAAGATTCCTTCTGCTGCAGCTAATGAAATGGAGGACGAGAATGTCATGACTGTGGAGCAGGAGGACAATAAGCCAATTGTCGAGCAGATGATTCCTTTTGGGGCAACTGCCGAGAAGATTCCTTCTGCTGCAGCTAATGAAATGGAGGACGAGAATGTCATGACTGTGGAGCAGGAGGACAATAAGCCAATTGTCGAGCAGATGATTCCTTTTGGGGCAACTGCCGAGAAGATTCCTTCTGCTGCAGCCAATGAAATGGAGGACGAGAGTCTCATAACTGTGGAGCAGGAGGACAATAAGCCAATTGTCGAGCAGATGATTCCTTTTGGGGCAACTGCCGAGAAGATTCCTTCTGCTGCAGCTAATGAAATGGAGGACGAGAATGTCATGACTGTGGAGCAGGAGGACAATAAGCCAATTGTCGAGCAGATGATTCCTTTTGGGGCAACTGCCGAGAAGATTCCTTCTGCTGCAGCCAATGAAATGGAGGACGAGAATCTCAAGACTATGGAGCAGGAGGATCATGCTCTTACTGCCGAGATGAAGATTCGTTCTGTGGTAACTAGTCTAATGGAGGACGAGAATGCCAAGACTGTGGAGCAGGAGGATCATGCTCTTACTGCCGAGCAGATGATTCCTTCTGGGACAACTGACGAGAAGATTCCTTCTGCTGCAGCCAATGAAATGGAGGACGCGAATGTCATGACTGTGGAGCAGGACGAACATGCTCTTACTGCCGTGAAGATGATTCCTTCTGGGACAACTGCCGAGAAGATTCCTTCTGCTGCAACTTATCAACTGGAGGACGAGAATCTCAAGACTGTGGAGCAGGAGGACAATAAGCCAACTGCCGAGCAGATGATTCCTTCTGGGCCAACTGCCGAGATCAAGATTCCCTCTGCGACAGATAAGCGTATACGACTGTGCCGGGATATTCCGACAACTCTAACTGTGGTGAATGCAATTATCCAGGTGGTCAGGGACAAGAAGAAAATGGCCGAACTACGTGTTCCACTCGATATTCATTTGGATCGCTTTTTGCGTTGTCATCTCAAATTACCGGGTGCACACATTTTGCCTCACATTTATGTTGTAAATGCTGCAATTTGGATGATGAAAGGTGCCTGCGCTTACGGTTATCGCATGCAGCGCCGTGAAATGGAACAACTATGTTTGTTAGCCGAAATGGAGGAGGAAGCCGAACGGAAACAACAGTCCATTTCCACTTTCAACCGTTCGAAGCGTCGTCATCCAAATGATTCGGATATTTCCTACAAGGACTTGAAGCGTTTCAAGACCGAAAAGTTCAACAGTTCGATGCATAAACTGGAATTTGATATGTTTAAGCCTCGGTTTGTTTCCTCTGGAAGATCTTCGTCTGGCAAACGTTCGTCTGTAGAATCTTCGTCTCAAAAGCACTCTTCTGGGTATTCTACGGCTCGAAAGCATTCGATTGGCAAGGAATCACCAACCAAAACCCCTTCGCATCGTAGCACTTCGCACAGCTCCTCTCTGAAACCATCTTCAGACAACGCTTCATCGCAGAAACGTTCCTCTGACAAGGCTTCATCGCAGAAACGCTCCTCTGACAAGGATTCATCGCAGAAACGCTCCTCTGACAAGGCTTCATCGCAGAAACGTTCCTCTGACAAGGATTCATCGCAGAAACGTTCCTCAGACAAGGATTCATCGCAGAAACGTTCCTCTGACAAGGATTCATCGCAGAAACGTTCCTCAGACAAGGATTCATCGCAGAAACGCTCCTCTGACAAGGCTTCATCGCAGAAACGTTCCTCTGACAAGGATTCATCACAAAAACGATCCTCTGGGGATTCATCGTCTCGAAAGCATTCTTCGTCTGGAAAGCATTCGTCTGGGCACTCTTCATCAGGAAAGCATTCGCCTGGCCGATCTACGTCCCAGAAAACGGCCTCTGAGCGCACTTCCTCTCAGCGGTCTTCGATTTTGAGCCCTGACTCTCAGTTGTCTTCCTCTGTGGGCTCTGACTCTCAGCGCTCTGCCTCTCAGAGGCCTGTCTATCTAAGGTCTGGCGCTCCGAGGTCTGTCCTTCAGAGGTCTGCCTCAGTAAGGACCCCTGCCCCTCTGGACATTTCGACTGACCAACCATCCTGGTTTAGATCTTACATGAAGCAGCAAAGATGCAGTTTCTTACGTTATACAACGAAGCCAAAACTACAAACAGTCCAGCCCCCTGAAATGTATCTAGGTTCTACAAATATTTCTAAACTGTATGCGACCGATCCGTTCTATAATCCAAGTTGTCGCCAAGAGGGATATATTCCATATAGAAATTACTTTCAACCGGAATTGGGTTCATTTGTGCCAAATATTGCCTATCATCAGCTGATGCCGTACGTACCAACGACGTACGTACCAATGTCGTGTGAACTAACGCCTTATATACCGGCCAACCAAGTGGGCGAGCAGTGGCACGAATCCAGCAAACTGAAGCGTAACACACACCCCTACATGAGGAGAGAAGAGATCGGTCCTTTGCCCAAATTGATGAAAAGCAGTGAGCAAAAAGTGGAAATGGTACCGAGGTGTACGACTCCGGTAGGACCAGCTTGGCTTGACAACCCCGAGAATCAAATCAAAAAATCAGCAAGAAAACGAACTGGGAGTGTGGATACGGATGGTGTGGCTAGCAAATTACGTCGTATTAATGACAGTAGTACTACCGTCCAGAAGAAGTCTTTCAATCCATTCAAAATCAATAGGGAACCAAAGAAAGCCAAGAAACAGATAGAAAGCCGGGAGCAGGAACAGTTCAGTGCCGAAGAATTGAGTCGCAGGATCACTATAAATGACTTCTTGAATATCCGTAAACAAACTGACATCCATTCGAAAAATTGGGATATCATGCTGAAAGATTATCAGACACAGTTGAGGGTACTGATCAAAGATCTGGAGGAAAGTTTGAAGATTGATCGAAAGAAACTGGAGGAAAGTATGGAGATTGATCAAAACAATCAGGAGGAAACTACAGAGATTGAACCAAAGAATGTGGTGGAAAGTATGGAGATTGATCAAAACAATAAAAAGGAAAGTATGGATATTGCTCTAAAGAAACTGGTGGAAAGTTTGGAGATTGATGAAAATAATCCGGAGGAGTATACGAAGATTGATCAAAACAATCAGGAGGAAACTACAGAGATTGAACCAAAGAATGTGGCGGAAAGTATGGAGATTGATCAAAACAATAAAAAGGAAAGTATGGATATTGCTCTAAAGAAACTGGTGGAAAGTTTGGAGATTGATGAAAACAATCCGGAGGAGTATATGAAGATTGATCAAAAGAATCAGGAGGAAAGTCTGGAGATTGATCAGAAGAATGTGCAGGAAAGTACGGAGATTGAACCAAAGAAACTGGCGGCTGAGCAGTTACTGACGAAGGTTGAGAATCTTTCCCCCAAAGCCCCAGAGGTCGAAGTGACTAGAAAGCGATTGCTCAATACTCAAACCACAACCGCTGATTATATAGCACTAAGCTTGGAGCCATCGGAGCCATCAGACCCATCGGAACCATCAGAGGCATCGGAACCATCAGAGCCAGCGGAGTCATCGGAACCATCAGAGGCATCGGAGTCATCGGAGGCATCGGAGTCATCGGAGGCATCGGAACCATCAGAGGCATCGGAACCATCAGAGCCGTCGGAGCCATCGGAACCATCAGAGCCATCGGAGTCATCGGAGGCATCGGAGTCATCGGAGCCATCGGAACCATCAGAGGCATCAGAACCATCAGAGGCATCGGAACCATCAGAGCCATCGGAGCCATCGGAATCATCAGAGGCATCGGAACCATCAGAGGCATCGGAACGATCAGAGCCATCGGAGCCATCGGAGCTATCGGAGCAATCGGAGCTATCGGAGCCATTGGAGCCACCGGAGCCATCAAAATCAAGCAGTTCCCGCAGCTTGGATGGCTCAGATTCGGATAGTTCCATCCCGCAGGCTGAAGACTTGACAGTTAAACGTGGACGTTTGGGCAGAGTTGCGGGCTTATCGACTAGCGAAGCTCCACGCTATGAGCGCTCGCAGTTCTTTGGCTCCTACATCGATGATGTGGTTAATCAACCCATGCAGTTTATACGGCCCCATCAACGCACTCCCACTCCCACTCCCGATACCAATGTATTGTTCGGCTTGGAACCGAGCATGAATTTAGGGATTTATAATAATAATGAAGACATTTATAGTATGCCATCACAAAGAGTGTCCACAGCGCCGCCTTTAGATGTGGTGGAAACCAATTATGCGCGGCATGGAGTCCAGCAGCGTCGACATCAGCTCAGCTTACTTATCGCGAGTCTTGAGCAACGCCTGGAATTACCCAGCACCAGCAAGCATGCCCAGCAAATGCGTGATGAGATAGCCGAGTATCAGCGTAAACTCAACGTCCTTGACGAGTTGGACCTCGATGCCATAGACACAACATCGATAACATCCTCCAGTTCCGATGATACAAAAACATTGCAATTGGAAATCTCAGATCGCAAATTCTCGAAACTTTTGTATCAAAGTTTTATAGAGGCCATGGAGCATAATACTAAATTAGAGTTGGAAGAAAAGGCCAAGAAGGCAGCTAATGCTGAGGACTCCATGGAATGACATGGCTGTCTATAAGGCAGCTCTTTTAAAACTTTTATTCGCATTTAAAGACATTAGCATTTCAGTTTTATTATTTTCAAACAATTTACTCATCACTTTTGGCAAAAACTTTTAACAAAATTATTTGAAACAAAAAACAAATTTAAAATTTACATTTCAAAGCCCAAAAATTTCAAAAACTTTATACAAATCAACAGAAATAAACAAAGAACTGTTAACTTAAATACCTTATAAATTTAACTTGAAGTTAAATAATGTTCTCAAAATAAACTGCATTATTTAATAAAGAGTTTGAACTTTTAGGCTCGTTACGAAGTATTTAATAGACTTTAATCAAAATTTATACACTGAATTAAACTAAATTACTTAATATTTAATAGACTTTAATAAACATTTATACAGCTGAAGCTGAAGCCAGCGGTTAGTCAATAGTTTAACTAGAAGTTAAATAATCTTTTCAAAATACCCTTACATATTTCATTACTAAATATTAAATAGACTTTAATAAAATAGTATACAACTTTGAGCTTTTTCTGTTAGATTGAAGCCAACAGTCAATAGATTTTCTATAAATATTTATTTATTTTAAAATGTTTTTTCTTTTATTTTATTTTAGTTTTAAAACATATTTTATAGTATCTAACTATTGAGTTAAACTATAAAATCGTGCTACTTAGTGCTCTGTAGCAAGTTATTAGTCAAATTGGATAACAATTGATACCAGATACTTGATGCTAACTTATAAGTACTTAGTACCAAGTACTTTATGCCAAATTGGATTGAGTTGTAGAATTTTGAAAATTCCTTCGTCTTAGCAGCTCTGTGTTTTCTTGGCCTGGCTAAATGCATGCCAGCAGAGGTCAGAGGCCTCGTGTGGCAGCCTCAAGTGTCGACTTGTCGAAGCAATTAACCTGACTTTGGGAGTTGCAGAGTGTGCGCCTACCCGCTCAACCACCCGCACCACTAAAAGTGGAACAGCCAGACAGCGGGACGGACGGACAACGTCATAAAGTTGGACGAAAAAAAAAGTTAAACTGATTGCCATGCAACTGTGCCACACACAAACGTGTTGCGAGTCGAGTACGTGACAGGTGGAAAAAAGAGAGCGAAAGCTCTTAAGGAAGCGCCCGCCCGCCCATGTTGCAACGTGCAGGGTAGGCAGTGGGCGTGCCCAAAAGGGTGTGGGCGGCAGTTGCCACTTGTGCATAATGTGTAGGTGGTGGGAGGGAGGGAGGCATCATTGTTGCTGTCACGTAATTAGCTTAGATTTTTGCCTTTCTGCTTGGCCAAAATGTGTGTCAATATGGCGTTAATAACATTAGGTAAAAGCCAATTGCAAAAAGCAAAACACACAACGTGCCTGTCGCATTATGCACACACACATTGAGTTACATAGATACACTTATATATCGGTGTATATATAGAGCATATAGCGTAATACCCGCAACAGTTTTTCGCTTCCGCAAAAGTCTCGAAAGAAAAAAAAATGAAAATGAATAAAAAAATCAAATACAACGCTAAATTAAATCAAACAAAATTTGAGTGCAACAACAACAACAACAACATCAGTTGAAATGACATTGCAAAAAACGAAAATTACAACAACAACAACAACAGTAACGGCAACAACTAACGGAGAGCATAATGTTTATTGTACAATTGCCGGATTTCAGCGCCAATTACAAATGTACACACAAACACACACATACGCAGTTATACCCTGTAAAATACGCACGCAGTTGGGGTATGCCGCACTAGACATAACAGTGCACACTCAACTTAGCTTTGAGACCAGCGGAAAGACTTAAATAAAATAGAATAATATTTTAAAGTTTATATTTAAGCGTTACCTATCATAAATTGTTTTAAGAGCACTTCAACCGGACAGTAAAAGACCCTGTTCTCATGTCAGAGCGCAGTGAGACCAGCGGAAAAATTAAAAAAAAATTAGGTTACATTTTTTAAAGTTTATATTGAAACATTGACTATCTTAAACTCTTTTAAAACTGCTTAAACCAGACTGTAAAAGACCCTGCACTCATGCCAGAGCGCAGTGCACACTCAACTTAGCTTTGAGACCAGCGGAAAAAATTAAAAAAAAATTAGAATAATATTTTAAAATTTATATTTAAACATTGACTATCTTAAACTCTTTTAAAAGTAGTTAAGCCGGACTTTAAAAAAGACCCTGCACTCATGCCAGAGCGCAGTGCAAACTCAAAAAAATTAGAATAATATTTTAAAATTTATATTTAAGCGTTACCTATCATAAATTGTTTTAAGAGCACTTCAACCGGACAGTAAAAGACCCTGTTCTCATGTCAGAGCGCAGTGCACACTCAAAAAAATTAGAGTATTATTTTAATATATTTATTTAAACGTTGACTATTTTAAACTCTTTTAGAACTGCTTAAACCGGACAGTAAAAGACCCTGTTCTCATGCCAGTGCGAATTCTTTCATACATGTCAGCCATTTACGACCAATTTATCCTATGGGACCTATAGGATTTAGTTGTCCGCTTCGAATCAAGCCCGCTGAGGAGAGTTATAGTCATGATGGAATCACTCAACTTACACTACACATGTAGTCATACAAATTTGCTATTTTCGATCGATTTGGCTCATTGGTTTCAGGTTTGCTGCTCTGTTTGGCACACCCCACATATACCCTGTAACTTTAAATCCCTACATGCCACACAGACGTCTGATTAGACTCGGAACATTGTTCAGTTCGGGGTTTGGCTTTTGGCCAAAACGTTAACTTGGCCAACGCCTAAGCGGATCAAGCAGTAAAAAATGTGCAAAAAAAAAACACGACAATGAGTAAATAAATATAAATAAATGTTAAAATAAAAATGAGTTGAGCTTAAAGAGTTTTGAAGTCTGATGACTGGAGTCTCTAATGGAGCGAACTGCCACCGATTGTCAGATAGCCAAGTTGTCTGAATTGGCCATAACAGCTAACACCTAGCATGGCCAACAAAGCACGGCAGCGCAGCTCAGCTCGTTGTTGTTGTTGTTGCTCTCAACTCAATCAAAAAGACAAAAAAGAGCCAAAAAAAAACTGTCCACAATATTTCCATTCAAAATGATATTTCAAAGCCGTGTCGACGTTGCCATCATCAACAAACTGTAGTTAACTGTTTGGCTTTGGGTTGTTGTTGTAGTTGTTGTGGTTGTTGTATTTCTATTGTTGTTGTTGCCGGTTGTCGGTGGTTGCTTGGAGTTCAAGGTTCTCATGGACAACTTCCTAGCTACGGCCAACATCTGGTTGTCTTATGTCTTAACGTCTTTTTGACCATTTTGGCAATGATAGATTGCTGCCAAATGATTATTGCAACAATCGACAGTAACAACAACAATAACAACAACACCAAGCATCGACAACACCTACAACAATCATAGATCTGACGATTGATCGGTCACCTGTTCGGTTAGCTCTTTTGATCTTCGCTGAATTTGATTGCCACTAACGGTATTTCCAAAGTTTGTTGCTCTCTTACAACCTTACGCTAACTCCCTCTACCTCTACCTATACCACTACCTCCCTCACACTACCTCCCTCCCTCCCTTCCGTCTTCTACTCGCTCTTTTGCCGTGTTGTGGGAAACGACCATGGACATAGACATCATAAGATGGATGAGATGAGATCATTGATCGCCTGATTGCATCGTTGATCATTAGCAAAAGAGATTCTGTGTGTGGGCACAACACACACACACACACACGCATACACACAACTCTACACACGATTCCCCACATTGGTAATTGATACATGCCGCAACACTTGCTGCACCGCATTGGGGCATGCAACTTTATGCAATTTCTCACAGCTTTAAAAGAATTCTCGATTCGAATTTGAATTTGAATTTCAATTTAACATTTACAGTTGGTCAAGTAAATATTTTGACAGCAAACTAATGCAAGTAGTGGATTTAAATATTAAAAAAAATATTAATAAATTTTACTATGTTTTTGTTTTAAGAACAAAACAAGTTAGGAATGCTGAACTCAATAGAAATCAACTTTGTGAGACTTTGTAATGATTGTAAGAAGTTGTATCGTTAGAAATTGTAAGAAATTGTATTTACGTATGTTGCAAAAATAAATAAATTTTAAGAGTTGTAAAGAAAACTATTAAAACTGTTAAAAAAGTATTAGCAAATAGTTCCTTAACTAAATAAATAATTAATTTACTTAGCAAAGCAGCAAAAGTAGCAAAAAGACGCGTTTAAAAATTTTGTTATAACTATTTTACAAGCAAAATAGTTGTAATGATTCTTTTAAAAATTATTTTGGTCACTTTATATTAAGCAGCGAAAGTTACTAACTTTCCAGCAAAAAGTGTCGCTTTGAGTTTAATTAAATTAAAAATATATTTCTTTTTATTTAACTATTTATTTTTGCAATCATTTAGTTTTGGCCCATAACTCTTTGCCAACATTACTGAGCAGATTTATTTTTATAGCCTGCTTTCGTCACTAGACCAGAGAGAACTACTCTGGCTATTTTTTATACTAAGAGTAAGAAATTAACTAAAGTTTAAGCCTTACCAACTTGGTTAATTAAATACTGCTGTGAATCTTGAGCAACGTGTGCTAACAATTACTGGACTAACTGTCCAAGTGTACATGTGTATGTGTGTATACCTATATATCTGAGGTAGTATAATCTATAACATGTTGTTTGCAACTTGAATGCTCATTAAGGCGGCAACAAAACGACAACAACTTGAAACAAGACAAAAGCCGATGCCAAAAACTAAACCAAACTGAACTGGTTTTCATTATTATTATTATTGGTATTGCTGTTGTTGTTGCTGTTGTTGTTGCTATTTTCCAAAAGCCAAAGCCAAAACGAATTTTGAATGTGGGTGAAGTTGTTAAAAATAAAAAAAAAAAAAAAAGAAATAAAAAAGTGGCAAACGCGCTACACAATCGAGGCCAATTGCGGCCTCGTCTCGGCTTCCCGACACCCAAAAACCCCTTCGCTAGCCTACCACGCCCCGGCACGCCCACTTTCGATATGCCTCCCTCCATTTTGGTGGGCAACCTGCGCCAGGCGCATATTTAGCTATAAACTTGAATTTAGACTCGGCCCAAATTAGTTTAATTGACTTTGGAGCACGGAGCGAGAGCGCCTCCTAAGTAACACAATGGAATGAAACGAAATGGAATGAAACACAACGGCTCTAAATTTATTTCATTCTATTAAAATGGCTTAGAAATAATAAGACGGAAAATCTAAAAATATATTAAACAGTTTTTGATTTAAGCGAAACGATTTGGAATGAAACGAAATGGAATGAAACACAACGGCTCTAAATTTATTTCATTCTATTAAAATGGCTTAGAAATAATAAGACTGAAAAACTAAAACTATATCAAATAGTTTTTGATTTAAGCAAAACGAAATGGAATGAAACAGAACGGTTTTTAAATTTATTTCATTCTATTAAAATGGCTTAGAAATAATAAGATGCAAAAACTAAAAATATATTAAACCGTTTTTGATTTTAGCGAAACGAATTGGAATGAAACGAAATGGAATGAAACGGAACGGCTTTAAATTTATTTCATTCTATTAAAATGGCTTAGAAATAATAAGGCGGAAAAACTAAAAATATATTAAACAGTTTTTGATTTAAGCGAAACGAATTGGAATGAAATGAAATGGAATGAAACACAATGGCTTTAAATGTATTTCATTCTATTAAAATGGTTTTAAAATAATAAGACGGAAAAACTAAAAATATATTAAATTATTTTTGATTTGAGCGAAACGAAATGGAATGAAACAGTCATAAATAAACTTATTTCTTTCTCTTAGAGTTGGAGTAAAAAATTATAAGACCGCAAAACAAAAACATTAAACAAATTTCTCTTCAAACGGAATGAACTGGAATGAAACAGGCTACATAATGAAAACGGAACAAAGTAACTTAATGTGACAAAAGTGAAATAAAATAACTTTAATTGAGGTAAACAAATTTGTATGAGGAAGAATTAAAATACAAATAAATATAATTAAATAAATAACATTAAAAAATATATCCAACCTAAGTGAAATACGCATTTAAAAGTCTGTAATCCAAGCTAAAAACTCTCAAATTAAATGGTCAAAATAAAACAATGGGAAATTAAATGAAACGGACGCGAAAACTAAAAAGATTTCGACATTAAAGAACTCGAATTTGTTGAATTCCCAATTTGGTTAAAATGCTAAATTAGTTTCGTTTTGTTTTTATTTTTTTCTTATTTTTATTTTTTTAGAGCTTCCTGTTACAACTTGCAAATTAATTAATAAAATGGCTTAACTAATTCGTTTATTCGACTTAAATGTAAATGGTATTCCCGTTTGATTAACAGCTTTTTGTTAATGGTAAAAAAAAAAAACATTTTAACAACCGATATGCTTATAAAAACAATGTTTAATCTTACACTTAAAACCTATAAGGGGTGAACTTTGAATCTTTGTAATTTTAAGTACTTCGAAATGGGGAATACCCGCAACAATTGTGTAGAGCGTGCCGTAACCCTGCAAATTGCCAAGCCATGTCAATTTTTTTTTATATTTATTGCCATTTTTGGGCCTTTTTTTTTTGGCTATTTGTCCAGTTTTGGGCATAGGAAAGCCAATAGCGTTTTGACCAAGTAAATACGAGCATATGTAAATATTAATTTTATTAAACAAACGTGACACTAACTCAACCGTCAACCGTTTGTTAACTGTTGTTAAAAACCCGACAGTGATGCCACAACCAAACTTTAAACAAGAAAGAATGCCATAGTCGCCTCGCGACTTTAGGATACCCGTTACTCAGTTTCAATTTGTTATTAACAAAGGTGATGGATATAATAGCTTGGCAAACACAGAACATTTTCATAGAAATTCATGTTTAGAGCATATTTTCGACCG
Source organism: Drosophila nigrodunni (assembly GCA_020829145.1). Classification (NCBI taxonomy): domain Eukaryota; kingdom Metazoa; phylum Arthropoda; class Insecta; order Diptera; family Drosophilidae; genus Drosophila; species Drosophila nigrodunni. Next base: position 19,647,340 of record JACVCZ010000002.1, on the reverse strand, counting down.
ATCGTTCCTATGGAAGCTATACGATATAGTTGTCCGATTTGGATCAAACTTGGTCAGTATATATATATTGATAGCAGATGTATTCTGTGTGAGTTTAATTAATATAGCTTAGTTAACGCAAAAGTTTTCCATACTAACTCATATTTAGAGCGTATTTTTGACCGATCGGCCCTATGGGAGCTATACGATATAGTTGTCCGATTTGGATCAAACTTTTTATATATTTTAATTATATATTTTAAAAATTCTTTTCTGCCAAAAACTCTTTTTTAATGCAAAACTTAATATGAAAATGTAAGGATAAAAACTGTGTGATTTTAAATAGATAATATTTGATTTTTTCTGTATAAAGTAAGTAATAAAAGCAGGCTAAATCAGCAGAAGATAGAGAATTAGATTAAAGAGTGCGGCCTTTCGTATTTGGCTTTTCAATTCGCAATATGTGATGCAAACAATAAATACACACATTGTTATTTGCAATTGTGATTGCGATGTGACTGTGACGGTGACTGTGACTGTGACTGGGAATCTGCCTGTGATTGGCCCCGCACAAACGAGGTCTTCGTCTTCGTCTTCGTTTCGGAATAAAGCATAATGTCGGTGACATCGTCCGTGCTTATAGCTGCAACTGATCAACGAGTACGTGCTCTCTTTTTATACTTTTTTTTTTGTGTTTCAGTTTGAGGCGTTGGAGTCGAGAAATCGGAGGCAGTTCATCAGCTACGCATCCAAAATGCGTGGGAATTGTGACGGCCTTGCTTTGAAGTCGGTCGGGGAAAAGGCTATTTGCGGAATTTCAAACGCAAAAAAAAAAACTAAAATAAAGTAAATACAAAAACAATGTACACTCGTCACACACACACACACAAGGAGACACACGCGGCGACATGAACACCTTGTGTGTACAGTGAAAGCCAAAAACTGATGTGTACACACTGGCGCTGGTTACAAGTGTAACCCTGTTAGCGGTAATTAACTCTAGCTGTTTAGCCTTTTTCATATACGCACAATTATAACATTGTTTTGGCTAATTGCAATTAATTAAGCAATCAATTAAAACTTGAAGCAGCGTGCAAATGATTTGAAATTAATAAAAAGTTTATTTTTTTCAGTTTAATTTAAGTTTAATTTTTGTTGGATGTGCTTAAATATTGTTTATAAAATCAAAAAATTAAAGCAATCAAAATTGAGATATATTTTATGCATATTATTTGGGATTAATATTTATGAGCATATAATAATTTCTAAAAAACTTTTGAATATTAACATTAAAGTATTTATTTTAAGCCCTTAAACCCTTAAACTTTAAAAATTTATAGCTTTAAAAGAATTGAAATAAAAAAAATATAAATTTTATGGCTTTAAATAAAAATAGTTAACACTAAAATTTATAAACCTTAAAGTTTTAAATCTAAAAAATTAAAGTTAGTTTAAAGCTTAAAAAATTATTTTAAATTCACTTAATTTAAGTTAATTTCTTGTTTAAACCAAAGATTCATTCGCTGACTCAGCGCAATTGTAGCTTTTAGCTGTCATTTGGCTAGTTTTATAGCTGCAAATGTATTTAATAGCTGAAATTAGCTATTTTTGGTTATCTCGATATTCACAATGGTTGGCAACGCGGCGACTTTGTGTGCAAAAAAGGCTAAAGAAGCATAATAATTGTCACATAATTGATACGATGCTTGACTTGGACTTTAATTGGCCAAAGTGATTCATCGACAACAACAGCAATTACAACAAGAATAACAACAACTACAACAACAGCAACAACAGTCAAAACAATTACAACAAACAATGGCTATAAAAATAGTCACATTTCGTAGGCGACTCTCGAGTCAGCGATTTGAAGTTCCTTTTGTGGCAGCCAAAATGATTGTCGCCATTGAGACTGAGCACGACAACTTGCAACGTGACGCATGAACAGCGCCGCCCTCCACAACGAACTTGCCACAGCAGTAGCCAGTGTGGTGGGGGGGTGTAGGGGTGTAGGGGAACACCCCAACAACAACAACAGCGACCGACGATCTTTAACCTCTTCCCACCAAAGTCGTTTCCTGCGTTGTTTATTTCTATTTTCAAACTGTGTGACAAATTTAGAACGCGATGCTCAAGACTGATGACCGCTAACGGAGAGATGTGTGTGTTATGGTGTGTACAAGTGTGTGTGTGGGTGTACTATGTGTGTGTGGAAGGAACAGTGTACCACAAAAGTTAACAGAAGAAGAAACTTGGGAAACATAGAAAATAAAGCAAAATAGTTTGAAAATTTCAATACAACTTTTCAGTGTTAAAAAATTAAAAAAGTTTTAAAATTAAAGCAGAAATTTGTGTATTTGTAAAGTACTAATTTGGAATTTAATCTGATTAATTTTAAATTTCTTAGCATAAATTAAGTTGGCGTTTTTGCAACAAATCAGTCAAGAGTTTAGTGCAGAAGACGATAAATATTTCATTCAAATAAAGGTTATTTTTTAAACATAACTAACAGTTTTGTTAAACAAAATTAAACCAAGGCTGGGTCATACCCATTTTACGGGCTTTTTTATTAACCCTTTACTAAATTTGTAACTGGACTTGGAAAATTGTCTAACAGTTGCTGATCAAACTTAAAAAACTAAAGTAATTATAATTTAAAAAAAAAATCATAGTTTACTAAAGTTTATTTGGGCTCAAGTCAAGTAAATTTAAAAAATAGTTATTAATAAAATTAAATAAATTAATTTTTTTCAATTTTTGACTGCATGACAACATCGTTAAACTTTTCGAAATTTTTGCATTGCCAAAATTGTTGTGGAATTTTGAAATAAATTTCTCGCTCGTGTGGAATATTAAAGCCATTTATAATATAATATAAAGCAATTTATGGCAGCTGATTGTAACGAGCTTGATCCAAGCCATAATATTGACTAGTTGCGGCACATGCCATAAACACACACACACACACACACACACACACACACAAAGGGGGCTGGCACAAGAGGTGGCTTAAACAATGGCCAAGTGGCGCACAGTGGCGACCACTTACAAGAACTTTAACACGCCAGAGTTCAAATTAGTCAGCCACACTCCATAAATCAGACAACGGCAAAAAAACAATCATAAAGGCAACCGACGCTCTGCTGTCTGCCACAAGACGTTGCACGTTGTACGTTGTACGTTGCAAGCAACGGCAACGGCAACTGGCGCATTGTCGTGGACCAGTGGACTGACGTCCAGACTTATAGTTGGCCATAAACTGGCGGCAACTGGCCAATCGAGTTGGCCGCCCGCTGTTCCTGGGTCGACCGATTAGCATACAATTTGTGTGGCAACTTGTTGTTGCTGTTGCTGTTGTTGCACGTCGTTGTCGTTCCGAGTTGCATTGACGGCAATAAATAATGCAATTGCATTGCAATACCCTTGCAACGGCTTTAACCGCTGATAAGACTTATCCAAACAGCGTATCTAGAGGGGACCAGGCACAATTAGTTCTGGAACGAGTGGAATCGGAACACGTCTTATTGTGGAACTAAATATGTAGAGCCAACATTAACAAAAGGTAAACAAAACCATGTAAGTTGTCTGGGGGAACGAGTGGAATCGGAACACTACTTATTGTAGAACTAAATATGCAGAACCAAAACTAATAAGAGGTAAAAAATATAAGTTGTCTGGGGAACTAGTGAAATTGGAACGAGTGGAATTGGACCAAGTGGAATTGGAACACTGTTTTCAAAAAACTGTAGTAAATCTGAACTTACTTACAAAAACGAGCGAAAAAGTAAACAAAAATTACTGACGTTGGTTGGCACGACTGGAAAAAGTCACTGAAATGGAATGGAACACGGCAAAGCTTTTAAGAAGACAGTATTCTTGTGTTTTTAAACGACTATCGAGGATTAGAACTCAATCATTTATGTTATACTAGCAAAATGAAGAAGTGGCGCATTTTGGCCATCAGGAACGAGTGGAAATGGAACTATTGTGATCAATAAAAATTAGTTTACTTAAAGTTATAGAATAAACAAAGTGTTTAGCTTAAATTTGACATGTACGCTTTACAGGGTATCCCCCAGTAGGTAGCTTGGGCAAGAGTAAACAAAGCGGAGACAATGCCTGAAAAAAGGAGTGACCGGGGGAGTGAAGTATTCACTGTACAGCAACACGAAAACTAAGTGTACGTTGTGTTGTTGCACTCGTTGTGTCGTACAAATTGCACCGTTAATAAAGTCAAAATCGGATTAGACACGCCTCAAATCGAGCTGGCCCAAACCGCAACCAACTCACCGCCCACCGCCCACCGCCCAACACCCACCACCCTCTGGTGGGAATTGAGCTCAGCTGCATGGCAGTTGGCAACTGGACACACTTGCAGATCACAAGTCTCAAGATATATCGGTTGATACCTCGCCGATACCAACAAGATACAAGATACAAGATACAAGATATTTGATCTCAGTCAGAAAGACAACAACAAAATAATAATAAAAATGTGTGACTGAAAAAATACCAAACAATAAATTGGCACTAATGAATTTGATTCATTTCGATTTGCTTTTGGGCAATAACTAAATCAAGCTACATTGGTCAACCAAGGGGGGCGTGCTGGGGGGTATGGGCGGAGAGTTATGGATATGACAGTTGTCATAAGGAAAGAATTGACCTACATATATGTACATATATATATCTATATGCATATATCTGTGTATATATGTAGCTGAGTGGGCTGTACGTTAGCTGATTGAACAGCGTAAGGAATTTCAACTGTACAAAGTTAGTTTTAACATAAGATACAAATAGTTTGTATCTATGTTTGTTTTCAAGCTATAAAATCTTAAGAGTTGGAAACTTCTACTTTAACTTTTTTTAAATTAAATTTTTCATAGAATTTCTGGAAAATTCTTCGCCCACAGTTTGTACTTCAATTCTTTCCAGATCACCTTCAAACTCAGTGTAGAACATTTCGAATAAATTTGAAAAAGTTGATCTATAATTTCGTAGAAAATAAATATCTAGGATTCAAATCCATTTCATAGCCGATTACCACTCAAAGATCGTGTTACTACCGAACAATGGTATCGATAACAATAAAGACATATAAATATTTAGGATCAACGATCGTTGGCAGTGGCATAGCATTGAGCCACGTCCGTGTCAGTGCCCGTGTCCGTGTCCGTGTCAAAGCATTTAGCTGCAAAATTTCCCAATAACTTGCAGCCCACTTTGTATGCACGAAGGGGCCATACAAAGAGACAAAAACAAAAGTAAGAAGAAAAGAAGAAAAAAGTAAAGCAGTTCGAAGCAGCAGAAGTCGAGTCTCAATTAAGAAGCCAACGACCGATGTTGGACTATAAAATTGGATGGACTCACGAAGTGTCCATTGAGCCATTGAGTCACGATCGAACAAAAAAAAAAAAAAAATGTGACTGACTGATTCAAGAATTCTTTCATTTAATGTCAATGTCGAATCTGTTACTTACAGATACAATCAAACGTATAGAAAGATACATTCATGTATTTTAGGTTATAGCACACAAAAAAGCGAATTTAACTCATTTTATTTCAATCGAAAAAGTTATCGATGAATCGAACATTTTCGATTAATAAAGTTTGGCAAAAGTTAGTAATTGATAATGAAAGTTACTCCTTAAGTTTAATTTGACTTTTCATAGAGTAAGTTTCATATTTCAAAATTGTTTATCTTACCGATGGTTTTAACTTTTAACTATCGATAAAACTATGAGTATCGTTTAAGGCACTTTAATGTGGTTTTCTGTAGAAAGTTTAGCTTCGTTGGCATAATTAATTTAGATGCGGATGTAACCCAATTTGCCGCAATTTTCTAATCACTTGAACTTTACATACTTTAGTTTCTTTCTCTTCCTCAGATATAACATATCGCTGTTGGAGGAAATCAACTTGCCGCACTTGCCACAATCACAATGCAGTCCATATAATTGGGACACAAATCCCAAAAAAAAAACTAAATTTTTTTTTCTGGGCACAAATTGAAGCTGTTTGAGGCGTTTTCTTTACTCTTTTTGGGTAGTAATGAAATGCATTTGTTATCTGCTCACCGTTCAATTAAGTGCAATGAGAGTGGTTTGATAGGGGCGCGAAGAGAGCGGGAAGTGGAGTAAGGGGTGGAAAGGGGCGTCTGTGATAATTGGCAGTGTGAGTGTTTGGCCAATTAAAAGCAGTCGTCGGCTTTATCAAATTCAATTAGTAGACGCAGGCAATCGAGCTGACGGTAGACCCAAAAAGAGGCTACTCAAAAGGCGTAACATGACTAAAAGATACCCTATATTTATCTGTGAGACTTTATTACTTTCACAACACTGTAAAGGGGTGGAAACAAATATATAAAATATATGCCTTTAATATGGATTTCATTTTTTAAACGAAGTAAAATGATTTAGCTTTTTAGTATAACTAAAATGCCCTTTAAAATGCATGGCTACAGGGTATACAATTAATCAAAGCACCAGCATAATTGTCGCTTGAAATTTGCCCATGGGAAATTTCTAGTACGTCTGGTAAAGTTTTAAATATAATATTAAATTGTATAAATATATTTTTATATAAATTACTAGATTTTATATATAGCAAAATCGGTCAAAAACCTAACCTATATTACGAGTATATATAAAATAGTTTTTTTTACAAGTTGTTCCTAAGTTTATTTCTGTAAAGCGATAAAAATCCATGAAGCTTATTAAAGTTATAATTTCATGACTCAGCAAAAAACTTTGACTCTGGTCTTTAAGCACTTTGAGGTTAAGTTGAATTTCAAATTATTGTTGTTTATAGCAATTTGAAATTATTAATGTTTTAATGGTTTAGATCTTAGTATAGTTATGTATCTGTTGGAATTATATATAGTTAGTGCCAGGTGGCATATTAATTAGTTACGAAACAGACGGTAAACTCTGTGGATTGCATGCTGTGTGTGTGTGTGTGGATCGTTTTGTGGAACGTGTAGAACAAAAAATTGTGGATCGTTAGACAATTCGCTAATGATGCCAACTAACGACCTGGCAATGCTAATTGGCAAAACGCTGCGAACTGCCGTATCCGTACACCAAATGAGATATATCTAAAAGCATAAATAATTAATACACACACAGAGGCAGAGAGACACAGGCACTCACACACAGACAGACAGAGGCTGTCTGTTAGCTGGAAAATGAAGACATGACCACAAAGTTGCTTTATTTTCATTCAGTTTTCGAGAGTGTCGCATCCACAAGATACAAATGCATCTAGATACATGCAGTTTACTCAAGTCGTCGTTGTTGTTGTTGCCAGCACATCGTGAGTTTCAATTAAAGTTCCATTAACGCTTCGCGACACACACAATTATCAAAAATTAAATTTATGCTTATGACATTTCCGGCAGCGCACGACAATCCACCCTCCCTCCCCCCCTCTCATCCCTTAACAGCAACCCTGTCATATGCAAAATCGAAATGTGACGCATGCTGTGTGTGTGTGTGTTTGTGTGTGTGACTAAATAAATAAATATGTGTGCCTGCAATGCATTTAAAGACAGCTACAAAAAAAAAAGAAACATAAATAAAAGTTGGAAGATCAAAGCAACTTTATGATTATGCTCCATGCATATCCATCACCATATGGAGCAGCTGATCTGACGACCAACCTGACCAGATCACCGAGACAGTGAGAGTAGGGGGAGGGAGCGAAGAGACGAAGCAGTGAGAGAGACAGGGATAGACAAAAGAGTTGCTGCAACTTCATAGGTGAAAAATATATGCACATTGTAAATGCCTCAAGTTCTATCATTCACTCTCTCTCTCTCTCTCGCTGTCCCTGTCCCACATTGGTCTTTGCTCTACCTCTGTCTGGGTGTGTTTTTACTTTCAGGAATAGCCGCACAACAATGTAACACACACAAACACACACAGCGCAGCGGGAGAGCCCCCAAAGCAATGCGATGCAATGATTTCGATACGCATCCGCATACACTGCAAGAAACCAGCTAGTAATATTGTCATGTCTTAAAAGTGTAGTAAATATTTTACAAAAATAATTAAAAATTTTGTTTTACTTTATTTCTTAATCTATAATCATCGCTTAGGACAGATGATAACAAATAGAAGTTAGATCATCACAGAGTTTTGAGGTCTGAGTTCAAATCTACACAGTAAAAAATCTGTGTTGTTTTTGAAAAATAACAAAGTCTAAAAATTAAATGCCACTTAGAATTCTCAACTCAAAAAATACTTTTAAAATATTGTAGTATTATTAAGTGTATGTAGAAACCAGCTTAGAGTTTTGTCACAGTGTGCATTCAGTGGCTCTCAGTGGGATCTTTTCAGCTCGTCTGCTCGACAACAATAAAGAGCATAGCGACAACAACAACAACAAGAAGAAGAAGAAGTAGAAGTCGAGGCAAGACAAATTGTCTACGCGTTGAGGTCTTGGCTATTGGCCTCCAGCCTAAGCAAGACATTGTTGTTGCCATTCTTGTTGTTGTTGTTGTTGTTGTTGTCGTAGTCAGAGAGGCAAAGGCAAAAGATGTTGGCGCCAGTAGCCGCGGGCAGCGCCACTCAACGCCATAATCACAACAAACATGGCAATGGCACAAACCACACAGAGGGCGACAAAGACAGCGATAACAGGAGAAGGATAGAGAGAGAGAGGGAGTGGGGGCACGGGGCGGTACAGTGGCAATGGGCAGAGGTTTTATGGCATGCGCCACGTAACCGAAACTGAAACCAAAACCAAAACAGGCAAAAGGCAACGCATCGGTAATTAAAAGTGGCAACGAGGAATTTGTTGCAGTCAACTAGACTTGGTTGGTGGAGGGGACCAGCGTTGCAGAGGGAGGGAGGCACACCACGCTAGTGCCGCATCAAGCGGCAAATGCTCAAAGCATTTCGCACGAAAATTTACTCAAGAAAAATTCCACAATATTTTTTCATCTCCTTCTCGACCTCAGCTCAGCTACTCAACCCACTACTCCACCGAGTTGGACTGTATCCTTTTCAGTTACCTACAAAAATTGAGGGTACATTTAACAACTCCACAAAGACTTAAAATTCCCCTTAGAATAAATGATTAAATAGCCTAGAGTACTCTAGGGATTTTTTGGATTTTTCTTTTAGACGCTTTTGGAATATATAATTTGTAGCTCGTAGTTAAAGCAACTGATCATGGGAAAATAGTTTGCTAGAGTTAAGCAGTTTCATATTTGATATTGATTAACATTTATCTCGAGGATATAAATTTCTGGGACTCGCATAATCTATACGAAATTCTTAAGGCAAATCTGATTTATAGACGGATATGTATTAATAGATAGAAAGTCATTAACTTTTAAGTCTATAATTAAATTTTATATCACCTTCTTCCTGATTGTAAGTTTCTTCCAGCTAAGTGACAGAAATTTCCATTCACAACTTCAACGAAAGATCTACCATATAGACACTATATTCTGCTTATGGGAAAACAGATTTAACGACTTTAACATCCACACTCTTTTCAGATTATATAGACGCTTGTTTACATTGCGCTGCACTGAGGGTGAAGATTTTATGTAAAAACAACACACACTACATCAAAGCAATGAATACTCACATGAGAAATGTGAGAAATTCTCTAGAGAACTGTAAGTTCATTTAATTCTCATGAAAATGCAGAAAAATGTTAAATGCAAAAATGTAACGGTTTGAGTTGTGTGCGCAATTTATGTAACTTGGATTTTCAACAACTTTTCGCATTTGTAGGACCCACAAAATAGTTTTTCAATTTCCGTTTGGACCGCATGGCAATTAACACAGTTTCTTAAACTTTGGATTGAAACCAGAAATGGTATTAAAGGGTATAAGTAACGCTATTCTATATAGAATGCCAAAACTAGAGCAAATTGAGGCGCAAAACTTTACATCCATTTCACTCCACATAAAGTGCAACATTTTAAGCACTTTACGTGCAACAAAAAGCAACAACTTTTTGCATTTAGTACATTTGAATTTGCATTTAGCCAGGTGTATGGATGAAGCCTTTTGGCAGGCAGTCAGTCAGTCAGTCAGTCAGTTTGGCACAACGAACGGAGGTAACCTCAATTCCCACTACAAAATGAAGGCTCTAACTCTTTGGGTACTCGGGTAGGTGTTTTTGTGGGCTAGTAAGGAGCTTTGACCTGGCCAAGGAGACAGAGATGGGGATGGCTTGCGAATGAGAAGGGATAATGCAAATGCATGACGAGAGTACCTGTCAGTATTGCCTCCCTCTCTCTCCTCTCTCTTCCTACCACCGCCACTCTCTTTCTCCTGCCGCCTCTTGTGGCTTAGCTACAAAGCCGGAAGGCTTTGATAAAGTGTCGGTAGCTTCTGCCATTGAGCGTTTGCAGTAGTGCATGCCTATAACGTACGGCCAACTGACTGACTGACTGCCTGACTGACTGTATCTCGGTCTAGGCCATAAAAGTCGAATGCAGCCAAATCTGTAAATCGGCAGCGCTTTTAACACCTAGCCAAACAAACACCAGTGAAGCGCTGCAACAATCAGCACAGCAGCTAGTGATGTGCCTCCTGTCGTGACACGAACTAGCTTAGTTTTACAGTTTCTCAAAATTTGTATCTTCAAATCAGTACATAAAAGAGTAAGTCCACAGAGCTTAAGTGCTTCACACTTATATCATTATCCAGTGACGAAGTAGTTTTCTATGCGAAGATAAAGTTAAGTCTAAACTTTGTTAGAAGTAGGATTAAAGAATTTCAGACTGGTTTCCTCTGATCCATCTATCGTAAGTACTACCATCTCTGGTAGAAACTTTATACCGCCGCCCACCTATAATCGAAGGCATGTGTGAATTTGTTTTATGAACTGAAAAGCACAAAACAAAAGCTGGTTGAAAACGGGGAACTGGGGAACAACAGACCCGTCGTTTTGGGCATGGAAAGTGGGGCTAATTCCCCCTATTCCGTATTCCAGTTGTGCAGCATCTGCCTAAAATCTGTGCCAGCTGCAGCTCATAAAAAACTGCTTAAAATTGCCAAACGAAAACTCAATTTGGTAGCAGAGAAAATAGCTATACTTTCGTATATATATATGTAGGTATATATAAACGATTGATTGATTGATTTCGACTTACCTTGCATAAGGCAACGCCCGTATCGAGGCGATCCATAAAGTTTTCGGCATTAATACATAGTTCCGGGTATAGAGTGCTTAGCCATTCGGCGAGATCCTCCTTCATTGCCTCCAGATATTCCTCGCTGGATTTAAATGGCCTATAAGGCCGCGCCTCGAGCATTGCCATGGCGCTGTACTCGTTACTTTTGTCTCGTTACTCAAGAACGTTTAGTGAATTGCTCTCCCTCGCTCTCTCTCTCTCTTTCTCTCGTTATTGTTCGATTTTTAATGTACCACTCGATTTGAGTTTCTCGTTATGTTTAATTTATTGGTTTCTGGGGTAGAAATTTTGCACACGCTTTCTCTTATGGCTCGTGTGGCATCAAAGAGTCGTGCATTTTCTCTCGTTCGTCTGACAAAGAGTTACTTAACTAATTTTCTCTCGTTCGCAATCTCCCTCTCTCTCTATCTCTCGTTCTCTTTCGATTTGAATCAGTTCTGTAATGAGATATAAATAGAATAGAATATTAGTTGTGTGTTTTATGGCACTCGTCGGTAGTTCACTTGCTATTTTTGTCACTCGTTGCTTTTATAGCGAGTGTTTTTTGTGTTTTTTTTATCCAATACCAACGAGTGTATTATTCCAGCATTTCATTTAAGAAGACAACATTTATAGACAAGGAAAAAAAAAATCGGAAGAGGAAATTACTCGTTATTATTATAGCGAGTGTTCCATTTCAAATATTCTCTTTCTACGAAGGAAAGAACTTGATCAGTTGAATTAAATAAATGCTGTTACTAGTTATTTTCCTCCCTTTACTAACGAGTGTTTCATTCCATCGTGGCAAAGTGCAACGTAATGAAATGGAAACGAACGTGAATTCTAGTTGAATGCGAAAAGCTGAACATGTTTGCATATCAACTGACCATAACAAATGAACTGCACGTTTTGGAATTTGATTAAGATATAAAAAATAAAGTAAACAAACAGAAGGGGGAAAAACAAAGGGTGTAAGAGGGGTAGATGGAGGGGACAGGGGCAGTAAACACAACAATTTGAAGTGGAATCATAAATTTCAATATGCACAATTCCCATTAAATCTGCATTCCGAATACATATTTGCACTTAATGGATTGCTTTCTGCTGCTGCTGCTGCTGCTGTTGTTGTAGTTACTGCTGTTGTTGTTTTTTGTTGCCTGGTTAAGTATGTTTCGTTTCCACCTTCCTAGCATGTAACAATCCCCCACTCATCCCTGTCCTGCTCTGGCTGAACAAATGAATGTATGTACATTGAAAGACGGTGCAAATTTATGACTTTGGCACTGCAGCTGACATAATTATGGGACACAAAACCACAGCAATAGCAACAGTACAACAACAGTACAACAACATTAAAAACAGCATAAAGAACAACAAAAAATTATACAAATAAAATCAATAAATAAAACATAAAAGTGACTCGAGGCAGTCGGTTACTTGAAAGCCTTCAAAAAGCAGCAACTGGCGCGGGCGCCAACAGCAACTGATCGGTTGGTCATACCCTGCACATTACCAGCAACACCTCCGACTTCCTCCCGATGCGCTGCTCTTCCCTATTATTTCGCTGAGCTAATTAGCGGTAAGTTCAATTCAACTGTGAACTGGCGGGGAAGAAGGACCGTGTGGCCAAGTCTGTGGCAAGATTAATGCCACCGCATCGAATTGTTGTTGCAACTAAATGCTGTGCTTTTATCTTGACTCTTTTATGGCCAATCGTTTCCTTCGTCTCCCTCTATATTTATATATATATATATTTATAGCTATATCCAAGGCTACAATGCTCGTAAAACTTATCGCTTATCTATTTATCAATTGCTGTTGTTGTTATTGTTGCAAAAACTTGCATAACCTCAAATTGGTTTGGAGTATTGCAAGCGCAAGTTTTTGAGCGAAGGCGAGGATTTTGTTTTAAAGTAATTCCCAGAGCACTTTTAGAGGCAGTGTTAAGTTTTCTTTAACTTTCTTCTTCCTCCCTCTTATCTCTTTAATGATTTGTAGCCTTTATCTTTATCCTTACGCTTTCTTATAATTTCATTTTGCTATCTGTTCACATGCCTCTTTATAGGGTTTCTTCAGCCGTACCTTGTTTCCTCCCAACTTTTTTGTGTTGTACTGAGTTTTAAGCTTCTACTTAGATCCCTTCTTCTAAAAACTGTTCTTTTGTGCTATTTGTTTATCTAAAAAATTTCACTTTCTTTAACTTTCTAGGCTTTAATTTATTTTCTTTACATGTCTTTCACCTTCTTCTCTACATAACTTTTTTCCCCTCTATGTAACTCTTTTTTTTTCCGACTCTCCCCTGTTTTCCACTACTGAACCTTATGCCTGTGGCCCTCTCCTGACTTCCTTCCTTTCGTCTTTCTTTTAACTGTCTCCTTTTTAAATTCTTTCTAATTTCAAAGGAATTCCTCTCCTTTAACTCTTCTTCTTAGTTTTCCGCTCCACTTTATCCACACAAATTTGTCATTTTTTAGCCATTGTTAGTTTAAAATTAAAACTTTCTTTAACCATTAAAAATTCTCGATCTGTTGGACAACTTTCTCGCACCCAAAGATATAATAAAATTGAAAAGCCAAAAAATAATAATAATAAGAAAAACAATTGCATGTGCACGCTGTATACCCTGTAGTGCTACAAGTTGGGGTAACTTAAGCAGCACATAAATAAAGTAAACAAAATAGTTAAAGGTTTCACAGCTTGCCAACAATTAATCTCTAGTTAACATGTTGTCTACAGGGTATCGTTGCGTGCATCAGCTGCCTTTGGTGCGTCTGACTGGCTGTTGTTTTTGCCTTTGCCATTTATGTAACGTTCCCGGCAATCCAATCCGATGAAACGACGGCGACGTGGTCTTAATTAAGCTCCAGCTTTGCCCAGTTTATTTAACAGTTCGCAGTTCGCAACTTAATGCGAGACAATAAAGGAAAGCCAAATGTGCACAAAATTCAGCAGCACGACGCTAAGATACCCTTTAGTCTTTAAGTTAAAGTACTAAAAATTGCGGTGCATTTTATTAAGAGCGGAAATCTACAAAAAATTAAGCCTAGTTGTGTATTTAGTGTAGACATAGAAAAATTACAGGGTATAACAGTTTAGTACATTTTGTCCCAGTCTTTTTTATTACCATTTTCATTGCTCAATCTATAAGCTTACTTTTTTTAATAACAAAAAAATTACAGGGTATTAAACAGGCTATCGCAGTGCATATTAAAAACTCAGCTCAGAAATTTATGTTGAAAATCGTAATAAACTGTACTCCAAACTGTATTGCCTTAGTCTATAGTGAAGAGTCTATAGATATATACAAATACAGGGTATATTTGATGCACATCTAGTGTTAAGGACATTTTTATTGCAAAATACCCCAAAAAGTCGTGAAAAATAGCAACCAGCAGCAGTTGCAGTCGTCTCTACAAACACTCCATATAGCCAATGCAAAATTACAGGGTATATTTCTTACTTTTATGCACTAATAAGACAAATACCCTATAAAGTGTAGCAGTGGCTGTGCTAAACTGCAAACTGCAGCAGTTGCTGTCGTCTCTACAAACACTTCATAGAGCCAATGCAAGATTACAGGGTATATTTCATACATTTTTGCACTAATAAGACAAATACCCTATAAAGTGTAGCAGTGGCTGTGCTAAACTGCAAACTGCAGCAGTTGCTGTCGTCTCTACAAACACTCCATATAGCCAACGCAAGATTACAGGGTATATTTCATACATTTTTGCACTAACAAGACAAATACCCTATAAAGTGTAGCAGTGGCTGTGCTAATCGAACAACCCTCGCTTCGAACAGCGTGTTTTATAGCTAACTATTGACTAATTAGTGGTATTGATCAAGCGTTTGCTGATCAGATCGGATTGCAACATCCACTCTCCTCTCCTCTCCTCTCCTCCTAATAGTTTGATAAGTTATTTTGTGCTCTTTTTGTGTGCAACTTTTGATTGGAAATTGTAGCAAAACAATGCGTCCCGCGGTGTGGATATTTCAGTTGTGGCTGATGATGATGTGATCGGTTCGTTTAGATGGATTAGTGTTAAGGTTTGGATGGTCGAACTCCGCTAGGCATACCACACACATAAGCAATTTAGTGTTCGATTTCGATTACGATTACAATTTCAATTTCTTAGTTAAAAAACAGAAAGAAAAAAAACAAAGAAGTTGCGCAAATTTTGCGTAAATCGTCGATCATCGATCGTCGCCTATCAATGAATGAGTTTATAAATTGTGATCGATGGGATCGATCCCACCCATGGCGACGGGGGCATGATGAGTGAGTGAAAACAGTGAAACAAATATGCAAATTTGACTATATTATTATTTATTTGCATGTATTTCATCTCCTCCTCTTCTTCTTCTTTACTTTTTTTACATTTCCTTAGTCGATTTCGAATTTCTTTTTTTTTTCAGTTTTTTTAATTTTTGGCTTTAATGATTAGCGGTATTTTTGAAAGTCAATTTAATTAAAATCCAAATTGTGCATAGGATGCACTAAAGTGTATGTGTGAGTGTGTGTGTGTGTGTGTGTGTGTGTGAGTGTGTGCTTGCTTATAAGGCCAATCGCCAGTTACTCGTCCCCAAAAAAAATCTCAGCCTCTTGACACTTCTCCCCGCCTTGTCAACAGGTTATTGAATATTTTTGTTTGTTTTCTTGCAAATTTGGCAATTGCAATTTAAATGTGTCTTTTGCTTTCGCCATTTACCAATTCGAGAGGCAACGCTCGAAAAACCACTTTTCTATCTTAAAGTTTTTAACAGAAACTTCTCCTAGATCAAGCAAATTGTTTGAAAAAGAAAAACTTGTCATAAATTCATAAAATTTGTACTCCTTTGTGTTAACACTTTTCTACAACTACTTCTAACTTTAACAAGACTTTAACTTAAACTAAAAATAACCCAAAGAAAACTTTTAGTTCGTTGAAACTTGTTCGAACTAAATCAGTTTATTATCATTCATTTTTACTCCTCTGTGTTACCAATTTGTTCAACTGTTTCCAACTTTAACAAGACTTTAACTTAAACTAAAAAGAACCCACAGAAAACCTTCTGTTTGATAAAACTTCTTCCTCAAACTGGCCCTAAAATTGTCTTAACAGTTTCATCACTTAAAAGAGTTGTGGAAATGAATTTCAGTGTGTAAAAAAATGTGTTAATAAATGGTATAAAAAAATCGTTAATGAATTTATTAGGCCTCAAAATGAATTTTTGTGTGCAATGTTTGTTTGCGTTATTGTGAGTAAATATTATCATTGTTGTTTCAAATTTTTTTTTTTTTTTTGTTTAACTTTTATTTAGTTGTGCTCTTTTTGTTGTTGTTGTTGTTGTTGCTGTCGAACGGTTTTTCATTATCAAATGACGACGAAGTCTTTACGAAATTGGTGGTATGCATGTACGAGTGCCTGTCTTTCGATGAGGTGCTTCAGAAAGGTTGTTAAGTGTGAATTGCCAAATGACAGACAAAAGAGTGCCAACAACTTGAACAACAACTACAGTACAACACCATTAACAAGCACTAGGTAGAAAAGGGTATAAGGTATAGTTGGGAAAGCAAAGACGACTCTAAAAGACCCGGTAGTTTTGTGGTAGCAAATATGATTAGTTTTTTATTTTGTTAGAATTATAGTTACCAGTTTGGCGATCAAATAAGAACTTATTTGGCTGATATATCTATAATTTCTTCTAGGCAATAGTGCTATCATATATCTGGCTACTGTTTCAAAGCCACTTCTTGATTATAATGCTATCAATTCTTAACAAATCTGGTGAAACTATGGCATGCTTAAGGTTCATATATTTAAAAAACTTTATAGATTTTTATGCTTAATAGAAGTTTAAGACTTTGGAAGAAAGTTTCATGCGGAGTGTGGAAAAAATCTAAAAGACAACCCTTTAGTCAAATAGTGTGGTACTCGCTCTTGCATTTGAGGTTAAGGCTGATAAATAAGCTTATATCTCCCACAGCTTATACACCCTGCACTCACGTTTCGTACCGGGTCTAACAACAACAATTACAAGCAAAGCACTTTCAATTCATTCGCTGAGTTCGGAAAAATTGTATCTCCTCGTATCACAAAATAGATGTTGACTCTTTCAATTAACAATTGACGTTTGATAGATGAGACAGCTTGTTGCAATCGCAATACTTACTGTTACCATTACTACGATTACTATTACTATTACTATATCTATATATATATATATACCATATACCACATACCACATACCATATATTATTATTGGGTCACATACACACAATGGGAAATGATATTGTTGTTGAAAAAAGTTGTGACAAGGGAAAGGAGTCGGTCTGCATCTCTGCTCGCTGGCCCAACTCCTACCCCGATAAGTCCCTACTCACTCCCTACTATAGCTTTTACTCCTGCCTTCAGCCTCAAGTTAAACTCCAGATCCATTTGAATGGCACTTGAAGCGACAATCGAAACGATTTTGTTTCAAGCCAAAATGACATCAATGGCAGCACAAACGTTGCGACTGAGCAAGAGTTTGTGAGGGGGAGTGAGTGAAAGATAGATAGAGAGAGAGAGAGACATTACCATTTCCTTCTCCACTCCAGTCCAACCCCCTCTGCCACTCGGTTGTCCCTTGTTGCACATTTGGAGCACGAATTTGAATCGTTTGTTGCACTTCGCATCTGTCAGATTTCAGTGTCGAGGCTTTTGCTCTCCTCTTCTTCTATTTTATTACTCTTTTTGGGGCAGACAAAGTTGTTGAAGCTGCAAACGTAGCAGACGACACACAGAGGGACCCTGATTTTGACAGATACCCCTGTGCAACCCTCTCGATTCCCGGCAGTTTCTATTGGGCATCAATAAAAGTTGAAGTCAATGAGTTTTTGTATTAGACTTGCAGTTACTCTACAATGTCAAGTTACAACATCTTTACAGGGTAGCATAGCATTAGGCAGCCCTCTTTAAACTTCGGTATTTACAGGGTATTTGCAGCAAGCTACGTCAAGTGCAAGCGTTATTTTCACAAGTTATTATCTATCCATTTATCCATTGAACCAACAACAATGCACCCCATAGCGTCTGCTCCTTAACCCCTTATCACCACCGTCCCCCGTCCCACGACCCCTCCATGCCCCTGCTCCCCTGGCCATCAAACCTGCTCCCCTCCCAAAGTTTAGTCAACACACACAGCGTATGGCATGTAAAGCCCTATGATGGATGCGTTCGCTGTGTGAGTTGCGGCTGTTGCTCTTTTCAAATACCCTGTATATTAATAAAAACTAAAAGGGTATGCTTGACTACAGCAAATTATGTGGTAATAATGCAGTTTTAAAATATAAGAGACTTAAATACCAATTAGATTTGATAACAACAGTTCTTAAATATCGATAAATTCATCGAAGTTTGTGTGTTTATCGATTTGTAGCGATTCTTATCGTTTTAATCGAGTTTGTAGTTAAGAATTGCAACAGTTCTGCTAGACGAATGTCATTAAGAAACAAGTGAATGCAGTTCAGGTAACTTTTTTATATAAAACTATCGATAACTTTATAATATTATAAAAAGAAGTCTTAAGCAGTTATAATATTAATATTAATATATACAACACTTATAGTTTTTTGTATATTATTACAAATTCATATATTTAATCGAAAACAGCTCGATAACATAATGGATAACATAAAATGCCCTGTACAGGGTATGTCCCTGTCGAGCTGACCGGCTTTTTACTCCCCTTTCGTAGGCTTAGCTTTTTTTGTTTTCCTTTTTCTCTCGTTTTTGTTGCATGCATTTCCATATGTGCAACACGAGCATTGTCATCGTCATACTCGACAAACAACTCGATAATGATCGTCATCATAATTATTATCATTATGAGCATTATTATAAAGTGTTGCCATAAATGTCGTCACTTCATTCTTTACTTTATTTTTCTGGCTTTGCTTTTCAGTCTTTATTATTTTGCTGTTGCTTTTTTTTTTGCCTTTTTAGGGTAAATGCACTGAAACGGCTAAAAGGAAAATCAATAGACGCCTCGCCCACGCGGCGCCACAGACACAAAGGATCGCGACAACTGCAACGGCAACAACAACTCCATTACTAGCCACGTTGAGTAAGTTGGCCAACAAAATCAGTTGACAATTTCATTTGTTGCGGCGACTTTGACTCATCGTCTCGCCCCCTAGCGGGGAAGGAGGAGGGAAACTAGCTGACTAACAGGACGACGACCTTGGCTAAAAGTCCATTGGGCACAATGCCAGTCAGAGAAAGAACTAAAGTGTGAGAGTGGCAGAGGCAGAGGCATGGAGGGAGGGAGGGAGCGAAGTGGAGACAGTGGAAGAGGCAGAGGGTGAGAAAAGACTGCAGCTGCAAAAATCTGAGTCACTTGGAGTGTGTTGCATTTAAGCGTGCAGCATTCTGCATGTTGCAACATGCACATTAGTAATACGCACACACACACACACTCACACACACATGTCACACTCACACACACAATTATTTCCAACGAAAGTGAATTGTTTTTTGAGCATTTAAAAAGCAAACTTAAATAATTTATACCAATATAAGTATATAATTTTAAATGTATACGATATAATAATAAAAAAAATATAAAGTTTATTAATTATAAAAATAACTTATTTATATTTTTTAAATATTTACTTGTTTGCCAATAATAAAAAAATACTTAATCTACATATTAGAATCAAATCGATATAAACAATTAAATTATAAAATAATTAAAAAAAGTTTGTTCAGCCATTATTGCCTTCTTTTCTTTAAATTTATAGTCTATTCTTAGCTACTTATTTAATAATTATAAATAAAAAATATTTTTAAACATATTTAATAAATTTTATTTGGTAAGCTTTAAAATTAAACAAAATTGATGGACGTTAACTGTTTGTTTTCAGCTTGTTTCGGAGCTTAAAATTCAAATTGACTAATTCTTTGTTAAATAATTTGTTTCTATAGTTTATGGCTTGTTAACTTGTCCAACTGTAGCTGCGTTTTTAACCTTCGTTTTCAAATACACACACATATGAAACTCCCAAAAAAAGTTGCTCATGTCTCGTTTTTGAACATTTTCGGTGATTTTATGTTTTCTTGTCAAAAAACTGAAGAACAACAACAACAGCAACAACAGCAACAGAAAATGTCGCAGAAACTTGGTTTACAATATTCTGCTGCAAGTGTGTGTGTGTGTGTGTGTGTGTGTGTGTGTGTGTGTGTGTGTTTGTTTGTTTGCTTATTTGTGTGTGTGACAGCAACAAGTTAAGAATTCGAAACAAGAAACGCAACTTAAGCTGCGTAGGTTTCTTAAGTAACTTCAAATGTTTTGATTAGACTTTAAATGACAACAACAACTGAACAACTGAACAACAACAACAACAACAAAAGCTTTGTGAATGCCAAATGGCAGTCGAACTCACAGTCGAAGTCGAAGTCCAACTCGAAGTCGAAGTCGAACTCGAAGTCAACTCATTTGCGCAGTCGCAGTGTGGGTTGTCTCAAAAAAAAAGCTAAAAATAAAAGAATTGAGAATAGTGCGACCAAAGACCAGAGACCTGGGGACCTGGGGACCTGCAGAGATCCGAGACCTCAAACTGCCGCTGTTTGTGGCATAAACACACACACACACACACAAACACACTGGCAGACACACACAATACCATACCCAAAGTCGGAATATAAAATTTTATTTTTTAAACTGAAGCTTGTTTGCTCTACTCTAAATATACAGATAATTAGTAAATTTTTTAATATTCTACTTATGAAATTAATTTTCCTTAAATTTCTTAGATAAAAAAAAAGAATTTAAGGAATAATGTAGATTTATTATATCAGAATTAAACAATTTTTACTGTCCACAAAAAAGTCTTAATATTATTTTATTCACTACTAAGCTTGGTATGCTTTTAAAATATTTATAAAAATATCGCTTAGTGGCTTTTATTTCTTTTTTAAGATTATGTAGTGTTTTAAAGTTTATAATTTATTTAGTTATTATTCTATTAAAAAATACATAATTCATAAATTTCATTTACATTTTTCCTTATCTTTAAAATAAGTTACTTATTAGCAGTGCAGTTTTTTATTTAACGATTCGTTTAACAAACGCACATTGTTTTTTTCTCAGTGTAGAGTATTTAAAGATCGTCACTATAATTTTAAAATTGTTTTACGTCGCTTTTCTTTTATATCTCGTGTGTTTAATGAACTAACAGAGGACAACGTTAACTAAAGTATCTCTAGCTGTATCTGTATCTGTATCTGTGGCTGTGGCTGTGCCTGTGTCAAGTATCTGTAAATGTATCTATAACTGTCGGTTGCATTATAAGCGCGATAAATAATCAACAATCTACGGCTGCTGCCGCTGCTGCTTGGGTGGCACTACTTGCAACGTCCGGTTGCAACTGCAATACAAATGTTGCAGTTGCAGTTGTTGCTGCTGTTGTTGCAGTCTTGTTCTTAGCATATTCCGTACGAACGCTAAAGTCACTTTCATTAAGCATAAAACTTGGTAAATGCCAGTTTGGCCCAAAAAAAAAGAAAGAAAAGATGTACGAAAGAAAGAAAGATCTTCCACGAAGACGGCTCTCTGGCAGGCGGCAAAAAGCAAAAGATACTTTTTATTGTTGCTGTTCTGAGCCTCGGTCTAAGGTGCTTCAGTCTCCAGTTTTGTATCTGTATCTGTGTGAGTGGCTTCGCTTGGACGCAGCTGCGCATCGGCGGCTACATTGTATCTGTATCTGTAGCTGTAGCTGTGAGACAGACCCGCACTTGACCTTGAACTTGTACAGGTTTACTTTTGTTTTCTTTGGCTCGCTTTTTGTGGTCTTTTTTTTTTGGCTTTTAGCTTTTTTTTTGTCCGCTCTTCAACTTATTTGCCTTTCCTTTCCTTTCCACTTCGTCATTGTCTTTGTCTTTATCGCTCTTGGCTTTATTTTGTTTCGTTTTGGTTTTTATTTCTTTAAGCTAATCAGGCTTAATGCCTTTCAGTTTGTTGGTCTTTATCAGACTAGGATTACGTACGTTATGTTTCCAGGAATCATTTTACAGCCTCCACGACGCGACGCGACTTATGCAGAACTTAAATTCGATACGTACTTAATTTTATATATCTACAAAAGTATGCAAAAGATTTATGCGATTTATGAAAGAGCCAAACAAAAGTTGAGGTTTTAATATCATTTTTTTTCTTGAATCTGCCAATTCTACGGAAAGCGAAGCGTATAAAGAACAAGAAAGGCAAATCTGGGATCAAAGGGTTAACAATTTATTTCTTTATACAAAAATATTTTAGAATTTGAATTATTTTGCAGAGGTTTCAAGGATTTTCAGAATTCTTTTGCATTTTCAGTTGGCATTTAACTTAAAGTCTTTGTTATGCAAATATTTATTAGATTGACGAACTTGAGTTATTTTATTTTAGATTCCTTAAGAAATGAGGTAAGCCCTTTGAGCTAATGGAATTTCAGCTTAAATGTGTACATTTTCAAGCTTAGATATTTTTAAAAAGGGATTTGGAAGTAAAGCACTTTTTTTAAAGATACATTTTTATTATAACTGATATAGCTGTTTTTCTACATTTTCCACTTTTAGGTCTTCAAAAACAACTACAATATTTAAAGCCTGGTTTAACTTTAATAAACAGAACATTTTTTTAAAAACCTTAAGCATTTTTAAAGCTATAAAGTCAGTTAATTTCTGAATGCTTTCTAAGCCACAACTTATACGTTCTTTACAACATTTTGCGAACTAATTTATCTCAAAGTTGGACTTGTGTTACAGCACAACAATTTTGCTTAAATGGAAAGATACAACTGTCCATATGAGATACAAACACTCAAGGTGTGTGCACATGTGTGTGTGTGTGTGTGTGTGTGTGTGTTTGTTTGAGTGTTGCTTTTGGTGCTGAACGAAGCGTGACATTTTCCTCATGAGCAAATTTGCCTTATGTAGAGACCGAACCGTGTTTGCTGACAATCTTAAGCTGCAACTCAATCTCAATTACAGACATCGTCAGATCTAGGTGAGCTAGACATACACTAATGGATGGACTTGGATTGAGACTGACTCTGGCACTGGACACTGGACAGAGGTGCGAGAGGCTGAGCAGGTGAAAAGAACCTTGGGGCGGAAATAATGTTTTGAGGCTAAAGGTACTGAGATTGAGTTTAAGACTAAACTAGTTAAATAGAGCAGTCAAAGAAGAAGATGAAGATGAAGAAGAAGAAGCAGTTACAGTTTCAAGTGCAGAAACATCTATGACAAATGACATTGGACATGTGGAAAAAACAGCAGCAGTTTTTCATGTAATTGGAACCAGGTCCCAGAGCTCTGACAATCAAGAGGTGTGACACAATTGCTCAATATCAAATGACATTAATGACAACAACTAGAAAAGACAATACGAACGACAGATTAAGATTTAGATTGAGACTAAAGACCAAAGACTCAAGTAGACTCAAGTCTGGACATGGACATGGACATGAACGTAGTTGGCATTGTTGCATTAGCCATGAGTACACAGCTGGGCACACAAATATGTTCACTTCATTTAAGTTTTATATACAAACTTTGTTGGCCAATTTTCGCCTAATTTAAGCCATTTATGCAGAACATCTTCAGTAACTACTTTTTATTTAATTGTCGTAAAAATAGTTTCTATTTATGCGTCCACTGCTGTGTCTTTGTGGTGCAACATTAGCGTGGCTCAGCTGCTGCTGCTGCTGCTGCATCAGATCAGGTGAGAGTTATGCGCTGTTGTTAATTAACCATTTACGGACTGATTGCATTGTGACAGACAAAACAGACAGTTGAAGAAAGAAAGAGAGAGATGGCTAGATACAGAAAGAGATGGAGCACTATAAAGTCATAGATACAGAGCTAGTAGAGTGTTGGCTAGAAGTATAACGAGGTCAGCTTTAAAGACAAGCAAACAGAACGTGAAATAGCCACCAAGGGCTACAAAAAATCGAAAAAGTTAAGCTAAAAACTAAACTCAAACAAAGACAGCAAGTTATCGATAAGCAATAATCGATTGGAGTGTGCTTGCGTGTACTGAAAATGTCTCGAGTTTAACAAAAGTTCTTTCAATCTATGAAAATTCGCAAAGAATTGTTGCCTATCGTTTATCGATAGTCAACAAAATTTAGAGCAAGACGATTAAACTAGTTTAATCGATGTTTAATCGATAGTTGATCACAACACATATGTAAATTATCGATCAACGAGCTGTCATTTAATCGATAAATCAATCAATCATAAAAACAATTACTGTGCTATCGACTATCGATAAGTTTTCAATACTTACATTGCGACAGTTTCCAATATTTGTTGCACATAATGCACTTACTGCACACCTGCAGAAGAAAAATATAGAAAATATATCGATTAATCGAGTTTGTTTATTATTTCCTTTGACTTGACTTAAATTAAGTATGCAGCTCACACATGGGACTTGAATCAATCTAATTGAAGCAGAACTTAATTCATATGCAACGTGATCGCGTTGTTTTTCGGGGGCGTTGACAGTTGTAACACCATCCCCCTCCACGTCCCCCGCCGCCCCTCTGCCCCTAACAAATCTTGACAACATAAACAACTCTTGTAATCGTCGTAAATATATATCGTATAACGTATATATAACGCGTTCTAAAGCGTTGAAAACAAATCGGGTCAATCAACTGACGTTTTGGGGCGTCTCACACACGTATGAAACACCGCCACGCCTCCCTCCCGAAACCCTGCCTCCCCCTTGACCGCTAGTCTGACTGAGCTGCCCACTGTGAGCCGTCTATGTGTATGAGTGTGTGTGTGTGTGTGTTGGCCAAGTTGATAGCACGCACGTGATCTGCAGACTGAATGAAGAATTTATGAATGAAGCTCGATGCGTGAGCGAAGCAACAACGACAACAACAACAACAACCGGTGTGTGCGTGTGTGTGTGTGTGTGTGTGTGTGTGTGTGTGTGTGTGTGTGCGTTTCGCACGTTGGATGTACGTTTCCCAGAGCAGCTAGGGATGTGTGTGGAAATTCTACATACCAGAGCTGTGAGCTATGACACTTGTTGCCATTTTTAGTATTTTTAAACAATTTTATTCCATCATTTAATGCTCTTTGCAAAAGTATCTCAACATAAGATGGTATAAATTTAGTCAAATAAAATGTAATTTTTAATGTTTGGCAAATGTCATTTATTGACTTTATGCCATACTATAAAAATTTTAAGAGCTTTTTTATAGTTAACTAAATTTAATTACGATTTTCTATGTGCTAATGAGTTATCCTTTCTTTATAAAATATTTAGGAACATAGTTTTAGCAGCAAAAGATTTAAACTGCTAGTATTACCAATAAATATTATAATTTATTATTTTAAAAATTTTATTGGCTAACTAAAAATAAAAGAAATAAATAAATATATATAATTTATTATTTTAAAAATATTATTGTATGTATATAAACTAAAATATAAAAGAAAATTGTCTATTTAAAAATATTTAAATGCTTAGAAATGTTCCAACAAATCTCTAAAAATTGAAAGAAAAAAAAATAAATTATTTGTAGGAAATTCTCTATCTAGTTAATTCTTGTGTTTTTTAATGTTTTAAATGCTTAGAAATGTTCCAAAACAGCTCAAAAAATTAAAAAAAAATATATGATTTATAGAAAATTCTGTAATTATTTAATTCTCATGTTTAATGCCTAAATTTAACTCATTAGGTAACTAAGTCAACTACAGAGAACAACAAATCTTTATCAACGATAAAAAAGCGATAAAAATAACTAGTTTTTCGATGCGCATCTCTAATGTGAGCTCATTCAGCAATCTGCAAAGATACAAATGTATCTTTTGGCGGCACGTGCCAAACGATAATCGATAAACGCTAATCGCAGTGCATTTTTGCAGTCTCCATCAGCTCCATTCGCTGTCTCTGTCACTCGCAGTGACCGTGTAGGGCATTGGAAATGCGAAGATGCAACAAATTTCCGCAACGCCCACCGATTTTATGTGGCTCCTTTTTATTTGGTGTGGTGTGGTGTGGTGTGTGAGTAACTCAAAGGTTTCTTGGCTACTGTGCAACTGCCGTGTATCTTTAGGATGTGTCTGCAATTGTAGCTGTAGTTGTGGCTACATGTATCTGTAGCGGTGTCTGTGAATGTATCTGTAGCTGTTGCTGTTGCTGTGGCTGTGGCTGTTTGGCACGCATGTCTCGTTGACTCGCCGTCTGACGCATTGTCTGTGCGTTGTGCGTGGCTTCAACAACTTGAAATTGTGGCATAAACACGTTCTACAATTTCCGGCATGAGTGTTGTTGGCGTTGTTGTTGTCGGTTGTCTGCTGTGTGCTGTTGTTGTTACTGTCGACTGTTGTTGCTGTCAACTGTCGATTGTTGTTGCTGTTGTTGTTTATTAGTTTCATTGATCATCATCATTACTCGCTTTAATGTGATGTGTTTGTAGTTTTTCTACCTCTCTATCTTGCTGCCCCTTTATCAACTGTGCCCCATGTGGCAGGCAAATTGTTGGCCACATTAACGCTTCCCCCCCCCAAAAAAAAAAGAACTGTAAACCGCAATAACCACAACTGACCTCTTGCCCTAATTGAATGCTTTTCTGTTCATCTCTCACTTTGAGCACTTGCAGAAAAGTCAAAAAAGAATTTGATTTGATTGATCTACAGTTGTGGGAGCTAATGATCACTCACAAATGGCCAAAATGCATGAATGGCTTCATATCAAGTTGAGTTTTTACAGCTATTGAAATGAGAGCAAGAGTTAAAGTATTTGGAGCAACGAGTAAAGAACTTGGAAAAGAACAATTGATAAATTTTTACCAGATAATCAAGACAGACTAGCAATCTGTCTAAAAGTAGTAAAAGTATCTCTAAGTTACATTTTATCAATATACAAGAAAAGAATGAAACCAAGCAAAGTCGAGTTAGCAACTTATGTGAGAAAGAAACACTCAAAAGTATTTATAAACGTATAAGTAGCTAAGATCGTACACTACTGATCAAGTACAGTCAGTTAAAATATAATAAATATATAAATATAATAAATTTAGATACTTTAAGCTAAACCTTTGATCAACAAAATGTCTTTTAACATTTCCACTAACTCAATCAATTGACTCCAAGTCCAGTTAACAAACACTTTTTTAACCCATCCCATCCACCCACAAATTTAGTTTACTGTAAAGAACAGACTTTGTGTTAATCATTGTGCAACCGCAATGTGTTTTTGTTTTGTTGTTGTTACTTAAATAAATAAAAATAACAAAGAATTGCCAAACTTGAAATAAGATTAATGTATTTGTTTGGTTATTGTTTTTGCCAGCAAATAAATAAAACTAGTTGGCTTTATACCGAGATAGATACAGATAAAGATATATGAGTATGACCTTGCAAGCAGCTAAAGGTCTTTGGGTCTCGGTCTTTAAAAGGTCTTTCATCTCTGGCTTGAAATGACAATTTTGTCGGTCTCTTTCTCGCTCGTTTCTAGAACAATTAATTTGTTGGTTTATTTGGTAACGAAACGCACTGAAAACTAAACAAACGAAATAAAAACAACAAATACTAAAAATACCAAAAAGTTAAGCAAGTGGGAGATGGTAAAGTCGAAGATCTATGAATGATCTTAAATCGATACGATCGTTGGACTGACTGACCTTAAGAGTCCATAGATTACGTAGACTGAAAAATTGTTGTTTAAGTTGGATCGCATGTGAGCACTTAAATGATCGTAAATTAAATAAAAATTAACTTTCGATTTTATTTATTTGTGTTGGCATTTGTTCAAGACAAGCATTTTTGGGTAATTAATTTATGACTTCTTTGAGAGCAATTACAGAGACAATTTTTGTTGGGGAAGGGCTCGCAAACTGTTCAAGTTTCGAGGACAGACAAGCGGACAGACTTTAACTTGAATCATTAGCTTTTTCCAAAAACAAAAAACAACTGATGATCATTTGCGATAATGATCCATGGGTAATCAAACAAGAAAAACTGTGTGAATGCCAAGCCAAATGGCATGTCAAATGACCTGGCCAAGTGGTCAAGTGGGCAAGCCAAATGGCTAAGATAGCGCCTAGCACGCACTTGAATTTTTTTTTGATTTAAGGTCCAAACGAAATAAATAAATTGATGTCAAAAGACAGCAGAGCCCTACAAAAAAAAAAACATAATAAGCATAATAAACATGCCAATGGCATTATAATGAACTTGTGCATTCGGAAAAGGAAAACGACAGCGACAACGAAATCTAAATCCAAAATCCAAAATCGAAATCAATTTCAATTTGGTAAAACAAACGCAATACCCAGAAAATCAAGCTAATAGCTATGGCTAGAGTGAAGTGGATCGACTTTAAAAGACTCTGCTGCACTCAAAGTTAAATCTAACAACTGATGAGTGTAAGTTGGCTTCACCTGCCTACTGTATAGACAGATAGATGGTTGTTCTTTGCAGCACTCCCTTTACACGCTGCTCTAGTACAGGGTCTAAAACATACACAGCGCACAGCAGGCCATCAGGTTGACCAACTCCATTTACATTTACAAGTTTGTCTCGCGTCGACATCGAACCAGCAATTAAATCATGTCGAAGGCTTTTTACACCGATCTTTTACACGCATAGAAAGTTTAATTTACCTTGTATTGCTATTTGCTTACGGTTATTGGGTTATAACAAGCTTTACGATCAATTTTGTAATATATTAAGTCAACGGCAAACAGCTCTAAATGCCGCATCAATTCCCACCAAAAATGACAAGGAAAAAAAAGGTTTAACAAGAAAATTCAAATGTTTTTCGCTGGATTCTCGAGTCAATAAACAAGTGATCAACCATAATTAAAAGATCCGAAACTGAATAAAAATTAAAAGAATTGTTTCCTCAGTAGGAACAGTAGGTATAACAGTGTACTGCTTGGGATTAACTGCATAATCGATAAGTGCAACGCTATCGTTATCGATGATCGCTGGCTGTTGTCATTTCCGCATCGTCTTGAGTAATTCGCATGCATATCGCAAGAGGGAGAGCTTTAACCATATTTGCCAGCCAACGCCCATTTGACCAGCGATCACTGCACACAGTTACTCACAAAATTCTTCTTACAGTTGTTAAATGAAACAAATAAGTTTAACTGCTGATTTGTAAGCAAAAGAAGCCAAAATAAATAAATAAAATGAAAAAATGTTTGCAACTGTCAAAAGAATTACTTGACCAACTGTATGCTGATTGTTCCCTCATATATCATAGGCAATTGTCGCGATCGAGGAGCTGACAGGCGCCAATATGACAGCCGCTGGGGGGGACGTACGGGCATATCGGGGGAGTGGCACATAAGGGAAAGAGGTAAAATTGATGATAATACAAGTCGGGAAATACTCGAACCGATTAATTGCCGAGAACTGCGCATGCATAGATAAATATTAATGTGAAAGACAGCAATCTATTCCACCCCACAGTGCACACACACACACACTCGCACACACACACACACACTCGCACACACACTGTAACGTAACGAATGAGCAAAAGCCCAAACGAATTGCGCAGCGATAAATAACAATGGAATTTGTAACGCCCAAATGTACCCAAAACGAGGCGTAACGAGGCGGTAGCGAAATTTTGTCAGTGTTGTAAATTGTATTAAAGTAACTGCAACTGTGTTGGGAGTGAGAAATGCAGCAGTAGCAAGTGGGTAAAGTTAAGGAAATAAAAAGTTGGAGACAGCAGGCAAATAAACTGAAAAAAACTAAAGGAGGGGGGAAAGAAGGGAAAGGAGGAAGGAAGAAAGGAATAAAGTCAGTGAAGAAGAAGAACGATAGAGAATTATGTGAATTAAGTTTTAAAGAAGAGTTAAAAAAGTAGAGAAAAAAGGAACATTTAGTTCCTAAAGGAAAGTTAAGAAGGAACTTTAAAGAAAAGTGACTACAAAAGGCAAAGTTGGGTAGTTTAAAGGAGAGTGCAGTGTATGAATAATAGTGATAGCATATAGTAGTCCGATCCATAACAAACTTGTAGAGAACAGTAACAATGATACCACACACATAGTGTCCAAATTTAATCACAGTAGCTCTGATAGTTTCCAAGTTATGTTGACGTGAAATTTGAACTCGCGTGGGCGATGGATCAAGATCAGGAATATAAATACTTTATGGGGTCGGAAGAGCCTCCTTCCGCCTGTTGTAAGTGTTTTTTAAATATTTTTCTATACATTTTTCTATGCTCTTAAATTATTTAGTATTTATTTATTATCTTGCTGTTGCCTATTCAACTTCTCTACTTTCCCCTTTTACTGCTTCTGTCTGCTTTGCACTCCCCAGAATAGTTCTTTAAGCACTTTCCATAACCAAATGAAAACAAAGTCATAAACAATTTTGCACTTACCGCTCAGCACTACTTCGCCCCCTCCAACTATCCCTCTCCGCGCTTCTCATTCAAGTATTCAGTGTAGTGATAGTGAATATACATAACTCGTATTCAGTTATTCACTTCACTCGTTGCAAGTACTTTAGCTTGCGAGATTATTTATGCAAATTTTATGCGCAAACGCAAAAAGCAGCGAGAAAAAAAGTAATGAGAATAAAAAAGACAAAGAGGAAAGACTGAGAAATAAAAAAATAAATCGCTTGCATTTTCATTAAATAAATACACATATTGATAACAACATAAAACGGTGGGTCTGTCAGTGCTGCCAAACTAGCCTTTTCCACACAGCTGCAGCTATTTTTTTTAAATTAATTAATACTTTTTATTAATATTTGTATTGTTGTTATTATAATAATTATTCTTATTATTATTGGTGGTATTATTATTATTATTATTATTATTATTATTATTATTATTATCATTATCATTATCATTATCATTATCATTATCATTGTCATTGTCATTGTCATTATCATTATCATTATTATCATTATCATTATCATTATCATTATCATTATCATTATCATCATCATTATTATTGTCATCATTTTTATTATTATTATTATTGTCATCATTTTTATTATTATTATTATTATCATCATTATCATTATCATTATCATTATCATTATCATTATCATTATCATTATCATTATCATTATCATTATCATTATCATTATCATTATCATTATCATTATCATTATCATTATCATTATCATTATCATTATCATTATCATTATCATTATCATTATCATTATCATTATCATTATCATTATTATTATTATTATTATTATTATTATTATTATTATTATCATTATTATTATCATTATTATTATCATTATCATTATCATTATTATTATTATTGTCATCATTATTATTATTATTATTATTATTATCATCATCATTATCATTATCATTACTATTATCATTATTATTATTAATATTCTATTTTTATTATAACTATTTTTGTATCCCTTACAGCCGTTTTTTAGCTGTCCATTGTTGGCATCACTGTTGTGCGTGTGTGTGTGTGTCAGTGTGTGTGTTTAATGCACTTTTGCAACTTGAAACGAATCGAGTCGAGTTAAGTTAATTTAAGTCGAGTTGAATCGAATCGAGTCTTTGCATTGCTTTGGGGGCGTGCATGGCAAACGGGGCACGGGGCAAGGCTCAGGGGGGCTTGGGGGCGTCTGCTGTCGGCATTTGTCAAAGACATTTGGCTACCGATTTGTTTTACTTGCAACTTCGACATTGGCGGCAACTTGTCGTTGTTGTTGTTGTTCTTGAGCTGCAAGCCAAGCCTCGACTAGCTGCATGTGTGTGTTTGTACTTTGTATCTGTATCTTAAGTGTGTATCTTTTGGGGGAGCCACAAACGCATGCAGCTAATGAGGCTGCCACGGCGTTGCAACCGTTGCAACGCAGTCAGCAGTCAGCATGCAACATGTGTCCACATAATTAAACAAATCTCCTCCACACATGAGCATGAAAACGCTCTCTAACAACCACATAGCTGCTTAAGATGTGCCTTAAAATACACACTAAAAAATATATAAATATTTGGCTTCCAAAGGGAAAAAAGTTTAGAAAAAGTTTATTTAATAATCGAAAAGTCCATAATAATAATAGAATTCATAAACTTTAAAATTATTTTTAAGTCTTTTGTCAGCTGTATCTGTGCATTGCCGAGCATTTTACTCCGGCTGTATACAACTGTATCTGCATCTAGTATAAGAGCATTACCAAGAGACCAGATTTTTTCTGTTTTTGTAGTGGCTGTAGTAGTAGTAGTAGTTGTTGTTGTTGTTGTAGTTAATTAATGCAGAAACAACAAATAAGAAACGCACCAAACATCGTTGTCGTTGGCAGGCGGCAAGTTTTAGTCACTAAATTGAACTTTTCAAATGATTTAAGCCAAATGCCACTTTGCATTCAGGGCCATCGACTTGGCCACACACACACGCACACACACACACACGCACACACACACCAATATATACACAAAGATCTAGAAAGACAGACATGGAAATGGGCGTCTTGTAGCTGTATCTATATCTATATACATTTGTATTTGTATCTGTATCTGCGTCTGCAACTGCGTCTAGATCTTGGATGCCTTGACAAGTCAATTTTAGTCTCGTCTAACGGTAACAAGCTGTTGACAGAGTGAGACAGTTGGGGCGAGGGAGGCAGACAGAAACAGTCCCAGTCGCAGTCGCAGTTGCAGATGTCAAATCAAAAGCGGCTGCAACTAACGAACTATTAAAATCCATAAGTCAATCAACTCGACTTCCATTAACGAACATTCAGAGCTAGAACTAAATTTGTAATACACCCAAAGCACAGTTGGTCTGGTAATTATTTTTACTGTTTTAGAAAATCACAGATTTTAATTTGCACTTGACTACAAAATAAATCAATTTTATTTCGCTTTGTTAGTTTTAATGAACAATTATTGATTGTATAATATTTAAAGTTTAATTTAAAAAAAATATATATATATACAGTGAAAGCTCTACTCGCGGACAGCTCCCTCAGGTCGAATTTTTTAACTTGTTAGGATGATTTTCATACAAAATTCGTTCATTTAGATGGACAAGGAAGATACCACTGCATATATGTATATATATTTAAATAGAAATAAATTTATTTGACTATCTGCATGAAAGCATAATTTACTCTTTATAAAATATACAAAAAATTATATAAATATTTTGAAGTACTTTTGTAACTTCCTAAAAATTTTAATATAAATTTATGTTAAATAAAATATAATACTAGAGGAAAAAGACTTGACATCAGAGAAAACAGACTTAAGTTTTTCACAATGCAAATAAAGATGATTTAAAATGAAAAACAAAACGAAAAACGCAAAAGGTTAAAATGTTGCACGTGCCAGGTAAATGATGGTTAATTATAGTTGTGAGTTCACAACTGATCAATCAATGTCAATGCGAGTGGATGAGCTATGGTTATAATGAGCATAATGAAAATGCTAATTATAATGGAAATAATGATGATCGTGCAACAGGTCCCTGACAGACAAATGACATGCAAAGACTTGTCCATTTGTGCCCAAAACCAGCAGAAGAAGAAGAAGGAGAAGAAGAAACTTGAAGCCATTTTAGCAGCTCAATTAGAGCAGCTCTTAAATGATGATATCCGGCAATGGGGCTGAATAAATAAATGAATGAGTGAATATGAGTGAATAACTGAGTGAATAAATGAGTGAATAAAATGTGTGAACTGAGCAACAGGCGAGTGGGTGGTGGAGGAGGTGGAGTAGGGCAGATCGCCACCGTGTGGCATGTGGCAAGTGGCAAGTTGTTTAAATGAAATAAATGCAATCGCAATTGAAATTGAAATTGAAATTGGACTTGCAGTGAGATACTCGGTATCTCGACTAGGCGCGACAGACGACACCACCACCCCCTACACACACACAGTTAGTGGGGAAGTAGGCGTGGCTGGGGCAGGGGCGACACGTGCAAACGTTGCTAAAAACCAATAAAATGCAATGAGAAAAAATAAATTTTCCACCAAAGTGATTTTCCCCATTCACATTCACATTCACGTGCATGTGTGCATGTGTGTGTGCATGTGTGTGGAAAACTGTTGGAAAATGCCACTGCTATCGGGGTTGGCCAGCATAAAATTTCAAAATTTTCATTCTGTCAACGCTGAAGAATTCAAAGAATGGCAAAAACGCCGCCAACGTTTCAGATTCATTAGAAGAAAAGGAAGATGAAAACGTGAACTGAAAAAAAGGAA
Source organism: Drosophila nigrodunni (assembly GCA_020829145.1). Lineage (NCBI taxonomy): Eukaryota > Metazoa > Arthropoda > Insecta > Diptera > Drosophilidae > Drosophila > Drosophila nigrodunni. The sequence goes on along the minus strand of JACVCZ010000002.1, from coordinate 19,613,032 downwards.
AATCATAAAAATGCTGACGAAAAAAAAGTGGAGAAAAAAAGCGAACAAATTTTTGTGAATTTATTTTCCTTCCTGTTGAAAGGTAATAAATAAGCGCTAGATGCGAACACGTGTGCTGTTAATCCTAAAACCCGAGAGAAACACGCACAGACACTCGCCAAGTCGGAGTAACCCCTTCCAACCAGCATGCCCCACACCATACCCTGTCCCCAGCTCACACCATATCCATATCCCCCCCACCCTAGACATATTCCTTTCCCCAATTCAAGCGATCCACGCCATGGTGCATCGTTCTAATTAACGTCACAGCAAAAACAGAAGCAGAACCAGAACCATAACCATAACCATACCATATAGCATGCCATATACCGTATACCGTATACCAGATAGCATATACCATATACCATATCATAATACCAAAGCCATACCATGCCATACCATTCCATATCGTACCCGTCCACGTACCAAAACTGAACGGAACCGAACCGAACTCTCAACTGAAAGTGAAAGAAGTCGTTGCTGTCGCACAGTGGCATGTTTTGTCATTTGTCAGGGCAAAAATCAAGAATGCTGTTGTCAAGGCATTGTAGATCTAATGATTTTTAACATACTTTAATTTGACAAGTTATTAAAAAATGATTCAAGGACATGTCAGGAAATAATAGAAATAATTTAACATGTAAAGAAAAGATGTAACTTAAGAAAACATTTTGTTATAAACACAAGAATGTTACTATTTAATTGACATAAATAATATTAAATAAAAAATGTAAAAGGCAAAACATTTTAGAAGAATATATTAATTTCATTGCTTAATAACAAAATACATTGACTCTACTCGCGGACAGCTCACTCAGGCGGACAGCTCCCTCAGGCGGACAGCTCCCTCAGGCGGACAGCTCCCTTTTCATACAAAACCCAATCTCTTACAAAATCCTCCCTTGTGTGAACAAAAGTCCTGGAACCGTGGCTGTCCGTCCAAGGGAGCTTTCGCTGTACACACAAGTTTTAAAAAGCTATAAATTTTTGGCTATTAAATACTTTTCTTTAAACAAAATTAAGACAACTTTTTAGGCATTTATTTTTGGATATTTATAAAAATGAGTTAAGTACTACAACTAATTGCAATACATTTAATTATGCCTATATCTATCTATCTATTCTATCTTTCCCTTAAAGTAACATTTAGATTATATTTATAATATTTTATATTTAATTTATTTCAAATAAAATAAAACAAGCAGATCTTCCACTTCTACACTTTATTTTTTAAGCACATATCTAAGCATGTTGCCCCCACTGTGCACTGCTGCACACAAAAGATGAAAGTGAGAACAGTGGCAAAGAGGAGATTCAGGCAAAAGTAACCGAGGGGAGCAGCACACTGCAAATGGGGGAGCTACAGCTGCAGCGACTTCAATGCTATGAATAAGATATATATACACATATATATGGTACATAGGTAGTATATACCCTTAAAGGGGTAGCTGCAGCATGCCAAGAACAAGTCAGAGGGCAACAAGAGCAGGATGGCTCCCTGAATCGCCTCAAAAGTGTGTATGGTTCGCATATTTTCCAATTAGGGGTTCGTTGCGAGTCAAAATAAATAACATTTTGTTCCATAAACACTCGACAGTGTGAACCAATCGTATATTACCAACAATTCTATTCCATTTTCAGCATTCAAATCTCGCAGATCCGGCTTGAGACTGGTGATTAAATGCTTTGCCAAACTGATCGTAATCCTCAAACCCATTTAACTTTCTGCTCATTAATTAATGGTTCTTGATTTAGGATTTCCCTAATGAGTAAACTATGCTTATTATGCACATAAATAAATAAGCATCTCGAAAGAAAATTAATAATAGGCCTTAAATCTGATCAGTCAACAGATTTCTGTTGTTTGTGATCATTTTTAAGACTTTCAGCAGCATTGATCACTACTCATTAGCTGATCCCAAGTGATTTGTCAACTGATTTGAACTTTAACTGATCAGACACGATCATAAATTAATCAGAAAATGATCGTGCAGTGTTGCAAATGATCTGCATTAGTTTAAATTGAATCAATCAGTCAGTTTTGATACCAACTGTTCAATAAGTGTTGTTTTATTGATCATAAATAAACTGATCGCAGTGTGAGCCCCGAGTTAACAATTACTTTGTTGATCATCAAACCGTTTGTGCTATTAATCAATAAATTTCTTTGAACTGGATTTAGAATGATTTTATTATAAATTTTTATAGTTTAGTTTGATTGTTAATTAACTGATCGTATCAAATTAGTGTTTAAAAACGTTTAATTATGATTGATACTCATTGGATACTAGTTGTTGTCCTAGTTAAGACCCGATTTCCCCCACTTTTCAGTTAGCCTACTTCTGATCGCACTGATCTTGGCACTCAATTACTTGAAATGCATTTCATGGGCTGCGCCCATAACTGAAGTACCTCGATTGACGAGCTACACAAAACTAAACTGCAGTGAAGTATGAATATCGACAGATGCTTCAAGTGTCTGATTTGATTTTGTTTATATAGAAAAAAGATACACCCACCCAAGCGTTAGAGATGCAGATGCCTGATGCTGTGGCTAAGTTGGTTTGGGTTGGGTTCAGTTTTTTTTTTGGGTTGGGCTAATAACCTTGACCCAAATAGTCTGCTCGATAAGTAGATTTTGTCTGTGGTATGTGCTGAAAGCGTGCTAATTAGTAAAAAACATAAAAAAAGAAGAAAAAATAACAAAACATAGTTTTCAACGCTCCCTAACAAAGCATAAACATAATAAAAATAAAGTAAAACTAAATATCGTAATACCAAAAGAGAGCTAAAGAATTGGGTAAAGAGTGAAAGAAAGACAGAAGAGCCGCACTTCTAACGTATCTCAATTCTTCAAACAGTTTAGACAACTTTATGGACACGCATGGGCCACAAGTGGTTCAAGTAGCAAAAATAACAAAAGAATTGGGTAAACCAAGGGCTGGCAGCGAGTGTGATGTGAGAGTAACAGATACAGATACAATTGGAGATACAGATACAGATACAGCTGCAGATACGTTGCATAGGATGATCGAGGAAACCAACTTAATAAACAGACAACCAAAAAGACAAATGCTTTTGTTAGTGCTTCGATGTGATCCACCACACGTCGCATATGGGTACAACTACACACACACACACACACACGTGGTTTGGCTTACCAAACACTATTGATAAGATAAGAAAAGCCACGAGCATTTGCGTTCAGTGTTTACATATTGGTAAAATATCAATACTGTTTGCCTTGTGGCTTGATTGATATGCCCAACGATTTGGTATTGGATAAATACACTGCAAAAAATACTGTACTGTATTTTTGTTCAGAAGTTTGCTAAGCTGTGTTTAATTTTTTAGGTTTTATTTTAAGCATTTATGTAATTTTAAATAGGTTTTTCTTCAAATTTTTAGGCGCAACAATTTCTTGCTGTGTACTTAAATTTAACACTTTACTTTAGCTACTGATTTCGTAGACAACTGTAACCCAAATAATGTCTGGCATAATTATGCTGTATAAAGAGAATTGATTGCATAAAACTAAGCTCAAGTTAATGACTGACTAGCAGTGGAGTTAATAACAATCACTAACGATTTTTCTTTGAAAAAATATATACACAAAGACTTTAAAGTTTTAGTTTTAATCATAAATATTTATTAAGACATTCCAAGTTACTGAAATCTTTCTCCATTAATAAATCGATATAAAATTATCAGAATATAAATTCTAATCAGAAAAGGTTTCTTAAGTATAAGAAATTTACAAAAATAATTTTTCGTTTCAAAAGCAATTTATTAAAGTATTAATAAAAATACTTTTACAACCATTGAATCGACTACACCTATTAATAAATTGTCTGTCCGATATATAAACCGTTATTTGTATAATTTACATATATAGTAATGTAGTTAAACTCCCGCATAAAAGAAAGTTGCCCAAAAATTGATTAGAATTTAATGACGTTTATGGAAAACAAGTAACTGCTTTGTTAGCAGCTTAAATTGATATTTTACAACTCATTCATTGATCGCATTTCATTCAGATAAAAACATCAATAAACTGTTAGAGTGAGAGAGAGAGAGAGAGAGAGAGAGCGAGAGAGAAACATCGTTTTGATAACAATTTTTATGGTTTTGCTTAGCTGCGGCTAGCGATGGCTTAACGTTCGTTATTGAAAATGGAAAGTTGGCCAAATTGGTGGTATCAAGCGTGTTAGCCTTATATGCAAATCCATTTCAAAGAGTGTCCAATAAAATGGCCATAAATGCTGAATGCTCGACATATCGTGTATTTCTTCGACTCTCGAAGCTTTTGGGCCCAATTAAGAGCCAACTGCTGTGTGCTTGGCCAAAGCTTCCAGTTTTCTCGCAAATGTGCTGGCCATAAAACTAAAAGATGATCGTAAAACTGGGCTAAGTAGGCGTGCCACACGTTCAAGTGGAAACGGCTTTAATTTTTTTTTTTTGGCTTTTTTATGGCTAAGCCGACGCGCAGGCGATTTAAGGTGTTGTCTCTTAGATCAACACTGCAACACAATGGAGTTTGAGTAGTTTGGAGTAGTAAGCTCAAAGGATTCCACTGAGGTTATAACAAGAGAATTTAAGGGGACAGGTGTGGAGTCAGCTGCACTACTTAATTTACTCACAAACTAAGTGGGTGCACTGACTAGACTATACAAACACCAAGTACAGGGCTACACCAGGTCGATTTTACTCACAGCTCACTTGTTCTTAACTTGAAGATTTTGTAGAGTTGTCTATTAGCAGACTTAGGCCCATTTAACAAAGCGTAATCCCAAAGGTGTTTTCTTTTTTTGGGATTGGTATTAACTGGAAAACACACACACACACACAGAGACACACTCAAACACACACTTTGTGCCTAGGGTATTTTGTAAGATAAAACCCTTTTTTTTTTGTAGTGTTCTTGAGCTCGTTTCGTTGGCTGAGATGTGTGTTGGGTCAACTTATTGTTTATGTTTATTTCAGGGTTGCACTTGACATTCACAAGATGTGCCGGGAAATTAGCAGAGAACAAAATAAAACATAATTTGTGTACAAATAACGATAATGCGATGAAAAATGATCAGAGACAATGTCACAATGTAATTTAAGATTGCAAAATTGTTGAAAAAAGAATAGAATGGAAGTTGGCTTTGAACTGAAGTAAGCACACACTCAGCACACACACACACACACACACCACAAAAATGAAGTGTGATGTGCATTAAAAAAAAGCAGAAAAAAAAGAAAAAAGATGAGGTAATTCAAACAACAGACAACAAATTAGATAAACACCCGAGACAAGAGTGAGACGTAGCTACAGATGGAGTATTAGAGTGAGATGGAGATGGAGGCACAGCGTGTGAGAGGGACAGTAGAAGAGTCAGTGGGGGCAGACAAACCCAAAAGACCCGCATCTCAAAGCAACAACTACAACAACAACACAAATGACATTGACATAATGATTCTTAGTTAGCGTTTACAATTTCAGAGTTCCCTTTGTTGTTGTTATTGTTGTTTGTTATTAAAGTTGTTCTTATTATTGTTGTTGTTGTTGCTGTCTTTCATTGTGACGGCAACTCTGTTCCGGCGTGTGTCGCTTGCAAGACTTTTGACAAGTTTTGTTTTGTTTTGTTTTGCTTTGTTTTGTCTGTTTTTCTTTTTCTTCTTTGCTTTTCTGTTATTTCTTCTTTTTTTCACATTTGCATACCCTGTGCGTGTTAAGCAGGGGGTAGTGTATACGCATAGCTAGCTGTAGCTCGCTAGGTGCCTAGGGCATGAAGTTGGAGTAAATGTACTTCGGAGCCCATTGCTGGAAAGTTCTCAAAAGTCGAGTGAACCGACTGTAAAAGACCACGTAGTCATTTTGATGCGCTTTTTTCCTACAGTTAAGTAAGTTTTAACCGATTTGGCCCATGGTAGCTATAGGCTATAGTTGTTCGATTCGCAACAAACTTGGTGAGCTTAAGTATTATCATAATTTACCCATAATCCATCAGTTTAACTGCGATCGCTCAACTAACACTACATGTCTCAATACAAATTTCGTATTTTCCACCGATTTGGCCTATGGTAGCTATAGGCTATAGTTGTTCGATTCGCAACAAACTTGGTGAGCTTAAGTATTATCATAATTTACCCATAATCCATCAGTTTAACTGCGATCGCTCAACTAACACTACATGTCTCAATACAAATTTCGTATTTTCCACCGATTTGGCCTATGGTAGCTATAGGCTATAGTTGTTCGATTCGCAACAAACTTGGTGAGCTTAAGTATTATCATAATTTACCCATAATCCATCAGTTTAACTGCGATCGCTAAACTAACACTACATGTCTTGATACAAATTTCGTATTTTCCACCGATTTGGCCTATGGTAGCTATAGACTATAGCCTAATCCGCTCATGTCTAAATAAACAGCGTATGTTTAATTCTAAATGTTTTCAAAACTCTTCTTAATTTGGATTTTGCACAAAAATAGAATTTGCTTAGAGCTGAACAACTTAATGAGCAATACACTTGAGGCCAAGTAATACTTGGCAGGTATGCTGTCGGTCTCTGTCTGCTTCTTCTTCTTCTGCTTCTCCTTCCCCTTCAACTTGATCTTCTATTGCTGCTTGAGCACAGCTGCTGCTGCTTCTTCTTCATGAGTAACTCCAAACTGATCGCCCACCCAATGAAACTTTACTTAAAACAAAAAACTTTTATGAAAAACAACACAAAATTCTTAATTGCTCGCCTTTGGGGCAATTTTGTTGTTATGCGAAATAGTTGTTAAAAGTTGTTTGTTGTTTGGCTGTTTTCGCATAACTTTTGACAAGCACTGTTGCCAAGATCATGATGTAAGCTGCCTAATTTGTCTTCACCTTTTATTCATCAGGTTCGTCCGGTTCGGTTTGGTTCGGTTCGGTTCCATCATAATTCATAAGCTTTGCACAATTTTCGCAGCCATTTGGCACTCCGCTTGTGATTTTTTTAATTTTTTTTTTTTACCAGCTTACCAGCTACTCACACTCATATTCACACACACACGTCAGTGTCAGAGCATTCATTCATTCATTCATCATTCATTCGTTCGCATGGCATTTGATGGTGTTTCATTATGTTCAATGGGTTTACCACTCGTTTACAGAGTGCAACCACCCAAAAAACACAAACAAAAAGGCTGATCAGTGTGCAAAAAAGTGTGCTCGAACAGCAGATACCCAGTGAACAGCAAAGTATGTAAATTGGCACTCACTTTTTCTGCTGTTAGTCATAAAAGTTATGCAAAAAAGAGGCTACTTTTACACTGCCTATAACACCCCTTTTTCACACATTTCAGCGGCTTACAGGGTGCTTAAAACCTAAACAAAAAACAACGGGGAAAACAAAAAATCTGTTGATGACTAAACGTTATTAAATGTAATGAAATTTAAGTACGCGCCGCTGTCGTTTGCTACCCCTGACCCAGTAACGAGTTTGTAATAGGAACACACACACACACACCGAGACTCACACACACACACACAGACACACACTGTCAAACCAAGAGATACAAATGTGCTCATATCTCATAAATATGCTTTTGATTAGAGCCGCCCGCATCGCAGTTGATTTTGTTAATAGGCAACAATCGTGGCGAGTCATTTAATCGACCCAACTCGCCCTCTTGCCACGCCCATCGTTGAGCGGTTTAAACGATTTAGGCCCCATAGAGTGTTAATTTGACAATTGCCACGACAATGCCAGAAAAGCTAAACTCAAAGCCGCAGGTAACACACAAAATTGGCTACTTACAAAAACACAATCAGCATTTTGAACAGATCTTGATCTGATCTTTGATCTCATTCAAGATCGTTTTGACTACTTGATTTGAGTTGGTTTTTGGATTTGTGGAACTCAAGCTATAAACTTGATTTAATCGCGATCAATTGAGGTATACAAGCCAAGTTTTAGCCAAGCTTCATCCCTATACAAATCCCCTTTTAGAGCGGCAAGATCATAAACTACTAAAACTGCACTAAAACCAAAAATGTGTGTTCATTGTTGTGCAAAAATGTTCAGCCACAGGTCATTTAGTTTATGGTTACATCCGTTTTGGACAAAACCTTTTACATCCTTTGAATTTGAGGTTTGCATTAGTCGCGATCGTTTTGGGTTTAAAAAAAAAAAACATTTCAAATAAATTTCACTTGAGGTGAAACTTTTTGCATTTTACATTGTCGTGGTGTATCCATTGTTGAGTCAAATGATTTTATTTCACCCACAGCCCACATATTATGAGGCATCCATCAAAATGCTGGAATGGATCACATGCAATCTGCGGATCTTGCGGATCTTGTGGATCTTGCAGATCTACAGATCTACGAGCTGCCAACTGCGGATCGGTGGAAGTTGAAGTAATTAATAAACACATAAAAATGACAACAACAATGCGGGTCCATGACCACAACACGCCCCCGGGGCCACAAACTACAAATTTACAATGGGAAACTACCAACAGATCACAATGATCATCAGACTCGATCATGATGGGAAGCCAAACGAAGATGCGTCTGCGCAATTAATTGAAATGAAGTGAATAAAATGAAAAGAAATGAAAAGAAAAGAAAAATGAAAACGACAACAATGAAGACTCAAATATTTTGCGACAAACCGACACCCGACAGACGACAGACGACGGACTCATAACGTGGCAACACATTGTGGCAACTGCCACACATGATCAGCTCGATCCATGACGAACAGAAAACTCCAAGAATCTGATAGACAGACAGTTTATTCTTACACTTTGTTCGTATGCCAGGCAACTTGTATTATTTATGTCTTATGTTAATGCAATCACTGATCATTGATCATGATCATGTTTATTCTCTGTGAAGAACTCAGCAATTCCCAGGACTTGAAAGCCGACACCAAAATGAAAGGCCGGCACTAAAAAAATATTTCTGATATTAGAACTGTGGATCAATTTGATCTTTTATGCATACACAACTGATCGCCTGTCGAGTCAAACAAAAAAAAAAATCAAGCAAAGATCATTAAATAATCACTTAACTTTATAAATTCTCTGCAGATCAGTGAATGAAAATAAAGTTTAGTGATCAGTCATGAGGAACTGTATTGGCATTATCCTTTTGATAGAATTCCAGGCAACACATTAATAAACTGTAATTAGTTGTAGATCATTAAAAATCTTTTTAAATGGTTTTTTGAGTGAATGAAGCTTCTTGATCATTTATCTGTGGTTGTGTCTTTGAAGCCCACGATCAGTAATCTATTTCTTAAGCATTTGCAAGAGTTAAATAGTGATTCAGTGTATTCAATTATAACTTCAACTATTTAAAGTAAAACAAAAGAATGATCAGTTGTAATTAAGGCTGACGATCAATGAATAATCTTCGTAATACTCAAGTAGTGATTCAGTTATGTTTTCTTTTAATGGTCAGTCATCTTTAATTTAAAGCTGTATCTTTTAGGAAAGCACTTTAAAAGTTAGTCAGTAACTTTTGCAAACCTTTTCTTTAAAGCTTAAAAAATTTATATGAAGATCACTGATCGTATCTTCTTTAGTGTCCTTTTTAGAGTATCAAAAAGAGACCTGTATAAAACGCTGCTTAAATAAGGCTTATAGATTAATTAACTCTTGTATCACCAAGTTTTTACTAAGATCAGCTTTCTTGATCAAGAGCACTTTGAGCTCAAACTCCCCTACACTTTCATTACCTATTCAATTTTCTTTCCCTCTGCTTCTCTCTTCTCTTTGTACCTTTCAAACTGATCTACCTCAATTGATATATTCACTTCAATTTCAATTTCAAGAACTAAGAACCAAGAACTCAACTCGTTGCAATCGTTTCGTAAAATTATCTAACTCTGAAGATCTTTAAAAATCGATGCATCATTATCGTCGCCTCGACTTCCAACCCTTGGGTAAGCACTTGATACACACACACACACACACACACACACACATACGTCAATTGAGTGTGTCCATTTGACTGGAGCTGTCCAATCGTGCAATAGATATTAATAAATATTGAAATATGGCTAGAAAAAAATAACAACAAAATTTTTTAAAAATAAAAAAAAAAAAACCACCGTCGATTAATGACAAACGACGACAAATCGTTTCCCGGCCGATTGGGCAATCGTGCGGTATAGTTTGATGACGCACAGTGGGCTATTTTGGCACTTTACTTGGCAAAAATAAAATTTACTTGTTTTAAAATTTTCTATATTTAACTTGAGTGTTTCGAAAGCATGTCGAAATTGAATCATTTGTGTGCAATTGAAATTAATCAGCAGATTTAAATGAGTACATATAAAAAGTGTTTCAGGTGAATAAAATAATAATATATATCTTACATATAAAATTTGCTTAAAAACTTATAAATTGTTCAGTAAAACACTTCTCCTCAAGTTTAATTTGATAACTACATTTTTTTTTTTTATTAAAAATTAGATTCTTAATACTTTTTATAAAATAGTTCCATTACACATTTTCCAGCGATTTCAAATATATTTGACATTAATCAACTGTAAAGAACTTCCCACCAAACATCTAAAGAAAACTTCATTTTTGTACCGTCTATCACCCTTCATGCCCATTGTACTGCAGTTGGCGTCACTTGGAATCGCTGAAATCAGTCAAATCGAATCGCTAGAGAATCGATGGATTGTTTGGATCGTTGGGATTGTCGTTTATTGTTTTGCTGCTCACCTTTAACGTCTGTTTCGATCTATGAATTCATTTGTGCCACGTCGCTGTGTGCCCAATTTGTCTTGAGACCGTTTTTATATATCATTTTGATTTCTTGAGTTTTCTTTTATTTGCTTGGGTGTTAACTCATTTGCATAACAATTGAGGCAAGTTATGATAAGGCGATGGGAAAAGCGACAAGAAATCAAAATGAAAACGAAACCAAAATAAAACTCAAACAAATTAATCACACTCGAAAAAAATGCGTCACTTTTTGGCATAGAAACAAATTTTACTGACCTACGACACTACAGACTATATATATATACCGTCTATATACGATATTTGCGGAACACAAACATCTGCCAAATGACGAAATGTTGATTTTATTTTATATTTTAATTTCTTTCGTATGATTCAGACGAATTTTTGGGAAAAGCTTATGAGGAGGCGTCTAAAAAACACACTCAATGAGTGTATCCGGACATCGTATATGGGTCTGGGTCTATCTAGGGGGCGCCACATGAGCTCTGATAAGCTCAATTTATGTCATTTCTTTGTTAACAACAAATATTGTCACAGAGTGGCACAGAGTGGGCGAAAAGTACTATTACCAACTGTATAACCGATAATAAAGCACATTTATATAGCTCTACACTATACTATATTACTAATTGTTAACTTTAGATGGGGAATTGTTGATAAGATTAACATCTGCATAACTGGGTTAGTCAATAAGAGTCGGGCAACATTTAGTTGCATATTTAATGTATGGCTACAATTTGTTATAAGGATTGTCAGAGGTTAACGTAAAGGTTTTGAGGTTAGAAAAAGAGTTAGGTAAGGATTAAAATACAAAGAATCATTATTCCAAAGTTTCTCCTTTATACAGTTTAAAAGAATGATCAAGAAAACGTCCCGTATTCATTTTCTTGACAAGTTTTGCTCTTAGCTTGAAAAGGCTAAATTATACAAAGAGATTTATCAACTTTTGGCTTGATTCAAAACATTATTTACACTAAAATCCTTCATATGCAAGTAAACAATTTTGAAATTAATAATTCTTTATATTAAGAACTTTTTATGTCAGCTTTAATATAGCTAAAAACCTCAAGAAAATGCGTATGTCACCCCTTTTCTACCCTACCCAACCTTAGGCTTATAATTTCCCCAAGTTTTCAAGTCCCTATGCCTTTAAACCAATTGGAAACTTAGAGACAAGCACTTACCGTACAATTTGTTGAGGTTATGTGTATCGGGTAACGCCCTGTAATGAAATAATAACAAAAAAAAATAGACCATGAATAATAAGAAAAGATATAGTATTTTTTTATAGTATATTTATTTAGTATTTAAATTGCTTTTATTGTAAAATATGCAAAAGTGTTGTGTGACATCATCAGAAATAAGTTTGCAAGTGGAAAACGGTAAATGGAGTTTTATTTACTTTTTGTCATTGAGCGTTACACACGCACACACACACACACACACCGAGAGAGAGAGAGAGAGACAAATGGACAGATAGAGTGAGGTGCTCTAAACAAATAAGTCAATAAATAAAGGCGTTAACTTGGTTCGAATGGCCTACGTAAATATGCGATGAAATGCGCGAAAACTACGAGTACGAGTCATGATGAATACGCCGTGGGACAGACAGACGGACGGACATATAGACAGACTGATAGATAGACAGACTGACATTATATATATATATATATAGACATATATAGCAGATGGAAAGACGGACAGGCGGACAGATACGAGTAAAACCGATACAACTCGTCAGCTTCGTGTAGGCTTGTTTTGCAATAGCACACACACACACACATACACACACACACACACACACACACACACACACACACACACACACACACACTTCAACACTCACAAAGTTGGCAATAAGCTAAAAGCCGACAAATGTTTGACAAGCGGAAATGGCAAAAAGCACTGCAAACATACGCAAAAAAATCATAAAAAAAAACCCAAGACTTGAAACCATCCCAAAAAAATACAAGCGTTTCCCAAAGAACCGATCTGAAGATCTGGAAGTGTGGCCAAACTCCTGCTTTCCAGAAATTGTACCAACTGAGTTTTAAGCCAACAAAAAAGTTCTTTAGTTTTTTTAAAAAGCGGTTTCAAAAACCGCTAAAAAATAAGACAATTCTAGCGGAGACTTCCAGTGACGCTGTTTGAACAACTCCATTTCCAGTTGTCACTGGAAGTACTTCAAAAATTTTGATCTATTATGTTTTAAGTATATTTTAGAAGATACGTTTTTTTTTAAACTTACTTCCAGTTGTGCTGAAAGTACTTGGAAGTACTAGGAAAGCTATGGAAGGTATAAAGCTTGGAAGATGCTTTTCAAAAGACTGAAATAGACTATAAAACCACAAGCTTCCAGTTGAATTTTAAACGCTTAGAAGCAGTAAACTTTCCATAGGACTAGAAGAACTTGGAATAAGCAACAAAAGAGATTCCCATTGGATTAGAAATATTATATTTTCCAAAGGAATGAAAAGCCTTGGAAATGGGCTAAAAAACCATAAACTTACAGATAAATTTTAAACGCTTGGAAGCAGTAAACTTTCCATGGGACTAGAAGAACTTGGAACCAGATACAAAAGTGATTTCCATTAGAAGTAAGATATTTTCCAAAGGACTGGAAAGCCTTGGAAATGGGCTATGAAACAACGATTAACTATTTCTACTTCCAGTTCCATTTCCAGTTGAATTTTAAACGCTTTAGTTGCCATAGGACTAGAAGAACTTGGAATAAGCAACAAAAGAGATTCCCATTGGATTAGAAATATTATATTTTTCAAAGGAATCAAAAGCCTTACAAATGGGCTAAAAAACCACACACTTACAGATAAATTTTAAACGCTTGGAAGCAGTAAACTTTCCATGGGACTAGAAGAAACAAAAGAGATTCCCATTAGAAGTACGATATATTCCAAAGGACTGGAAAGCCTTGGAAATGGGCTATAAAACAACGATAAACTATTTCTACTTCCAGTTCCATTTCGTTTGGAAATGCTTGGAAGTACTGGGAGAGTGCCAGGCCTGCTGGAAGTACGCTTCCAATTACTTCCTGTTTCACAACCAAAGTCCACGCAATTATCATTCAGGATCCCAGCAGGATCTGAACAACTTGACACCTTTCTAGTAGCGCTAGCTTCCAAGATTTCTAAGATTTCCGCTGCATTTCCACTGAAATGGAGTGTGTGTGTGAATTGTTTGATGATTTCAGCGGTTGTCAGCAGCCGTTTGAGGTTGTGTTACTGTTCCTTGAGGTTAACACCAGGTAGAGTCGTGTTGTATCGTGTCGTGTCGCGTCTCGGACAAGGTCATTGCCATAATAAACATATGCTTCAACAATTTTTGAGCCGCTAATGAAGGCCACTGTTGTGCATTAATTGTTGACCTTTGACTTGGTTCTTGGTGCGTCAACCGCCTCCTGGCGAGTCTGTGAGTGTGAAGATTGTGTGTGTGTCGGTGTGTGTGGGTGTGAAGTTTTTGCATGTGTGTGTGTGTGTTAGGCCTGACAAATGCCTGCGCATGCGGTCATCAAGGTCGCCGCCCGAACAGCTGACATGACTCAATCGCCCCCACTGCCCGCTCTGCCTCAGCGCCCCCCAAATTTAACCGCTCATACATATGTCGTACTCCCCGTATAAATAACAACAAAACTTTATATTACACATTGCATGCTAGGCAAAAAATGAGTCATTCTAAATCGCTTTTTCCTTTGTCACTTCAAAAATTGTTGGGGTCTAAAAATTGTAATAGTTTTTATTTATTAATAAATTTCCTTCAAATTATATTATTTTGAAACTTCAATTTAGTTAAATTTAAATTAAACCACAACAACTCATAGTGTTATTTACAGTTATCAGAAATGTGGAGTAGTATAGACTTTGAGAGAAGCTAAGCAGTTTGTTGGGTACAAAATCTGGTACTGCAGATAAATATGTCAAATAAATGTTCCAAACAGGGTATTAACCGGCAGCGCATACCTTCAACTACTTCAATTCCTTATCATTACAAACAAAGAAATATTTATAGACATAAATATATATTATTATTATACATTATCGAACATGTTTTGATGTCAATGCTGCGTTTATACTCGTAACTAGTGAATAATGCATGCACAAGTAAGGGGATTTGGCATGCACATTCCTCTGCAGACAGAAACACAGACAGCGACAGAGGCAGAGGCAGAAGCAGCGAATGAGAGTAGGCAAGGCAGTGGAGGAGAGCTGGAGAGGGCAAGTGTTTGGGTGCCTGTGTGTGACTTGTCTGACAAACTGACAGTCTGACAGTTATTGGGTGGCCTGGCAAATGGATAATGGCCAATAATAACAATAATTTTAGCACCCAAAATAGACAATCGAATTGTTTTATACACAATCGTGTTTTTTTACCATTTGATTTGTTTGACTGCGCGACACGCAAATCGATGGTTGCCACCCTATTAAAAAAAACAACAACAAGCACTACTACAACAACAACAACAACAACAACACCAACGAGTAGAAGCAGAAATATCGCAAACTTACGTTTAATTCTGCTGCACGCGACGGCGAAAATAATCGCGATTAACACAGTAAAACAACAACAAACAAACAAAAAAAAGGCAAAAAAAAACCGTCTATCGACAAGGAAGCACGTTATTATGTATAACGGTAAATGTGCTAAGACTTTGTTGCTATTTCTTAAGCCAAAAAAAAACACAAACACACACACACTCACACTATACCACAAATTTAAGTGCAGAAATACACAAACAAACGGTACAAGAAACGACAACGTCGACGTTGACGCTGACGTACACGACGACGACGACGCTGGACGCTGGCAACGCGTCCGTGCAAAGCCGCAGACAATTCGCAAAACACTGCGGCGATTGCCAGCGACGCCGCCAAAGAGCGACAAAGGACGAAACCAAACTGCGACGTCGACGTCTCGACACAGAATTATGCGATTCCCAATTTCCAATTCCAATTACGTTTTGCGTTTTACGACTCTAACCATATGACAATTGCCAGGGCACGATTACAGCAAGGGGTTGCCTCGGGTTTCTTGTGCCCAGCTTCGTTTTTGGGTTCGGCCACAATAGGAAAGAGAGAATGGCAGAGAGAAAGAGAGTTGAACAGCTTCCGCGCAAGTCCTGACAAAATAGTTTGCAACGGCACAGTGGGTCATATGTATGTTAACAAAAATTCAAGGCGCAACACAACTTTCAAAAATGTAAGATTGACCCATTATGTCCTTAATTTTGTTATGTGGCAAATATCTAAAATAAATTGAATTATTTTTGAGCTCACAATTTATTTTCTTTCAAAGTATTTAAAAAAAAACTAATAAATTCATGTTTTTAATTTGTATAGTTATTTTTAAAGTCTTTGGTTTTTGGCTCATTTAAAACCACTGTACTCTCTTGAATATTAACATGTAATCCGTAAAACGCTATCTGTGTTGTTGTTTGAAAAATAGTAGCAAATAGCAATGGGTAACGGAACAGGCAAAGTTTGGAATGGAGAGGGTAAATAGATAGAGAGAGAAAGAGAGTGTGAGAGTGGGAGTGAAACAGGCGCATGCGTTGAGAAAGGGGACAAAACCATATGTATGCCAAAGAGAACAGACTCAATCTGCGGCTCAGCACAGAATGAGTGTAAGTAACGGTGTGGATGTGTGTGTGTGTCTGTGTGTGTATTTATCAGCCTTTGCTGCATGTAATACTGTGTGCATGAGAGTGTTTTTGTGTATATGTGTGCGTGCATTGTAAGTGTATGGCCCGCGGCCCTTTAGCTTATCAGCAGTAGCATTCGTTCCGTTTGAAAAGAAATGTTAACGGAATTACCACAGCAGCCAGTTTTAACGATGACAAACTCAACACGCAATTCTGCTCTCATTTTCCTACTCTCCCAAACGTTCGCTCTCTTTCTTACTCAAGCCGCAGTCCTTGGCTCTCGCGTTTTGTGGATCCCATTGTGATTGTAAAGCGGCGTCCAACAGGCGTAAACAGCTGTCAATTGTTTGTCATGTTTGTTGACACACACATGCAATACACACATATTCATGCACTTGGAAGAGCCATGCAAATTAAACACTTTTTTTTGGTCTTTCTCTCTTATCAAAATGTATCCTGTTTCATTTAGTTTTGATTGCTTTTTGTTTTCTGTGCCATTTGTCATTTGCTGATTGCTGTTTTTAATTAGCAGCCTGGTAGTGTTCCAGCAGCTGTATAGGTTATGATTGCATTTGTATGTATGTGTGTATGTGTATGTATGTGTGCATGAGTGATTGTGTGTGTAGTGCGGGTGTTGCTGCACTTCCTGGGCGCACAGTGACCCACACCCACTCGAAAATTGTTGACTTTGCAGTAATTGAAATTCAAATAAAAATATTAAAAAAAAGTAAGTTTTTTTGCATTTACGTTTTAAAGTAAATTGCAAAAGTATGTCAGCTTTATCAAAATTCTAGGAAAATTGCACAGGGCTAAGTCAATGCTAATTAAGACAGAAAAGTGAAAGCTAAGTGCAAGCATAAAGCAAAAACTATAATATAAGATAAATAAACATTATTTAAATATAAAACTTAAAAATTTCACAATTTAATTCAAGTAAATTTTTGTTGTACTGGTGTGTTGACTTTCCTGATATTTTTAGTAGTAATGAAAATACATTTACTGAAAAAAATAACTTTATTTATGCGAAAATACAATATTTTAAAAAATTCAAGAAGCTCAGAAAAAATTAATATACTAAAAACAAAAAAGTTTGCAGTAGTTTCTTCTAAAATATTTAGTTAATAAAAATATGTATATAATAAATATGCTTGAAATTAAATAAAATTTACTTCTGTTAAAAATATAGTTATGAAAATTTCCCAAATATAACTAATACATGTTTGGCATGTATGCAGATCTAGATTCAGATTCTAAAAGATGTTTCTAATCAACAAGTGCGTGTAATTACGAGTAGTTGAAGCTTCGATGTTTAAACTCGGTTAGCGATAGAGAACTGTCCGATAAACGGAGCTTGGAGCAGTTTTGCTTGATAGTAACATCAGCCTCAGAAAGTGACCTACAGATAGAGATAGTCGCAGACAAAGGCAGCTTTATGCTCTATACTTTATACTTTATACTATCTTCTGTCAATGGGAGTGGGAAATGCGAAGAGAGCAAAGAGAGGGAAGTTCAAGTTGTGCTGCAAACGTGAGCGCTGAGAACAAAAAACTTTTTTTTTTCAAGTTTTTGCTAGTAACATATTTTGGACACATGTGCGATCGGTTTTGTTTCAATTCTAGCTAATTTATAGCTAGATTTGGGCGTTTAAAAACTCATGAGTTTTGAAATAAATATGTAAAAATTCTTCAAACTTAAACATTTTTTTTGAAAAAATATATTTGTTGTATATAAAAAACATTTCGTGTTAAATTTACAAATTTTTAAATCAGCATTTACGTGTTATTTACAAACTGCTGGTGTTTTTTTGAATTTTTAGCAAACTTTTGTTTTGAGCAGTTTTTAGCCATGAAAAACTGTCAACTCTGATGCTGTTATCGAGTGGGGCAGCAAACCAACAAATCAGTTTTAATCGGAGTTTCATTTTTTTTAGTTTGCAATCGAATTCAACATGAAACATGTGTAACGGTACATTCCCGAACTCTTTTATTTTGGCAAAAAAAATAATGGACGATAAAAACAAAAAGATAAAAAGAGACAGAGTGTGATAACGGGGTTACCGTTATTTTATGTAGCCATTTTGAAAGTATAGGGAACAATAAATAAAACTTAAATAAATCAGTTTTTAGTTAAATTCAGTATTTGTTACAGCTACGCACCTTTCTGTTTAGTTTGTCGGCCACCGATCGAAGAATAGCGAAAAAAATGTCAAATTTATGCAAATCAAATGCAAAAATTAATCACTCGCCGATAACGAACCCACACACACAAACACATACACTCACCAAAAATTAGCTCAGATCGAATTGAGAATTCATAAGTGGTCAAATACTATATGTAGTTTAATTCAAGTCAAAATTTAAATTCGCAGCTTGTAAACTTTGTTTTGATTTCAATTTGATTTATTATGCTAATTTTTGTGTGTTTGGTTTCAAAAACAAGAATTGAACTTGAAATTGAAATTGATTGACATCAAATGTCTCGTTTTTTCGCATCGATTTCCGTTTTGTTATTGTTAATATTTCAATTATGATTTTCATTCACGTACAGCACAACAACAAACAAAAAAAATAATCAAAAAAAATAATAAAAAACGTAACTAACAGAAAAGGCCGTCGGACGAAAACTTTGCGCTTAACGGGTACGCACATGCAATGGTGCACGCGATTGATAAACAACTGATGTTTTGGCGCGCGAGCAGCGACGTTGTGAGACCAGCTCGTCAATGAGACCAAAATGCCAACGCAATTTCGGGGCGTTATGCCAGCTGGTCACACTACAGGCTCAGGCATGTTAAGTTAACAGCCGCTGTTAATGTTAGCCGATCGACTTTACACTTAACAGCTGTGCAGCTGCCTACATTTCAATTAAATTTACAACTGAATGTCGTAGAATTAAATTGAATGCAAGTAGTTGTGTAAAATAAATTAAAAATATTATTTAAAAAAAAGAAATGCAAAAAAATTTCTTTTGACTTTACCCCAGATGGGACTCGAACCCACAATCCCCGGCTTAGGAGGCCGATGCCTTATCCATTAGGCCACTGGGGCTTGTGTAAGACTGTGTCAAAATGCGCACATAAGCTACGGCAAGTGCGCTACACAGGAAAAACAAGGACGGCAACAACTGTTTAAACAATTAAAATTTAAAGTTTAGTAAATAAAAAATTAAACAAACACTAAAAAAGACACGAAGTTTTGTTCGAATAAAATTAAAACACAAATTTGTTTTTAAAGTAGTCAAGTGCTAAATAAAAGACTAATATTTTTTGATTTTCTTAATAAGAAATAAAAGGAAAATAAATAAATTAAGACAAACGATTAAATGCTTCATGAAGTTTATTTCATTTTCAGCTCATTAACAAAGTGGCTTAACTAAGTGTTTTTCTTTGTATAATAGTATAATAATAATTTCGAAAATGATTTTTAAAATCGATTCGACACAAAGAATTTAAAAAATTAAATTAAATACAAAAAGACGAGAGTAAAAAAATTGTATGAGTGTAAACAAATGAGTTAAATCAGTTTTTAGTCTCTCCATCGACATCCTGCCAAAAGGGCTCAGAGAAGGTATCGGCATCGGTATCCTCCTGCGCCACCGCTGGTGACGAAACCTCCAAAACATCGTTGGACATCTCCTCGCAGTCGAAAAGCCAACCGTGATTTGGTGTGCCACAGGGTGTGGTCAGGGGGTGGTTAGCCGCGGCCCCGTTGGCTCCAGCGACAGAAGTGACACTCCCACTACTACTGCTGCCACTGCCACTGCAGCTGCTGCTGACGTCAACAGGCTTAGTGTCGACACAATTGTGGCTGCGTGCCACCTTCGTCAGCGCGTTGACGCCGTCCAAAGCACGCCGGAATGTTGGATCCAGTCTGCAAAGAGTTTAAAACGATAAATAATCTGCTTAATCCTTACACTTCCTGGACTCACCTTAAAGCTAGGGTGTAGTAGTGCAGTGCACCATCGAGATCCTTATCGTTGCTCAGCAGCTCGCCGAGCATCGCAAATAGTTTTGGATGCGGAAAATTCGCAACTTGTTTGCGCAACAAACCGATCGCTTCGTGGGGCGCCCCCTCATACTGATATATGCCCGCCATTAGAGCAATACCTGGTGCATAGTGCTCATCGATTTGCAGTGCTTTCTCCACAAACTTCTTGGCATTCTTCTTTTCCTCGGCATTGCTCGAATGAAACATTGTGCCACCAAACATGGTATAACTACGCGGCGAACTGCGAAACAGTCGCACCGCAATCACCGCTATATTCCGTGCATCCTTGAATCGCTTTAAGCGTATGTAGCACGCCAGAAGTCCTTTATAGACCTCAAACCGATATGGTGCCAGTATCTGTACATTACGAAACACATCGACTCCATGCTTCGATCTGCCCAATCCTATCAAGATTTTGCCACGCAGCAGCAGCGTCTCAATATGACGACCATCAATGGCCAGCGCACGATCCGTAAAGGTCAGTGCCCGATCATATTTGTCATTCATATAGCAGAACTGGGCGAATAGGAACCAATGGGATGCTGTGTATTCACCACAGCCACGCTCTCGTATCGCTGATACCAGTTTATCCTGTTCGGGTTTCTTTTTGCGATTAAACTCGTAGACAACGCTCAGTGGACACAGTGCGTTCATGTTGTACGGATTGTTCATGACCGACATGGTTAGGTACTGCTCGGCCAGATGGGCGTTTCCATAGTAATACATGCACTTGCCAATGTTGGTTAGCAAATGTTCGTTCTGTCGCAGATTTGTTGTCTCGTTCAGATGCTGGAATGTCCTTGCCGCCTCCAGGTGCTTGCAGCCGTACAGCTGGGCGTGGCCCTTGATCCAGCTGCTTAGCCACTCGATGTGCTTTGGCTGTGCAGCGGCTGCAGGGAGTAGACGGGAATAGACAAAAGTTGATAGACATTAAGATACCGCTTAATGAGGTATAGGATTTAAACTACAAGTCAAACTAGAAGTAGGGTCACCTACCTTCAAATACCTCTTAATGCACTTAGTTTTGGGCATATTAGCCTAGAGTCAGCCTGTAAACTACACTTAATAACTAACTCATAAACTGTACTAAGTATTTTTCAGAGTTTTAACAGCTCAAAACAATCTTGTAGCTTAATTATCTAAAGGTTTTGAGACTAAAAAAAGTTAACTTCTAACTTTACAACTTCCATTAAAAGAAATGCTTTTTTAAAAAATATTTAAGCTTATAAAAACAAATAGTTTTAAGCTACATTTTAACATTAAATTAAAAAGTGACTTCATTTAGAACGAGAGGGAAGCTTTTCCAAGCACCAAACAGAGTGAGAAAGCGCATAAATTGTATTTCTTGTGAAATAACCTATAAATAACTAAAAATACTATATATTGAGGGGAAAACTAAAAGCTTTAAGAGCTTCACCTGTCTTTACACAATACTCTAAGCTTCTTAGCTCTTATAGCTAAGCTACTGGGCTTTTTCTTGAGCTGCTTAAGCTCTAAGCAAAGCACACATCTCAAAGCTAATTACAGTCTCTAGCTTATCTAGTGTAGAAGCTTGACTTTTTTTATGTAATTCAATTTGAGTTTTGTGCTTGCTAGAAAAATCGCTTCAACTACTACAGTCAAGGCTTTTACACGCACTTCTGCTGACTACAACAACAGCATACCCTTTACAGACACAAGAGTAAGTGGTATACCCAAGATACCCACCATTAACGACCATCGAATGCACCTCGCTGCCATCGATGCCCAGCTCAATGAGTGTTTCAATCGATGTCAAGGACATGGGACAATCTCGCAGCACATCCTTAAATGGCATCGCCTTCTCAGCCTTGCCCACGCCACGCCCATGATGATGCAGCAGCCGACCCAAAAGCATATTCAACTTTGGCGTACGCGCCTCAACCGCTTGCAGTGTGCTTATGGCCATGTTGTATTTACCCAACTCCCGAAAGCAAATGGCCATTCTGTAGCGTAATTCGACATCCTGGAACTGAGGGTAGGAGGCTTCAATGGCAGTGAGATGGGTGCTCTTGTAGCGTAGCATTTGTTTGCGCTGCAGTACAACTTCGTCGAGCTGTATGCACGCAAGGCGATAATTGCGCTCCTCGTAATTGGCACTGCTCAGATATAGCATCGTTTGGTATTCTATTTCCAGGGTCGCCACATTTCGATCATTTCGCAAAACCGTCGAGAGCAGGCTTGCCTGTTAATTTATGCATATACATATATATATTTATGTGCTTGTGTGTGTGTGTGTGTGTGCTTTTCTAGCTAATTCAAAATGGCTCCTTTGAAACCGCTAGGATGCTGTGTTGCATAGCTTATGCTTACCGTCGGTATAACGCATTCGTAGAGTCCATTATCGTATAACTTTTGCACATTGGCAAACAGTGCGTTTTCCATAATATTTGTTTGTTTGTTTGTTTGCTGTGTTGCCGCCACCACAAGCAACACAGACTGCTATATAAAAGGATAGTTGTTGATGTTATCGATTGTTGGCTCTGCAGCTGTCATAGCTTTTGGTATTTTTTCTTATCGCCTCCCATCGATATATTTGCAATTTGCCGGCTCACTGTACGCATATCGATAGCTCGATTTATATCGAAATCTGAGTTATGGCAATTAAATAGTCTTTGTGGTTACAAAATAAAAAATAAAAAAACGTAATATTATAAATTTGTATGAAAATGATATTAGCACGGCTAAGTGCAGAAGCATTGCTGATAAGCAGTCTGCGTAATCTACCCAAAACACAAAGCTACAAACTACACACACAACTGCTGCAACAAAGATGGAGTCGGAGTCCAAGACAAACCACACAGTGGGTGCAAGAAATAAACAAACGCCAGTCGTCGAGTATAATTAAGGATACAACTGGTGATAGGAATGGAACTGAAGCAAAGACCATCAAGAATCGTGTGGCCGGTGGAGTTAAGACATTGCCCGAAGTGGACGAACCCTTAGAGACGGCACTGTCGCCCAGTCGAACGCGTGCATTGCGCAAGAAGCGACTGGCAATTGATGAACTATCTGCACTGGGATTTCTAAATACACGCGGATACACGACAGCCGATGAGTACAATTTGGAGGAATTACATGCGGCACTCAAGCAACAAAACTTATATGAAACAAAACGTTTCTTTTCCACCGATAATCTTGGTGTCGAGCAGAATGTACTCTTTGTGGCCGCCAAATATCCGACGAGCGAACAGCCGCGAGAGATTTTCTTCTTTCGCGAGGGATCCGTTGTTTTTTGGAATTGCAATGACATCGAAACGAACAATGTGCTCAATTTTCTGCGCAACTACGAGCGGGAATCGTATGTCAGTGCTCTGGTCCATGGCGAGAGTGAGGTGATGCCGTATACCTACATAGCGTCCACTGCGGTTGATGTTGAAGGTGATTTGGTAGCGGATTCCAATGATTTGAGTGTTGCATCACGTGCATTCTTTCAGAATGGCAAATTCTATGTGACGCCGGATAGCGATAATTTCCTTTACAAGTACACATTCTCGAATGCCATTGCCCAGTCGATTAAATTGGGCATGTGGGAGGCGACACTGGATCGTTATATTGATTCCATGGAGTATTTAACGGAGGATCTGAAACGTGGTCGTCGTTTGCGCATCTCACGCGCCTCGATGCTACGCAAAACGGGTGAATTATTTGCCTTACGGCATTCCATTAATTTATCTTCGGATCTATTGGATGCTCCCGATTTCTACTGGGATCGCGAGGAGCTTGAGGGTCTTTACCTGCAGGTGTGCTCCTATTTTAGCATCTCGCGACGCACCAAAGTCATGAACGAGAAGATCAATCATTGTGTGGAACTGGCCGAGCTTGTCTCCCACAATCTAAACGATGCCCATCACATACGCCTCGAGTGGATGATCATTATTTTGATTATGGTCGAGGTGGGATTCGAAATTCTGCATTTCGTTGAGGGTGCATTTCATCAGGGCGATGCCATTCACGCGGCTAGCCCCTATCCAATTTCCGAAAATAGTGCCTAAGATGTAAATACACATAAACTACACATGTTTTATATTTTTGCAGTTTGTAAATTGTTTGCGACAATTATAACTTTTTTATTGTTAAAATCTTAGTTGTGTCTTGAATTCACGCGCCAAACTGAGCGGCGATACCTTGCAGCTTATCGATAGCAGCGCTGCTGCGTACTTTGCTGCCGATTAAACGATGTGTGGGGCCATCAGCTGTTCGAGCGCCAACTACATTTTAAACGCGCTTATGGAGAGTCCAGCTCAATGCTAAATTACAATATTGGCTGTAACAGACTTTACAGTTTGTGTTGTGTTTATTTCTTATTGTTAACGCTTTCTAGCATTTCCAATTGGCGCCTCAAACTATCGACAAATTCAACTATCGAGTTATTAGCTACTCTTGCGGCTCATCGATATGTCTGTGTGTTATCGATAGGCCAATTGGTGCGGCCATCAGCTGTTCGTGCGTCGTCTTGTGCAACAACATTTAACGTGCACTAAAGAAAATCCAGCACAATTATAAATTACTAGACTTCAATTAAAACAGTATGCAGTTAACACTAATAAACTTCTTTAAGAAAACCGTGCCCGGTCACATATTTCGTGGCAAGCGGCGTCTGGTCAAACCGGTGAGCAAACAGGCAATGGAAACACTCAACCGTGAATACGAGCGACAGGAGAAAATCATGTTACTACTGCGGCATCCGTATTTAACGCTGGTATTTACAACATTCTCAATTAAAAACAACTCTATATAGCTAATGTGTGTATGGTTTTTGTGTCTAGGAACAATCGTCGGGTCATGCCAAGGAGCTGCAGAAGCGCGACAAACTCGTGGCCAAGTGGACGACTGAGCAGACGCTGCGAAAGATGAAGCCTCATGTGACCATTGAGGATCGTCTCAATCACCTGAAAGTCAAGGAGACGTGGGATTGACTTGGTTAACTTCTGTACGCTCTCCTCTCCACACACACACACACACACCGATGGCATTCAATACATGTACAATAAATACTTGAGCTAATTTGAGTTAGTTATATAATTATGGTGTATTCGATTTATTTTATGGAATCGTATGTTATGTTCATTCTATCTATCTGAATTCAGGCTTGGCATAAACACAAACACCACTGATTCGCTAGAACATCTATGCTGCTGCCCTGCTCTGCCACGCACAAGGCCAAGATGCTTAGGAGCACCACTACTCTCGCATTGCGCTTCCGTATTTTACCGGACTTAAAGCTACAACATCCTTGGTCACGGAGGATAACAAAGGTCCACTACTGATCCATGCTATAACGTCCGACTTAACCCAAGCTATCTATATTAGCACACTAAGGCTGAGTAACGTGTATCACATTATGATTTCTGGCAGCACATAAATAAGTGCATCCTAAAAGCAGGCAACAAAAAGTGCACAACACTCGTTCGACCAAAACTATTGCATACTTTGCAGCTGAAACATTAAAAGCCCATTCAATAAAACAACAATTTGAGCATAATTTCCATTATTATTGTTTATTATTAATTAAATAATTGCCTTGTGGTTTGCTATATTTTACAAAGTATACATTAAAAAAAAAACACAAAAAATTTGTTTTCTGATAGCAGTTGTTGGTTGTTTTTTGTTTTTTTGTTCTTCTTGTTTAGTCGTACATATAAATATTAAAGTTAAACGTTAATGTTATTAAGATAAATGTAAATGTGTTATAACCCTCCCATTAAAAACATTGCTTTAAATGCCTTGGTGTGTGTATATGTGTGTGTGTGTGTGTGTGTTTGTGTGTATTTTTAATGCTTTTTGCTTTATAAAATTTGTTTTGTGATTGTTTTGTGGTTGCTGCAATTGGTCTGTTCGATTGATTGATTAATATGGATATACAACTATATATTTAAGATATTTGCATACGGTGCTTAATCAGTTTACATATTTAGCCAGTCTGTCTGTCTGTGTGAGTGAGTGTGAGTGAGTGTGTGTGTCTGTGTGTGTTTGTGTTTCAGGATTTAACCTGTAGAAAATTTGACCTTGCGCAAAACTTTTGGCCCACTACACGCTACGTATATGTGTTATATGGATATATATTTATATATATATATTTTATATATATATATACATATCAAAAATATGTATTTATGTAGTTTCATATTAGTAGTTTTATATATTTTAATCGTATATTTATTAGCAAAAAAAAAAAAAGGTTTTTCACAAACGTTTCCACTTTGTTTGTGTGATTTGTTTTCTCTCTTGGAGTTGAATGAATGATTGATGATTGCTTGACGGGATGATTGATGACAAATGACAAAAAAAAATAAATGAACGCTCTTAACTCAATACTGTTGTTGTTTAGTACACATTAGATGTATTAGCATTAATTAGCTTTACTTACAGGCTACTAAGTATATTTTAATGTAATAATAATAAATTATTAATCAAATATGCTTTTTGTGGTTAGTGAGCAAGACAGGGGCAGGGGCAGGGGCAGTTGAGGGCAGGGGACGAGAAGGGCGTGGCGGTGTGGCGCTGTGGCTGGGACTCCTCAATGGCTGCCCGGTTGAGCGGCTGTTGGCCAAGCAATCTTGGCATCGATCCTCTTATAGGCCAACATGCAGTGCTTGCCCTTGGCCGCTAGTCTCGCATCCTGTGGACACTCGGCATCCGTTAGCAGTGTCTCCTCGCCATCTACCAGCTTGAACAGTGCATAGTCCTGTGGATTCGTTATCCTTGCCTTGTGCGCTATTATTCTACACACCTCACGCGTGGTCGTGTGTGGCCGCACGGGCAGCGTGCGCGTCTGCAGCGAACCATTGCACTCATCGGGTATGATCACTCGCAGCACACTGGAGCAGGCAGGCAGACAGCTCGAACGCCACTAAAAGTAAAAAAAAACGATAAAAAATGATTTACTAATTAACTAATTAACTAATAACTAGCTACTTACGTCCAAGGAACCGCTGCCGCTCTCCCCCTCCGATGCCATGAAGGTCTTGAGCACCTGTACGGCGCTGCAGAGGGCTGTGAGATAGTATCCGGGCTCTCCATTAAGCAGTGTGGGTTGTAGCAGACCCCACATGAATTCTGCCTCGATTTCGGCACCAACGAAACCACATTTGGCAACAACATAAACCAAAACGGGTAGAAAATCATCGGCACCAAGTTGTTGGCCACGTGGACAGCCCGTGGCATCGAATACGGTGGAGATGACGCACAGAAAGAGCTCCAGTTTATCGAGTGGCAATTCGGCCTCTTGGAGGCGCCACAACAGATTGGCAATTAGCCGCAATGCGGTCTGTGATGGCGGTGTGACTGTGGCACGTATACCAAAATCGGAGGCATCCCGTTCACAGGCATAACGTACATTTTGTGCCAACAATTGTATGTCCTCGCTGCGCTTGTAATAGTCCACAAAAATGCCATAGAGATGCTCACGCAATGGCAATACCACCAACTGATGCATTACCGTCTCCAGCATGGCATCCAAATTGAGAAACTCATCGGGCTTGAGACGTGATCGTGCTGTTTCCAATTCCGTATGGAATTTACCCTCACCATGCTTAACCAGATAGTTCTTCATGCCGCTCATAAATTGTCGCATATTTCGCATTATCACCTGTGGCACCGCCTCCCGTGACTCCTTGGTGCAACTGATAAAGTTCTCAATGTTGCGGGCAAATGTTGAGCTCGGATCTTGTGCTAATTGTAGGGTATATGCACGCAGCGAGTCGCCGGGTCCTACGCTCTGCACATTGATCTTGTTGCGGGGGTGACCTGAAAAGAATAAACAGAGAAATCTGTTAGTTAACACGAACTGGCCTTTAACTTAGTAGTAAATAAAGAAAATGTGATCGGTTTGGGGGTTATTGAAAGTCAGTACTAGATAATGATAGTTTGTAGACTTCGATAAGGGCTAGAATGTTAGCTTAACCATAGCGGAAGTAGTAAGAAATCTTTGAGCAGAGTAGAGACCTTTCTAGGCACAAATATTTGGGTTTAGTTTTCTATATAACAAATGTAGCCTACACACTAAAGCAAGAACTTAAGCTTAACCCTTTTCTGATCACTTAAGATCGCCGGATAACATTTAACTGGTTTGGAGCGAGAGAAACGATCTTAAACTGATCACTTAAGATCGCCTGAACACATTTAACTGGTTTGGAGCGAGAGAAACGATCTTAAACTGATCGTTACTGATCACCTAAGATCGCCTGATAACATTCAAATGGTTTGGAGCGAGAGAAATGATCTTAAACTGATCACTTAAGATCGCCTGAACACATTTAACTGGTTTGGAGCGAGAGAAACGATCTTAAACTGATCACTTAAGATCGCCTGAACACATTTAACTGGTTTGGAGCGAGAGAAACGATCTTAAACTGATCGTTACTGATCACTTAAGATCGCCGGATAACATTTAAATGGTTTGGAGCGAGAGAAACGATCTTAAAGTGATCACTTAAGATCGCCTGATAACATTTCACTGGTTTGGAGCTAGAGAAACGATCTCAAACTGATCGTTACTGATCACTTAAGATCGCCTGATAACATTTCACTGGTTTGGAGCGAGAGAAACGATCTTAAACTGATCGTTACTGATCACTTAAGATCGCGGGATAACATTTAACTGGTTTGGAGCGAGAGAAACGATCTTAAACTGATCGTTACTGATCACTCAAGATCGCCTGAACACATTTCACTGGTTTGGAGCGAGAGAAACGATCTTAAACTGATCGTTACTCGCTATGACTCAATGACACAAAATAGAAAGAGCTGATAAAAAAACAGCAAAAAGTCTCAACTGATTGTTGATCTTGACACACTTTTGACTCCTTTAACAATCAGTATCTTACCAAATAGCAGTCGACACAAGAGTTGAAATAAACAGATAAATGGAGCACAACATCCACGTGTCTGGCAGTCTTTTTCATCGGCACACTCGCAGTTCCGACGATAGCTTCTATATAGGCGTTGACTCTGGGCCTGTAGGGATATACCCGATGCCTGGCACTCGACAATGTGCGCCATATTGAGCAATATATTGCCATGATCATCGAGATGAAAGAATTGCTTGATATCATAATGATCGCAGGTATTGCGATCACTTGGATGACATATATCCTGGCTGGAGCTAAGTTCCGATGCGGGATTTGGGCACTTGCCAATGGCGCCCATGATGGAACCAGCGAGTGCCTCAGTCTTTAGTTGCTTGCGATTGATGCGACAGTCTTTGAGCACCTGTTGCGGACAGGTTGGCATGCCAGCTACAGTAGAGCCAATGCTTGATAGACTGCTGCTGGCATATTTGGATTTTTTGCAGAGCACAGTGCCTGCCAATTGTTGTTGCTCACCATTGTGGTTGTCACTAACACACGGTAGCACAATTCCCGTTTGTATGTTATCCACAAAAAACAGTTCGAGAAATTTACGCTTTCGATGCGGTTTCGTTTTCAGTTGCAGTTGCAGTTTCTCGTCGGGAATTTGTTGAACTGTTTGCTGCTGTGTGCGCTGTTGCAACAATTCCTCTTCAAAGTCAGCGGAAAAGAAATTTTCCTGCTGCGGCAGCTCGACAATTTCCCATTCGGCCATGAAGCTAAGAAATAAGGCTTCCTCTTTGTAGTGACGCACATGGACGGGATCGTGAAAGAATTCTTCGGGTTCCAGACGTTCAATGCGCTGTTCGTTTAGGCTGCTCAATGATTTCGATAGATCGATGTGACTGTTCGTGCATGTTTCGTTGACTGTGGGCGTGGCTGTGGGTGTGCTTGTGGGCCGGTTCTCGAGATTTGCGCGCGACGATTTTTTGAACCAACTCATGATGGATTCGATAACGGTTTTTGCCAGCTAAAACGAATTGGCGAAAACGAAAGTTTCTCATCGGCACAGGCTCTCGCGTTGTTATCGATCAATTGTTATCGACGCTACGATTTGTGCGCTCTTTTACACCACCGCGAGGTCGTTCTCTCTCTCTCTTTCGCTGTCTGCAGTATTTATCGCGCGACGTGTGCGTGTGTGTGTGTGCGTGTGTTCGTGTTGTTGCTCTAAAAGCGGCCAATGCAAAACTAATGCTGAACTTCATACGCATTAGTTTATAAGACTGCAATAGCATGCAACTGACTGCCTCTGCTTCTGCGTCGGCATCTGCGTCAGCGCTGACGTCGGCGTCGCGCTATCTCTATCTTGTGTGGCACCGACAGCGACAGCGACGTCGACGTTGACGCCAGCTGCTGTAGCGTCCTAAATACTGCAGCGACGACCTCATTTGCCTAGCTCTCTCTGTCTACCTAAACAGCTCTCTCTCGCTCTCGCTCTCCCAGGTACCGTTAGATCGCTTCGATTTTTGGGAATTTCCGGATTCCGAGTTTATTGCTTTACCTGCCGCACATCCACACCATTTTCTTTACTTCATTTTATGTTTTTTTTTGCGCAAGTTGCAACAATCTGCGGCAGACAAGCCGCCTAGGGGAAAAACTGTGTCAAGAGGAAATTGCGCTGAATCATAAATTGCCAGTGAGCGTGAGGAAGTGGGTGGGGGGAGGAAGAGGGTGGGATCTGCAGCGGGTGTACAAAGAAAAGACTGCAAAAGTTGACTCACAATCCAGACAACTAAGACAATATCAAAGTATACCAAGTTCCATCAAGTTGTTGAACTTCTTCTCTATAATAACGAAAGCTAAAGACTTTTTATTTGAGGTTAGACTTGATCGCGTTTGAGGTTAGTTTTTATTAAAGTGTGCAGAGTAAGTGGATAAAACACTTTAAAAAACTTATTATTATATAATCCAACAGAACTTTAGACAGTCTACTCCCTACAGCTCAGCATTCAGTGAATTTTGAGGTTATAGCTAGCTACTTTTGAGGTTAGTTAAGTTTATTAAAGTGATTTGGACAGTATAACGCAAGTATTAGAACTTACTCTACTAATCTTAAGTGTGTCATTGATCTACTGCCCTATAATGCATGCTACCATTGTTTATTTGAGGTTAAAATATTTTTAGGTTAGTTGTATCAAACTTGTGTAAACCTAATAGAGTTGATATAATATTAAAAGCCCATTGAGATGAATCGAAGTTGCTATATATAATCTTGCTTTAAGTTTTTTGAGGTTAGAATTAGC
The DNA here is from genome assembly GCA_020829145.1 of Drosophila nigrodunni. Classification (NCBI taxonomy): domain Eukaryota; kingdom Metazoa; phylum Arthropoda; class Insecta; order Diptera; family Drosophilidae; genus Drosophila; species Drosophila nigrodunni. The sequence continues at coordinate 19,581,513 of JACVCZ010000002.1, read as the reverse complement.
TACTTTTGAAACCTTGCCTAAATTATGAACCCTAAAGTGTGCCTGGCGGTATTTGATAGATATGGTAGTGAAAAAGTGTACTTAAGGTTGTAAAACCCTTCGGTAGAGGTACAGAGTTTTTTGAGGTTAGCGTAGAATAACGGTAGCTAGTGACTTTTTGAGGTTAGAATTAGCTACTTTTGAACCCTGACAGTATTTGATAGATATGGTAGTGGAAAAGTGTACATAATGATGTAAAACCCTTCTATAATAACGGTACAGGTACTGAGTGTTTTGAGGTTAACATGTAATAACGGTAGTTAGTGCCTTTTTGAGGTTAGTTTCTTAGTTACCTAGCTTGAAAATACGCCCAAATTTATATTTATTTTCCCATCAACCAGAATCAAGAGCAAAGTAATTATTATTTTTACACTATCAGTCAAGCTTTATCTTTTCTCTAAACAAACTTCCAGACTGAAAACCCTTTTGTGACTTTTATAAGAATAAAACAGCGCGTGTGTGGCATAATAATCAACAATTTATAGTTTAGGGTCTATCTCGAAGTTGTTGATGACTAAAGGGCGTCAAGTAACTACCTGATAAATCGATGCTACCTACAAAGCAAATCATTCAATACACAGGTAACTGTAAGAAGAGCGCAGAGAGAAAGGGTGTGAGCGAGAGAGTGAGAGCGCAGAGAACTTACTTACAAGGCTGTTGAGATTATAGCGGGTTGATTCATAGTTCTAACTCAAAACAGCTGTAAATCCCACAATCACACAAAGAAACGCTCGATTTTCCTCTCTCTCTCTCGCTATTTTGAGGGATTTACATATTTTCAGCAATTTTATGTACTTCAGTTTAAAGACGGTCTGTCTAAATGTTTACTAAGCATGACGCCATCAAATTTAATGTGTATGTGACAACAATGAAATTATTTTCTAAGCGTGCCTCAAATTTATAGTAATTGATTTCTATATAATTAACCATATATATATTTATTATGATTAAAAGTTTGCTATTTGCAATTGCACCTTCTGATTGCATCAGCTTTTTAAAGAAACATTTTTTCTTTTTTGTACATTTTGCTGCGCAATTTGAAAAAAAAAACCTCTATGATTTCTAGGGTTACATTTTCCCATATGGTGGGTTCCTTAAAGAATAGTTGAAATTGGAAGGAACTTACAATATTTGCTCCAAATTTAATAAGTTGTAATCTTTATATGTAGATAAAAGTATATGGACTACATAACCTGAACATTTTAGGTTAAACACTTGATAAATAAGTAAGTTAAAGAGCTGTCGGGCCTTAGGTCTAAAGAGCTGCTGTTTCCATATTCTTAGGGATAACATTTTGTTGGTGGATCGTTTATGATTGGTTATGATATTTGCTCCAAATTTAATAAGTTGTAATCTTTATCTGTAGATAAAAGTATATGGACTACATAACCTGAACATTTTAGGTTAAATGCTTGATAAATAAGGAAGTTATAGAGCTGTCGGGCCTTAGGTCTAAAGAGCTGCTGTTTCCATATTCTTAGGGATAACATTTTGTTGGTGGAACGGTTATGATTGGCTGTCAAGTAGGTACACCCAAGTAAGCAGATCGGTCTGCCATTTTCTTTGGGTTTTCTCAAAATGAATTCTGTAAGTTTCCTTTACCTGCTGTCTGTAGCTAAGTATCTAGCCTTGAACTATATATTTGTTTATTTTTGTATTCTGATTTAATTCTGTTTCTTGCGGCTGTTTATATCATCCAATGAAAGTTCAGCGAACTGTCGTCGTCGTCGTCGTTATCGGATTGTTGCAAAATAAAAAAACTTATCCAGATTTCTATTTTTTACGGTCGCTTATCATTCGAAACGGCTTGACAACGAAATTAAAAGGTTGAGCTATCAAAAACCACAAACAATAAAAACTGTACGCAAACATTTTAAATATACTGTATATATGTATATACATATATTTATAGAGTTGTAACGGTATCAGGCACGTGACCATTGGGCTGGACCAGTAAAGCAGTTTTGTCAAGTACAAGTTCGGTTTAAAAATAAACTGAATGCGTTTTAAATAATATTTTATGCTAAAAATAAAATACGCGCGATTTTTATTGTATGCATTTCATCAGATGTTGACCTAAAATAGCCCACTGTTTGTTTGTTTGCATCTCTCGCATCTCTCCAGACAGTCGACAAACAGTACAGTACACTACACTACGCTACAAGTTTTCAATTTCAAACAGAGCCCTACCTTACACTAGAATGTACAGTATTCTGCACTGACTTACCCTACATTATACTAGAGGGCACAACCGTACTTTACACTACTCAGCATCACCCTTGACTGCCCTACACTGCACTACAAAGTATAATTCTCGACCCTCAATACACAGCCCTACGCTGCCTACACTACACTGCGCTACACTGCGCTACACCACCCTACACTACGCTACACTACACCACAAAGTATAGTAACAACCCTCTTCTACACTACACTACCCTACACTCCTTTAACTACCCTACACAACGCTACATTACACTTCCATTTTCTACCCTACACTGCCCTACACTTTTGTAATCTACAATACCATACTCTATCCAATACAATCGCACTGTCGTGCTCTTCACTATTCAGCACTTTCCTAAAATACTCTACACTACCTTTACCATACCATACACTACCTTTTAATACTCTTTACTGCCCTTTACTACTCTATACTACACTACACAACCCTACACTTTCCTAAAATACTCTACACTACTGTACCCTACACTACACTTTACAAATCTACCGTACCCTACGCTACACTACTCTTTACTCCCCTACACTACTCTTTCTTACTCGACCCTATACTACACTACACTGCTGTACCCTATACTATACTGTCTTAAACTACTCAACACTTTCCTACTTTACCCTACAATACCATACCCTATACTACACTACCATACACTACCGTACCCTACGCTACACTACTCTTTCTTACTCCACTGCTGTACCCTATACTGTCTTTAACTACCCAACACATTCCTACTCTATCCTACACGACCCTACACTACCCTACCCTACACTACACTATACTACGCACATGTCTCATGCCACAAAATACGCATTCCATTGAGAGGCGACACGGCGCGTTTTAAAACGCGCGCGCTGATAAAAACGCTGCGGTTTATATTCCAAAGTGCAAATCCGACGACAGTTGCTCCAATATTTACATAGAGTTAGACAGAGAGAGAGAGAGAGGGAGAGGGAGAGACGGAGAGAGAGAGAGAGAGAGAGGGAGAGAACTCGTCTCGATTTAAACTTATCAAATTTGTTTGCGACGCATTAAAGTGACAAGGGAGGTGGGAGGCTACTACAGCGGTGCGGTGCAAAGGGGGTAGTGTTCCAAGAAAAAGGGGAAGAGGGGGATTAAGGGGAGGTGAAAGAGGGAAAGGGGGCGGGGCGAGTGCAGCAAAAATGCGTTGCGCGCGGCAGATAAGTTTCGGCAAAGGCTTTGTAGTCTGCACACTGTAGACTGCAGACTGCCGACTGCCGACAAGCAGGAGAGAAGAGAGGAGAGTGGAGAGCAGAGGAGGCGAAAAGAGAGGCCTACAAAGTTAAGACTACTACTTGGGCTGATTGTCAACATTGTGTGTGTTTTGTTATTCCATTATTCCATTATTCCATTCATAGTTTCCAGTTTGAAGCGGTAAAGTTAGTTATTTGCTACTCGATTCAATTTCTTGTGATTCTTTACTCCTTCCACTCCGCCTTCGCCGTGTTCAATCTATCAATCTATCAATTTTTTAGACGCTGTCTTGATGGAGGCCATGGCGCGTGTTTTATTTGTATGATGCAACAATAACAACTGATTGCAAATCGAGCATACAACTATAACGATTGAGGATCATCATCGCCAGCATTATTATCAGTGAAGTGCGGCGATCCAAAGTTTTCATTATTGAAGATCAACCAGATCGTGTCTATTGATTAAAAGCTTGGCTTGATTGTGTCCGACTGAAGATCGTTTCCTGTTTCCTTTCGATCGGTTACGTTTCTTCCACAACTCTCCACTTATCGCGTTTGTTTTACTTTTGTTTCCTTTCAATCGTGTTGCTTTTTTTTCAACCTTGAGCTCGTTTCTACTCGCGTAGATCACAGAGACAGACAGACAGATCGTTCTGATGATTGCATTGCATTTAGCATATATAGCTTTATATATGTATTTGGGTCTTGGTAGTGGATGAAGGTTGAAGGAGACGTTTCCGACCACATAAAGTATACAAAGTGCGGTTCCATCTGTCCCTACGTATGAACAGCTGAGCCTCAGTTACTATAAGAGCCGGATACACCAAATTTGGAATGAAAGATCAAGAAGATCCACATTAACTTGAAAACTACTAAAGCTATCGCGGCCAATTATAACTTTCCTCTGCTCATCGTAGAATTGATCTACTTAACCTCTGCACGTCTGAACCTCTGAGTCCCTTTCGTATTTAGTTCAACCCTTCTAAGTGTAATTGGTTGGCTGGTAAGTAAAATTATAAACTACTCACATAGTATCTCACGATCCCGCATGCTTGGATTTCTTAAGATAGTTGCCACCTTGGGTCTAATTGCCTTGTTGCCGTTATTGTTGCTGTTATTGCTGCCAGCGCCTGCGCCAACACTATTGCCAACACTATTTTTATTAGCCTTGAGCGTGTCCTGATTGCAGCTGCTATTGCTGCCGTCTTTGGTGCTGCTGAATTCCTCAATGATTGTATCATCCTCCGATAAAGCCGGCCGGCACTTGGACAAATGAATTGTGTCCGAGTTCATGGTGGCATCTAAAATTGAAAACGAAGCTGATTAATCGGGTCTAACGATGGGACTAGTTAACTAACCATCCTGCATGGGTATGAAGGAATCCCATTGCGAGGAGTCCCAGGGTTCGGAGAAAACAGTGCCGTCATCCGACTGAGAGGAGTCGATGCCGCCGTAATACGTCTGACAGAAGACGGCACAATTGCGCTCGACATTGTCGTAGGAGGAGAGGCGACAACCGTTTTGGCTCTGGAATGACTTTTGGCTGCCATCGATATTCACTTTCTCCTTCTCCTTCTCCAGTGACTGTAGTGGCATTGTGGTGCCGGTGCCAGTTGCAGTTCCTGTGGTTTGTGGTGGTGTCGAGCAGCGCACCAGTTCGGGCAGATTGAGATCGGGCAAACGTTTGGCTATGATCTGATGTACGGTTAAAGGACGCTTCTTTGCATCCTTTTCTCTGCCCAACGAGTTCTCCTTCTCCTGCCAATCCACTGTGGTGTCAAAGTCCGCTCCCCCTCCCACTCCCACTCCCACTCCGTTTGTCTCCTGCTTGGCCATAAACTCCCAACTGCTATCCAATTGCCAATTTTCGATGCGATTGCGTCCTCGTTTTGCCTGTGGCTGTTGTGCCAATGGCTTTGGTTTCTGCTTCAGTTCATCCAAGCTACCAGCTAACTTTTCCAGCTCCGCTGGCAGCAATAATGGTGCTGTTGTTGTCGCCACGCCTCCTTTTAGTGGCTCCGAATGCCTTTGATTAGCTGGCAACAATTGGTTGCGTTGTTGTCTTCTCAAAATGGCGGCTGCTGCATTTGTGAATCCCGCCTGACGCAGTGCATCCGCTGGCTCAGCATAAAATGGACTGCCCTGTTTACTTCGCGATCCAGGCGTCTGTGCGGCTGTGGGCGTGGTATCGCCATCATCATCGCCAGTGCTGTGCTCCGTTAGGGATTGCGTCATCGCTGGCAAAAGCAGACCGGCTCGGGAGCGTGGAGGAGCATCTCCAGAGAATTGCAACAACTGTTGGCTACTCTCTTGAGTGTTGTTGCTGTTGTTGTTGGTGTTGCTGTTGTTCAACTCCTCGCAGGGTGCAAGCAGTTGTTGTGTGGGTGTGCTGGCTGCAAGGAGCAGAAAGGAAGCACAGAAAACGGTTACAAATTGAAACTCGATGTGATTTAGGACACGTAAGAAGCGCTACAGTCGAGTGAGCCGACTGTAAAAGACCACGTACTCCTTTAGCTTAATTTTCGACCGATTTGTCCTATGGAAGCTATACCCAATAGTTGTCCTATCCTCATCAAACTTGGTGTGGATAGTTATGATGGTGTCAAACATGTACAGTGTGAATTTGGGGGCGTTAGGGGGCGTGGCACAAAATTTGAAATAAACTTAACCTGCCTGACATACAGACGGACTTTCATTCCAAATTTGGTGGCTCTAGCTCTAGTAGTTTCAAAGATCCAGGAGTTCAGACAGACGGACATGGCTACATCGACTCGACTTTATGGGATAGGCCACGCCTCCTGCTGTCTGTTACTTACATTTCGCTTCGGACAAACTTAATACTCTACGCTACGCTACTCCCTCTACTCTTTGTTCGAGTACAGGGTCTAAATAACATTTATTTAACTAATGTAACTTGTTTGTTTTTCCGGTACTTACGTGTCTCGGCCAACAGATCGGGCCTGCGATCCAGTCCGGGCTTGAAACTGGTCAACAGACTCGCCCTATCGCTGGGATCATGCGACCAGACGTCCTCATAGTCACTGATTTTATCGCTCAATGCACTGGCACAGTACTGAGCTGGTGGACTTTCCAGAATGTCAGATTCCTGGTAATGCTTTGATTCCTTGCGTATACGTGATTTGCGAGATTTACTGCTGCTACTGCCGGTGCTCTGTCCAGGCAAAACACCAGCACCACCAACACCACCAACACCACCGCCATTTGGTGTCATTGGTGATAGAATCTTGCGTTGACTGTGACTGGAATCGCGACTCGATTGCGATTGTGTTTGCCAACGACTGTCGTTGGAGGAGGAAGTGCCCTGGGAGGAGAGTGTATCCTTGCACTCACCCTCGGGCGAGAGACGCTTGGCAAATGTCTGGAACGTACTGGTGCTGCCCTGGGAATTGAGTAGAGCATTGAAGGGATTACTTGACGCTGGTGTGGTCACCTCCACAAATTGTGTGGGATTGCCTTTGGTGTTAGCAGCCACTGATGCTACGCCAGAACCTGCTCCAGCTGCTGTACCCGCTCCAGCGCCCACATTGCCATTGTTCTCCATGGAGAAGGTAACCGTTGTGGTCACTATGAAGTTGCTGGCCAACTGATCCGGTGATTGTGGCTTGGACCAACGCATGGGCGGTGCCGGTGGCTTGAGATTCAATGTATTTGGTGGCTTTGGTCGCTGTGGCCGCACTTGCTCCATTTCCGTTATAATCGCCGATGCTGTTGTTGTCTTAAATGTGCTTAAATTGTTGCTGCCATGTGTGGCTAATGTAACTGGCTGTGGTTCCAGTGGTGCTGCAACGCCGGGCAGATAGTTTTGTGCATCCACCGGTGACATGGTTAAAATAACCGAATCCACCGAATTGGGACTCAACAATTGTTGCATCTGTTGTCCGCCGCTGGTGGTAAATGAACTCATGCTCGAGTTCGTATCGGATGGTGTACCCGCCTGACTAAAGAAACCCAAAAGTTGACCACTGCCGGTGGGACTGAACATGTTCGGCTGTGGTGTTGCTGTCAGCTGTGGCTTGGCATCGCTAAAAAATGTGGCAGTACCCAAACCACTTGTCTCAGTCAGCGACAATGGTGACTTGGCATCCAGCAACAGTTGCTGCTGCTGCTGCTGTTGCTGCTGCTGTTGCTCGACTACAGTTGCATTGCTTTTGGCCACATTTGGAGGACCCAAGACAGCGGGACTACTTGCATAACTCCAGAATTCCTGTCCCAACAGCGCTAGAGATGAGAGTTTCTTGCGATTATTCGCCTCACGCAATACACGTGGCAACATCAGCTGCACCGGCAACTCATCACAGCACTGAGCATAGTGAGCAATCAACGCTGGAATGGAGCCAAACTTGAAGCGAGAACTCTCCAGACTCAATATATTATCCTGCGATTGTATCAGATAGTGCTCGATATATGGACCCGTATCCTGTGGCAACCGCACCGAAACTGCCATTGTGTTTGGCTGACTGGAACCACGCACAATGAAGGTCTGCAATGGAAGAATGGCAAGGAAATTGGTCAATGAGTGGCGGCTATAAACTATTTTACTGAAAACTTCATATTTTCAAACACACTATTTTATTACGTAGCTTGGTCTTCAGCTCAAGACCCCACACTGAGTTGTCTGTCCAAGTTGACACCTAGTTACTTGATTATTTTTACAGCGAGTAGCGTGGAGCCAGAGAAACTGGCAGAGTGAGACCGATAAGCAGAGGTAGCTGCTAAAGTTATTGAGTGAGATGTTGTCATAATTCCAAGCCACGTAAATCAGCGCTACTTTTAGTGTTTTTTTCTTCCCTTTCCTTTTCCTTTTGCCCGCGCGTTAAATGTTGCGTTAAAAATGCGCGCACATAAATTTCAAATTTCCCCGCCATTCGTTTTGCCATTTTCCTCACTTCCCAGGCGCCAAAACAATGATAAATGATAAATTGGTATTCCATGCGTCGCGACGCCTGCAAGTATGCAACACGCAGTCCCTTACCAGCTGTCGCTCTGCCTCCCTGTCTCCCTGCCTCCCCCTCTTATTCTTTTCTCTTTCTCTACTGTGCGTCCGTCTGCGTCTGCGTCTGCTTCTTTGCCTTTTGTCTTGGCGTGCATTGAAAACTTTGCAGACGCTGCGACAAAGCAGCCAAGTCGTGTGGCAAGTGGCATGAGTTTGTCTTGAAACTCTCGCCTTCTACTCCTCTCTCTCCTAGCCTGGTCAAGTGGCAGGCGTTTGTCCAGCATCTTGTCCATTTTTTTTGTTAATCGCCTGTAAAAGTTTTCATAATGAGCGTTTCACTTAAAGTCACGCACAATGCCCAATACTTGTCAACGTGTTCTGCTAAACGATTTCGCACAAGTTGAAAAGCAACGAAAGCAATCAGCTAGAGGTCCAAAGAATTCTTGTTTAGTTGAGCTTAAGCTGACATCTGCCAAGAGTTGATCTTGTTTTTGAGAAGATAATCCCTTAACGCTTTCAACAGTATTAACACATTCAAATCAATTTAGTGTCTAAGACGGTTAACTCTTTATTTGCTATATTACTGAAGGAGGGTCGGCACTGAGCAGATCTGATAATCGATCAATGCACAGGGAACAATCATAGAAGAGCTGATAGCACTGGCAGCTAGTGCTCATCTTTAAATACTCTATTACTAGCCATAAACTTGTGTTGGCTATAAGTCTCTCTTAGTGCCTGCTGCGTAATTCGCTAAGACTTCAAACAAACTTGCTGATAAACTAAACCAATAAGTATATCTTAACTGTTTTATTTTATTTTAAACAAAAGATATGTTATCTTATCTATTTCATGACCAATTTCGTAGCAGATATTAGTGATATATAAACCATCTAAGCAGCTGCAAAAAAAAAGGTCTTTAGATTTAGCAAGAATGAAATGTTTCTGAGAAATTTCTATATAATTATTTATACTAATTCCCAATTATAAATAAATTCTCGCAGTCTTTTCAAATATTTCTATATTTTTATTAGCCTATATTTTATAAATATTTCTTTTAATCCCCTTGAGGCGAATGCGTTTTAAAGAACTCGTGTGTGTTTTGCTACGTTCTTTGCTTGCTATTATATGAATATATTGCTGTTTTGCTAAGCAATTGTGTGTGTATGCTGTGTGTGTGAACGCTGTGTGCTTTTCAATTTTGTTGAGCAACCCTAAAAGCATGCAATTATATTTTTTCAGATTTCAATAAATGCCAACTGAAAAGCGAGGGCACAAGAGCATTTGGAATTTGAACTTTCAGTGGCAGAGAAGCAGCTGGAGGAGTAGTGGCATAGAGGAAGTGTGTAGGGGAGAGCAGCAGGAGAGGAACGAACGAATATGGACGCCCGCGGTGTTGTTTATGATTTCTGTGCACAATTTTCAATAAACAGTTGAAAGGGCAAAGGCATAAGAAGCAAAAGACATAATAAAAAAAAAGGAACGCACTTGATATGATGAGCTTAAAGGGAGGAGTGAGGCATGTATAGATATGACAGCACCAAGAGAGAAACAGAGCGAGAGAGAGAGAAAGTGTAGAGATAAAGGGAGTAGCATAGAGCATGTTTATTTGATTTTCCAAAAAAGTTGTAACAATTTTTTAAAGCATACTTTTCGGCTGTTGATTTTATTATACGCAGACGGCAAATGCTGCAGGCCAGCAGCGTTAAGAAGCGTGTGGCAGGCGGCAGGCATGGACATAAGAATTCCACTTAAAGCGAGCTGAAAGCACATTATTTACTGATTCAATAATGTGGTCATTGTATGGGTGGTGGACGGAAGGCGTAGGGCGTGACAGCAGCTTGACCGTCACGGAAATGCAATTTGCAAAGGACAAAAACGAGTGGAAAAATGTCTTAACAAGCTGCACAAGCAAAAAGCAGATAAGTGCACAAAGGATAAAGCCCAAGTGGCTTAAAGAGAGCACAGATTTAAGCACAGATAGAAAATGACAGAGCGAGAGACAGAAGTAGAGTAAGAAAGAGAGAGAGGGAGTGTGGAAGTGGGAAATGCCTGCATTTTATGGATGCCTTGACAAATTTTACCAATGTGGCTAACAATAACTAGTGGTAAAGAATTTCTCTGTTTTATATTACAAAACTATTAAGTCAAACACTTAATGAACTAGTTCATTAAGTGAACTAGTGACAGTAGTGTACAGAACTGACTCTCTATCAAATACTTATAATTTAATTTAATTATGTTAGTCTACTTCTTCATTGTAAGTGATGTTTTTGCGAACTAAGAACTAGTTCATTGAACTAGTAGTAAAGAACTTTTTACTTTTCTGTTAAAAACTATTAAACTCTCTGCTTCAGTTTATTGTACACCCTATGGCGTCCAGGAGCTATCAGTCTGACACTTAATGAACTAGTTCATTAAGTGAACTAGTGACAGAAGTGTACAAAACTGACTCTCTATCAAATACTTATAATTTAATTTAATTATGTTAGTCTACTTCTTCATTGTAAGTGATGTTTTTGCGAACTAAGAACTAGTTCATTGAACCAGTAGTAAAGAACATTTCAGTTTTCTGTTAAAAACTATTAAACTCTCTGCTTCGGTTTATTGTACACCCTATGGCGTCCAGGAGCTATCAGTCTGACACTTAATGAACTAGTTCATAATGTTAACTTTTGGTAGAAATAAAAAAATCACCTTTAAAGATGTTAAAATAAATTATGGAGACAATTTTCACTAAATAAAAAAAGAACTGGTTCTGTATGAACTAGTTCAGTTAGTGAACTTGTGATTGAGAAGTTTTTTATTTGTATGTCGCCAAGCGTATAAAGAAGGAAACTTTAGGTCCTCCCTAAAATAAGTTTCAGCTAGTTCACTTGGGAAACTACTGTGAGTCACATGAAGAAGAACTTCTACAAATAAAACTGATGGAAAAGCATTTTGTTGGTAGAAAACTTGATAAAAATTTTACTTAACTTTCCCCAAGCCCACCTTGAATTAGTACCGCTGGAGGAATAGTAAAAATTTCCCTATAAATTATCGCATTAGCTTTTGAAACCAAGTTGTGATTTTTTTTTTTAACCAAGTAGGCTTTGAAACAAAAGTTCTACTAGGGCTTTCCGACTGTCAGTTCAAAGCAGTTGAGAACGCACTCGATCCCAAAACAATTGAATAAAATTTAAGAAAATTGTAAAAAATCAGCAAAATGAATGTGACGACCGAACTGAAGATGATGATGCTGGGCGATGCGGGAGTGGGCAAGACGTGTATACTGCACCGCTTCACGGACAATCACTATACCGGTTACTATAACTCCACATTCGGTATGGAGCCCAATCGACGAGACATCGAAGTATCCGGAGGCCGTGTGAAGTTAACCATTTGGGATACTGCTGGCGAGGAGCGTTATCATGCTGTGACATCATCGTTCTATCGCAATGTCGAGGGTATTGTGCTCGTATTCGATACGACACGACGCAGTAGCTACCGTCATGTGGACTATTGGCTTGGTGAGATCAAGAAGCATGCCAGGTATAATGTTAGCATTATACTGGTGGGCAACAAATGCGATGCATTTCGGTATCGTCAGGTATCGCAGGAAATGGCCGTACGCTATGCCGATAATCTGAATATACCCTATCTGGAGACATCGGCTGTGACTGGTATGAATATCGAACGTTTGTTCTCGAAACTAGCTGTAAGCATATTCGATGCACGCTTGGCACAGGAAATGGTCATAATACCGAAGGGTGTTTATCTGCAGCCAGATGGTCAAGATGACAGAGGGTCGGACCGTAAGACGCTGCGTGAACGCGTAGGCGATTTTTGTTGCTAAGCTCAGTAAAACCAATTGCTTATTACATTCGTGCGAAAACATCAAATGTCGTTAAATTGTACACACACCACACACAACTATGCCACACAAGACACTCAAACTAACCCCCTACAAATTGGACTTTATCCCTCTCCAACCATAAAGAAAATGCAACACAAAATTTCGTTGCGTTTTTCTCATCACATTCATTTTAACAACATAATTTTGCTTAAATTCAAAAACTTAACTTATGATTTTTCATTGTATAAAAAACAAGAAAGAATGCTATAGTCGCCTCCCGACTTTACGATACCCGTTACTCAGTTTTAATTTGTTATTAACAATGGTGATGGATATAATAGCTTGGCAAACACAGAACATTTTCATACAAATTCATGTTTAGAGCATATTTTTGACCGATCGTTCCTATGGGAGCTATACGATATAGTAGTCCGATTTGGATCAAACTTGGTCAGTATATATATATTATTGGCAGATGTATTCTATGTGAGTTTGGTTAATCTAGCTTAGTTAACGCAAAAGTTTTTCATACTAATTCATATTTGGAGCGTATTTTTGACCGACCGGCCCTATGGGAGCTATACGAAATAGTTGTCCGATGTGGATCAAACTTGGTCAGTACATGTACTTCCTAGACATGTACTTTCCGTGTAAATTTAGTTTAGATAGCATAGTTTACAAAAAAGTTTATATTAAAACATTCTAGTTTTACCTGTACATTTACCTTTATATGGAGTTAGAACGCCCTAAAGTGGGCGTGTCAAAAACAAAAACAAACTTGTATTGCTTGGGTATTGTACCTTTCATTTGCGACCCCTATCATCTTTCTAGCTCTTATAGTCTTTGAGATCGTTTTGTTCATACAGACGGACAGACAGACGGACATGGCTATATCGACTCGGCTATTGATTCTGATTATGAATATATATACTTTATGGGGTTTGCCACGCCTCCTTCTGCCAGTTACACACTTTGCACAAACCCAGAAATTACAATAAAAAGGCGTAACGTCGTTCAAAGTCAGACACAGGCATATAAAATACATGGCATTTGCATGTATAAAATGCAATAAGTCTTTAAATTTAGAGTTCAAACAATAGTTGCACTCTGAATTGGCTTTTAGCTTGCCTGACACGCCCACTGCACACACAGAGACGCACTTGTTCAGTCTCAGCTGCAGTTGAAAACAATTTGTACAGCCTGCTTTTGAGCGCAGTCTAAAATGGAAGCTCTAGAAATGCCATTAGGCGACTACGACAAATGCATTTTCACTTTACAGTTCGTTGACTTGCAGCAACGCACAACTAAACTCTACACTCTCTACACTACACACTCTACACTCCACTCTTTACTCTACACTCGACACCTGTGCAATGCTCTCTGCTTCTGTCTACTGCCAACTGGACATCAGTTCTCTTCACTTGTCAGCCAAATTTAACTTGCACTTTTCGCCCATAAACAACAAATTGTTGGTGCTTGAGAGAAACCGCAAAAACCAGTTAACGATTTCAATTTCCGTTCTGTTGGTTTTCTGTGTGGGCGTGTCTAAATTTCTCATGTCTCCTGCCCCTTATGCATTTCTATGTTTGCTCGTGTTTGTCAAGTTTTGCAGTTGCGTTCCGTAATCAATTTCAGCTCGTTTTCTACTAAAATTTAATACAAATTATAGAAATTTCATACATTTTGCTTATGACGATAGTTTTGACACAATATTTTTCTAAAAAGAAACTGTCCAACCTTCTGCTCCTCCTTCCTTTGAACTGCTAGCAAAAGTGATTGCAATTGTGTTTGCTTGCAACTTATTTGTGGTTTCTAAATTGCACTCAGAACTCAAATTTAATTGCACATAAATTATTGCACAAATCACACCACAGGAGCATACCTCTCACCTCACACCTCACACCTCACTCACACTCAGCTTGTCTCGTTGTCGCATTTGCGCCCATTTCCGGCGACTCGGCAACTGCACCTTTTTTTCTACTTTTTGTGTGTTGTGACTGTGGGGTAACAACATTTCCGGTTTCCATTTCTCGACTATTTGCCGCGAGTGCCTTTTGGCAGCAGAGCAGTAATGGAGGTTGGTTGGAGGCAGGTTCAAATGTCCGCAGCAACACCCCTTTTTTATTTGGCATAGAGCCCAATGAGTTAGTCCGCTTTCCCTTCCATTTCTCTATCTTTCACTCACTCACTTGCTCTCTTTTCTAGGTTTTCCCAAAAGGGAACATTTGCTACTGCTGCTGCTGTTGTCCTTCACTATGCGCAACGTGTCGCAGCTGCTGTCTGTCTCGCTGTCTCGCTGTCTGTTTTGCGGTCTCTTACCATGAATGGAGAGTGTAGCTTCCTTCTCTCAATTTTCTATTTCTCTCTCCCATTGGGATACGTTGTAATCACGTTTTGGCCCGCAAATAGACTCGTTGCGCTCGCTCGAGCGCCAAGTCTAGTCTATAATCATCAAATCATGCTACAATTTCTATTTTATATACATGCAGTTATCTCTATTTCTATTGCACTTGCTTTACAACCCTCTCTGTCTCCCTTTATGTATCAATCATGACACCGCTGGGTTACATCAGCCTGCTTCACATCAATTCTTGACAACGTAATGGCCTCCGGTTTCAATGAAACGTTCAAATAAGCTGACTTAAATGGTCATTGAAAAGGCTTAGATGTTGCAAGTGGTAAGTGGTAAGTGGCATGCGTCAAGCTTGTTAACAAATTAGCTTAACTTCACTTAAGGCATTCCTATAGCGACTGAGCACTCAACGCAGCAATACTGTAAATACTTTAAGCTTTGGCAGTAGAAAAAAATGTAGCATACTTTTCGGCATGCACTTTATTTTAGGCTCTTGGAGTTGTTAACTGTTTGCCGTTATTTTAAAGCATTATAAATGTAAAATCAAACACATATAAAGTTGAAAAATAGTCAAAGAGCACTTCGCTAAAATAAATCATCGAAACAATACAAAAGTGCAAGATTTTGCTGCAGTTTTTTCAGAGTTTCAGGAATGCACACAAACTATTGGTTGCTTTGCATACCTTGCATTCCTCCCTTTGTCAAACTTGCAACTGAAAATGAAACTGAAACTGGAATGGAAAGAGAAGAAAGCGCATCGGTTTCAATGGGTGGCAATTTAACACCAGACAGTGCCACCCTGGGGAGATTCACAGCCGCCTAATGAGTGTCGGCGGTTTATGTGGTGCGACAACAACAAAAGCGAACGAGTTTAGAGACACTGAGAAACAGTAGAGGGCATGACAAAATATAAAATACTGCATAAAATAATGAAATTATGCTAAGAAGCGTCTGCGTCTCCAACTGTGTTGACCAAAAACTGGACCTCTATTATCAAGCCATTGGTCGACCATTAAAAAAGGACAAGAAAATGTTATAGGGAGACACAGTAGGAGCGGGCGAGACAGTGCGAGGCAGGGTGAAAGCAAAGACTGAGTATGCTCGTTTCATATAATAAAAATCTCATATTTTATTCAAATTGGTAATGTGAGCTGCGAGTATGGCGCTCTGTGGCATGAAATACATCTGCTTCGTGGGGGTTGCTTACCTCCTACCTAACTCCACCCCAACTACAGTCCCCTTTGTAAATGTTTAACCTCCTGCCATTTGCATTTCATTGACATTCATTTGGCGAGCTGTTTTTTTTTTCCTTCTCTTGATTTTTTTGTGCTATTTTGGAAAGGTTTTGTTTTACTTGCGCATCGGTTTCTTTGCATAGCAAATTGAATTTAAATCCAAAGTCCAACAATGTAGCAAAAGCAGCGCCGAGACCACCAAAGTTTAAGCTGGGCTCCTTGAGCTAATATACCCTGCACCCCTGCACCCTGCAGGGTTGTCGAGCGCTTGTTCAGCTAATTGGCTGACAAAAAAAACCAAAAACCAAAAATTATTTCTTACGCTGTTTGTTTTCTTCCAATTTAAATAAAAATTTAAATAGTTTTATTATTATTTCCTGCAGTTTTTCCTTAGCTTTTTTACCGCTGAAATGACAGCGCTGTTAGCTACAGTCTTGTGTTTGATTTCTTCTTCGTTTGAGCTTGTTCTTGTCTTCTCATTACTTCTCATTGTTGTTGCTGCTGTTGTTTTTGTTGTGCCTGATATCTCATTTGCCTTTTGCTGTCTCTTTGACCGACCTGCTTCACTCCCTTCTGCTTCCCCTTCCTTCCTCTTTTCATCTGCTTTTCTGCTTCTTTTCAGTCTATCTTCTGGCTTCTTTCAAAGCTGCTGCATTGTCCGTTAAGCGGCTTTCGTTGTGCAGTTCAAGAGTCAGTTCATAGGCATTCCCTTCCACCCATTCCATACCCCTCCCTCTCCCTCTCTCTCTCTCCGTCTCCCTCTCTCTTTGCCTCTTCCCATTCGTTAGCAAATCCGCCTTAAGCTGATTTCCCTTGATTTCCGCTGTTGTTCCATTCAGATTTTTGCTTTTCAATTTCAATTTTGCCTTTTCATCATTGGCTCGTCAGTTGCACACATCCACAACACACACAGACACACATACACGCATACTTAACCACAAATACAGTCCCAGCACTCACACACACTCACACACACACACCTTCTAGGTGCATTAAACTCATTTGCCAAACGGCTTTCAATTATAATTTTTGTTAATAATTCATTAGCACAATGTGTTGCCATTGCCTGCCTATGTTGCTGTTGTTGTTGTTGTTTAAAGAGTTAAGCCAAAATGCATTCAGACAGCTTGCATCCCTTGCATTTTGCACATGTTGCGCATACGCCATGTGTGTAAGCACTTTAAGTGAAGTTAATTGAAATTTTAGCGACAATTTCGCACGAATTTAAAGATTTCCTAAGCAAATTAATTGATTTTTGTGCAGTTAAAAAACAGCTTCAGAGTTAAACACATGAAGGCAGACATTTATTTAAAAAAGTGTAGAAAAATTGTGTATGAAAGTGAAAGTTAAATTCAACAATTCTTTGCACATTTTTTCACTTTTTTTCTGTTTGACCATCTGGCAACGCTCCAGCTTTGCTTATGGCATGTTAACTATGCAACTTATGACGGCTGTTCAATTGAGCTCCCTACTTACAGTCTGTGTGCCGAGCTGTGCTATGCTGTGCTGTGTTCTGCAACCCTTTTGGGCCTGGTTTGGTTCGCTGGCTTTGCTTGTCATCTGTACTTACCCTCAATGTCTGAATATCTCACACACACACTCACACACACACACACACACACACACACACACACACACACACACTCACACACACAGCTGACACCCATACCAAAGCTGTCTGCTACGTTATCGCTCATCAGCTGTGGCTACTGTTCCAATGCCACTGCCAATAACGTAGTACCCCAAACCTCCATAGCCTAACCCCCTACTCCGCCTCTGCTTTCTAACGTTTAGCCCCTGCTGGTGATAAATAAAAACTGTCTGCGCCTATGTGACTACATTTACTGTTGCTTTCTTTATTTCTTTCACTGTTTTGTCATTTTCTTTTTGGTTATTCTTTTATGCCTGACTTTTTGCCATGTTGTAAGCTGACTAAACCATCGACCGATTCCTACCCTCCGCTCCAGCTCCACCCCTTTGACATTGAAACACACACACACACACACAAGTTGAAAAAAATGGCTTTGAAAAAATTCAATTTGATTGCTTTGGTCGCTTGTCTATTGGCCATTTAAGCTCAGCTCAATACCAAAGCATGTAGAGCCGTGTAGTGGGAAACAGAGGTTGTGGGGTAGCGTGACCAGGGCTTCAGCTTAACAAGTTCATTTTGGGTTTTTATCGCCAGCGGCTATGAAATGAATCGTTTAATGTCCTGCCGCATAAATCAAATGCAGTCAAAAAGATATCAGAGCCAAAAATAATAATAATAATATGGGGATTCATAAAGAATAGCAAATAAAAGCAGCCACAAATAGTTGCATATTGCACATACGTCCTGTGGTGCAGCAAGCAAATCAATATTTAAAAAAAATATATTAGAAAAAAGTATATAAAATGATGTTAAAAAATACATACATGTATTTTTTATTAAATATCAACTAACTTTCGTGTGGAAAACTCTAAATATCAAAATGTTGCATACTTTCGAGAGTAAGCAAAAAACTAAATCGCTGCATACTTGTAAGCGCAATTAAATAAAGTTACCCTCAACTGTAGCTAATGATGTTATTAAAAGGTGTGAATACATATATGGAAAACACCCACACCCACAACCACACTCACATATATTTTCAGCCACACACACACGCACAACAAACTCATTGAAAACCTTCATCAATCGCCATTTGCTGCTAATTACATTCTGTGGTCGGCATAACAAATCCCTGACACCAAATGCTGTTGCCTTCAAACAAAAAAATAAATAAACAAAATCACAACAAAAATGTGACAACAACAGCAGCATGAAATCTGCACACACATGTGACCAGTTTCAGCTTTCGTTTGCAGCATTTATGATTGATGGCATAGACAGTGAAAGCGGAGCGAAAAAAAAAATAATTCTGAATAGGCTGGCAAGCGATTGACAGACTAGCAGATACCCTGGCATATTGTATAAAATGGCAGTAATTTTAAAATACTTATCCAAGATTTGTATTAATTATATTTACTTTTTATATTCAATTATTTATATATTTACATCTAATATTTGCTAGAAAAACTACTATAACTTTTTGTGGCTTGGCAGTAGACTAAACTAACCATTTTTCAAAGCAGCTAATGACTACTGGGTACATGTGAAGGAAATCGACAGATGGAAATACTAGAGGACAGCAAGGAAAACAAGTAATTAAAATACCAGGCAGGCAAATGGACCAAAAGCGACTAAATGCTGTACAACTCATGCTACAGTTTCTCATGCTGAAAGTTGTTGTTGCTGCTGTTGTTGTTGTTGCATGCCACATGTGTTGCCACAAACGGTCAGCATTTGCAGCCGCATTCGTAGCTCAAACATATTGATTGATTTTTAATTACAAACATTTACCAATGCCGTTTACACAGAGGGTCACATACAATGAAGTCTACGCAAAGGGGCCGTGGCTGCACAGTGAGAAGGTTAGCCAAAGGGGCAGTAAGTGGGGTTGGGTGGCCACTTGAAGCGGCTGCTTCAATTTCAATTTCAATTATGCAAATACGTTTTTATTAAACGCATAAAGAAATGCGTAGCAACTGCTCAATAAATTCTCCTGTGGTGTAGTGAACTGCCAAGCCGTGTAATTGCCGACTGCGACGCCGACGCATGCAATTAGCGTTTCAATGGATAAAAGAGACAGCAGGAGTGTGAGAGCTGATAGAAAAGTAAAAAGTTTTTGCCTATGTTTCTTGACTAAATCCGCCTCACTCCACCCTAGCCTCTACCTACTCTAACCACTACCTACTCTTTAACTCCAGCTCTACCACAGTGCCTTCAATCAATGCTCCATTGTTGCAACGCGTTCGACAATTGAAAATTGCCGAGTTGAAAAAACGCTTTTCACTCATTTCTTCCTCTGCTCATGTCCCTTTTACAAATCCAAGTACTCGACTGCAGCTGCGTCGCGTGCCGTGTTCGAATAAAACGAATATTCACTTTTGTTCAGTTTTGTACATTTTTAAAGTTCCTTTATGTTCACAATGCAAAAGGAAAACAGAAACTTGCAGCCCAAAACTGCGGGTAAAAGTTCGTAATTGAAATTTCCCTTGCATACTTTTGGGCTGAGCGCGTAATTTTTGTTCGGGAATTTAGCAGAATTCGCTCTTGATATTTGAGTTTTTCCAGCTGCTTTTGTAGAGATTTGGAATTTGCATTTTGCCTGCTTAAAGCTATATTATCAATTGCTTAAATTTATGGTATGCCTTATGATAATTATGTGCTTAAAAGTTGTTGAATGTACCACGTAAACAATGGCGTCTTAGACTTGCGTGCAAAGTTGATTGATTAAATGTCAAATTTTGAAATGTTTGTACAAGATGTTAACCATTTTGTTGTTTGGTAGAATTAGGGTAAACAGACTTAACATTCGTAAGCCGAAGAAAAAACACGATTAAAGTAAATTCCTTGATTAAAAAACTTTTACAAAATATTTTCTATAAGAGACAGACTGGACTTACTGTACTGCTTTCCGTATAGTTAATCTGTTTTACTGCTGGTAAAGGCTTACACTTGGTTTAAGGTATAATTTTCAATTTGTGCAACACAAGCCACGCCTCCTTTGCCGCCCCTGTTGCTGTCGTAGTTGCAGTCAAAGCGAATGCCTTGCGAGAACAAATGACAAGCAATTTAGTTGGCATTCGAGCGATTCGATGAACCATTCACTGATTCATTCTACTTCTTTGCTCCTGCCTGCCTGATAGACTATCTATCCATCTGTCTGTCTGTCTGTCTGTCTCTCCTTCTGTCGGAACTTCTTCTAACTCTAAGGTTTTTCTCTGCGTCGCCTGCCTGTCGTATACGCGATAATTGCTGGGGCACCGCTTGGATTTGTCTCATCTTCTACACTGATAGAAAACTCATTTTGATTTCAAGACCAACGAAATTTTTACTTATCTTTCGACTATTTTACAGTTTTTAATTTCTTAAGCTCCAGTGCTACAATTTTTATTACTTTTACATGTTTACTGCTTTATTTTTGCAGTGTACACTTTTTTTCCTCTTCGGGGGTTGGTCCAACTTATTGAATCTGTACAATTTGTTGGGCGTTCGGTCTGCTCTGTACGTAATTTCAATTGTCTATGCAAAAGCGCCTTGAATCACCAAATGACCAGTTGCCAGCCACGCCTACCTCCTTCGTTGACCAACGCCCGGTAAATGTAAATCCCATTGAATGGCTTTTGTCTCACTCTCTGTCCCCTGTCCCCTGCTCCAACTGTCGCCTTTTGTCCGCAGTTGCCTGTCCGTCTCCGTCTGCCTATCTGTCTGTCTGTCGGTCTCTTGGGCTGCCCAGATAAATTTCAATGAAATTTTTGCCAGCACAGCGACTCCTGCTGTATTCTGACGGTGTACTGGCAATGTCCTAGCAATGAATTCACATCCTGTTTTGTACGCGCTTCCAATGGCAACATTTCTTTGTTTATCTTTATACATTTACAATTAAAAGGGCTTCGCATTGTTGTCGCTGTCGTAATATTAATGAATCTCCGCCTACCAAGCCACCCTTAGCACCCCCGCCCCACTCCCATTTCGGGCACTAACGGTCTGGATTTGTGCTGGACACGCATGTTAATCCCTTGCCACTAAACCTCAGCTATTGCCGCACGTTAATTGATTGCAATTTGTATATGTAAATTGCGCCTGTGTGTATGCAATGCTTTTTCTACCCGTTAAACGGAGAGCGAAAGAGTACATTGCATTGTTTGGTTATAATTCTTTAGAGTTTATGCACAAAGGCATCGCCTAAAAGTATGCAACATTTTTTTCAAACAATATTTATATGCATTTCACGCACAATAGCCAGTTTGTTCGTGTTTTTAACGGGTATTTCATACGTCGTACTCTTTGTTAAGAATTGTTTTTTTTTTCTTCCTCACTCGGTTTCATATGCAAATTGTTTGCAAA
Organism: Drosophila nigrodunni; assembly: GCA_020829145.1. Lineage (NCBI taxonomy): Eukaryota > Metazoa > Arthropoda > Insecta > Diptera > Drosophilidae > Drosophila > Drosophila nigrodunni. The sequence continues at coordinate 19,559,715 of JACVCZ010000002.1, read as the reverse complement.
TTTTGTGTGTTTGCTGATTATTTACCCTTTTGTATTTGTTTATCATTTATGTTTTTTTTTTTTTTGGTTTTGGTTTTGGTTTTTGCTGCCATACGTCGGCAATTGTCTCATTAAGCGATATCAATAAATTCATAATTATTATCGGCCAGTTTGGCACTCACCCCTTCCTCCTTGCCTTGCAGCAAGTGTACGGCACCGGAACGTTGTATGCCGGGCAGAAACCACATGGGATGTGTTAATAGCAAACGCTCCGTGAGTCCCAAATCGCAGGGCGGTGAATTGTCACTGGAATCACGGGAACTCTCCTCATCGCTCGATGTCTCGCCCTCGGCCATAATGCCGCCCTCCGAGCTGGAGAAAAGAGATGTGCGTGACTGTAGGAAGAAAGCAGAAAAGAAGCAAATAGTTGAGCATGAGTTTTGAGCTAAGACTTGAATGTAGCCCTGACTTGCATTAATGTAGGTGTACCGTCGTACCAGACCAGGGCTGCATGCTTTATGCATAGCTTCTATCATACTTGAGTAGCAATAAAAACTGGCAAATATATTTGAAAAAGCTAAGCTCTGCTAGTTACTAGTGCTGTCATACAAAAACCAGGGCTACATAGCATAATATATTTCACAGCAAATATTCCTATCGGTAAGACCATGAGTTAAAGTTAAAAAAAAACATATTTTATGTCTAAACATAACTTTAGACTTCTTTTTACCAAAAACCAGGGTTGCAAAAACACGTTAATGGCTGCACACCTAGCCCACTAACAGCCAGCTTAATGATACTTGCATAACACATGCCAAACACTTAGCTGGCAGTATTCCCATGAACTTAACAACACAAGCTGTACTAGAAAACATGGCTTTCATACAAAACCAGGGTTTCTTGAGAAAAAATTAACTAGGGCAGACTCCAGACGTGCCTAAATTACAGCACACTTCTAAAACTTACACAAATTACTACAGCTGTCATACAAAACCAGGGCTGCATTTAGCTTTTATTTAAAGCGCTGTAGAGGTAGGTACTTGCTTTAGTGTAGAAACTACAGAGTTTGTGCTATACAACTGATGATTATAGTTTCAAGCGATTAGCTGCACTAAAAGTCAGGGCTACCATACGAAACCAGGGCTAGAAAAGGCATAAATTTATAAATGCATGTTTACAATTGATGCTAGAAAGCCCATAGCTGCATTTCTGGCCAAAAATAGGCATCAACTCTGCACCCAGGGCTACCAGCTTTGCCGAGACAAGAGTACACTCGACCGCTTTTCGCTAGAACTTGAAGCACACCTCAAGTTGGCCGCCATAGAAAAGCAGACAGAGCTAAACATTTTGCTTGACATGTTTCCTGCTTGACACATTGCTTTGGGACATATTCTGACCCGTGCTCAGTCTACACACACACATACATTGTCAAATCTTGAGTGCAATCTCATGTCAGGCCATCAACGAAAAATATATTTTGGCTCAACTTTAAAAGAGCGCCACAGGCGGAATTCTTACACATTTCTCTGCAGTTAAACAAAGCGAAAAATGAAGAGAAATAGCGAGGGATGGAGAGGGGGAAAGGGGGAGTTATGAAGCGAATGCTAGCGCAAGAAAGAGAGAAAAATCAAAATTCTGTAGCAGCCGCGTAGGCGTTTTTAATTGAAAATTGCCGTGGGCTGCCTTTTGAAGTTGTTTTTCTCTGGGCTTTCCCTCAGCTACAGCTCTGTGGCAAATGCAGCAAGGGCGAAAGAGCGAAGGGGAGTGAAAGTGGCAGTACGAGTGCGAGTGGTAGTGGCACAAAAGGGCGAGGGGTTGTTTGCTGTATTACATGTACAAGTACTGTATGCACCCTCCATTTGATGTGTAGAGCATATAATGATGTTTGCCAAACTGTAAGCGATGCTTGCCAAATTGATGCCAAGGCAACAAGGCGAACGAAATGCAAATATATCTCTTTATGTTTAAAAAAAAAAAAATAAATAAACAAATGCCAAAACAGCTAGCAATCAGCGGTTAACATTAATGGAATTTTGATATACCCTAGCCGTGCTTAAGGGGAGTTTTTTTAAAATAAAAGGGAAAATAAATGAATTTTTAGCTATATTTATGATATGCCCATACAGTGCTCAACATTAACCACTACAAGCAATAGCTAATACATAGAATAAAGCATAAGTTACACATAATACACACAATACACATAATACTCATGATCCACAAAAGTATAAAGATCATTCTCAGTTCTCATCTCAGTATACATGCCTAATTAAATAAATCCAATTTTTTTTTTTTTTTTGAAGCTTAAGAAATCTTTTAAAAGTAGCTCTGATTACAGTCATTAATTTTTGAAATTAAATGAACTTAACTTGATATCGTTTAAAATGAAAAATAATTTGATATGGTAGAAAATGTGTAGTCGGCTTGAGCAGGGTATAAAATTGAAAGTAGAGTTGCAACGCCAAGGGTTGCCACTTCAGTGGCAAGCAAGTCAAGTGGCCTTTGGTTGTGCGCTGCCACAAGTTTGCCCTGCCTGCCTCACCTCCTCCAGCTCTATATTAACGCTCGTTACCGCTAACAACGTCATGGATCTGCTTGCTCCCTTTTTTTTTACAGGGTCGCGAAAAGTTTGAAGCAAAAATAAAAGGTCGCACACTAATTGAGTTATTTCGGACTGAATGTCAAATTAGGTTGTGCCCTTTACACCCACCCACACACACAGGCACAGCCGCACACCTTTTGTGTAGAGTAAAAAATTTGATTTACGCGCGAATTTTAATTTTTGATATCATTTATAAAACGGTTTTTTTTTTTTTTTTGGTGTCAACGATATTGTTGCTGCCTTTTGTGGCATTAATCATACGCCGCGTTGACAAAATAAAAGTCAGGAAATGAAGAGAAAGGCAGCACAGCATAAAAATCTCAAGAATACCTTAAAATAAAGGCAATGATATGGAAATGTAAAATGATCAAAATGGCAGAAAGCAAAGAAATGGTGCAAAATGTTGCCAGTTTATTTGCCAAGCATTTAAATGCGAGAAAAGAAACAGAAAGAGAAAGAGAGGGGGGAGAGGGAGTGGTAGTGGGAGACTGAGAGAGAGTAAAGCAAAAGGAAAATTGCGCAAATCCCTTGAAGAAATGTTTGAAATTTTTCAAAAGCGCACCGCACAGCAGGCAACCGTGACAACCCTGGCAGCGGGATGTCTCCCAAAACAGTTGGCAAAATTATGCTTAAATCAAAAATCAGAGCAAAAACCCTAACCAAGCCGGCGGCGGGGGGGAGTTGCGGTTGTGGGCAGGGCGGTGTAGGGCAGGACAACCCTTAACGGTATCTAGCTACCCGCAGCAGCCTCCACTCTGACTGTAAATGCTGCGCATATTTTATACCCTGCATTAAGTCTTAAGTATTGCTTATTACCAGTCGAGTCGAGTCGAGTCGAGTCGTGTCGACTCGTACCGTGTCCTTTTTTTTCTGCACACATTTTCCTGCCATTTTCTTGGCATTTTCAGCTCGTTTTTTGCGGCCCTTTGGTTTTTTTTGTGCGAAATCCCAAAACTATTTCTGGCTCGCGACGCCAGGCATTTGGCCATAATGCTTTGCTTATTAAGTTAGCTCAAGGTTCACATTTGTTTACCAATTTTCCTTTTTTTTATTTCGTTTTCTTATTTTATTTTATTTTTTTTTTTTGTTTTTTTGGAAGCTGCCGACAACAACCCTCAATATTATAAGTGAAATTGCAAAGCTTTCTAAGTAGCTTGACTGCAATTTTGTTCCTTTTATTTTTTGTATTCTGTTGTTCTGAGGGTTGCTCGCATGTGTGTGTGTGTGTGTGTGTGTATGTTGGGGGGTTACTTGTCTACGCGTAATGTTAAGCAAACAGTCGCGACTTTAAATCTTGTCTGCAACTGCAACACAATGGGCAGCCAAGCAGAGCAGCCAGACAAACAGCAGCAGCAGCAACCAGAGGTGTGCAACAGCAGCTGGAGCATTGTATACCCGTTGGGGCTGACTAAAAAAAGGGTATGTTGGTTTGCTTGAAATCAGCATTAACGAGTTGTTAGAGAACTGTCTGTCTAATCAAATCTTAATTATTTTACAAAGCTTTCTACTTTACATTTAATCTTAACTTTAGTTTTTGTTTCTTCATAGACGAACGGATAGCGCATAGTTGGGCATTTTCTTCAACATTTTCAGGGTCAGGGAGTTAAATTTTGTATGGCAAGCGGAAGCAAACAGCAGACAGCAGCTCAGACAACGAAAGTAAGTTGACTTCCGGCCGACTTCTGGCGGCTGAAAATGAAAACTCGCCATGGCTTCCTGCCACTTGCCACCTGGCAACAGTTCCTGCCACTTACTAGCTAGACAAGCGCACCTTTTGTTAAATATTAGTCTGTGTCTGTCTGCAAATTCAATGCCAATTGCAATATAAAAATTCCCAGCCATTGACAAAATATCGTATATCAATCCTATACGTATATATACATATATAATATTATATATATATATATGTATGTGTGTGACTCTGCTCTTTCGAATCGTTTGCTAATAAATTGCACAACAAATTGCCGTTGCGCTGGCTGTAAATGCAACCGCACAAAAGTATGCAATGAAATATTTCAAATGCTGTACGACAAATGTTGCCTGAGAACGGGGGGCAGAGAAAGGGAGAATTTCCACATAAAAGACCACAAAAACTGCTTGAACTTTGTTTTGTAGTTTCTCAAGTCTTCAGACTCCAGCAATACAATAGATTAATGCCAAGTCTTATGCGTAATTAAATTTTAGCTTTTCAGTGTTGTAAAGTGAGTGAAACAGCTGGGTGTCTATAGGAGAAAAACAAAGCATAAATACAGCTTTGCATCTTGTACACTTTAGACACATCTAAACTAACTTTAGTGGGAATAACTAGTAATTTAAGTAGTCTTTGAGTCACAAATTCTGTTTAATTTGTATTCTATATTCATACAGAGAGGCTTAAAGATACTTGAAAACTGATAACAATTTGAAAGACTTTGCACCATTTATTATAAAATTTAGATAATGTCACAAGCAGAAAACAACCACCGTTGAAATTTAAAGTCCACTGTGCAACACAGTGGTGCACAGTCGTTGTGCTAATAGTTTGACAAAAGGTGAGCGCAGAGATAAGCCAGAAAAGTGCCGCACGTGTGCGCGTGTGTGCGTGTGTGTGTAGAAAAGAGGTATGTGTGTGTGTGTGCCAAATTGCACTCGAGACTGAATTATTGCCTGACGCAGCGCAGCGACGACGCACACAACTAACAGCAACAAAAACGACAGCGAAACGTGCGAGGAAACACGGCAAGGGACATGACATGGAGCAGCAGCAATGGAGCGAGAGGGAGAGAGCCAGAGAGAGGGGATTTGAAAGCGAGTGCCGAAATAAAAGATAAATAGCAGCCACGTAAAATGTTGTTGAATGTTTTAAAAAACCATAAAAACCACAGAGAATTACATTTAATGGCAGCCAAAAAAACCGCAATGCCAACAACTGCGTCAAAAGTAGCAACAACAACAACAAGCAAACTAAAAGCCCTGTAAACCATTTGCTAGTCTGGGTGACATATGTGACTCTGTGCTGCGTTCTGTCTGCGTTGTGTTTTAGTTTTATGCTGAATTTAGAGCGAATTCGTAGCTGTATCTAGACGTATGTCGACGACAGCTTGCCATTATGACTCTGCGCCAGTGTGTGTCTCTGTGTGTGTGTGTGTACACACACCAAACGTGTCTGTGTGAGAGACGGTGTTTTGTGGCAAGGCCTAAACTGAAATTTTGGGTTTGGCTAATTGAAGCGTGATGTTGACATGTTGTCGATTTGTTGCTTGTTCGTCCTATGAATGCATAATTAAAAACCTGTTTCCTCTGAAGTTTGGCAACACTGCTGCTTTAAGCAAACAGCTGCGGCAAGCACTATTCCGTTCTAACTTCAATAGCACAAACAGTTTCAAGTCAAGCGTTGTAAGTCGTACAGCATGTGAACTGCAGCGTAGTTGCTGAAGTTAGACAACAGCGCTTAAGTTGTTTTTGGCAATTGTTTTACTTTGGGAACTAATTTAAAGCAGTTGTGAAGCGGTCGTTAAGATCATTAAATCATTTAAAGATTGATTAATCGTTACTGATGAAGTTTGGCAACAGCGATACACACTTTTGTTCTATAAAAAACTAATTTACAATTTAAATAAATGCCTTGTCAATTAATATGTTGAATAAATGGCAAAAGTGTTTAATTATTAACTAAATAAAATAAAAAATGTAATAATTCAATGCAGTACATTACAATGCGTAGTGAAGTTTGACAACACTGCAGAGCTAAACGATTGGCAGTCTTGTTAAATTGAAGTTTGGCAACGCAGTAGAAATTTGGCAACTGTGCATAGATTAGAGACAAGCTGCAACTGTAGTCTAATCTAGCAATAAGCATCTTTATACGCATACAAAGTCAAATACAATAAACATTGGTAGCCAAGTAATAAGCTGCACATAAAATATATGGCCATAAAATGGCCACTGGCGAGACATAGACAAATGTTTTGCTTTCCCCCGTGTTTCCCCCGGGGGGCGGGGCAGCAGTAGTGTTAAGGGAAGGGGAAGCGAAAGTGGCAAAAAAAAAGCAAGCAAGGACGAGATGAAAGAGCAGAGGCTGGCAAAGGACATATGAAAGTGGATACTTGGCGTAGCTGTCAAAAAGTCACAACCATTAGGCACACGAAGGATGTTGTGGCAGTGGCAGCTTGCAACATGAGACACAACATGCCACAAGGCCTTTAGCCCCGCCCCAATCAGAAGCCCAACCCGAAAAATGAAGTGACAAAGTTACAGATGACCAGACATCAGTTTGCGCATGGAGTTGAAGCTTTGATGAGAACCATACACTTCATTAGAGAAACATTTTTAAAGCAGCTTTTATTTAGCTTTTCTTTACTTTTTGGTCTTTTTTTGGTGGCATGCCCCAGGACTCAACTCGACTGGAATTAGCAAACATGTTGTCAGCAGCAGAAGTAAAACAGCCGAAAAACTGAACTGACATGACAAGCTCTACGAAAAGCTATAACACTGAGGGTATGTCACATATTTTTTGGGGCATGCCACGCTACGGGTCTCCCTCTGCCTCTGCCTCTGCCTCTCCCTCTACTTAGCTGGCTGTCTGTGTAAGCCGCTGACAAAGCGCCACTAATACCGCTGCAATTAGTACACGTGCACCTGGACATGCCACATAGCTGCAGATTAGAACTCACCCAAAACTTGTTTATGGACTTTGGTGGCACGCTGCCAGTGGCAGTCAGTCAGCTGTCTGGAGTTTGGTGGCAACCCCGAAACAGGGTTGAAAAAGCATAATGAATGTAATAAAGTTGAACACAACGAGCTTACGGCTCTTGCCACCGTGTGACGCCGATCGCCGTGCTGGCGATAAAAACTTTGCACTGTCAGACACAGAATGTTGCATGTAACCAGGCAGCAGGCAGCAGGCAGCAGAAACCAACGGCAACGCTTCATGTGTTGCATGCTGCTGTTGCTGCTGCCGTTGCTGCCCTGAAGCCGTCTGTGGTTATGGCAACGCCAACGAGAGGCAGCTTTACTCTGTGCCCCTTGGAAATTGGGCAAAAACCAAAGGGTATTAGGAATTTGTGTCTGCCTGTATGTGCCTCATTTCTTCCACAAACGCTAGTCTTGAGTTTCAGTTAAACTAAAATTGTCTATGGAATTCTCTACTAAAATCAATGCCATAGTAACTGCTGTCAGTGGTGGGCAGCAAAGTGCTTTAAATGCTGCTCAATTACTTGCAATTCCATTCATTTAAATTTATCTTAATTTAAACAATTTATGCCGAGTAAGTGCTGCAAAAACTCAGTAATTTTAGGCTGCAACTTCATTGAAACATTTCCGTTTAAAGGGTAACTCTGCGTCGTGCAGTTACGCCTGTAGTCTTTAAACTTATTCTTCTATTTGTGGTATTTTTTGGTATTATTTGTTGTTTGTGCCAGGCAGACATTTTTATCGTCATCGATTGTGGTCGTCGTTGTTGTTGTTCTTGTTATTTTTATTGAATATTCATAAATAGCCAAAAAAGATGAGAGGAAACTGTTGGCTGGCGCAGTCGTTGTGGCATTGCCACAGCTGCTGCTGTCTCGTCGTTGCACAGTGTGTTGCAAGCAGTCAAAAGCTTCAATAAATGCCAATTTATCGATGGTTACTATCGATAAATAATTGTAATTTTGGTAAAAGGCAGTAAATTGTATTAGTTTCGTTTGGATGGTTGGTTTATCGTCAGATTTTATTTAAGAAGAAGAGAAGGAAGAAGAGAAGGAAGAAGAGAAGGAAGAAGAGAAGGAATCAAGCCTGGCTTATCCTAATGTCAGCAGGCGCTTAGCACTCCCTAATCGATACTTTTACTAGACGACACTACTTAATCGATACTTAACATTACATACATTATTGATATTCACATATTTAAAACATTTTACATTTTCATGCCATTTTCATACCGATTTCATTTGATACGATCGTTTAAAGTTATCGATAACTTTAAATCTAAGTCCCTCTATCCGAAATGCATTTGCTTTAAGCTAGTTATTTCCAAGTCCAGTTTACTATCGATAAATTGTCGTATCTTTAGTGGTCCTATAAAGTTTACAGCTGTTTTGTTCCAGTGTATAAGCAATTGGGCGTCTGTCTGTCTAACTGGACAAGCGAAAGCCCATTGAAATCAATATTTTATGCCACAGTCGAGACACAGAAGATGTTTGTCGTTAGCCATCGTTGTCGTTGTCCTTGCCACTTGCCACTTGCCACATGCGGTACGAGCAAATGCAACAGGAAATGCAACACAAATTAAAATGTGAACATGTGTCTGATGCTGGCACATCGGTGGCGTATGCTGTGCCCCAAGTGGTCCAGACAGGCCACTCGTTTGTGGTTGCCCAGTTGACTACAGTTCCTGTCTGGACACATACACATCTCACTCTCCCCTTTCCCACTTCCCATTTCCCCTCTTGTACAGTCTCTTAACTATCTGGTTGCTTGCAAAGATTCTTAATAGCCTTGCAAGTTCTCATTTGGTTTTTGACTTTGAACTTGCCAATAGCAAATGACTTGCTACATATCACAGGTGTATACTATTGCATACTTTGCAGCGCTGTGTGAAGTTTGGCAACAATGCGTTCGAGTGAAATAGAAAAGTGCATAAAAGAACGCATTATTAAGCAATTATCAAACACATGAATGAGCATACAGTTTTGTGAATTGCTAAAATGGAGTGAAGCATATCAAATTAACTAGTAAATTGACTTGTCAAAAAGTGTTTTTGTCTGTAAAGTGGTTCATTATTCAAACTGCTGTTATAATTTCCTGCCAGACATTAGAAAACGACACAGGGCACAGGGCGTCGCACATTTTAATGACACTGATGAAAAGGATTCGCAGTTATTAATGAAGTGTATATGCCAGGACACAGACACAGAGGGACTGAGCACGCACGAATGCATGTAAATAATGAAGCAATAATGCCGGAAAGGGGAATAAAAGCTCTGCGAACGAAACGTGTATTGTAATTTTCTTTTCCTGCTGCTGTTTTTCCTTTGCTGCTGCTTTTACTTTTCTATCATTTGATGCACAGTTTATGGGCATGTCGAGCCTGAGCATCGAGCATCGAGCAGTGAGCAGTGAGCATTATCATTATGAGTGGCATGGCAACACGTAGCAAATTATGAATGAATGAGTGCCACATAATATATACTACTACACAAAAGACATGCCCATATTAAAGGAGTGAGTGAGTGTTGCATGCCCCATTTGCCAGCCTACGTAATTGGCACTTACTTTGCCACTACCTCATCTCTCTGCCCTTCTCTCCCTACGGCGACAAATACACCAACTGTACTCATCAATATGCTCAACAGTTTGCCTCTAGGTAATTCCCCCGGCGAGCACAAAGTCCTTCATAATTTGAGGCAAAACACATTTGGCTGCAAAAAATTCTTAGCTAATCCCAGCAAAACTTGCCAACTAGCTGTTGATTTGCAAAAGTACATCTGGTTAGCATAATTCTTAGCGTAACTGTAGTCTAGTCAAGTAGTATGGCAATTGTTTAAAAGGTTTCAAGTGAAAACTGACAACAGTGTAAAAGCAAAACCGACTTCTACGACTCTTTTAAGCGCCAAAATTTGATTAGCTCTTTAAACTGTTCTCTGCTAGACTTATTTTAGTTAATTTAGTGGTTCACTCACCTGACTGAGCTCATCTCTCGAGCGACGCGTGCATTTTGGCAACAGCGCCTGCATATCATCCTCAAAGGCGCCACCATGGGCCAAATCGACAACATCATCGGCATCTGCTTCCAAGCTGCTGCTACGACGTCTCTCAACAATTTTGGCATCAACTTGGCTAGTTGCTGTCATAGCCAAATTGTTGTTGTTAATGTTGTTGCTATTAACGTTATTGTTAATATTGTTTGAGCCAAGATTTGTTTGGCCATTCAATTTGTTGGCATTTCCATTGCCATTTCCACAGTTCGTTTGAGATTTTTGTGTTTGTGGTACATTATTATTGTTGTTGTTGTTGTTGTTAATATTATAGTTGTTGTTGCCCTTGATGGTGCTAACAACAGCCTCTGTATTGTCCGTGTTGGGCGTGGCATTGCCTGATGTTGCAACCACATTGCCAGCTACAGCTGTTGGCAACTGTTCACTTGTTCTGCAAGAGAGACAGAGAGAGAGAGAGAGAGAGATGGTTAGAGAAAGAAATTAGTCTATGCCTCAAGATTTTCCCCTCTTAAAATCTTCTCATTTGTCACTTCTTTTGTGGCTGTCAAAAGGTTAATTTGCAACACATTTTTTCCTTTTTTCGGTGTCTCTTCGACACTCACAAGGACGACGCGTGCCACACAAAAGCTGACGCCCTCAAAAAAAAAAAAAAAAGGAAAAAAAAAGTGGGCAATTTTACGCCATTTTAACAATATTTCTAGACTGGGGGCAATGTAAGTAAACTTGCCGCACAAATGTTATTAATGAATGTGCCACAAGACGCAAGTCGGCAGAGCAGCAAAAGCGCAAAAGAATGAAAAGCAAAAAGGGAAAATAAACTGAGCATGACGACTGCTTAATACTCTAAAAAATCAGAAATAAGTTAAGTAAAATTTAGTAATAAAAAAATAAATAATAAAAATAGAACAATTAACATTTTGTCATTAAAATAAAATAAAATAAATGTTTTTATTATTTTTCTAAATAAAAAAATTATAGCAACTTTAAGTTAAGTTAATTATATATTTTTTTTAAATAAATAAATAATTAATGTGCATAAAATAAATATTTTATATACCCAAATAGAATTGTAATGCACAATTTATTTTAAGTAAACATTTAGTTCTTCAGAATTTAACGAGAGAAATTTATAATAATGTAATAAATAATTACTTTTAATTATTATAAAATATAATGCTTTTAAAAATATGTAAACTAAATAAATAAATATATAATTTAATGGTAAATTATTTAAATCTAGTAGTCAGTAACAATAATCTTAACAAAAATGTAACAAACTTTGTTTATATTTTAACAAACTTCGGCACAAAATTGTATTACTCCACAGAGAGTGCATAAAATGAGCAGAAAATAAACTTTGGCTTGGCATGTGCTTCCGTTTCCGTTATAGCGACGCCTTCAAGGACGACAACGCAGACGATGAATGGGTCAGCATAAGGCTGAGTATAAGGATAAAGCTAAGAAAAAAGGGCAAGTGGAAAGAGAAGAAAAGGGGCAGTGGAGGGGAGACAAAGAAGTTGAGCATGCTCTCTCGTGAGCCATATGACAAGTTGTCAAACATTCTGACATAATCATGTCAAATTAACACAAACAACGGCAACAACAACACGCAATGTGGATAATAAAACACTTAAAGGAATTAGAAGGGCTCCTAGGCGGCCTCAAGGACATTTCAAACAGTGAGTATACTAGGGAGAGGCAGTGAGAGAGGGAGTGAGAGAGGGAGTGAGAGAGGGAGTGAGAGAAAGCACTGCCGGAGAGAGCTTAAGTTAAGTAAACAGCTAAAAATTATGAGCATTTTCGACAACACAAACAATATGCGTCAAGGCGCACAAACAAAAGCAAAGTAAAGCACTATAATGTGCACGACTTCAGAGACACCCTGTAAATCTCTAAGTCAAAAGTAGCAAAAATATGTTCAAGTAGTTTTCAAGTAGTTAACAAATACAAGTTTGCCTAAAGCATAAGCTGTGTACAATTTTTACATTTAATAAAATAGCTACCGCCATAATCATACCCTGTAAAACATGAGTAATCCATCAACTTTAAATATATTAACACATACACAACAGTTAAGAAAAAGTCATTCATTTATTTCCTTACTTTAAGCTACGATTTATAAAGTAAACATATTGTTATTTACATTATTATAAAGTTTTAGGCAACTCGATGATGATTTCTGCTATTAAATTATTAATTTATTATATTTGCATCACTCCATATAACAGTTAAAGGGTATACACAGAGTTAAACAATAACGCGCTTGTTCGCTCCGTCTGAAGACTGCGTCAAAACGTGTAGCATACTTTGCGGCGCCGCATAAAAATTGCCAACGCGTGGCAATTAAGATAAAATGTAGCAAATGGCATATATCAAAAGAGGGAAAACAAATGGTAGAGTTATACTATAAATGCCTCAAATTACATAACTCAAGGACTAACCCAATAATAACCTAGGCCTGGCCTAGGTCAACAATAACAAGTTAAGATCTGATTGATGTGCAAAATAACTCAACTAAGTTTCTTTACTACTTTCAGTTACCAATGATTGCTAAACTTGGCTGCCACACACATATGCCACTGTGTCCACTGTGCAACAAAAGTTTTTCCTATTTGCCATGAATAAAATTTTATTTCTCCGTTTTTTGCCGTTGTCGAAATCAAAGCAGTGAAAAGCACAAAACAAATATGGAAAACCAAGTTAGGAATTATGCGGGTTGCAACATGACAAGAGCAGGAGCGTGGCACACAGGGGGCGGTACGGGGGAATGGTGAAAGGTACTTCGATACGAGTGCGGGTCTATGCAAATTAGTTGTGACAGCTTTCAAAAAGTTCCAACATAGTTGTCAATTTTGAGCAGAGAAAAGTGAGTGAGACTAATCCATAGAGTGGCATGCAACACCAGTCAGAGTGTGTGAAGAGGCAGAGTGGGAGAGAGAGAACGAGCTTTGACAGACTGCGAGTTCAGCAGCGTTCAAAGTTCATAAACAACACACACTCAATGCATTTTTGAGCAGCAGAGAATTTACAGGGTATATAGACGTGTGGGCGTGGTGGTGGCTAAAGTAGGCGAGGTCTTCGTTACTTGTCTGTGCCCGTGGGGCATGCAAGTCATAGTCGTTTTTGATATGGTAATGTGGCAATGGCAATGCGTGTATGGAATGTGCCATTATTAGATTTCAGCTCACAAAGTTGAAGTGGTTAAAAGTGGTTACAGGGGAGGAGGATTAAAGGGTTACTTGCTACGTCGAGAGTGCTATAAAGTAGTAATACTAATTAAGTTGTGTATTATGCAAGACGAACCTAAGCAAATGAATATTTTGCTCCAGGGCCAGAGAAATGTGGAGAAATATAGGAGACGCAGTGTGTGTGTGTGAAAGGAGACAACTTGTGGTTTTATTGCTCAACTTCTGGAGTGGATACTATAAACATTTGACATCGTTTAGCCCCCCAAACAAAGGGGGTAAGAGAACAATGCACTCGAAGTAGAAGAACACTCGAAAAGGAGACCAGTAGCATAGGTGACTGGGAGCATAGGAGACTTGGAGCATAGCAGACTTGCAGACTAGGAAGCAATCCAAAATCAAGCAGACTGTGTTGAAGATATGCACAAAGATATGGACCAGAGTGCGTGTTAAGGTAACAGGAAGTTGACAGGAAGTTGACGTTGTTTTTAAATGAGAACTCAGGTAATTGATTGAAGTTTGGATTAAGACAAGCAGACACATGGCAGAGACAAAGGAACTCAAATCAGTGTGGAAATTGCAACACTCAGCAAGTAAATAACAACGAAAATTTAAATATAATAAAGCATTAGAAGTTGGCTTAGAAAAAACATTGGTAACAACAGAGACAAAGCAAATAATTGCTAGCTGAACATTTAAAAGGAAACTTAGGGCATAAAAAAGGGCTGTAAACTGAACAGAAATTTGAAATAGAATTATGAAAATGAGTTAAGATAGAAACTAAAACAAGAAAAAACGGTTATCTACGGCTCGCCGAAGATTAAATACCCATACAGTCATGTATATAGCAATAATTTGGTTTCAATAGCCAATTATTTCTATGGGTGCTATATGATATAGTAGTTCGATTTGGATGAAATTTAGTCAACAGATGGGACACAATGAGAAATTCATTCTGCGTGAGTTTCGTTGAAATCGGTCAATAGACAACGAAAATGTTCATACTAAGCATTTTCAACCGATTGTTCCTATGGGAGCTATATGATATAGTAGTTCGATTTGGATGAAATTTGGTCAACAGATGGGACACAATGAGAAATTCATTCTGCGTGAGTTTCGTTGAAATCGGTCAATAGACAACGAAAATGTTCATACTAAGCATTTTCAACCGATTGTTCCTATGGGAGCTATATCATATAGTGGTCCGAACTCGTTGAAATTTAGTTTGCACACTTGATTTGTCTAATTTTGGTTTAGATATTTAAAAAAGAAATTTTTGTTCATCTGATTGTTCCTATGGCAGCTATATGATATAGTGGTCCGATCTGGCCGATTTTAACATATGAACTGCGTATAGAGAGAATACAGATCTGTAGCAAATTTCATCAAGATAGCTTAAAAACTGAGAGTATAGTTCCCATAGAAACAGTCAGAGAGACGGACATGGCTATAACGACTCGGCTGTTGATGCTGATCAAGAATATATATAGTTTATGGTGTCGGCAACATCTCCTTCAATGCGTTACAAACTTCGTGACAAAAACATAGTACCCTCTGCAAGGGTATAAAGATTCATTTCTACTAAGGAAATAGCTGCGATCAATGTGGTTAGAAGGAATGCTTTTTTGACTGGAAGAAGTGAGAAGTGAAGTGAGTTACAAACTGAAAAGAAGACTGAACAAATCATAGCTATAATTTGTGCTACTCGATCATCCTCAACTCAAACCCTTTCCACACAAACCACTGCAACTCAGACTCACCTCGCCTTGCCGTGCGTTTTGAACTGCGCCACTTCGGCATATCGACGACCCAGTGGCACTTCCTGTGGACTCAACAGCGCATCGCAGTGTGGAGCAGCAGTGATGCCAGTTGAAGTGTTTTGTTCCATGGGCAAAGTCATGCCCTTTAAAATCTGCGCTGCAGTTGGTAAATCATTTTTCAATTCATTCTCCGAACGATTGGCAAAGTTTTGCAATTGTTCGCGTAGTGAATAATCAACGGAACTGCAACAAGAAGTTGTCGTTTCTGAGCTGGTGGATGAACAACTTGGTGAATGGATAGCGGGTAGTTCTGTGGCATTGCCATTGCCATTCTGTAGATCCTGATAGGCGGCATGTGCATCCTCGGAGCTGGAACTGGAACTTGAGTGGCCAGACGATTGATTGCTTTGACTTGTGTTTGTGGATACACAACTGTCCATGCTGGCAATCGAATTGCGATTGCCATGTACATTTTCATTTGATTCACCCTGTGCTGTGGGCGTGGCTAGCAGATCATCCACCTGCTGTGGCACTATAATCAATGAGGTGCGTTTCCTTAATATCTCATCCTTGGCATTCATGTTCTGTTTAAGTGTTTTGTCCGACTTGGTGTAGACAATGACCTCCACCTTGGATGTGTCCTCGGCAACAGTGGCAGTGGCAGTGTCCATAACGCCAGCAGCTCTGGCATCCACGCAGCTCGTTAACTGCTCTTGCGACATGCTGCAAAAAGTTTAAACACGCACCAACCATTGATAGGAAAACTTGCTGGGGATATTTATGTGTGTGTGTTTTGATGCTACAAAAAAAGTTGCCACTCAAATGTGGGGCAGCTCCCGCTGCCTCCCCCTCCCCCTCTCCCTCCCTCACACACACTTCAGCACATGTGTCAATCAGTTTTATTGAATTCGACATTTAATACCAACGTGTTGGTATCGTTTGTCCAACTGCCACACCTACACCAGCCCCTGCCTCAGACCCACCCCACCTCCTCCTCTTGGCTGCCACTTCTGTGTGGCACGTTAGCGTATCGCATATCCCAACACTCAAATGCATGAATTTTAATTTAACGACCATGTTGAGGCTTTCAAAATGTTATTACTAATAAAAAAAATAAAAATAAAAAACAGCAAAAAAACTAAAAACAATTGTGCGTGTGTGTGTGTGTGTGTGGAGTGGAGTGGCAGTGGGCGTGGCTAAGTGAGTGCCGTCAACGGCAACACCTGACAACTGTCCGCCTTGGAGTTGACTTTGAAATTTTGGTTATTGGGGGTTTGTGTCTCTCTATGTTACATTATATGTATGGTATATAGATATGTATGCTAAGTGTTATGCTATACACACATTTGTCTACACCTCCCCTATCTGCTCGTGCTTCCACCCCCTTACTCACTCACTCTTTCTCTGTTAATACTAGCTATATTATTCTTTTGTAAGCATTTCTTAAAGAAAGCTCAAGAATCTTTCGCCAAAAGCTATACGATTTAAATAAATATTACAAATTAAATAACGATTTCTTTGTAGCTCAACTAATATAGAAAATAAAACACTTCCTACTAAAATAAATATTTTTAAATCATTACTAAAGCAGCTTCTGGCTAACATATTTCCAATGTGCTTATTTTTATTTAATTAGCAATAATTTTTATGTTCTAAATCGATCGTTTTGTCATAATATCTAAATTATGTTTTTTCTTTTCATTTAAGAAATATTTTAACAACATTAAAAATACAAATCTCAGCTACAGTTGCTTTTTTTTTAATGTTTTTAATATTGTTTCTTGACTTTTCAACTTGTGTATTTTTATTTTATATTTAATAAATGGTTAAAGATTTTTTTTTTTTTTTTTTTTTTTTTTTTAGTTTAGTTTTACAAACTAATTAAACTAAATTTTCCTATAAAAAATTCGGCTAAAAATTGTCTTACATTAGCTGAAAGTTAGAGCATTCCAAGTTCGTTGCGTTTGCTTTCAATTCTTGACTTGCCTTTTGGTTTTATGAACTTTCAGCAATATTTTTGTGTTTTTTTTTGGGATATTCATTTCATTTTGTTGAAAAAAATATGAAAATATTTTTGTTTATTATTTTTGTGGCTGTTGGGCATGGACATCATTTGAATAACCGCGCCGAAAGGAAGTCGAGAGTCATTCGAGTTGGGAATGTGTCAGAGAGCACTCAAAGCATTAAGTGCCCCACATATAATTCTATGCACACACACACAAACACACACACACACACACACACATACTACACACAACAGAAATATCTAGTGATAAGTAATTATAAACATTTGCTACTGTTTTTTTTGTTGTTGTTTGTGTTTTTGTTTTCATCTTCGCTCGCTCTGTGTTTTGACATCAAAAGAAATTGTGTAAAAAACAGCGAAAGAAAAACAAAAAGCAAAGCACAAAAAATAATAATCATAATGAAAATGATGGAGAAAAAATCAAGTGTGCATAAAGGGTATACGCGACTTGGGAGCACCCGTTAAAAATGTGTTAAAAATGGTTATAAACTTAAGTGAAATATTTAATATGTGGGTCTTTAAGTCAACTAAAGTGTGCTCTATTGTAAAGAGTAGAAAATTGCATGTTTTTTGTATTTAAATTTTATTTCACAAGAAGAGAGCAGGGTCTGTAGACGTCTGCAGCTCATCACGCTTATCGGAAGCAGAGAAGAAATCAAGTTCAGTTTTATGCTAATGTCATCCCGTCCGCAGTTTCTTAAAACTCGATAATAGATACTTATCCAAGACAACACTACTAAATCTAAAATAACTTGCTTAACCATCTATCTATTTAAAACACCTAACACTGTATTTCATTTTGATTTTCCATCGTTATTAACAGCGTAGTCTTTATCCAGTTTTCCATTGACAGTTAAACGATATATATCGTATATATAGTCAGATTTGTTAGTGAAACATTGATTTATGTGCCACAAAGCATGTGCTCAAAAGAAACTTCATTTACGCAGGCTTTTGTTAGATCATACAACTTGCATATGAATATATAACTATATATACTCCTATGTGTATGCTGATCAAGCATGTGTGTACTCCTGTGGTAGGAAAATATCTTCCGCTGTCGAATACACCGCTTAACTCTACAAGTAACGGGTATAAAAATAAAGCGTTGGGTCGAGAGTCGAGTCGAGTCGAGTCGCTGCAAGTCGAGACAAGACGAGACTCGTTCATCTCGTGAGGCCAAAGCCAAAGTGAGTTTCATTTTGCGTCGTTGAGCTTCACTGAATTTTTAATTTATTTATATGACACACACACACATCTCCCTCTGTGTGTGTGTGTGTGTTTGTTTCAGTTTCGTCATGAGTTGGTCGAAATGGGCTTCCGTTTATCGTTAATGCCGCTCAGCAGCAATAAATCGAAAGCAAAAGCCAAAAAACCAAAAAACCAAAAAAATAATGCACATATTCGTAATTGCGAATAAATTTCATATACAAATTCCCTAAGCAGTGACAAATGTTATCTCTTTTCTGTTTTCTTCTTCTCCTCTTCGTTTTGTGTTCATATACATACGGCACACACTGTAAGTACTGTGTGTGCTTTTTACACACTCTTGTGCCACATAAATGTTGCTTACAGTTGCCTTGAAATTACCTTAAAAGGTTACGCGAAGTTTTTTTTTTTTTTTTTTTTTGTCCACAAATGGAATTGGCTTATTTTTCCAACCGCCTGTTTTATGATTTTTGTTCTTCTTTTTTGGTGTTTTGTTTATGTTCATAACATAAAACATAGAATATCGCATGGCTATGACGTTGTTTTCATTGACTTGTACTTGGAATTTAAGTAACTCGTGTGTTGCTGGGCACGACGAGTTCATATTTTATTTCGAATTCTAAATTAAATTAAAATGACTTTTGGCATATTTACAAATGTTTTCTTCTTCTTTTTCTACGCTTTGTTTTGTTTTTATCTTTGCAATGTTTTTACATTTAAATAAAGTTTATAATTTGGTTTTTACGTCTTTCAAGTCTTTAAGAATTGTCTCTTTGTATTGATTGTCCAATTTATTTTTTTTTTTATTACTTGGCATTTAATTTAATTTTAACTATACATTTTTTTTTAAGCATTTAAGCAGCAGTTTTATCTAAATTTTGAATTTTATTTTTATGTTGTTCTATTTTTAATTATTAATTAACTCTTTGCCTAAAATTTACTACGCTTGGAATAGACAAAATTGATGCTTTGAGTTTTTATTAAAATTTTAACGTTTATACATGTTAAATTAATAGATTTATGACTTTGAAAATCTTTGTTTTAACATGTTCAAATCAAAATCATTTGTTAATGAATACAAAAGTAAAGTAAACATTGAAGAAAAGCAACTTAAAAATATTTAGAAAATATACTTGCTAAAATATTTTCTAAATATTTTTAAGTTGCTAAAATATTTTCTAAATATTTTTAAGTTGCTAAAATATTTGTAAGTTGCTAAAATATTTTCTAAATATTTTTAAGTTGCTAAAATATTTTCAATATATTTTTAAGTTGCTTTTCTTTAATGTTTTTATGACTTTACAGTTATTAATCATAGGCATTTAACGGTTTTCCAAAAAAATTCGTATGATTCAATGCCAGTGACGTTTTAGTATCTGCACTTGCCCTAACCTTTTACCACTCCCCCCCGTCCCCCTTTGGAACACCCACAGACGTGTGCAATTTGTTGTTTCTTATCAATTTGTAATTTCGTAACTTTCACGACTCGTTTACTTTGTTGTTTTTGTTGTTCTTGGTCGTGCATTGGCAATTTATCAGTTAGCTAAACTAAAGAGAGTGAGAGAGTGGAGAGAGAGGTAGAGAGAGAGGGAGAGATAGAGGGAGACAGAGAGAGAGAGGGGGGGCGAAAGGTGCTGAGAGGTGTGGCAAGCAGGTAAATTGAGACGCGACATGAAAACATCGCCAGCAATTTGCAATTAATGTCGTATTTTCTGTTTAATGTAATGCGATTCGTAGTCGACAACAACAACAACAATAACAACAACAAAAGTAGTAACAACAACAACAACAACAAGCAGAGGCAATTACAACAATTCGAAACCCAATTACAATTGCAATTTGCAATCAAATGCAATGTTCGTGCTCCATATACATATGAGGCAGCCCATGTGTGTGTGTGTGTGTGTGTGTGTGTGTGCCTGTGTGTGTGTATGGGTAGGTGTGTTTTAGACATTTCACTCGAATCGATTTCAAAATATTCATTCGCATTCACAACATGATTCATTTCTTTTCGTACCGCTCGCTTGACAGAATTCCGCATAAATATCGAATACCCTGTAAGCAGCAACAGTCTAAAATGGGGTATGCACAGTAAAATTATTAAACAAATAAACTAAATGACAGCATACCCTATAAAAAAAGAGATTTATTTTTAAGTAAGAGCAAAGCACATGCCAAATACCGAAACTACTTGCACTACCAAGTACAGGGTATACTGAAGTGTAGCTGTTTGAATTTCTACTGCAGTCAGTTCACATACTTTGCTATTTTTTGCCACTAACTGCACTTTGTGACAGGCAACAATTTGCGTTATTTTTTTCCTGATTTTTGCACACATGCGCCCAGTGTGCGTAGACTTACTAGAGCCAGTGTATGGCATTTTTCAAGTGTAGTGAAGTGAAGTTGAGATTTTCTGTTTTGCCGGCACGCCTGATTAATATGCAAAGTGTGAAACGCAATTGTCAACAAATTGTGTACCAAACTCGGCAATAGTTGTACAATTTTTTTTTTTTTTTTTTTTTTTTTTTTTATTTCAGTACCATTGCGGATGCGGCATTATCAACTTGAAGCATTGCTATATACGAGTATGCATGTATTTTCAAGGCCAGAGCGGCTTGATTGTCTTTTGCATTTTTAGACCGTTAAACGCGCACCGCCGCCCCATCGGTATGGACAATGTATAATTTTATATAGCAAAACTATCAAACCAAATTGGGCAACTGAATGGTGGCCATTAAACGTCTCAATTAACGGTTCAGCGGTGAATCAACATTAATAAGACTCATAAAAAGCTTGAACGTGGCGATCGTAAATCAAAATTGGGTGCACTTTATCAAAATTTTTTATTTACAGGGTATCTTTAGTCTTCATTTCTTATTTCACTATTATATGTATGGATTTAGCTATCTTGGAGTATTTCTAAAGTCATAATTTAGACGTACGCTTACTTTATGCAGCACTTACAGGGTATCTGCTAGTCGCAACTATGTTAATTGGTAGATTTATTGTCGAGTTTTCAAATTTTGTTTTATATACATTTCCTTTGAACCCAGCAGAATTGCTATTTGCTGCAATTACAGGGTATCTGCTGGTAGTTTAGCCGCTTTCAGTGTAACGGAAAGTTGAAACAATCATGTAGCACTTACTAGCTTGCTACAGGGTATTTTTAAGTGTATATATTTTTATTAAAGGGTATGTTTGCTGTGTATAAATACAATTACAGGGTATATTTTTTCAAATTGCATTGAATTACAGCGCATTTTTACATACTGCACATATTTTCCAGGGTATCTTATGTCTAATAGCAGCACATATTCAATAACAGGGTATTCTAATTGAATATACTAGTGTTTATTTGCATACAGGGTATCTTCTAACTTACAGCTTTCAATTTACTTACTACATTTACAGGGTATTCTTAAGTTGCTACTGTACGTCAAACTGCCAGTATTTTTATTTGCATTCAAGCTCTTTATATTGACCTTGTACCATATTTACAGGGTATCTAAAGCTCAAAATCAGTTGTTTAAAGTTGAAACCATTTCTGTTCATGATTGAAATGCATACATTCGTTTATTCCAAGTGATTGAGTATTAAGTGAATGACCCTGCAATGCCCATGCCTACAGGGTATGTGTTAGTCAGCCCCAAGGCTATCACGAGCACATCAAACACATCACAACTGATGTACAACTGTGTTCTCTGCTATTCTCCAATTCAAATTGATTCAAAACTCATGGAACTTTTGCAATGAATGCACATTTATTCATCACACATGAATCACAAGCAGATTGCGAATCCAAATTCCAATCCAAATCCAAATCTAAATGCGAATTGTCCCTTTGTTTGTTGTGAGTGCATTTGTCTTTTTTTGCTGTGATGAATCTTTCACTCTCTCCGCTGCTGTTTGTAATCACATTTACACATCTATGAATATGATTCACATGCGTATGAATGATTAATGAATGATCATCGCTTCAACTTGTATAAATGTATTCACATATTCAACTCACACACACTCGCAGTGCTCTCAAATGGGTTTACATGTGTGTGGAATGCATTCCCCATTGGAATTCCTTAGTCTTAGTCTCTCTCTCTCTCTCTCTTCACCTTTCTCCTTTTTCCTTCGCTAGTGGAATGCAATAAACTTTGTAGTCTCTTACACAAAATAAATAAATTTACATTTACATTTTTTTTCATTACTTTTTTTCATAATTTCATGGTTTCAGTTTTCTTCGATTGGTTTCTCAACCTGGTAAGTTTTTTAATTTTAAAATTTCTTCAGGCTTCGCAAGATCTTTAAAAAATACCAACAATTTTGTACACATAAAATTTGTAGCAAATAAATTGAATTATTTTTATTTCGAATTTATTTGATTGTAAATTTGTTACAGGGTATCAAATGTTAGGTGTACTTCAGTGTGTGGTTTGTGAGTGTGTGTTTAATTTTTCAATTCTTCGCTTAGTCGTATCTCCAACTTCCTCCCGTGTCTCTTTACCATTATTTTCAATTCTTTCTTGTTCTTCCCTGTACTCGAAACTAGTGCAGTGTATAAACTGCTCGATCACAAGCCTTACAAATCTATTTTAAAATTGCCATAATCCGAACACAATTTAGGAGTCTAATCCTTTGGTGTATCCTCATAACTAAATGACAAGTGATTAGTAGCAAACACTTGAGTTATCTTAAGCAAACTTGTACAGGGTATCATTAGCTATACCCTGCATAAAACTGTTAGGAGTTGGCTAGCGATGTGCTTAGAAACATTTGGTATAAATTCAGTTTTTGGTTAGCACAAATTTTAATCATAGGCGTTAAGTTTGTGGCAATATAAGTACAGGGTCTTTGACAGTCGTTTCGCTCCACTGTTGCTTTGCCTTACTGTCGCGACCTTTTTGGTGGTTGTTGTTGTTCGTTGTCGGTTGTCGGTTGTTACTACAAATTATTGGCGGTGCGCTGGGCACGTGCGCGACACTCACCCCCGTCACCGTCACCGTCACCGTCACCGTCACCGCCAGCAGCCACCCACACGGGGCTTTACTGTAATTGATTTCGCATTGTTGTACACATTGTTGTTGTTGTTGTTGTTGTTGCTGTTGCTGCTGTGCAATGAATGCGTTTGCTGCGTGCTACGCTTAACATTTTGAGTTTTTGCTCTTTGCCTTTTGTAATTGGCCAAAAAGTGGTGGGAGTTAAGTGTGGGGCAGGGGCAGCGACGGGAGGGTGCTAAGCAGAGAAAAGCGGTGAAAATCTTTGCTAGTCAAGTAGTCACTATAACGCTCTCCTTCTCACTCACTCCACCTCTTTCTTGCTCTCTTCCTTCCACGCTGGTGACAACATTAGCAAATTGATTTCGACAGCGTTTGAGTAAGTTGTTCTTGTTGTTGCTGGCATTGAGGCAACAACAACAACAGCAACCCGCATGTGTGACACCAAACTACAACAACAACAACTTAGCTCAAGGCCTGCGCTCTTGGCACGCCCACAACGCACGCTTCCCGCCCACAACTAAAAACACAAAAAATGCCAGACGGCGCGGCGTTCAACAAAAACTAGAAAACAACAACAATTTGATAAGCAAAGCTATCTAAAGAAATATACACACACCCGTACACACACACACACACACACACACTCTTGATACGCATTAGATACATATTTTTGTAGTCCCATAAATTGTGTAAAATGTAAAGCAGATTTTAATCCCAATTTTTTTCCCTTTTTTTTCTGATTTGATTTTTGGTTTTTATGAATTTTTAATTTGTCTGCAATGTCGTGTGATTTGTGTACTACGCGGCAAGTGTGGTGTAGATACTTTCGGCATAGCATGGGCGGGTGTATCTATAAGATACGCGCGCTGCCCATTTGTTTTACTTGTCTTAGCTGCTTGGCATCTGTAAGATACTTGAATATTTGTGTTGGAATTCATAAGAGATTTGTTTGTACTTGACATGTTTTTCTATCGGTTGGCTAAACATTTTGTAATTTATTTAATTAAGTATCTATAAGATATTTATTTGGATTTTATATGCACAAGATACTTTTGTATCTTTCAGCTACAGCTGCTGTTTGTTAGCTTCTCGTCGCAAGCTGAAACATAAGGATTTTCTAATACTCCAAGATTGTATCTTTAAGATACTTTTAAATTAAGCTGCGCCACAAATTGCTTTATAGCTTTTTCTTTAATTTTCGGCAAACTTTCAGCTAATGTGAGTTTTACAAAATACTCTGGACAGTATCTGAAAGATATATAGATACATTTAGGCAGAGGGTGGGGCAGGGGCTGTGTGACTAATCGTTTGGCCTCACGCCGTGGAAAGCAAAAATGAATTTGAAGCTGCTTACACAATTCTATCTATGTATCCAACAGATACGAACGTTTGTAGCCATTTCGCTGTGCGGTGAAAGGCGCTGCTAGAAAAATGTTGCAGCAGCAGCAACAGCAGCAGGAAAAGCTGCATCAACTAAACAGAGGCGTTGAAATATTTATGATAAAAGTCAGCTACAAAAATGCAGTCGCAACGCTTTGTTGTTGTTGCTTTTGTTATTTGTTGTTGTTGCTGCTGCAGCTTACGGTTCAGTTGCAGTGTTGACCATACACAATGGCAAATAAAATAAAACAGCTAAAAAATAAAAAAACTGCACAACAAAAATATAAAATATGAAAGTGCAGGCAACAAAAAACAACACAACACAAAAAGAAACAACAACAAAAGCTGCTTAAGCAACTTTTACGCGACGTGGAGCGCATTGTGGATGCCATGTTCTCGTGCGACTGCCAAACACAATCCACAACAAAGCCCACAAACAAAGTGCATTGCAAAAGCCAAGCTTAGCAGCAGCGACGCCAGCGTCAACGGCGACTGCGTAATTTACATGTGGAACGCAAGAGAGCGCCAGAGAGCGAGCGTAGGACAAGAGAGCGACAGACTTTGGCACGCAATTCACTCACTGCCAGCGGTCAATTAATAGTCCAATAAGAACAACAACGAGAAGAAGCAGCATCTGTAGTACACAGTAGCTGACGTCATCAGTCAGTCAGTGGAACGTA
Organism: Drosophila nigrodunni; assembly: GCA_020829145.1. Classification (NCBI taxonomy): domain Eukaryota; kingdom Metazoa; phylum Arthropoda; class Insecta; order Diptera; family Drosophilidae; genus Drosophila; species Drosophila nigrodunni. The sequence goes on along the minus strand of JACVCZ010000002.1, from coordinate 19,534,227 downwards.
TTGGGGTAATGGGACAGGGGGGTGTGGGGTGTTCTAGTGTATTACAAGCAACGATCACAGTTTGCCAAGAAGTTCTAATTGGAACTGATGCCAGGGCGCAATTAGAAGTCGGTTCAGGCAACAACAAGCGATCGCAAAAGATTAACAAGAAACACCACAAAGATCAAACTAGCAAAAGCCACACTAAGCACAACTAAAACATACCCTGTAAAAAGCTTAAAATGCGCATAACTCGAGTGTTTCTTAAGCGATTTTGTCGAAGTTGGAAGCAAACTTTGTAGATTTCAAAGCTCTTTTCGTTAAGACTAAAACTTGTATTTATTTGTAGTTACAACATTGTTTTTACTGTTTGTGAGTACAGGGTATACGCTGGAACAGCCTACAGCTGGCAATCAATTTAATTTGCTCAGTTTATCATTTGCTAGATCTTTGGGATCATGTGAGAGGGCTTTCTTGATCATTTTAATGGCAGAAACCATTGCGGAACTTTGCCTAAAAACAGTTCTGAGATTACTAAAGAAACGAAAGAATTGAGTCAAGGCTTGTGCCCAATTTGGCAGCTTAAGTGTTTTAAACTTTATTTATGATCAGTCGACAACGACGACGACGACGACGGCAGTCAATTGACACTTTCGCGTTGTTCGATTTGCATATGAAAAACATTCGAAACATTCAAATAAAAATGAAAATGCCTTCAACATTTCGTGTTGTGGGGCAAAAATTTACATAAAAAGAAATAAGTCGCTTCGATTGAGGTTTGTTTATGTGCTCGCCCTGTAGCTGCTGTATGAGAGAGGTAGATCATTTATTAAACTCGTTTAGGAAAAAGTGTTTTTAGTGAAGAATTTGTTGAATTTTGTAAGAAAATTCGTTTGAATTTAAACTGTTTAGCACTAGACTAGGCAAATAAGTAGAAATTATTGGAGTATTGGATCTTAACCCTACAAAAATTGATACAGACAGACTTAAGAAAGTCTACAGTTAAACGAGCCGCCTGTAAAAGACCCCGTACTCTGCCTAGCGTGCCTTTTTTCATACAAATTATCAATTTTTAACTGATTTGCCCTATGATGGCTATAGGCTATAGTTGTCCGATCCGTTTTAAACTTGGTGGGGTTAGTTAAAATCCTGATATACCCATTAAGCGTGAGTTTAGTTCGAATCGCTCGACTATTACTACTTATCTTCATACAAATTTCCAATTTTCGCCCGATTTGCCCTATGCCAGCTATAGGATATTGTTGTCCCCTTGGCACGAAAGAGGTAAAGTGAAAGCTCAGCTTAGCAACGTTCTCTGCTCTCTCGATTTGTGTTTGATCAAAGTTGAAGTTAAAAACTTTTCACATTTCCCGATGCCAATATTTAGCAGCAAATAACTAATTACAGCTTATCTAAACTGCTGCCCTCCAGTCCACGCCCTCTCCCTCTCCCTCTCTTTTTGGCACAACTTTAGTTAATATCTTTTGTTGGTCGCTGGGTCAAACTCGCCGCAAGTAAGTACCGTTAGTATCTCGTTTGCCTTGCCTTCTATTTTCATGTTTTCTTTCTTCATTCGTTCTTTTCTCCAGCTGCTTCTTCTTCTTCTTCCAACTCGATAGCACATTAATTAAGAGAGCTTTTTTGTTAGCCTATGAAATGGGTATTAAAAATGCTTTCAATTTGCCTCACAACTTTTTAGATATAAAATCTACAAGATACAAAAACAACAAGCTTATGTAAATTTGATGTAGAACTTTCCTCTGCTTGTTGTTGGTCTATAAAAACATTTCGGTTTCATTTTCGTTTCGTTTGCGTTTATAAAAAATTTTTTATTACAATATTTTTAAGTGTTTTACAGAGCTTTATTTATTTGTTTTTGTTTTTGTTGTCGTTGTTGTTTTAATGTTTTGTTGTTATTTTTACGCCTTGGACTTGTTGAATCATCGACAACAGCGCATAAAAATCATGTTTGAAAGAAATATGAAGCGCACACACACCCAAGCACTCTCACACACACACACACACACACACTCACTACATAGCTAGGGCCCACACATACAATCCACAACAGCTGCCGCAGCAGCAGCAATGTTGCAATAATTATCTCAGTCCCAACAAATGATCGCAGCTATGCGCTCTCTTTCCATCACATGCGCTCTCTTTTGCACCCCCCGCCCCCTGCGCTGCCCACTCCGCGCTCTCTTCGGCCTACGCAGCTGTGTAAAAGTTCAACACAAATAGCTGCCAGAAAGTTACTCATTTGCAATGCCAATGCTGCGTGTGGAATGTGAGCGCGCTCCACTCTCTCTCTCTCTCTCTCTCTCGCTGCCACTCTCTGTCGCTCTCTTCCATTTGCATTGCAATAAGAAACAAACAGACAGACAAAAAACAAAAAGGGTGTCGTTGGGTCAGCTGCCAACATGTGTTTTTGTTGTTGTATTTTTTCTGCTGCATTGCAACAGTTGCAAGTTCGATCTGCGGTTAACCGTTAAGTGCAGTTCAAAAGATCAAAGCAGAAGCAGCAGCAGCAGCAGCAGCAACAGCTAAAGATCAGCATTAAAAAAGAAACTCATTGAAAACTCATACAGACTCACAGAAACAGAAGCAGCAGCAAAAAGTGGAACATGAATTGTTGCATCGATTAACAAAGAATTTCCATTATTTTCTTACTGGAAAAATTAATCAAACCACAACGAATTAAAACTCAACTTAAATTGGAAAAAATCGTGAAAAATGCTTTAAATCGGCTTAAAATGCTACAATTTAAAACTTAAACTAATAATTCCTAGGCAGTAGCCTAAAATGTAGAATAAAGATTAAATCATATAAAAGTCCAACCAGAAGCTGCGGCTGCCAAAGGAATTCCAATTGGAATTGCAAGGCAGAGAGTAAGAGCTTTAACGGTACTTTGACTGGCACTTTATTAGCTACACTTCACCCACACACCGAGAGGAAAGAGAGCGCGCTCAGACCGCGTACAACTCACACAATCCACACGATCCACAGGCCCTCAACTGGCCCGCAGGACAGCAATGCAAGGAACGAAGGTGGAATGTAAGAGAGTGTAACAGTGGGCAGCAGAGGCGTATTGGAGGGTAGTGGAATGGAGTGATTTAGAGGTGTGGAGAGTGGATGCAATGCTCGTATCTGATTACAGTTTGAATGCTTGCAATGAACCAGAAAATTTGCTTTGTGCTGAGATTCGTTCGTGCTGCGGCCGCATCAAATGTCCAGGTGGAACGCAGACGGACAGCGAACAGGTGCTTTGCTTATTGTACACACACACAGGGACTGCAGCTTATTTCCTTCCCCCCCCCCCCCCACACCCTTTTCCACCACATCTTTGTCTCTCTCTTTGCTTTGTCTTTGTTATCCACTTTGCTGTTCTTTGAGAAAAAAGTGCAAGAGCAGGCAAAGATTTGCAAGCGATAGAATTGGGAGCAAGTGAGTGTTGCTCGACTTGCAATTGCCCAGTAAAAAAACATTGATAAGGCAGTTGTTAGACTACTAGTTATCGTACTCTTATATACCCTTTAGAGCAGCCAGCCGACTACAGGGCATAAGAATCGTGACTGGCAACAAGTATAAAGCCCTGCCCAGCCCAGCTCAGACCAAGCCACCGACCAGAGCCAGCAGCTACTGATGTGGCTGCCTCTTTTGACTAGATGGATGAATGAAGTGTGGCAACATGGCAATTTGGCAAAGCAGAAACTACGACAATTACAGTTATTTTATGAGTTTGCAGAGCATAACCAGCGAGGTCCAAATGCATCGGCCACTTCATTATTGCAAAGAGAGCGGAAATTTAATGAGCAACACCACAGCATGCCACATGCCGCATGCCGCATGCCACCGCATACCTCATCATATCTCGTGCCTCAGATGCCACACTCGATTCTTTTTGGGGGCATGTTGTGGTGTATGTGCAAGTAATTGCAGCAGCCAGTGTTTCAACGCAGAATTTCTCCCGAGGCGGCACACACACACACACACACACTCTGTTTAAGCTGCAACTTGGGGCAAGCTTTGTAATGATGCATTTAGCTGATTATGAGGCAGGCGCAAGCCTCCAGTTGCAATTTGCAAACGCCAAATTGGAACGCAGCAACTTGCAACTTTTGTGGTCATTTAGAGCGCAGTCAAAACACACACACGATGAGTGTGTGTGTGTGTGTGTGTGTGTGTGTGTGTGTGTGTGTGTGTGTGTGTGTGTGTGTGTGTGTGTGTGTGTGTGTGTGTGTGACTTCCCATTTGGGGCGTAGGCGTGAGTTTGAGGCATGCTTAATCCATGCCCCACGGGCAGTAACAACTGGTAGCAAACACTACTGTTAAGCGAACTCGACTATGAGCGACCCTGTGTACAGCAAGCTTCGATTTTGGTAGTACTTTTCAGGTGCTGCTTAGCTGACATCGTTTGGTGACATCCGACAAACTGTAGATACCTTTAGCACCCTTTGGCTACAGGGCTTGAACCTTTGCCAATGACAACTCAATGGCAGACAGTGGGCATTCAGTTTTCAATCGACTCGCTGTAGCGCGTCGTTTTAATGAGCTTTTCGACGTTAAACAACACTGCAAAGCAGTAGAATGTTGAGTCAGTTATGTCAAAAGATGTCAATTAAGTTTAAGCAGCTAGCAAGACAATGTTAAGTACTTAAAGCGCTGTGCAACACTGTGCAAATGTTTCATTTACAAGCAATAGGAGAGAAAGTAAAGTTTAAGCATCTACAATTGGTTTCACAACACTGGCGTTTAAATACTAGACACTAAAATAATACAAATTAATGGACTCCATAAAAGGCAATTAAAAGAAACTAGCGTTTTGCAACACTAGCGCTAAAGACTAAGACGCTTAGTTAGCAACCTTAGTACATGTTTGCATTTATGGGCATTTTACAACACTGTCGTTTTGTGATTGACTTTCTTGCATGCCCCACATGTTGTATGTTGTACACATGTTGAGTTTGGCGCTTAAGACAGTACCCAGAAATAACGGGAACTTGTTACATTATGTTAATGTGCCAGCTGTGCTCCTGTTGGCCATGTTTATTGACTTTATTTTGGGGCGGAGGGGGAGGGGGGTTAAACGTGCACGCGACATTCGCATCAAAATTTTTGTGGCCAAAACCAACTGTTGCCAGGTTACATGCCTAGCGTGTCACAACAGCAACAAATGTAGCAAGTGGCAAGTGGCAAGTAGCACAACAAAAGCATAAGCAGCATAAGAACGAGGCAACAAATCAATCGTTGCAAATGACCCAAAAAAATAAAAGAAAGAAACATAAACAAACAAAGAAAGTCAGAAATGGGCATGATACAGCTGCGATACCCTGTAGACAGCATTTTAGCATAGAGTATTGGATTTTATTTATATAAAACTTGAGTTTTATTCCATTGTACCTCTGGTAGGTATAGATATAGCTTGGCTAAGACTTAGTAGATAGCACTAAAATTGAAATGGAAACATACTTGCAGTTGTACCCAAAATTATTGACTCACGATCTGATCAAGATTATATATACTTTAATAAAATCTAACTATCAAAATTGTCATACCCTCCGATAAGGTAAAAAACTGCAGTGCCCTTTGGATTGACGGCATAATTTCAGACTCGATGAAGTTTGGCAGCAGTGTAAGTGCGGTTCATGTGCTGCAAGACTACATATACATAGTAGTATGTAATAAAATTATAATACTTCCCTCTAGGGTATAAGTATATGAGTCTCCATTGGCTTCGCGGCACAATTTGTGACTCGCTGAAGTTTGGCAACTGTGTAAGTTCGGTTCGTGTGCTGCAAGTACAGGTGGACCTAACACAACTGATCAAGCCTACACATACTAAGTGACAAAATTATAATACCCTCCTCTAGGGTAGTAATATTGGAGTCTCCATTTGCTTGGCAGCATAATTTTAGACTCAATGAAGTTTGGCAACAGTGCAAGTACAGGTGGACCTGACACAACTGATCAAGCCTACATAGACCAAGTAGGAAAATTATAATACCCTCCTCGAACACACTCCTAGGGTATAAATCTGGAATCTCCCTAGGCTCCGCACAATTCATGACTCCATAATACACTGTGTGAAGTGTGGCAACAGTGTGAGTGCGGTTTATGTGCTGCAAGTACCTATGTTAGTCAATATTTTGCACATTTGTCGAGCAATTTCTTTCCTCTTTTGCTTTTCATTTGATTTCCTTTCGTTGCTTTTCTTTGCTTTTCACGTAATTTTCTTCTTTTTGATTTTGTTTGTGTTTATTGCATGTGGCAAAAGGTTAACTTCACCCCACACCCACGTCCATTGTGCCACCCTGTTAGGCACTTTTCTCCACAAATTTCCAACTCCCTCCTGCCTCCCTTCCCTCAACCACCTTCCTGCTGCTCCTTATTCTGCCTCGTGCCTCGTTTCGTTGCCGTTCGTTTAATTTTATTGCCCAATTTTCAACTTTGATTGCCGGCACAGTTCGCTCCTCTCTCCTCTCTCTCTCTCTCCTTCTTTCCCCCTTTCTTCACTGCTTCTTGCATCACTTTCACGCTCGTTGACATTTCTTTTATTTTCATTTTATTCCCACTTTTCTGTTTTGCTTTTTCTCACTTTCCTTTCACTGCCCTTCCCCTTCTTCCCTCCTCCCTCTCCCCCTCCTTTGCCAACTTTCAATTTGGTTGCCAGCCCGCGACATAATCAATTTTTATATTTATTTAGCTTCGTGTTTTTTTTCTCTCCCATTTTTTTCCCGATTTTTTCTCAGATTTTGTTTTTATGTGGCCATTGCGGCTGTTAATGTAGCGCCCACTTCTCATTTGGCCACGCCCACATGCATTAGGCCGCATTATTGCTGCCCAATTGAATGTCAGCCGAGGTCTCCTCCACTCCTTAACTTTCTTTCGCCTTCCAAATAAAATCTTTCAATGCAATTTACAAAATTACACAACAATTAACATTTAAACAATTTAAATATGTTTCAAGGGAGTGTAAGATTCGGTAGGGGGACTTTTTGGGCTCCCAGTTTCCAGTGGTTTGTGTAATACGGTCACCCTTATAAAACTGCTAAGCCTTTTAGCTCATACAACAATTTAAAAAGCAAAAAATATTTGAAGTCTAATGAAATTTGACCCCAAAGCGTTTAGTTAATACGGTCACCCTAAACACTCGCTACAAATTTATTTTGTTTAAGCTTAGTCAACCTTTTATATTACAATTAAAGCAAACTGAAAGAAATATTTTGAAACTAATTGAAAATTATTTATGCAAAATGGCCACCCTAATAAGATGTTTTGGCTTCTTGGCTAATTTTATAACTGGCATAACATTTAATAAAAGTTACGTTAGGTTTGCTTACAAAATGTATACAAGTTTAGATATTTCCCAGCATACGGTCACCCTAATACAGTTTTTTAGTCAATTTAAATTTGCATATATGTATGAAAATTAGTTTAAAAAATAATAAATTGTTTGCTTAAAGTGACACTTTAATATTTTGAACTTATACGGTCACCCTGAATACACTTTTTCTTTCAATGTTTCATTGACCTCTTCACTAAGCTGCGGGGATCTACCTACAAGTCTGTAATTGGCTGTGCAACAACCACTCGAAAATGAAGAGACATAACCATAAAAAAATGACTAGCAGTAAAGGCAATAATGACAGCAACTCGACTTCAAGAGACCCTGTAGTTGCATAGAAAATCAAGTCATTCCAAACTAGATTCACACACAAATTCAAAACAAACTGTTTTTGTCTGCACTTTAAATACCCTTTGTGTTTGGCCCACTACAGGGCTGGCCAAGTGTTGTCACAAACTCGTTCTGTAAAACACCTTTAATAGCTGCAACGCCTCAACGCGGCAGATACGGCCCACAGCGTATGCAACAACATGTTGCATCCAAAAAGTGTTTAAGGAATTTCCCAACACTAACACAGGCAGACAGACAGACACATAGACACATCGACACTTCCTGTGAGCCCACTCAATACACATGTACATAATTCCTATAGATCATGTCATTCACACTGCCTTAAATCTGTCTACAGCATTTAAGCCAAACAACGAATTTGGCCCATCAACAGTTTAACACTCGCTAGCTGTTTATAGAAATAGCTATAGATACTATAGGTATAGCTCCATATACCTATATATATATAGTTTATACCTATAGATACTGCTCCCTTTTCACCTGTCAACTGTCAGCAGCAGTTGCTAGCTCTTAGCCATGGCTCCAAGTTCGCAGTTTATGGTCAACCACAAATCGTTAGCTTATATATATATATATATTAAGTTACACCTGCTGATCACGTGGGTGCGGTTCAATTGTTGTTCAGGGCCAACAACATGCAGGTGAATTCTTGTTGTTGTTGTTGTTCCTTTGAGAGCAGCAACGCCAACGTCTAAAAGCGTCCAAAAGCCCAACAAATCTAATGGCCAAATGGGCCCAAAACACACAAAACTTGCCACGTTGCTGTGATAAATCTTACGAGTTCGATGCTGTGGCGCCCCCTACACAAAAAATGTCATCCGGCTCGAGCAGAAACCAGCAAGACGCCAAAGAAAAGCCAATGAAAGGCGGAAAAACAAGCACAAACTTTAGATACTCTAATCATACACCACTTATGGAAAAATCATATATTTTCACAATAGGAAATTCAGTACTTCAAGTGAGTCAAAAAGTATCTGCGTATCTGTGAGATACACGTACTTGTCACGCACTCACGTCATCCCATAATCTGTTCATTTCAGACTCTGTTACTATATCCAAACTATCATTAGCATCATCGGCATAGCCAAAAGAACTTTTTGCTTTTGTCTACAATTCTTTTTATGTTCCGTTCTGCGTTCTCCGTTCTCTGTTCTCTGTTCTTCATTCTCCAATTCTTCAGTTTAATTTTCTCATTTTGTTTCACATCGTAGGCGGTGCTCTTCCACTTGGCTTCTTGGCTTGATTAAATGTTGCCAACGACGACGACAATGACGAACTTGAAGCTCAATCAGCTTCTGTCTGCCAGCTCAAATACGAAAGCAGCTTCAACTTCCCCTTCATTGCCCTCTTTGTGCTCCACTTCTTGCCCCTCTTCCCCCTCGCTTCAACTCATTTCACAATTGCCCAGTCTCATCAGTCGTCGTCAACGTCTCAAGAACTTTTAACAACAACAACAACAACAACAAAAAAATGCCAAATTTGCCAACGGAAGTGCTGCCAAAAATTGAGAATCTTCGCGCTGCAAAGATTTGCCGCACATCACTTTCAATTTGTGAGGAGCACACCAACACACAGCAACACACACTTCGACACACACATTTCTTGCGCTTCTAGTAGCTAATTTTAATTGCTTATGGAAATTAAATTGTATATTAAATTTCTATATAACTTAAATTAAAACAACAGCTTAAAAAAATTATCAGTAAGTTGCTTTCATACAAATTTATTCTTTTCCATAACTTTTTTAGTTTGTTTAATCTTTTTTTTTTCCTCTACTAACTTAGTATCTAATTAACTAATTTCTTTTTAATTATTTCTTCCTAAACTTCTATTTATATTTTTTTAACCAGTTTTTATCGAACTCTTCGTGGAATCATATTTTTATAAGCATGAATTATTTTTCTTACTTTTTTAAACTTTCCTTCTAAATAATTTCTTTTTAATTATCTCTTCCTAAACTTCTCTATATATTTTTTTTAACCAGTTTTTATCCAACTTCTTTTCTTTTGTAATCATTTTTATATAAGAATGAATTATTTTTCTTACTTTTTAAGCTCTTTTACAAACTTTAGAACTTAACTTTCAAATTGTTTTAATTTTTAAAAATAATATCTCTGTTTTATGATAACTTTTATGAGTTGCAGCAGTGTTCTATATCGAAATAAGAATCCTTTAATGAAAAACTTTGTAATTCTTAAAAGTTTACAATACTTAAACATGTCTATTTGAATTTCTTTCAAGTATTTTTTAGTTCAATCTTTCTCTTTAAATACTAATTTATTTCAGTTCTTCACTGGAATTCTTTAATGAAAATAAATTTATTTTCCCTGTAAGCTTTTCTACATGTAATAACTTTAGTTTTTAAACTGCTTTTCCTTCATTTTCTTTGTATTTAATTTTTAAAATTGTTGGCCTTACCTTCTTAGGCTTTTCCCCATGAACTTCATTACTTGAAGTATCTTTTTATGCTCTAAGCCACTTGCACTTGGAGGTAGTGTGTCGACTTGAAGAGTGAAGGGACAAGGATCACACTGGCGCCCATCAAGTTGGACGCAGTCAGTAGTTTTACCTTGTGTTCTCCCCCATACCCCTAAATTTGAATACTTATACGTTTATTTATTTTAGCTTTTTTCATAGTAGTAGCTGGCGCTGCCATTGATCGCCTTTCTTCTCTTATCTAATCTCTTATCTTCTCGACTTGAACTGATCTTCCAATTGTTTGTTCATGAAGTTATTTAATATAAAACTGTTTTCCCAATCGACTGAACAATGAACTTTCGTCTGCAATGATCTTCATTTTTCACAATATTACAACCATTTGTTGTTCATGATTCGTTGTTGTTGTTGTCGTGTTGCAAGAGCAACAAAAAATCAATAAGCTCAATAAATTTGTATCAAGTCGCATTTCGCTTAACGTGTCTCCTCTCTCGCTCTCTCTTTCTCCCTATCTCTGTCTCCCTCCCTTTCTCTTTCTCCTCTGTCCATCTACATGATAAACGACGCAATTGACATCGTGTTGAGCCACAAAAAAAAGTAATTTTGTAATCGTTGACGTGCCACAAAAATCGGTTACAAAATAGCTTCAATTTGCTTTCACACGTCGGAGCGAGATAGGCAGCTATAGCTGAAGCGAGAGGGAGCTATATATATGTACATATATATAATAGATAAAGCGCTGGGAGTCCGCTGATAAGACAGGTGCAGCGAAATCAACGAAAACGAAAGTCGTTGAAATTGTTGACGTCGCCGGCGGCAGATAAAACTTTTGGTCAAGGGGAGCAGGGGGAGCAGATAGAGCAAGTGAGAGAGAGTGAGAGAGAAAGGGGGGAAGAGGCACCTACGAGTATTTGGGTTGCATTTGCTGACAGTTCGTTGATCATACCCGTTTATCGTAGTGCAAATGGGTATGCTCAAGTGATTGTCTTCAACCTTTTAGACACCGTACTCTAAGGAAGTACAGGGGTGTAGTTTTTTTTTTTTTTTTTTTTTTTTTTTTTTTTATTATTATTATAGAAATTTGGACCTAAGGGTGTAGTATAAATGGTGGATGACTTTCCAACCCTATCGTGTACATAAATTCTTAATTCTATACTTTCTAACCTAAAACACCGATTCTAACCTCACTTTACTAGACTAAATATGCCTAAAATCTAGTTACTACCCTATCCAACTCAATTAACTACAATTCAAAGCGATTGCAGCGCGACTAGAAAAGTTATACCCTTTTATAGTGCATAGGCGCCTAAAAGTATGCAACCTATTAGCTGTTTAACGGGTATAACCTAGTCGGACCTGCATTCAAACAGTTTTAACTTGTTGTTATTTACTTTTGGCGCCCGCAGCAATCGATTTCATTTGACTTTGCGTTCGCTGTTTGCTCAGCGATTTTGTTGTAGACACAATTTGGTACACAAAATAGATAAACTTGCAACCCCGAGGCGGGGCTAAGGGAGGTGGGGGAGGGGGAGGGTGAGGTACAGGTCACTGGTCTATAGACAAACAAATTACAAACAAATTGTGTCGTCGATTGCTTGTGTCTCTGTTCAGTTTAGTCACTAGTTTCACGGGTTTCTCTGCCTTCAGCGATTTGCCCCCTCACCCTCCCCCACACACACCCCCACTGCCACCAAAACTTTCGACTGCTGTCCCTTATCAATGGCCCAACTTGTGGTACATTCATTTGCAGGTGACGATTCTATTTCTATAAGTAAAAAGTATCCATGGGTCACTAACCATACAACGCACCACTTAAATGTCCCCAAGTCTAACTGTCTCTGCCCCGCCTCCGCCTCCGTTCGCCCACCTCCGCCTCTACACAATTCTGAGTTATCGACAGTGTAAAGGCACTGATAAGACACAAACCGGCAATAGTCGTAGTCTCTCCCACTCTCACTCCCCCCTCTCTCTCTTTCTTCCGACTCTTTTGCTGTGATTCAGCCCACACACGTTTTCCACTTGGGTGTGTCTGCACGTGTGTGAGTGTGTGTGTCGGGGTGTGTGTGTGTGTTACAGCCACAATTAATTCTTATTGAAGTTGTGACAATTTCATAAATTTTAATGACTAAACATTTTAATTTCTTTTAAGTTGGAATGGCGATTTAATAATAAATTGTTTTACTCATTTATTAGTAATGAAAAATAAATTTCTTTTACTGCACACTGCACTAAGCTTACTAGTTTGTAGCCCTTTCTACTAGTTATTGTTTAATTTTTTCATTTAAACTCAATACAAAGATTCATCTTGCTCTATGTTTCGTTATAAACAATCTATAGATAAATTATATAAAGTATGTTTACATTAAAACTATTAAATAAATCTGCTAAAATATAAAAAAGTTGCTTATAAAAAATACTTTTAAAAGTGATAAAAATCCTATTTCTGTCTAGTTTAGCTTTTTAAGCCTTTTTAAAAAAAAAAATTCTTATCTTTAACATATTTTTTCCATATTTTTTTTTTTGTTTTTGAATAAAAATAAAAAATTTTTTTTTTTTTTTTAACTGATATTTCTAAATTATTTAATTTTACTGTTGCTAATTAACAACTTGAATTAAAATGTTATTATTATTTACAAATTGAATTATAACTTAAGTTATAAGTGATACGGGAGGCATCTGGATTCGAACCCACAGATTGTAAAGTTTTATTTGTGACAAGACGGCAGCTTAGATAACTGAGCTACTGTGCTCGTCAATATGAAAATACGGAAACATTATTTGCTTCTTTCAAAATCTTTGCACTAAATTACTCAGATTCATTTAAATATTATGTAGAAATGTTGTAAATTGTATATAAATTATTATTATACACAAATTTAATTTTTTAGAGATTTTTTTTCATAAATTTATTATATCAAAAAGTCCACAATTCGGTATTTTAGCACCGAGCTTAAACACTTAAAAAAAGTATTTAAAAAATATAAAAAATTCAACAATTTTTGACAACAAAAACATAAAATTTTCTATATTTACACTTTTATTCCATATTAAGTGTTTATAAAACGCAGTAATTATAAAACGCAGTAATTATAAACACTTAATATAGAATAAAAGTGTAAATATAGAAAATTTAATGTTTTTGGTGTCAAAAATTCGTTATTTTTTTATATATTTTTTAAAATTTTTTTTTTTTTAAGTCTTTAAGCTTATAAGTTTCCCTACAATATTTCACAACACTGTCAACTACATTTATAACTGTCTTCACTTAAAACTATAATTAAATTGTGCAACGATAAATTTGGAAATCAATCGTATAACAAATTATTTAATGATGCGCTAAGTTTTCCCCAGCGTAACATTATAAAACAATTAAAGTTTTATTAACTGCCCCCCCCCCTTTCCCCCTTTCCCCCTTAAAACTCCAGCTCTTTTGAGTGCAATTCGTTGAGAAATAAATTTTCTTTTTGGTAGCATCAAATTTTCCACATAATAAGCGTTTATTTAGTTTATTTCAACTTACGTGTGCAGTTAAGTTTTTTTTAAATATTTTTTTGGTTGATTATGCAAATTGTTGGCGACTCACACACATACGCAGGCACACACACACTCGCTGTCTGTGTGTGTTTGCTGATTACAATTTTCTCGCTTTTCTTTTGGCTTTTCTGCTTCTCTTCTTCGCTTCTTTTGGGGACAGTTCGTTGACGTTTTGACGTAAATTATTTAAAATGCAACTCGTTGCTGAAAATCGCCACGTTGCACTTGCATTTTCATAGCGCTGTTATCCATTCCATTTTTCATTTATCATTTCGCATTTTAATTAAAATAAAATAATGTGCAAAAAACATTTTTAATTTCATTTGCATTTTATTTATTTAAATAATGTTGTTGCTGTTGTTGTTGTTGTTCTTTGGCAAACAGTCATTCAATATGCTTAACATATTCTGTTGTTGTCATGGCCACTGACACGCCCACAATGCCGCAGCCTCCTGTGGCACCACCAAGCACACAATGCACGTCAATTAAAACCACAAAAATAAAAAAATTAACTGGTAAAAAATACTTAAAACCAGCAAACACATCAAACTATTTATTGAAAAAGTCTGCTCGACTATAAAGTATCTGTTTAACAAGTAAAATAGCAATAAAACAAGCGTATATTGATTGCAATTGATTGAAGTACAAAATTAAAATAATATAGCATCATTTTAGGCGCCTTTACTGCTTTTACACTCAAAAGCGCTATAACTTTTGCTATACACATAAAAACTCACTGCATTTCTGCTGTTAATTAGACTAGTTAATGAGCTAGAATTTAGCGGCAAAAACAGCTTGAAAACACTGAATTACTTGTAGTTATGCAGACTACTAAAACTAAAATATTTAACATGCCCAACCCGCTGGGAAATAGGCTCGCCAAAGATACAATATTATAACTAACTAGTTTATATAGTCTATATATAAAATAAGTAAGTTGTAGGTCTCCCTAACACGCCCACTTGCCTCTGCTCAACCTATTTTATTAACTCAAATCATAAGCTACAACATTCCAATACTTCAAGCGCGTTTTCCGCGCGTTTAAAGTCGCGCGCGTTTTTTGCTGCTGCTGCTTGACATCAAAAGCTAACGAAGCGCAGTCGCCGTCAGCAGCGCTGCCAACTGCATATGCTGATGAGCAACGTCTTCTATTTCTGCTTCTTCTTCTTTCTCTTGTTTTGCTGCTTCGTGGTTTGTTTTTGCTGCACTTTTACAGTTAATAAACGTTAACCGCAAGTAGCCCATGGGGAATGTGCCCCTTAACGGCGCCTCCAAAGTGTTGCAAGTGCCACAGTAACCCCACTGCCCCTACACACTCCTAACCACTCCACCCCCCTCCCATTAAGTGTTGTCACATTTGTTGTAAAATTGATTTGCTAATGATTTTAGTTGCCGGAAAAATGAAAAAACTTTCTGGGGAGCTGTGGAAAATGGAAAATGTAAGAAACATGTGTACAGCATGTCCCCGTACAACACCCCGCACCGCCTTAAAACATCATCATGATCATTAACATTTTAGCATCCCACAGCATATTTATTTTTAGACCTTTAATCACATGTTTCTGTGAGCACTTCGAATTCCCCATGAGACACTTTTTCGGCTGAATAACTTAAAGAGTTTCTTCGATTTAGAATTTTAGTAGTTTTGGTGGTAGTACTATCCCAACTTTAGACAGCACACAGGTGATAAAAACATTTAAGAAATGCCACACGAAAATTATTAAATTAAAATATAAATTCATTAACTTTTTAACTACTGTTTTCATGTTAATTTGTGTTGAATAAGAAAATTTCAATTTCAATAAGAAAATTTGGCAAGAATTTTATTTATTTATTATTTACAAGAAAACCGTTTAAGAAATTTGTATGGAAATCATTGTGGAAGTAAGAAATATTTTGAAATTCAAAGTTAAACTACTAATAATTTGTATTTTCTTGAAAAAATTTAAAAATCAAACAAATTGAAAACAAATAAATTGCTGTTCTTTAAAAACTGTAGCTTCTTCATAGCGAACATTTCTTAATCTTAAAGACTTAAACACTTAATTTGTGTTAAAACATATTTTTTGTAATATTTGGACTAAAAAAAATATTTTTTTATACACAAAATTTAGGATTTACTCTAAAATTACGGTGCGAACTTTTGGAGCTTTAGCTTTTAAATTATTTTCAAATGTTTTCTATTAAACAAAATTGAAATCTTTTCATTTGCATCAATTTTTCATCTAAAATTCAGCTACTTTTTCCACAAGATTCACAATTGTTAACCCTCTGAAACCCTCTGAACACAATTAAGCGCCCAATTAGCTTCCTCTCATTTTTTTTTGTTCTTGCTGATAACAATCATTAATTTAATTTGATTTGTGACTTTAGGCATAAATTGAAATCACTTGGACAATCTTAACAAATTGATAATCATAAATATTTAATAAAAAATTAAAGTTATCTGTTGGTAACTGAGTCAGAGAGCAAAACCCGATTTGGTATGGAGATACTACCACTAATACTATGACGACTACGAAACGAGTACCGAAATTCCAAAAAAAAAATTCAACGGGTTAAGCCACATGACTCATTGAGAGTGTCTCAAAGTACGTCCAACTGTCAATCTGTCCCACTGTCCATCTGTTTGTTGCCTCTGAGCTGATCCGCTTCACTGACTTTGTCTTTGTTTTTGCCCTCCAATTTTTAATAAACTAAATAAACACACGCACCCATAAACTCTATTTAAATAAAATATAAAATTTGCTGATTTTTTTTGCACTTCTTGCAAAATGTAAAAACAAAACGAAAGACAAAACAAAAATTCAGCACAAAAACACACGATCCACAGCAGCAAAAAAAAACAAATTTGGCAGCGCAGCGGCAGCGACAGTAGCGGCGGCAGCGCTGCCAGCGGACCGCAAGCAAAAGCAAAAAGCGGCTCAACAACAACAAAATCAACAGCGCCAACAGCAACAAAATTTTTTGCTTTGATTTTGTTGCCCTTTTTTGTTTGGGTTTCCTTAATTGTTTCAGTTAATTACGGAATATTAATATTGTATAACTTTAAATTGCCCTCAACTAATTAAAACTGCATAGCCATAACAGCCATAACAACAACAACAACTTTTTAAATATTTCGTTTAACACAGCGCCATTTTTGTAATGAAATTGTATTTGGTTATTTTTCTTTTAGTTTTAAGTTTTCCTTTTGTTTTTGTTTCTCATTTATTTATTTTTGTTTTGTTGTTTGCTTTGCACACAAACGTTAATTTCTTGTATTTTATTTGTGATCGAATCGCACGCATTGAGCGCAACTACAACAACAATAGCAACCATGGGAAAAACAACACAACACAAAAACAAAAAATCAAAATTTGAACCGCACGTCTGCGCTTACAAAACTTTCGTCCGTCGTCTGTGGAACGCAAAACACAACTGAGCATACGAAGCCGGCAGTGGCCGGCCGACAGCAGCGCCGCAGCAGCAGCAGTAGAAAAAGCAGCGCAGCAGCAGAGACAACGGCAGTGTGGAGCTCGTTCTTGTTCGTGTTTTGGGTTTCGTGTTCGCTCTTCTGCCACCCGCTTTACCATAAACAGTTCTCTTTTCACACAAAACATATGAAGCCGAATGCACACTGAGCCCACAGCTATTGATAGCTCTTTAAAAATTGTATTTAGTTTTAATAGCTGCATATGGAAAGAAACACTTTAATTAGTGAAATTATTAATAAATAATAGAAATTAACACTCTACATATGTAGTGCTTGTAGGAACACTGTTAAGCTCTTAAATATAATCTAAGTTTGATTGACATGTAATCGAACTGTTACAATGCATTTTGCATGATATGCAAACCACTGTAAGTTTGAAGCGCTCCTGTTGTTGTTGTTTTGCCTGATGCTGTGTAAGCGTACACGAGAGTGCATATGTGTGTGTTTGTGTGTGGAACAAGTTTGCCGTTGGCGTACGTTGCAGTCGCTGTCGTCGTCGGTATCGCTGCGTTGGCAGCATGCAGCGGTTTTGGGGGCTGCGCTGCCCACATTAAAGTTATTGCTGCTGCAGTTGGCGCTGCAGCTGCTGCATGCGTGTAAATTGCGCAAATCGCATGCGTTTTATTCAAAATCCACAGATCGCTGGGCGTTGATTGCGTATGCGTGCCATATGCTTGTATGTACGTACATGTGTTTGTGTGTGCAACTACAACTGCAATTCGATCAAAATCAACACACAGCAAAAGCAACAAATAATATTGAAAACAAAGCGTTCGCATTGTTTTTCGGTTAACCGCATTGCAGACGCGCATTAAACGCAAATTACAAAAACAAAACACGAATAGAAAGAGAATGAAAACTATTAAAAGCGCCGCACTGCACACTGTAACAAAAACAGACGGCAACCCGTTCAACACGCCCCTCGCCATCTAACAACCCACATGCAGATCCCATTTATGCATTTTATATTTAAGCATAGGCAATTTTACACTGTCTCACAAAAGTTTGGTTTTGAAAACAAATATATAAAAAAAAAACTTTATTTTATAAATCATTACAATTATTATTATAATTTAAAATAATATTGTTTTAAAAAAAAAATAAAATATTTAAAACTTTATGATTAAACGCAAAACTTATGTTTAACTGTGTACAACGCGCCCAACGCTGCTGTTGGCCAAAAAGCTCAACGAAGCGTGCGAAGTAACTGCCGCGGCAGCGGCAGCGACGCAGCAGCAGCAACAGCAACAGCAGTGAGAGCGACGGGCAAGCAAAGAGAGTGGGAGCTATAAAAGATCGTCGCTGCTGCTGCCAAGGAAGTGGAACACATGTGTATGTTCCACCGAGTGTGTGCGTGCGCGTGTGTGGATGTGTGCGAGTATTTAGCATTGTCATGGCAACTTGAACGTGGGAGAGCCCTTCGTCAAGTTGTATTCTAGTTTGCGGCTCTTTGTTCTTGTTATAGTGAGTGTTGTTGTTGTTGTTATTGTGACCTCGAGCGATCAAAGCGACCAAACGGATCGACCAGCTGTTGCTTTGTTTTGAAAGAGAGCAACACGAAGCAAAAGAGAGAGAGAGAGAGAGAGAGACAGTGCGATTAAGTGTATGAGAGCGCGCAAGTGAGAGTAAGTAGCGGTACTTTTTACAAACAGAAAGCAAGAGAGTGGACAGGGAGCCAGAAATAAATCAAAATTAATGCCAGACAAATATTAATTAAAGTAATTAATGTGATTTGCTTAGAACGAATTGATAGGTGTGGGTACATGAGAGGGGTGTGGGGGTATACATCATATTGGCTCTATGCCCATTATAGTAATTTCTTGGCCATTTTGGCGAAAGGGATTCGCCTTTAATTACATATGCAAAGCCAGGCGCCGACAGAAGCAGCGAGGGAAAAGAAGAGAAAGGGAAGAAGAGCGAGAGTGTGAGAGAACACAACAAGTAGAGGGATTCGTGCACATGTGTGGACTATTGCATTTGCTGTCCTGCTCTATGGCACATATATTACACAAATTGAAAAACTATTGACAATTCCCCCCTCTCGCTCTCGCACACACACACACACACTCTCTCTCGCATGCTTCTCATAGCATTATCACATGCGATAAATATTTATATGGAAATGTAATGACTGCCTCTGGGTTCTGTAGGCTTTACCCCTCCCCGCCCCTCTCTATCACTCTGCCCCGCTGGCTCTCGGACGTCGCGCAATTAATGTCACCACATCCTTTGGGCCTTATTAATGTCCTTGGGCCTTATGCCGTCTGACTCGGCTGCTTGGTTTTAACGCTCGGAGGGGATGAGGGTGATTCTGCCATTAATGTCGTCGTCGTCGTACCCCCAAATACCCCGCCCACGCCCCTCTCTGACCGCCCACCCATCATCATTCCGGTAAAAACAATTAATTTGCCCATAATGCAATTTATATCGGTTTCAGCTTCAGTTTCGGTTACGTTTCTGGTTTCAGGCTCATTGGACGGCGTTTTGGGCCACGTTTGCCAGTAACCGTTTTTGGCTTTTGGCCACATAATGTGCATATTTCTGGTTGTTGCGCTTTGTGCCTGTGTGTATGTGTGTATGTGTTTTAAGGCCAACATGATTAATTATAAATAAACAATAAGCAACGAGCGGAGCGACCACAAAATATTTTAATGCCCATGAAATATGTTCGTGCCTCCCTCTTGCCACGCCCCACTCTCACTTTCCTTCTGCTCTCCTCCCATTTTGTCACATCTTTAGGGCACTTGCACTCAAAAACTGGTTGGGAATTTGTGTGGCGTCTTTTAATTGTTTCTTTAAAGCTCCTAAAAGTATGCTTAATAATTTGCTTGGAAAGGTTTTGTAGGAGGGTTATGTTATTTTTAAGATCTCAACAAATTGTTAACACTTATAACTTATAGTTATAATTGTAAATATTATAAAAGTTTAATTTAAGTTGTTAAGAAACTACAGTAAAATTAAAGTGAAGACCTAAGCAAATTGTCTTTTGTTTTGTAATGCACCTAAAAGTAGACTACATGAATCTTAAATAATAGATTTAATTTTTTTTTTTTTTTTAACTGATATTTTTTATTTGTTCTTTTACTTTTACTGTTGTTAATTAACAACTTGAAATAAAATGTTAATATTATTTACAAATTGAATTATAACTTTAGTTATAAGTGATACGGGAGGCAATGGGGGTGAGGTCCACATCTGGATTCGAACTCACAGATTGTAATGTTCTATTTGTGACAAGACGGCAGCTTAGATAACTGAGCTACTGTGCTCGTCAATAGATTTAATACAGTTAATTTAGGGAATTTAAATTATTTAATTAGAAATAAAATAAAAATTCAACAAAAAGTTTAAGCCTGTTTTTAAAATACTTTGTCTGAGATTTTGTATAATTTTTTTCTTCTCTTCTCTTCTCTCCTTCTTTTCTTTCCTTCTCTTATAACTCTTTTTTGATATCCCCTTGTTATAACTCTTTAGCTTATAAAAACGATCAGATTGATCACTAAAATATTAAAAAATTAGTTAATAACAGTTTAATATTAAATTAATTACTTGTCCACTTAAAAAAGTTGCTACTTTTACTTCCAATATTTTAAAAATTCTATCAAATTCTTCTTTTAAGAAATTTACTTATTTTATAATACTTTCTATATGTTTTGAAATTGAGTTCCAACTTATAAGTTCGTGTTATTTCCCACTTATAACTCATTATATTTAATTTTTTTTTGTAACTATTTCCAATTAAGATAATATTGTACTGAAACTGACATGAACTCAATTCACCTATCAGATCAGTACCCGATAAATTTGCCTTTATATAGCTGAAAATATATATCATTTCCGTAGCATTTGCTGCAGTTGCCTCCACTCAAGTGAACTCGAAAACTGTCTGCATTTGATTTTCTTTGACACAATTGGTAAGTTTCGCTGACAAGAGCCACCCACGATGGAGTGAGCATATCAGAGGCAGGCAATCTGCTTGGCACGCCCCCTCCTACCCAGTCGTCCCCACCACTGACTTTTCCATACTGTAAACAAACTGTCAAATTCGGTAAAAACCAAGAAAAACTACTGTAAACGAAGGAAATTTTGTCTGAGGGAAGCCAAAGACTTTGATACTCTTGCAGTTACTCCCACAGGTAGTATTAGTTAAATCTGTTTTCTATATGCTATATAGAGTACTTGGGTTTATATAGAAATCTTTTGGACAGTAAGGCGGGGAGATAGTGCCTGTGGCAACTAACTATATGAACATAACATATCATATATGATAGACCTTTTTTCAGTATTTATATGGCATAGCTCTAAATAGATGCAGGTAGGAGATATAGGTTAGCTTTGGTATAGCTATATTTCTCCGATAAGTTAGTTTCTCATAAGTTAGTCAATTTGCTAAACTTTGCTTAAAGTTATTACAAAAGGACTTGGCAACAGTTTAAATAGTTCAACTTCATATTTATTATAAAGTTTCTCAAGATCTTCTGAGTCGAATCTTGACATAAAACCTACCTACATACCTTAAACTTACCTACCTACTTACTACCTACCCTGAACTTATATGTTCCTATGTTTCAAACCATTCATTCTTATAAAATTATTTTAATTATCTGTGTGGATGAAGTTGCCTGAAAAAATCCTATAGTTTAAATCAGCTAGAGGCTATAGTTAGCCGATCTGCTTAAATTTTATTCAGCATTCAGTATGGAAGCACTGTGGATACTGAAGTGTTTTTATACTGACACATACTAAAATATTCCTTCGAACCTATAGTTGCTATAATATACAGTTACCATAAGATATAGTTCCTTTACGATATAGTGATAAGATTTGACCGCTTTGAGCAGACTGAGTGACTAAGTGACTAGTTAAATTAGACTTCTAGTCCCTCAGTTGTCTGCTCAAATCGGTCAAATCTTATTAGTATATCCTATAGGAACTATATCTTATAGAAACTGTATCTTATAGGAAAATATACTTCTATATAGACGCAGAAATAGAAGCACAACGCTATATAGAGTCAGCTAATGAAGCTGATCAAGTATACCATATAGTTTATATATTATATATACTTTATATATACTTTTTAGAAAAGATTACTTCTACTACTTTAAGCCATCTCATCACAAACTTCTTGACAAAATTTAAGTACCCTTTTAAAGTGTATACAAAATGAAACCAAATGTTTGCGGAACTTGCGGCACATATGGCTAAAACTGATGTGGAAAATCATGTGGAGGATACGATGATGTGGAACATGATGAAGTGCTGTTGAATGATTTCCATGACGATGATGATGATGATGATGTGGATTTCATAAAACATTTCAAAGTAACAAATCTTCAGCAGCGTAAAACCGTAGTATGTAGACTATATGTGTACCGTTAGAATGAATAATAAACTTTTTACTTACGCGAAGCACAAAAAACCCAAAATGGAAGTAGGAAACTCAAAACTCACCTGAAATGAAAGAAGAAAGGTAAAGAAAATGTTGTTAGAAATGACATAAATAAAATTAACTTTATTTAATTTCTTTTGTTGTTGTAATTTAATGCTTAAATATATATGCAATAAAAGCTGGAAGGGGAGTGGCCTTAAAATAATTAAAAACTTTCTTCGGGAGTAGCAAAATTTTGAAATTGTTCTGAGGCTCCCACAGGCCATTGACGGGGCCAAGAAATTGACATTCTAAAGGGACCAAGCTGAGCCACGCCCCTCCGCCACCCACTTCTTAAAACAGCTTGAAAATATTTTTTACGATAAAACCAAAATGGGGGAGCGGGAAAAACCCCCGGAGGCGGTGCACAGTTAGTTCGGCAGAACTCATCCAAAGGGGACCAGCGAGCGGACAACTGTAGCCTGTAATTAAATAATACCCATGCCCATGTCCAAGTGCCTGGCCATGCCCATGCACAGCTCCAGTTCCAAGTCCCTGCTCCCATTTCCCAGCTCCAACTCCAACTTCAGCTCCAGCGACAACAACAACAAAAACAAAAGTATCTTAACGGCATGCGGCGCCATTTGAAGTTGAAGTAGCAAAATAAAAAGGAAGCTACGAAGCTGTTATAAAGTTTGACTCGACTGGTAAATACCCTAGGAACAGCTACAAAGAGTTTATGGGGTAGTTATGCCGGCCATGATTTATCCACTTAATTTTTTTATACTAAAACTTTCAGCAACACTTGAAAATGTTCAATTTAGTTACTTGCTCAAATGTTTAAATAAAATAAAAGCTTTATTTATGTCGGCAGAAAACCAAAATTTTATATAATTGAGGAGAAATTGTATTAAAATCAAATAAAAAAAAAAAAAAAAAAAAAAAAAAATTATTTTATATATTTAAATGAAAACTAATCAATTTTAATGTTAATAAAAAAATATGCGCTGCAAAATTTCAAATTATTTAAATAAAGAAAAAAGCAAGTGACAATTTTTAAAGCCTTGATAAAAAACAAGAAAGAAAAGTACAGTCGAGCGCGCCCGACCGTATAATACTCTCTGCATTTGTCCCGATTAAATTATTAAAATCGGTATCGAGATATTACAATGTGAATTACTTGCATTAAAACACGTTGAAACAAAAACAATCTAAGCATAATCAAACACACATCTGTTTGTTTGTATTCGAATACACATACGTTTGGCAATATGTATATGATGCAAATATGTATGCATGTATGTGTGTATTCAGCGCAGCCAGCGACCGCGGGCAGCGCTGCCGACACACAGGCAGCGAAAACGTTCGAACATGTGCTTGTGTGTTTCTATCTCGCTTGCGCCTATGGGTTGATATTGCGTTCAATTATCAATATTGTAACGCTTCTAGTTTTCTTGTTTATAGTCCGATTTTAATGCGCCTTTCAGTATAGTTTAATATAGTTAGTCTCCACACTAGTTATAAGGTACAATACTGTACGATACGGAAAAAACGGCATTGAAGCTTGAAAATTATTTTATAAATTGTGGGAAAAGTGGGCGTGGCAGTCAAAAATTTTAAATGGCAATGTAACTATGCTCTCGCTAGGAACATCCGTACCAGAATTGGTGATAATAGGTGCCATAGTTACTGAGATATTTGCCGAAAACACCAATTTTTCACGAGGTGTGTCCAGTTTTTTGCTTATTGTGGGCGAATGGGGCGTGGCATCGAAAAAAAAAAAGATTCTTGTATTGACTGACTAAATATCTGATCGTTTGACACCAAACTCGAACTTGTAGCTCTTACCATCTCTGAAATCTGTTTGTTCATACGGACAGACAGACAGACAGACGGACAGACGGACAGACGGACATGGCTATATCGACTCGGCTTGTGATGCTGATCAAGAATATATATACTTTATGGGGTCTGCCACGCCTCCTTCTGCCTGTTACATACTTTTGCACAAACCCAATATACTCTTGCAGAGAGTATAAAAATATTTTAAAATCAAATATTTATAATATCATATTTATAAATCTCATATTTATAACAGATTTCTTTAAGTTTATTCACTCAACTAGCATGCAAAAATATACAAAAAAAAAAAAAAAAACTTATAAAAGTTTATAATCAATCTAATTATTAAAATAAATTATTTTTACTATAAATTCAAAATAAAAAAAAAATATTCCAATTTATTTAAATTAAATGTATATAAATTATAAATTATCACAACTTTCCTTGAACACGAAGACAAAAACCTACGAAATAAATTTAATAAAAATATTAGAAATTCCCATTTTTGTAGCTACCCTAACACACTTTTATGACTACAGGGTATAACGTAAAAAAATGCCACAATAAGAAAAACAACAACACGCGTGCTTTGGGTCACTAAGAAAAGTAGGGGAAGGATGAAGAAGGCAAAAGGGCATGGAAATGGCAATGGTAATGGAGAAGAGGGAACTACGGGAAGCTGGACTGACGCTGGCTCTGTATCTCAAACAGAAACTGAAACTGTTTGCTGTCTGGTAGCCCACACCAAAGAGGGAGCCGACTACGACACAACACACGCCAAACTATTGCTCCCCTAGGATAAATTAATAAATTTTCCAGCGAAAGTTGCCACAGGGCAACGAAATGAGAGCAAGACAGAGACAGACAGAGACAGATAGAGATAGAGGCATATAGAGGACTATAGTCTATAGTATCTGTAGAGTCAGCGCAACAAATAAGCTTGAAAAATATGCAATTTTCCACTAATTTAGACTGAAGTTTTAATACACTTTGATTTTGTGTAACTAAGCAAATAACTATTTCAAACTAAGTTAAATATACTAAACTATATTAAGAGTAAAAGAAAAGTAGTGCAGAGAACTTTTTTAAAAAGACTTTTATCTGCTGTAAGTAATAAAATAGCTTATTCTGTTAGTTTAAAGATATTTAGTATTTTAAAAGGTTTACAAAAGTGTTTGGAAGAATTTTTTAAACTCAAGTCTTAGTTAAAAAATCATTTTAATAGTTTAAATAGTCAATTTCCATCTTTGTATTGTAGCTACAATAAGTACCAATTAATGAAGACTAATAAATACGAATAATTGGAGGCAGACAAGAGTGTTTTTGGAACAATTCCCTAAGAGGAGTATGTAGTAACAATATCATACAAGATTCCATTGGTTCTCCAAGCCTAAGTGATTTTTACACAAGTTTTTAAGTTCGGAAGAATAAAAACTTATATTAACAAAAAAAAAAAAAAAAAAAAAAATAAAAAAAAAAAACAGAAACATATTCTATAAAAAAAAAGTATAATTTATTTATACAAATTCTTCACCTTTCAAACCTCAATTTAGAATTTATTTCTTAAATTAAGTTACTTAATATCATAATTTATTTAACATAACTAATACATTGTATTTACATTTGTTATTATTCCAAACTAAATAACTTATTTTCTTCAAGCATTACGTACTTAAATCAAGTATTTCCTACAGTCTCCACTGGCACTAACTTCGTTTGCGAAGAATTTCAACTCGGAATTCTGCACTGATTTTTTTGGTATGTACAAAATCACAAGAAACTTTAACACATAGTTAAAATACTCGCTGGTGTTGGGTATGAAAATATGATTATGATGATGATAATGTCTGTGCCCGGCCATATGCGACATTGTATGAGCCAAGCACATGTGTGTGTGTCTGTGTGTGTGTGTGTCTGGACAAGTCTGCGTATTTATGGATGAGTTGCTCTGGGGGCGCCACGCGAAAACATTGCAAATCTCGAGTGAGAGAGGGAGAGGGAGTGGTAGAGAGTGAGAGAGAAATGATCAAATATGGCAAATGGGCGAATGGCAATTACAATTTGGACTTTCTCCAATCACACAAAATGGCGACAGGCAAAGAATGCGCCAGGGATGGGCAATCAAATGTTAAAATGGAATGCACTTAAACGAGTGATTGACAGCTGAAAGAAGCAGCAGAAGAAGAAGAAATAGATGAAGTAGAAGAAGCAGATGAAGCAGATGAAGCAAAGCAAAAAAGTTCAACAAAGAGTCGCATTGAGACGAATGGACAGAAGAGAAGAAATAAAACGGGGTATAAAATGAAAAAAATGATTAATAAAATAAAAAAATAATTTTTTATTATATATGTATGTACATAATTATAACAAATTTCTACAGCACGTAATTGTACTTCTTTTTATCTATAAGCTGTATTAACTTATAAGTAAAAAAAATATTCGATTAAAAAAAATTAAAATAAAACTTAAAGTCACAAAAAAAATTTTTTTTTTAATGTTAGAGTATTTAAAAATTACAATAATATGTATAACTTTCATTTAAAACTTAAAAAGAAGCTATTGCAAATTTTTAAAGCATAACTTGAAGCTAATATAATAATTGAAAAAGATAAAAAAAAATGCAAAATTTTTAAATGAAAAAAATACTAAAATACAACAAACTTTATTTATTTTTATTCGACTTTCAATTAAAATAAGATTTACATTCATTAAAGAATTTAAAAACAGACAGTAAAAATTAAATTTACCTAAAATTTTTAACTGAAAAAATACTAAAATTAAGTTTGGGAACATAATTCTCAGACCAAATTGTTTGAAGTGGGCTTTAAAATATTTTAATAAAATGTTTCATTTGTAAAAACAACTAAAACTAATTAATTATTTAGTTTTTATTTAATTTTAGTTTTAATTAAATTTATATGTAATTCTTATAGCTGTAAAACAAATGTTTCTATTTTAAAAGTAAGCTAAAATAAGCTTTAAAATTCTCTATAATTTGTCTAATACTAAAAATAAATTACTTATCAATTAATGCGCTAATTTTAAATATTAAATACTTTCATTTAAAATTGTACCTATTAATCCTTATAATAACACTGAAAGTCTCACCCTTTTCTCTACAAAATCCCTCGATTTGTAGTATAGTTTATTGGTTATATCATCTTTAATAAGGTAACTCAGTACCGAACTTGTCTAATTAACGCTGCTCCCAAAACTTTGACTACAAGTTGAAGCAGCGATAAAGTTAATCTGAAGTTTTGACCCAAACAGTTTGCAGGAAGTTGTGGGTGTGACTGCATGTGAGTGTGGTGTGAGGTGTGTGTGTGTGTGTGTGTGTGTGTGTAAACTGACAAACTACTTATGTCGCAACTTGTCACTTTCCCTTTCTTCCTCTTTCAGTTCCCCTTGCTCTTTGCTTCTCCCCCTTTTGTTGAGTGCAACAAAGTGACAACAATTCATAAACACTTTCAGCCCTTTAACCCCATCGTTCGACACCCTTGGCTTCCTCCTTGCCCTTCCTCTTCCCCTTTCCCCTCGCTGGCAAAACGAAAGCAATAAAATTATGGACAAATGCCATTTTTGGCATTTTCACAACGAGAAAGCGTTTGTGGAAAACAAGCTAGGAAAACGCGCACAAATTTCGCCAAAGTTTTCCGATTTTTTTTTTGTTTGTTGTTTCATTTCGTTTCGGGGGGTTTTTCCAGCGTTTTCTTGGCCCTTTTCCGACTCCTCCTTCGGTCGACGCCTTCGTTTGCGCCATTTAATCAAGAAAAACACTTTTTATTGTGCAAAATTATGACATTGTTGCTGTTTGTTGTTGCCATAATGGTTATTGTTGTTGTTGTTGTTGCTGCCACTGCTGCTGCTGCTGATTGTTAATGTCAAAAGTGTTATTGTTATGCAGACAATTATAGCACGCGATAAAAATGCTTAGCTGGTACTTGAGTTGGAGGGGAGTTAGGCGGGGAAAACGCCTTCATAATGAGCCTGGCCAAAATGAGAAAATATGTTTATTAGCCAACTGGCAAAAAGGATAATGTGTTCAGCGTCTTTACCCTAAAAAGCAGTGGATGGGGCCTAAAGCGGCGGGGGGTAAAGCGTATAGCAGTGAGTGGAACAAATAGGAGCTGCTTTTTTAGCAAGCATTATATTTTAGATAACTTTATATGTAGGTTTATTGACACTCTAATTGTAGCTAACTTAAATTAATTGAAATTATTAAAGTTTTTAGGTGTAATAAAGTTTAGAGCCTATGAAACACATTGTGTTATGATTACTTTAAATGTAGTACAGTTTCTGCAAATTTAATGTAACTAGAAGACCAAATTTGAGTAACACAGTACATTTTATAGAACTTTGTTTAAGAAATAGGCCAAAAATGGTAAATATCGATGGTCCGCTTTAACATTTTGTACCCAAAACGTTATTGGTTTAAAACCACAATTTTTAGACCCCGTACTGTAAAAAAGAGTAGAGGGGTCTATTAAGTTTGTCAGAAGCGAAATGTGCGTAACAGAAAGAGGTGTTTACGACCCCATAAAGTATATATACATATATATATATATTATTGATCAGCGTTAACAGCTGAATGGATATAGCGATGTCTGTCCTTCGCCTGTATAAACACCTGGATCTTAGAAACCTTAAAAGCTAGAGTCAACAAGGTCCGTCTGTATGGCACGCAGATCAGCTTTATTTCAGATTATTAGCAACGCCCCCTACCCAACGACTAGAACTGTTGGACCATGTAAATGTATGGTATCATTAAACCCATTCTCACCAAGTTTATTGTTGATCGACCAACTACAGCTTATACAACTCCCATAAGACAAATCGGTGAAAAATTACTCATTCGTATGTGCATTGGAATGATTACGGGGTCTTTTACAGCCGGCTCGCTGGACTGTGGCCTTTCATACTTATTTAAATGTGTTTTTGTGTTTTTTGTGGAGCTTAGAAAATGTCTAAAAAATTTACATAGTTCATTCAATTCAACTTATGTTCAACTTATATGAATAATTCCTTGAAAAACTTGAATTTTAAAAGGAACTTTTTGTTTTCCACGATAATTGTTTTAAGTTAGAAATTAAATTCATTAAAAAATAAGGAGGCAAATATAACTTAGAAACAAATACTATATGCCTATTTACTAAGTTAAACTATAGCTAGTAAAAATTAGTTAATTAACAGCTTTTTTTTTTTGTACTTCAGTGAAATTCTAAATCAAAATAGTTGAACTGTAATATAATTTAATAAAAAACATTCTTAACTTTAATCAATGCCATATATTTAAGGTTTAAAAAACACACTTTATTCTTATTGGTTACATTAATACTTGATTTTATTAAAGTCAGTAAGTAAACTCTTTTTCCACAACTTCACAAATTGAGTTTGTCTACACTGTTGCCAAACTTCACCAAGTGAAGTTTCACACTTTAAATACTAAAATAAAATAATTAAAAAGTTTAAAATTTTTCAATTTGTTTATAAATTATAGTCAGTCTTTAATTAAACTAATGATTTACATAAAGATTCGATTCCATAGTTCAAGTACGTTTCGGGTCGATAACCAACGCCTTTGCTGCTTTTGGCCAACAGCTGCAAGCATTTGGCCCTGTCGAAGGCTGTTCAAAGCCAACTAAAATTACAAACAATAAGAAAAAGTTGCCGAACTATTTGTTTGGACAAGACACAAGTTTTTTCCTCTTTTCCCCCACACACACACACACACACACACACACACACTTTCAGCGGACTGTGGCATGTGTGGCAGGAAAAGTTGCAGCGGCAACGAGATCAGCATTCAGCATTTCATGCCACAAACGATCGATCTAAATGCATATGACAAATGTCAAGTGGTTGACAATGAGTGCAACATGCCACAACTTGCTGCAACTTGCCACTGCATTACTGGCACGCCCCCTGCTTGCCGCTCCTCCCTTTACAGCTGCTGCAGCTCAAATGAGCGTGCAACAACTGGCATCTGAATGCCATTCATCATTTGTTCTTGCAACATGCCACAAGCAAACGATCACAATCTGCAGCAAAGCAGTTTGTGCTTCCTTTTTGAACGGATGGCACTGAGGGGGGAGTGGCAGAGAGTTTATGGCCTAAACCAAGCTACTAACAAGTCGTTGAGTCTAACTTCTGTTGACTGGCCCTAAAAACAAGCTAACGGCTGTGGAGCAAAGGCTTTTTATTTTAAAATTTCATTTAATTTTCTTTATCAAGCCCTCAAGTAATCAAAAATTATATCAATTCTGATCTGATCTTAATAGTTTGACAAAAATCTTTCACTTCTATCTAAACAGTTCCAAACAGTTGGGCACCAAAACGTGATCAATTTCCAAATAGTTTTTAAAATCCCCATTTATATAGCCCAAATCGAAATTTGTTCTATTTGCGGAGTCGTAAAAAAGTTCCCAACAATCAAATGGAATGACATGTGTAGAAAACCAATTCATAAAAGATAATCAACGATCGAAGCTATAAATCAAAGTGGACGATTTAAAAATTAAACATCGCTAAAAGTTCGTTTCGTTTATATAGAAACACTCAACACGCGATCATGATTCATATATCTGAGATGAGTAAACATGTCTATAGAGATTTAATTGCACAGTGTTGGCTGATTTGTATTACAGTTCGCAAGTCTATGGGGTCTTTTAGGTTAGAAGGAGGCTTTCTGACCACATAAAGTATATATATTCTCAATCAATCGTTGACTTGATATAGCAGTGTACGTCTTTTCACCTGTCAGTATAGACACCTGAATGTCAGAGACTATATCCATATCTATATGTATGTATATCTATATCCATGTCTATATCTATAGTTATTTCTATATCTATATCTATATCTTTTTTAGAAGTAGTCTTTTAGGTTAGAAGGAGGCTTTCTGACCACATATAGTATATATATTCTCAGTCAATCGTTGAATTGATATAACAGTGAATGTCTCTTCACCTCTCATTAGAGACACCTGAATCTCAGGGACTATATCCATGATCTATAACTATGTTTATCTATAGCTATATCTATGTATATATCTATATCTATATCAATATCTATATCTATCAGTCAACTAAAACCTATAGCTTCAATAGGACAAATCGGATGAAAATTGTTGATTCATTTAATAAGTAGTACTTATTAAGTACGTATTGCTTTACAGTGTACGCGCTCGACTGTTGGAGGTTAAAGGATTGGTTGATCGAAAGATAAATGATCTTCAAGGCGGTTAAAAACTAGTTGGAGTTATCGCAGCTCTGCGCACTTGTAGAATTCTTCGACTTCGACTCCGTCTCCTACTCTGCAGAAGAATCAATCTCAATTTAGCAGCGAGTAAACTTTGTGGAAATTGTGGAAAATTGGTAGCATGAGGATCAACGACAAACTTGCAGCACTAAAACGATCGATCATGGTATGTGTTTGTGTGTGTGTGTGTGTGTGTGTGTGTGTGCAACAGTTTCCTGCAATTTGCACTAAAAACTGAGCAACTTGAGATGCAACCAAAATAGATGGACACTTTTGGTTGAAGAGCAAGAAGGAGAAGAAGGAGAGAAGTAGCAGAAGCGAAGGAAGAAGAAGAAGACGCAATTGCCTGTTGCATGTTGACTGTGGCCTGTGGCAAGTTGTTCCCTGTTGCACTTGCCGCATTGTCGAACTTTTTTGCCTCCGTCGCCTGACCCATATTTATTTTTGGCATTGGAATTTTTCCGCATTTTCCTATTTTTTTTCCCTCTTGTTATTTTTTTTTGTGGTACTAACTTTAGTTTTGAGTTTCATTTGCATTTTGTGGCTGCGCACTTACCGAAATGGAAAGAACTTTTCCAGAAAATGTCGTCCCAGGCTGGTCGTTGTCATCTTCTGACTTTTCTTAGCCCGCGTGGGCGTGTCTTTGCGCCTTTCTCTCTTTGTGGCGCCCAACGATCACTTAACTTCACTTTGCTTATTGACTTTCGGCTTTTATTACTTTCCTCAGCACATATGTGTGTGTGTGTGTGTGTGTGGGTGGGTAGGACTGTGTGTGTGTGTGAGACAGGAAATGCTGTACTGCAAACTGCGCAGAATGCAATTGAAAATACGCTTTAATTAAACTAATCAGACGATATACACACACCACACTGTAGTTGTACACAAGACACAACAGACGCCCACACACACTCGCACACACACACACACTGGCACTTATACATACATGTATTTTAATGGGCTGCTTTTGACCCGAACAACTTTTCTTTGTAAACAAACCAAAAAAAAAAAAAAACACAAAAATTATAACAACAAATTATAACGCCAGCGACGACGATGCGTTTTTCGAGCGTATCACTTGCGTTTAATCGAGTGTATTAGCAGCGTGTAGACTCTGTGGCACAAAAACCATTCTTTTTAAGCCGATTTATTGAAAATAAATTCTACAAAATTTATACTTTTTTTTACCATTCCTAACAACAATGTGGCTATGCATTAGCTCTTATTTAAGAAATAATTTATTTAATATTTTATAAATTTTTTATTATTTTTTAATTCAACTTTTATCGTTAAACTTGAACGTTTAGAGTTCTTGAAATGTATATTAGTCATAAAAGTGACAAAATCGAATGGATTCCCACCGCTTTTGGATGATTAATGACTTTACTTATCAATGGAATTGCATAAATGCAAAAAACATTAAAAATGCAGCTGGAAAAATCACAGAGATAAGCGCCGAAAATGTGAAAGTATTTAAAAAGCAAAAAGAAATATATTTCGTTAAGAGATAATATTGGTAATCACCAGAAATGCAACAATTCTACTTAAAATTCTCTTTAAGCCACAAAAATTCAATTTCTGCTGGCTAAAATTCAATCTAACCTCAACTTGGTTTTAAACTCTTCTTTCGGTTCAACGGGCAGCAATGAAAAAAAAATAACAATAACAATAGAAATAAACCTAAAACAAACATTACATAAATTGCAAATTTCATTTTGTAGTTAACTTCTTCATTGTTGTCATTGTTGCTGCTTCTGCTTCGTCTCTTTTGCTTTTGTCGTGTATTGCGAGAAGAAGAAAAGTAACAGAAGCAGAAGAGATGCGATGCAATAATAAAACTATTTTGTTTTTGTTTCTTTTAAGCAGCTTGCTTACTTTACCGTTACCGTTAGGCTACAGGTTACAACAGCAGCAACGACAGCGAATGCGGCAGAGCAGCAACTAAAGCTAAAAACTACAACAACAACTACAGCAAGGCAAGCAGAATGACAACAACAATGGCACTTTATGTTTGAGGCTGGCGAAATTCGCTTTATTTGAATGAATCACAAACGTCGCTGATCTGCGCGGGTGTGGGGAGAGTTGGGGATTAAACAGTCATACACAAAACACAAGCATACACACACCTTAAGAAAACACTTCGATTACGCGGCGACGGCGACGATAAAGAACACAGAACAAAACAAAACAAAAAGAAATGAAGACGAAAACCGAAGAACCCAAGGCGCAGCAGCAGCGCAGACGCTGCCTAACGGCGTATAAACAATGACTGCAAAGATCTCGCACAAAAGCCGCGCGCGCTCGTTCGCATTGAAAGTTTGCGAGTGACTGAAGACGACATCCAACAACGACAATGCCAACAGAGATCCATTGGCGCAGCGCACTCAACAAAGAGACCACAAGACGCCGACAGCGAGGAGAGAGAAAGAGCGAAAGAGTGAGAGCAAGCGCATGTGAACGTGCAAGTGAGAGCGTGCGAGCTCAAAGGCTGTGAAAGCAAAGGCAAAACCAAAAAAAAAAGTGCAGGCAGGCGAGACCGAGGTGAATTCACTAGCAAAGTGACGTAGTGCGCACAGCTGCTCTGCTTTAAGTGACCTTTGAGTTCACCACGCAAGATCAAGGAATTCTGCTACGAATGGTGAGTTGATTTAAAAAACGGAATACGTAAATTTGCAGTAAGTTAACCATGGGCAAAATATCGCATGCGAGAGAGTGTAAGAGGACAGCAGGAATTGACAAAAAGAAATTGAAAAAGAGAAAGAGTAAGAGACAGAGAGATTGAGAGAGAGAGAGAGAGAGAGCACAAGGAAGCCATTTGCTGAGTCACAATAAAACTGGTGGCAGGTTCAATCAACTGTAATTTCGCTATGTGGCAATCAAATCGATAACAAACAACACGAAGCAGTACATGAAGGAGAAGAGCAGAAGAAGCAGAAGCAGAAGACGTAGCAGAAAATGCAGATTAATTAGCCGCTAGTGGGAAAACTGCTAAATGGAAATTCAATTTGCTGTTTTCATTCTTCGCCTTGCACGTCCAGCTTGACCGGCTTTGCCAGCGCTTTTCTCGCCGCTTTTCACCAGGTGCAGCAGGTGAGTGTTGTGGTGGGGACTGAGGGGACTGGAGGGGTGCTGTTTAAGGTCTGGTTTTTCCGCAACTTGTGCCGCATGCGGAAATGTGTGAAAGAGAAAGCGCATAATCCAATAAGAGCAATGCAAACAACAACAACAACAACAAAAAGATTTGTTGTCTTGATAAAATGCTTTGACAACAAGTGCAACAACTGCAGCCCTGAAGCAAGTGGCAAGTGCATGTGGTAAGAAGAAACCAGTTGCGGTCACAATAGCAAAAACTAGCGAAAGACAGAGAGAAAGGGAGCGGGAGTAAGAGCGTGTGTGCGAAAGACGCACTCAAGCGAAACTGGAACTGTGCAACAAGATCCACAAAATGCAAATTTTTAGCATCCCCCACCCCCCAACCCCACCGGCAAAATGGCTAATGTTGTACGACAAAGGAATTCTGCTCTCTTGCCTGGGTCTATTTGCATCTCATTTACTCTACCTCTTCCCTCTCTTCCCTCTCTCTCCCTCTTACTCTCCGTCTTACTTCTAGCTTTCAAATTGAGAGCTTAATAAACAACTTGCTTAAACTGTTTGGGAATTCTAAGTGAAATCAGTTTATAATAAAGCTGAGAAGGGCTGCAGTTGAGTGAGCCGACTGTAAAAGACCTCATACCCAGTTTTCCCTACAAATAATCCATTTTGGACTATTGAAGCTGTGGGATATAGCTGTCTGATCCGAAGCAAAGTTGGTGGGGATAGTTATAGTTATGTTATACACACCATATGTGAGTTTGATACTAATCGCTCAACTAACACTGCATGTCTTCATACGAATATTCTATTTTAGACCGACTTGTCCTACGGGAAATTATAGAATGCTTATTTTAAACTGATTAAATTAATCAAAATTAATAAGTTTTGAAAATAGTTGGCAACAGCTGCCGTTAGCTCATATTTTTATGGGAGTTTTGCTAGCGTATTACCATAATCCAAAACGGCAATTAAAGCTGAAACTTGCGCAATATGCGCTCGACGTTGACACGCCCCAAAAAAAGCAAAAAACAAAAAAAAATTGCGAAAGTTGCAACAATGTGTGACAACAACAACAAAGATAACAACAAAATCGACTAATAACTCTCGAAATTAATATGTGCTTAGCAGCGCCAACTAGCCATAAAAGTGATAGACATATTAACCCAGTACTCCACATTTCTCTAGCTAGACAGCGGCGACGGCGACAGCGACGGCAACAGCGCAGCCGACAGCGACCGCGCCGTCGACGTTAATGTACAAAGTAGCAATTTTCAGCTTTGTTGCGTGTGGGAGGCACATGAAGATGCTCGCCAGTGAGAGAGCGAGAGCGAAAGGGGTGGTAGACAGCGTGGTTTGGGTTGCGGTGTGGGGAGCTTAGAAGCGAAAGAGAGTGGAAGAGGCAGGGACGAAAAGAGCGCGGAAGAGCGTTGGAACGGGAGAGGGGGGAGACGGTGCTGTGTATTGGCATAAGTGAAGCATGCATGCCAGACACGCGAGAGCGATAAAAACAGACGCGCGACGTTAACGCTGACTGCGACGTAGACGTCAACGCCGGCAGCGTTGAAATTTAGTGGCAGCCATTGCATTCAATGTGAGCCAAAGGAGCAAACCGAAAAGTTTCGAATTCAGCTGGTGTTGTTGTTGCTGCTTTTGCTTATTTACGACACAGCTCGATCCTTTCAGTCACTCCCACCCAGCAAATACAACTACACACAGTTTTCAATACACTTTGCAAAAAGAAAAACACTTTTATTTATAAATACCCTGTAGTTGCAAGTGCAGCTGGGGTGGCTTTGAACTGCCGAAAGCTTAGTATTTGGTATTAAAGGAGAAACAATAGTACGTTAGTATTTACTGTTAGTAGTCATTACTCCATTTACTCGCTTTACAGGGTATCACAAAGTCCATCATGCACAACTCTAGCAAAATTCCTTTGCAGTTTTTTGCGCCGTTTGCATTACAAATTGAAAAACTGGTTT
The DNA here is from genome assembly GCA_020829145.1 of Drosophila nigrodunni. Classification (NCBI taxonomy): domain Eukaryota; kingdom Metazoa; phylum Arthropoda; class Insecta; order Diptera; family Drosophilidae; genus Drosophila; species Drosophila nigrodunni. The sequence goes on along the minus strand of JACVCZ010000002.1, from coordinate 19,497,568 downwards.
ATGACTTAGCTAACTTTTGCTACGTGCACTGAAAAGCCAAAAATATAAATAAAACTGAAATAGCAGCAGACATCCAGTTGGATAGTGAATGCGCTAGAGCGGGACAGAGCGAGTATGCTTGCTAGCAAAACTGTTGCATGCTTTTAGGCAGAAAATTATCAGTACAATAAAGATTATTGCTGCCAGCGTCCGTGGGGGTGGAACAGTTGGCCAGTCTCGCAGCAGTTGAGTTGTTAGGGTATTCAGACTGCGGTTAGACCGGCCTAATGACTAATGGCAGCGGATCGACTAAGCGGCTTAACGGCAGCATATTGCCCGCAGGCGGAGGAGTAGCGAAGCGGCTTCAACTTGCCAAATGCGATGAGTTTTGGGCTTAATAATGCCCCGCTCTGGGTGGCTGTGTAACTACACGGTATGCCGAACGTTTGTTTGTTAACTTTATTTAGTTTTAAAATAAAATTTTAAAAAATATTTTACGCTACGCTTTCATAGCAATGAGCTTTTGTCAAGTGCTGAGCACAAAATTTTCGTTCCCTGCGACTTTCTCTTAAAATCAATTTTATTTTGTTAAAGAAACTTTAATTATATTTTTTTAAGTATATAAAAATGTGATAGCTTTCAGCTTTGTTCGGACTGCAGTGTATAGCAAGTTCGTTTCAACTCGCTCACTTTCCCTTATCTCGATTTCTGGCCGGGATTACTCAGTTCGATGAAAATGCGTTGCGGCACGCGTGTCTGGATTCTGAATTCCATATCCTGCAACCACCTGTCCATACGTGTGTGTACATGTCTCCATCTCCGTATGTGTGTGTGTGTGTGTGTGCCTGTGAGTGTGCACGCGTGATAAATGGCTTTTATCTTTTTAAAGCACTTCAGTGCACGGCTTTTGCAATTTTTCGCCGTACAGTCGAAAAAAGCAAGAATTAAGCAACATTTTACAAACTGATCGACTGTAAGATACCCATTACAGTTTTTAAATATATTAAATGGGCATGTGCATCTTTGATGTGCTTATAAAATGGAGTTTTTTAATGAATTTCAAATCTGTTGCATACTTCTAGGCTATGCTGCTTGTTTTAGACTTTAAACCGCTATAACTTTCGCTATGCACTTTCAAATGAGTGCCAACTTGACTTAAGTGCAAGCAAAACACCCTGTCAATCACTTACTACTGGGTATAATCAAGCAACGCAAAAAAGTGCCGTCTGCTGCCCAAAAAAAAAGTACAAAATTATTATCCAATGTAAGTGCCACGCCCGCTCTAGTTGTAAGGCGGCAACGGCAAACTCCGCTAAACACAAAAGTTGGCCTTTTTTGGCTAGCATAAAAAGAGGCAACAGCAGCTGGCGTCTATAACCCGATTTCTCCATTCTTCTCTTCATTTCTTCCCCTCCACGCCCTGCTCTTCACGCTACGCTTTTGCTGCAAATTCTCATGTTGCAGTTTTCGTCCTTTGTTGGTTTCTCCGTCGTCATTTCGTGTGCGTTATGAGCTAGTTAATTATGGTGTCTGATACTTTCTCTGCCCCCCTTTCCCCACTTGAGCCCTTCTAGCGCTACAGAGTGTACAGGAGGGCATATTAGTGTTGTATATCAAAGAGCTTTAGGTACAACTCTACAAAGAGTTTACAGCTACTAGCAAATTGAACGAAATCAGTTTAAAAAGCTTTTAAAACTGAAAAAGCTCCTTAATTTACTACAATGCAGAGCTTTTAGCAGCTTAAAAGCTTTTGGAAATCACTAGTAATCAATGCCTATAGCTAAGAGTTAACAAGTAGCTTAAAAGCTCTGACTACATGTCTAAAGCTCATTATAAATGTGCTTTCAAAGCTTATAAAAGCTGCGCCTAGACGCCGATTAAAAAACAAAAGCTGCTTAAAGTTTTCTTGACTACTTCGTGTGAATTTGTAGCTGATTTGGCTGTCGACTTTTCAGCAACTTTCGCATGGAATTGCACGCATGAGTCATCGCGGAAAACTGCGCAAAACTTTTTTGATGCTGCTTATGAATGGCGTCGCTAGACAGCATGGTAGGTAGGGGGTGCAGCAAGAGAGCAGCAGAAAGTGGGAGAGACAGAGGGGTAGGGTTAGGGGTAGGTGTAGTGCCAGTTGCTGCCAACATTGGCTTCATTTTATCATTAATATTTAAGCGTCGTCGATTCAATCGATTGATGTAGCAACTGTAGATGAGGGGAGCAGGCAACAGTGGAGGGGGAGGGAAGCTTAAGGATGTAGCACAAAATGCGCAAAACTTGCAAAGCTGTGCATGTGTGTGTGTATGCGTATACTTGATGAACTGAGTCTTAGAAAAGTAGACAGCATCAAGTCAAATTGAAGTTGAATTTTCTCCGTCGCCGTTTAATGGGCGAAATGTAATTACTTAATTAGTGAATGTCTCTCTCGCTCTCCCTCGCCCTCTCCCTCTGTCGCTGCAGCTATTAAAGCAGCTTAACATTTAATGCCCAAGTCGCATTTAAACTTGATTAGTTTTATGGCCACTCGGGAGGAGTTTCTCGCTGTTACGACTTCAACCAAATCAAAATCCAATCAATGGACAGTTGGCATATTGATTGCCACGCACCACCGTACCCCCCTCCCACCACATTCCCCCTGCAACGCGTCGCTTAACTCCCTTTGGACTGCAAAACGCCACAGGACTTGCATATCAAATCTGAGTGCTGTAAGACAAAAGTTTTTAAGGTTAGTGGTGGAGTTTATGCACTTTATTTATTTTTCTTTGCTTAGAACGTTTAGCTAAATCAGTTCTAGTCTTGTTTTAGCCAAACAACAGCTAAACGTGAAAATGCAGCGTGTTTACAAGTGTGAGGCATAAATAAGTATAAGTGTTGCCTACTTTTAAGCGCATCTGCTTAATGCTTTAGTCGAGACACGCACCAAGATGTGTCACAAATGCTTGCATACTTTCAAGCGCGCACATAAAATGCCACTTTTTGACATAAACACCACAAAAATGAACGAAGCAACACCTGCGACGTCGCGACGCCTTCGCCGCAACAACAAATCAAATGCAAAGAAGGAAAGCACAAAGAGAGCGCAGAGCGTGAGGAGTGGTAGTGGGTGGCGTGTGGCGGGTGGTGGGGGGGTAGATAGACCGACAGTTATGTCTAGTAAATAAATAAAAGCAATAAGCAGACGACAGCAGGCGCCATAAGTAGGTGAGTCTCAAGCGCGTTAGCTGCTGCGACGCGTCCCCTCTGCCGCTGTCACTGCCACTGTGACGCTGCTGCTAAGCACACAAATCTATATGTATGAGAAAATTATGTCTGTCTGTTTCAAACAAAGCTGCAAAAAAAAAAAAAAAATAAATATATTTTTGCGCTCATTTTTGCTTGAATTTTCTTCTTTCTTTGCTTTTTATATTCGCAGGTCGCCCTTGAAACTCGATCAAGCAAATTGCGCGATTATATAATGACTGTCATCTGATATGAAGTGAGTGTAAGTAGAAGTGAAGTGAGTAAACTACATACAAAATAAATAGATAGATACACGAGCCAGCTTAAGATACGCCAACAACATTTAACAAGCTTAAATATATGCAGAGTTGCTATGCAAACTATAATTTATAAAAACATTAATTGTTTATCGTTCATTTAATTTAATTATATTTTTTTTCAAATGCTTTCAATGAATAAAATAAAAATATATCCATTAAATAATTATTAATAAATAATTAATATTCAAAAATTTATTAAAGGATTAAAATTTATTTTAAAAAAATAAATAAAAATTTTCCATTGCTAAAAAAAAAAACACTATAAAATACCCTGTAATATTTGTTAAAAAGGTTAATATAGTTAATTTAATTTATTTATTTTTGTTTTTTCAAATGCTTTCAATGAATAAAATAAAAATATTGCCATTAAATAATTTTTAATAAATAAATACAAATTCAAAAATTTTTTAAAGGATTAAAATTTATTAAAAAAAAAAAAACAAAAATTTTCCTTGGCTTAAAAAAGCACTATAAAATACCCTGTAATATTTGTTAAAACAGCTTGGTTAGCACAGTTTAATTTTTAGCTTTATTTTTACTAGTAAAAAAATGCCAACAAACTTTTATTTATAGTAAACCATTTATTATTTAAGTCCAAAGCTTTAGTAACTTTACCGCCCAAAACATGACAAGCACAGCCGACAGTCGAGCATGCTCTGCTCGCAACTCTTTGACGAGGTATTTAAAATATGGCAGTTTCGAGAATAAAATGCCAGGCTTGAAACAACAGCGGAATAAAGCAAATCAAGGAATCAAGTTGATATATAGTATATGAAGATATATGCAAGGCTTGTGGGTGTGTGGAACGAGTGTGTCTGTGTGTGTGTGTGTGTGTGTGTGTTAAGTGTAAATGCAAATACATTCCACATTGTTGAAATACCTTGAGCAAGAGGCTATAAACATCTTTAGCGTTTTGCTGCCTGGATTACGAATTCCGCCAAATTGTTGGCGCCCAACGTGGGAAAAGGAGCGTGAAACTCAGTGTGGAAGGAGTGCAAAATGGAGTGGATTACATGCAGAGAACAAGCTAAAGACGCCAACCAAAAAGACAGTCAAGATCTATGTGCTTTTTATGTTGTGCTTCGGGAAAACAGTAGCAAAAAGCCGTGTTAAAGGCAGGGGGGTAGGAGAGGGAGAGGTAGAGGGAGTGCAGCTATGTCAGGTGGGAGCTGAGCGGAAGAACAACAGTTGAAATTCCCATGGTGCAAACTTTATTCTATTACGACTTTCACAAACAAACAAAAAACGAACAAAACACGCAAGGAACCAATTGAAAATTGTTTGAAAGTCTCCGTTGTCCTTGTTGTCCTCCTGAAGATGCCACTGCGGTTGTCTGCGACTTGTTTCTCCCCACACAGCTGCGGCTCAAACCGTGCCAAGGGGTTGGGGCCTGTACAGGCGCCACATTTATGGCATTTGGGATTTGCAAAGGCGGAGGCTTAAGACGCTACGCTCGGAATTAGTTCGAGTTGAGACCATGGAGACCATTAAAATGATTTAAATTAGTTAAGAGCCACGCCCCACTTCCCTTTGGCCTGTCACTGCCTGTCGCTGCGTGTCGCTGCGTGTCGCATCGTGTTCAATCCTGTCGCAGCTGCAAATCTTTCCCACCGCTACCCAAGCAGCTTAACCTCGCTACTCCTTCAACTAAATCTATAGCATACATATATGCACATCTATATATTCTGTCTCCCTCTAACCCACACTAGCTATCTCCGTCGCACTTAAGTGATTACTTGACAAGACAATTGCCACTGTCATAGCTCAACTCGTTGACTGACTCGACCACTTTAAAACATTCCCTAGATCCTACCTGTGTCAAGCATTATGTTTAGCGCTGTATACCCTGTAGGATTTTAGTGGTCTTAAAGGGTTAGCCTAGGCCTTGATTGTTGTGGCTTCTAACTAAGAAGCTAAAGTGTTCAGCCATACTCCTCCAATACCCGAGACTTCAGGACTACGTCTTTAGCACGTCCTCATTGACTGATCATCGCGGTACTCAAGTTGCGAAAGCTCTGAGGTTGAAAACATAATCTAAAAAGCTCTAGAAGCTGCCACTTTTTTACTACCTAACTCACTGACCGAACAGACTTCTTAACGCTGGCAGTCTGGCCCGACAGACTGATCATCGTACAACTTAAATGGCTAAAGCTCTGAGGTTGAAAATATGACAGGAAAAGTTCTAAAATGTGCTACTTTATTACTGCCTAACTGATCATCGTGTAGCTTAGTGTATATTATTACATTATATTCACTTCTTAACACTGCCTGATAGACTGATCATTGTGGAACACAAAAGTTAAGAACTACGAGACTGAAATACTACAAAAAATTAAGTTATTGATGTTTTTTTTTGATGAAGTAGCACTCAATTTCACTAACAAGCTCTTAAACTGATTTACTGATCATCGCGGGTCACAAATGGTTAAGGCTAGGAAGCTGAAAAAGCTGGCAAAAGAATTTTTGTACAACTTTTGGCTAAATTAAAAGCAAATTTTTAGTCACAGACTCTCTGACTGCTTTACTGATCATAGTGGAAGGGAAACGATAAAAGCTAGAGTGCTAAAATATTATAACAAAGCAGAATTTCTTAGCGAAATAAACTGATCATTGTGGTAAGCAAATGCTAAGAGCTGGTAGGTTGAATTATTGCATTCCATTCCCTTTCATTTTCGTGCAGGGTGTTTGCCAGTCGTACACACTCTTCTAACCCACAATATTTGCAACTGTTTAAGCCCAGTTAATGCTACACCCTCGAGTACACGCTGAAAGGCAAACGAAAGCGCTCTGCTCGATGGGCAGTACAACCCTTGGCCAAAAGGGGGCACTTGACTAACACTTTGGGCAATTAGGCGAGTGAGGAGTGTGGTGTGGGGAGAGGGCAAGGGGTGTGTATCGAGTTAAGCGGATGAGGCAATAATTGTAACAACAATGAGCCAAACGGAAAGATGCTAATGAAAAGTGCAAACAACATATTAAACAATTAAACGGAAATTAGCACAAAATATTCACACATTTTGCTAATTGAGACAGAGACAGGAAGAGAGAGAGAGGGTGGGCAGGAGAGTGGCTTAAAGATGGAAAATAACTTTTCAGGTCACTTCATTAATAAACGAGCAAAGAAGCAAAGGCAAAGGCAGTTCATAAAGCACATTCTGGCTAACAGAAGCAGCCGGAAAATCCTACGTAAAATGAGCGGAAATTAATGCAGGAAAATACACATAGATACAGCTACAGCTACAGTTACAGTTACATATATATTTCTATATCTGTGTGCACTTGTAGTTAATGGCAAGACTAAAACTCTCTAATGAAGCGCCGCTCAGGTAACAGCCAAGTAAAACAACTAAACGGAAATTTCAAGCCAAAAAACCGGACGTGGCAAGTTGCAAGTGGCAAGTGGCAAGTAGCTGTGGCAGCCACATTGGCCAACTTAAATATGCAAGACAGCGCGCCAACTGTGCCACACCCGCTACACACACACACACACACACCTCCCTCCAGTAAGTCATCCTACTGTGCCCCCTTCTCTGCCCTTCCCTTGCTCCACCTGTGCTCTCCCCTTCCCACTCCAGGGCCCAACAACCCTCCAGGAGCCACACCAGCTGTGGCAACCTTCTTGTACTTGCAACACTTGCAACCTCATCATCATCATCATCGTGTGCCACACAACGGCCAGAACGGCGGCAGTAAGAAATTGATTTTATGCAACGAGTTGAGACGATTTAAGGTTCATACACTGCTCAAAAATGTTTCAATTTTAAAAGCACTGAATTTTTAATTTTGTGTGGGAAAAATGTGAGTTTAAAATTGAAATTAAAATAAATAATAAATAAATAAATAAATAATAAATAAATAATAATAATATTACACAATTTTATAAAAATAAGTTTACATTTTGCTTAAAAAAGTGTAGAGACCTTGTTCTTAAAAAAATTTCTATACATTTTGACGCTTAAAAGTGACATAGAATTTTTAAATAAATTAAATTTTAAAGCAAAAAAATTTAAAAAAATTATTTTTACTGCTTTTACATAAAAATGAAGACCAAACAAAAGCTTAAAAGTTTTGCTTGGACAAAATGTGACGCAAAAACTAATAAGAAATTTTTGTACTTCACTAATTTAGTGTTAAAAAAAAAAAATAATAATAATTTGGAAACTATAATATAATATATACTCTATTTATACTTATAATATACACATATATAATAATGGTTTGTGTAGAAATATGTGATGTTGAAAAACAAAACTAAAGAATCATTCTTGATATTTCAAAAGAAAATTTGTCTAGGACTACATTTATTTACTAACTTTTGTTCTTAAAATTATTAAATGGATGGTTTTTTGTTAAAGATTACTTTTTTTTATAAAACGTCATAATTTAAAAAACAACAATAATACTCAGTCTATTTTAAAATTAATTAGACCACGCACTCTAAAAAAGAGTAGAGGGGTCTAATAAGTTAGTCAGCAGCGAAATGTGCGTAACAGGCAGAAGGAGGCGTGTCCGACACCATAAAGTATATATATTCCTGATCAGCATCAACAGCAGAGTCGATATAGCGATTTCCACGCCCACTATCGCCCACGCAAATTGTAGAAAACACTACAACTTGGAAACTATAAGAGCTATGGTGAGCAAATTCACACACTACATGTGCGGTGCCATTACAACTATCCTCACCAAGCTTGATTCGGTTCGCACAACTATAGCCTATAGCTCCCATAGGACAAATCGGTTGAAAATTGGGGAGACTGAAAGGAGTACGGTGTCTTTTACAGTCGACTGTAGCTTTTCTTACTTGTTTTTTTGAAAATATGTTTTAACATGAAAAACTCTTAACATCGAATGTAAAAGTAATATCAAAGTGATTAATTTTATACCAAATTTTATCTAAAACATTTTGAAATATTAGTTAACTAGTTTTGTTTAACTAAGACAAATTTCTAGCCTAAATATTTAAAGCTTTTTTTAAATTGAAATTTTTTAAGGTGTAGACGATTTAAGCTTAGCACGAAACGATATGCTAAAACCGCAGAAGAAATACGACCGACGGCTGTCTGAGTGTGTGAATGAAAATGTGTATAGGTGCCTGTGTGTGTCTGTGTGTGTGTGTGTGTATTTTGTTGTGCGTCCTTCGCAGCCAAGCCAAAGGAAAGTGACATAAATAAAAGCCGTGACTATAAATCTAAACCATAAGCAGTTAAAGAGTCAGTCCAAAGATGCGGCACGTATCATTCTCACCCTCTTGAGACACCCCCAAAAGTCTCCACCCTCTTATCCTCTTACCCCTTCGCCTTCTGGCTCCCCAAAGTTTTTGCTTTTGTTCTGCAGAAATACCGCAAAATGCAGATAAATATGTAAATAGATACAACTTGGATTATGTTTCGACAACAAAAGTGAAAAGCGTTTTACGCCTCAAAGGGGGCGGGGCACACAGAGGAGTGGAGGAGGAGTGGTGGTATGGAAAAAATGTCCTACATTTCATTGATCTCATGACATTCACCATTCAAATGATTTCTAAGCATTTGACTTGACTTCTGACAAGCAGATAAAAATGATGATCTCTTGAAAGTCCCAAAGTTTAGCACAAAATAACTGTTAAATCGGCGGGGAAGTTTAATATTAAAAGCTAAAACAGCTACTTGGTATTATGATAAGAGATACACTTGTACACTTTTAGATTCCCTTCTCTTTCCCTTTAGATTTTCTGTATAGCTTAAGCTGTTTTCATCTAGACGGTTGTGTGCAAAAAATCTTGGAATTCTAAAATTGAATGTTTTACACAAAATGGAAAACTAAATTTCCAATATTTTAAGGAGGAAACATTTCCTTTTACAAGTTATTTTCTTCAACTACTTCCCTCTGTTGCTATATTTTTGATACTTATTCAAAGGGATTTAAAAACACGTAAGAAGGCTCATAGACAGACAGACGGAAAGACGGACATTGCTATATCGACTCGGCTGTTGATGCTGATCAGGAATATATATACTTTATGGTGTCGGCCGCGCCTCCTTCTGCCTGTTACGCACATTTCGTTTCTGGCAAACTTAATAGACCCCTCTACTCTTTTTTAGAGTACGGGGTCTAAAAAGGCTTGAAAACCTGTCCTAGAACTTTCTTAAGACCTCTATAAAGTTTCGTTACATCTAGTTATTTATCCCTCTCTCTCTCTTGTTCTCTCTCTCGCTCTCTCACCCTCGCTCTCTCTCCCTCGCTCTCTCTCCCTCGCTCTCTCTCCCTCGCTCTCTCTCCCTCGCTCTCTCTCCGTCGCTCTCTCTTGCTCTCTCTTGCTCTTTTCTGCTCTCTCTCTCTCTCTCTTTCTCTCTCTTGTACTTTACTTTATCAAATGCTTCATTACGACAGTCATGACTTCTTCCATTTAAAACCCTTGCCCAATTTTAGCAATCAAATTGACTACTTCAAGAAACTTTTTGTTGATCATGACATTCCAAGTCGTAGATACTTACACTATTTAATACTGCTACCTGAAGATTAAAACCTTTCTGCTACTTCCCTGCTTCATTTTGAAGCCTTTGCTCAGTTTAAGCAAACCAAATGGACTACAAACTCTAAGAAGCTGAGTCGTAGATACTTTCACTATTTAAAACTCTTCCTGATTAACTGAAAGTGTTACATTTCTGGCTATTAAAAAAAATTAAAGTCTACTAAAGTATATTATTTTTGATTAATTTATCTATTGACTTTACGCACTTTCTCAATATTTTCATTTACTCTACGCAGTTATTGTAGCACCCATAAAACCTAAAAATATTTCTTCAAATTCGCCAAAAACTAAACCAAACCAAACTACTTACATATCCATTGAATGCTCTGCTCTTTCTTGTGGTTAATTGCTAATTGTAAAGGAATTTTGTGAGTCTAATTTCGAAATAGAGCACTACCAAGCAGCCCCAGCAAAGAGGTAGCGCCACAAAAAAAACCATTAAGTCGAGCACATTCCGGTGGTACAAAGGAATCCGCACCACCTCCACTTCTAAGCAAGGACGAGCAACTACCTGTAGCCACTACCGCATTTTATGAGCCACCCAGCGAAGGAGGAGGAGCAAGAAATGAATCCTTCCTGTGTGTAGCCATTAAAGCCCAAATAGTAACCGTGTTGTTTGTCATTTACCGTATCAAAATCAATCGAAGCCAAAACAGCAAAAACAAAGACCGGGGGAAAGTGAAAGTGGAAAAAAAAATAGAAAGGTAAGCCAAAGGGGATGGAGTTTTAGGCCTAGAGCAGTACGTTTGGATAAAAACCCTAAAACCATCAAAGAGACGTTGAAATTTTATGAGCCCGCAAGGGTCACATTAAAACGCATGTTACGCAACAACAAGAACAACAAGTGAACAACAACAACAACACCGTCTGTCGAGCTGGGAATAAAGGTTTTTTTTTCGGCCACTACTTTTTGGGGTATGTTGAGTTTCTTCAACACCCCTCGGCAGGGCGGGAGGGGGGTATGGGGCGGTTATTGGCGCATCCTTTGCTAGCAAAAACTGATAAGGTCGCACGGTTTGCTACGCAATGTCTCGACTGGCATTTTAATAGACTGTTGACTGTGTTCGCCGTGTTTACAGTTTGTCTGTGCAGCGCTCCCCTCACTCTCCCTCTCCATCCCACTCCCTCTCTAGTCCTCTCCGTGACAATGGGTCGTGACAAAAACAGCGACCACGTAGCTGAGTTGCTAGTGAAATAGTATTACTGCATTGTCTTAAGTACAGCTGACATGGCTTAAAGAGAGCTCCCTCTTAAAGTCGGGCTAAGTTTCAATTTGCCTAAAATAAAATATTGGCTTTAATCGGTGGGATTAGGCGACTGAAATTTGTCATAAATGTCATATAACATTTTAGATTTTACTTACATACAAGCTTAAATAAATAATCAAGAACAAGCGTTAAATATATAAATAATATAAAATATGTCAAGTCAAATAACTATAAGGAAAGTGAGGTTAGGTACGATAAGACACGCTTAGGCCTGTCATACAACAAAGTTCTTAGTAAAAACAACCTTACAAAAACTGAGTTGAACTTAGTTTAAGTAAAATATCTTCAAAGTTAGTACTAAGAGTATAATTCGAGGGAAAAATTATTAATTTAACAAATAAATTACCAGCCAAGACTTCAATTAAGTATTTCAACATCGCTTTAACACTCAAATGGATCGTGTTCATGCTCCTTATATCTATAAGGATAGCTATTACTGCACAATATATTTGTTTTTAAGGTTAATACTAATATTAATATTGGGATTATATGCAAACAAAAGTACAGTAGCAATGCTTAAAGTTAGCTAGAAATGCCTTACATTTTTGGACTTGAGAAAAGTCTTTTTAAATTAAGCAAAACAGTCTGAAAATCATAAAGAACAAGAAAAAACGGTTATCTAAGGCTCGCCGAAGATTAAATGCCCTTCAGTTACGCATACTGCGTTAATTTGGTGTCAATCACCAATTATTTCTATGGTAGCTAAATGATTTAGTAGTTCGATTTGGATGAAATTTGGTCAACAGATGGGAGACAATTAGAAATTTATTCTACGTGAATTTCGTTGAAATCGGTCAATAGACACCGAAAATGTTCATACTAAGCATTTTCAACCGATTGTTCCTATGAGAGCTATATGATATAGTGGTCCGAACTCGTTGAAATTTGGTTTGCACATTTGATTTGCCTGAATTTGGTTTAGATATTTAAAAAAATGATTTTTTTTCATCTGATTGTTCCTATGGGAGCTATATGATATAGTGGTCCGATCTGGTCGATGTTCACATATGAATTGCATGCAGAGAGAATACAGAACTGTACCAAATTGCATCAAGATAGCTTTAAAACTGAGAGACTAGTTCGCATAGAAACAGTCAGACAGACGGACATGGCTATATCGACTCGGTTGTTGATGCTGATTAAGAATATATATACTTTATGGTGTCGGAAACGCCTACTTCAATGCGTTACAAACATCGTGACAAAAACATAATACCCTCTACAGCGGTATACAAATGCTAACCGTTTTCTTTTCATATTGAAAATTCTCTCCACTCTTCTCTACTAAATTTAATTCTAGGATTAGATAGTCCCTTCGAAAGATTTCCAAAATTCATCCAATAAAAACCATAATCAACTCACAATTGTAAAATATAATTTTTAATGTTCTTGAAACCATTTAAATACGTTCGATCAACAGATCTTTTTTAATTTATCGTGTTCCGGAGTACAAGTCATTGGGACCATTAGAAACTAAAACCGCGGAGCAGATTGATTCAAGGATGCCCAAGATTGGATTCCAAAACGTTACCAAAAGATTTCCGAGAGATTGTGAAATGCTTCGCCGATTTAAAATCGGATTAGAAAAAATATAAACGAGACAATAGATGGCGCCACACGCAGTCTTGCCAGAGATTTCTTGTGTCGTAGTAGTTGTTTATATCAATTGATTGGTGGCATTAAAAGCGCATTCCACCGTTTTATCGTTATCGTTATCGCCATTGTTATCGTCAACGCTGCTGTTATCATCGTTATCGGCGTCATCGACAACAGTTACCGCTATAACCGGCTGCCAATTGAATTCATCATCGTAATTTGTTATTGCCTCATGTTGCACACTGTTCTCGCTGCTGCGTTTTGGCCAACTTCTAACCAACTTCATCAATTGGTCCGTATAATCGGGCAACAATTGTATCAATTGATGTCCCTCCTTAACACCCAAATCGTAATATTTTCGTGCCTTCAGTCGCATTTTGGTAGCCGATAGTTTTGGCATCATTTGACGAACTGGTTCAAACCTGGCCGATATGTGCCGATAGAGCTTCTCGGATGCATCTGTGTTGCCCCAAACGCCAACGCGATTGGTGAAATAAACGGCCATGGTTAATGCAGCAGTACGAGCCATCAATGAGCTATACATTTCGATCGATTCTCAACACGGACACCAAAAATATGAAACGTTTTAACTAACGCAATCACAAAGAAAAAAAAATAAACGAAACAAAAATAGAAACAAAAAAAAAAAAACAAATAAATGTTAGACTAAACACGTTGCTCACAATTTTGTAATGAATACTAAAACCTTAAGCATTCAACACGACAAATAAAATGACAAACAAACAGCTCCTACGATCCGAACTAATAAAGCATTTCCCAGTCGTTACTCCCCTTCCCACCGCTTTTCACCAGAGTAAAGAAAAAAGGAATTTTTGGAATGCGCTTTAATGTTCGTTCCAGCAACAAACTAAAGGGGTTTACCACAACGAAAGGAACCGAACCGTAACCAATCCCTTCCCTTCCCCGTTGCGGGCAGGACTAACACTTGCTATCAAAAGACAAACGTTTGGGAGCTCAACATTTTCCAGAACGACTTTTGTATGCACTTACAGGGACCTTACAGCTTTGTTTTAGTTACAAAAGTTAGATTTTACTATAAACTCTTGATTTTAGCAGACTTTTTCTGCGCTGTTGCCAAACTTCACTAAGCAACTTTTGAGCTAACCTCTGTTGTCACCTAGTTTCTCTCTCAGCTTTACAACGCTCAAGATTTTGGGTCTGTGTGCAGCTGTGCATATTTTAAAAGTGTACACTGTTGTCTAACTTCAGCATACATTTTACTTTGAAATAAATTCATTTTACTTTGCTATTTTAGTTTCTCTCTCAGCTATGCAACAATCAAGATATTGGGTTCTGTGTTCAGCTGTAGATAATATACATTTTACAAAAAATGATTATTTTACTCCTATCTTTAAAGTGTACACTGTTGTCTAACTTCAGCATTTAATTTACTTTGAAATAAATTCATTTTACTTTGCTATTTTAGTTTTTCTCTCAGCTATGCAACGCTCAAGATTTTGCGTTCTGTGCTCAGTGTACACTGTTGTCTAACTTCAGCATTCAATTTACTTTTAAATAAATTCATTTTACTTTGCTATTTTAGTTTCTCTCTCAGCTTTACAACGCTCAAGATTTTGCGTTCTGTGCTCAGTCTACACTGTTGTCTAACTTCAGCATTCATTTTACTTTGAAATAAATTCATTTTACTTAGCTAATTGCTCCTCAAGATGATAGAAAACTGCATGCAAATGTACAACTTTTTATGCTAACAAATGAAATAAAGTAACTAAACTTTAAATTAAAACTATTACTAGAAAAGTATAGCACTAAGTCTTTGAAATAGTAAATTCAAAGAACTTTTTAAAGGCAGCGTGTGTAAAAAAGCACTATCAAAGCCGGGTGTGAAACATAAAAAACCGAGTAGAACAGTCAAGCAAACGGTTAACCAATGGAACAGTTGGTTCAGTGCTACTACCACCACACCAACCCCCTCTCAAACGTAACCCAAAAAAAAAACAACAAGTGAGTAAGAATCTAATCCATTACTCAAACCCGCAAGAGGCGGAAAGCATTGAGAGTCAAGAGGGGTGAGTGGAGAGCGGCAGAACCGAAAGCGGCGTAAATCTTTTGTAACATTTTAGTGTCCCTTTTGTTGGTCTGAAGATGAGAGTCAAACAACAGACAAGCAAGCAGCGAATGAATGTTCAATTGAATGAGTTCGATGTCTGCTACGTGTGGCATATGTGGCACGTCGATGCGGAAACGGAAATAAAAGTGCAATTTGGTCGACCAGTTGAATGTCATTCAGCAGCGTTGCGAATCGTCCAATGGACACTACTGCTACCTATCCAAAGACCCTTTGTCCCCACCGTTGGGGCCAGCCGAAAAGCGAAACGTGCAAATGTTTTGTGGCAACTTGAACCTCATCATCATCATCATCGGGCAGCAGCAGTAGCAGCACCGCCAGCACACACGCCACGCCTCCTCAATCTTCAGCTGACTTTGCCCTTTTTTAATTTTCACAACTTTTGACCCAAATTCATTTGTCACACCACCTAAAAAAAAAAAGATTGTAAGAAGGCAAAAAAAAGATGCGACCATGCGGCAAAGTCAACATTGTCAATGGAAATGGGATTTAATTCAGTGTCCAGTTCAGAGTTTATATAAATAACTAATAGTGTGGCCTTTCACAGGTTTCGTGTGTGTGTGTGGTGTGAGACGGTATTCACTAGTGACTCATAAACTAGACAAACAAATGTCACAGCCTGAAGTTTGGCAACTGTGTGCAATTCAAAAGTTTGTGCCCAAAACAAAATAGTTTAAGTTTTTTGACCAAAACTTGTTGAGGGGGTTAGAATTTTAAAAGGGTTTTTATGAAGTTTGGCAGCTGCGCAACAGCAATTGCATAAATAATTCAATTTAAAGAAATGTACTTATGAATTCTTTAATAAAGTCTTTTTAAAGTGAAGTTTTGCATTGCAATTAAGAACTTAAATGCGCTAAAGTTAGACTAAGCAACTATGTAAATTGAGCTGAACTTTGGCAACAGTGATAAAGTTGTGATAAACTGCAGCTTGAAGTGCCAGTGAAGTTTTGCAACAGCGCATTGCAATTAAGAACTTAAATGCACTAAAGTTAGACTAAACAACTATGTAAATTGTGCTGAACTTTGGCAACAGTGATAAAGTTGTGCTAAAGTGCAGCTTGAAGTGCCAGTGAAGTTTGGCAACACCGCATTGCAATTAAGAACTTAAATGCACTAAAGTTAGACTAAACAACTATGTAAATTGTGCTGAACTTTGGCAACAGGGTGTGCTAAAGTGCAGCTGGAAGTGCTTGTGAAGTTTGGCAACAACGCTTTCCTAGCTAATACTTCGTTTTGCCAATTTGCACACTTATCAGAGCTTTAGAGCTCACAACTCTGCACACCGTCTGGCTGGCTAATGAGCTTAAATTTCTAAGCTTTAAGCCCCTTTGGCCACAAATATTTTTATACTCTCTGCAAGAGTATATTGGGTTTGTGCAAAAGTATGTAACAGGCAGAAGGAGGCGTGGCAGACCCCATAAAGTATATATATTCTTGATCAGCATCACAAGCCGAGTCGATATAGCCATGTCCGTCTGTCCGTCTGTCTGTCTGTCTGTCTGTCTGTCTGTCTGTCTGTCTGTCTGTCTGTCTGTCTGTCCGTCCGTATGAACAAACAGATTTCAGAGATGGTAAGAGCTACAAGTTCGAGCTTGGTGTCAAACGATCACATATTTAGTCAGTCAATACAAGAATCTTTTTTTTTTTTTTCGATGCCACGCCCCATTCGCCCACAATGAGCAAAAAACTGGACACACCTCGGAAAAATTGGTGTTTTCGGCAAATATCTCAGTAACTATGGCACCTAGGATCACCAATTTGGGTACGGAGGTTCCTAGCGACAGCATAGTTGCATTGCCATTTAAAATTTTGGACTGCCACGCCCCCTTTTCCCACACTTGAAAAAACTTCAAATACCGTTTTTTGCGAACTTGTTCTTATCATACAGTATTGTTGTCTATAATTCGTGTGGAGATTAACTATATTAAACTATCCTGAAAGGCGCATTAAAATCGGACTATAAACAAGAAAACTAGAAGCGTTGCAATATTGATAATTGAACGCAATACCAACCCATAGGTGCAAGCGAGATAGAAACACACAAGCACATGTTCGAACGTTTTCGCTGCCTGTGTGTCGGCAGCGCTGCCCGCGGTCGCTGGCTGCGCCGAATACACACATGCATACATACATATTTGCATCATATATGTACATATTGCCAAACGTATGTGTATTTGAATACAAACAGATGTTTGTTTGATTATGCTTAGATTGTTTTTGTTTCAACGTGTTTTAATGAAAGTGCTACACATTGTAATATCTGGATACCGATTTTAATAATTTAATCGGGAAAAGTGCAGAGAGTATTATATAGTCGGGCGTGCTCGACTGTACTTTTCTTTCTTGTTTTGGCCTGCATTCAAGCTTAATAGACGGAAATTAAATCAAGATTTGCGTGCTTCAAAAACAACAAGCAAAATGCCAACGAGAACGGAAACGGAAATGGAAATGGACAGACGTGTATTGAGTGTGAGTGAAGTGAGTAGAGAGCGGCAACAAAAAAAAAGGGAAATTTGAGTCGAGGAATTTGCATATTTGTCGCTAGAACAATTTGACTCCCTGCTGCAGCATAGACCCTCAATGCATAACTCTCCATCCACTCCACCAAGTTTCGACCAACATTCTGACCATGAAAATGAAAATATGTGCGAGTTGTTGTTATCTACACGGGATTTTCCTCGACTCTTTTTTTTTTTTTTGGGCGTTTTATGGCGAGACTAAGAAAAATGTTGTGTATGCGAGTGTGGATTTGTAAAAAGCGCAAGTGTAATTAGTGTGAGGCTTATCGTGGCCCAAAACAAACCGGTCAACAAAAACCCAGACACACTAACCGTAACCCAACCGCAAACACACAAAAATTTCGTTTTAAAGCTAGACCTGTTTTAGTTGGATTCTGTGCAATGGATTTACGGTCACTAATAATGGCACAGAATGCGCAACAGACATGGCCAGAAAGCCCGGCTCAACTATTGCCAAATTGCCATTTGAATAGACGTGAGGCTAATTTATTTATTTAAATTTTTATTTTTTTTAGTTTTCTTTGCTGCGGTTTTGCTGCAAATTCACGATTGCAACTTGGCACTGTCTCGTCTGATAAATCGCTGGCACATTATTTACGAGCATCACTGTCAGCATCTTTACTCACTGTGTCTCACATACGCTCATTTTTTTTTTGACGTATTTTATGCCTGGCTACTTTTAATGGCCGGCACCCATGACGTATGCGTGATATGGCATGACGCTCCTAGAAAATAATGTTCGGCCTTGAAAAAAGGCAGCAAAGCAATTGACAAAACATTGACTTGTAAATTATGAGTGCTTTAAAAAGTTTGCAGTTTATGGGCGCAACGTGTGGGAAACGAATGGGGAAAATTGGTTAATTTATAGACAAGTCGAGGTAAGAAAGAAATGGATAATAATTAGAATAGAAGTAGAAGGAAATCAAGGGTTTGAACTATTTTTAAAGAAATGGTGTGAAATGTATTATGTTTTAAAAATATTTTAAAAGTAATTCGAAAACCTTAGGGCAATCATCACTAACCTAAGTTAGCTATTTGAATATTTTTAAAATACTTTCATTAGTATTTAATTTAAAGTAAAAAGCCGTAAAGAATTCTTAAGTAATCTGTACAAATTGATCATGGGAGCAACCTATGGGAAATGGGCAAAATTGGTTAGTTTTTAGACAAGTCAAGGCAAGAAAGAAATGGGTAATAATTAGAATAGAAGTAGAAGAAAATCAAGGGTTTGAATTATTTTTAAAAAAAATTTTTGAGAAATTTATTATGTTTAAAAAATATTTCTAAAGTAATTTGAGCAGCGAAAACTTGTGAACAAATAAAATCATAATTTAATATTTTCGACATCTTAGGGCAAGATAAAATATTTTATTTAAAATACTTAAATAAATACTTCATTTAAAGTAAAAAAAAAAAACGGTAAAGTTTTCTTAAGTAATCTATTTATCAGCTTATGTGAAGAAAATTTTCTGCTATTTCCTTTCAAACCGAACTAAAAACAGTTAACAAGCCTTAAAAAAAAAAAAGTTTTACACATTTTCAAAACAAAATTTGCTCCCAAAATGCTTAAAAGAAATCAAAAAATCTTTTATTTGTTAACTTAGAAATAACTACAAAAATGTTAAACGATTGTCATAAAAATTTCTTAAGTAAATGGCTGCCAACTCCATTAGTTTATTTTTTCTCAGACATAGGTTAGTCTAAAGATCATTTGGGTTAATATAATCAATTGAAAAACAATGTTTTAGTTTAATAAAGACATCAATTAAAAATCATTTCATGCATAAAGCGAGCAAAATTCACATGTCAACACATGCAAATGACTTTATTTCATACAAATTAATTTATTAATAAACTGGAACTATATAAATATATAGAAATTACTTTGATTTAAACGTTGTACGTCTCTACTTAAGCAACAATAAATTATTTAAAGCTTAAGGGAAGGGAAGGGAAGGGAAGGGAGAAAATTGCTGAATGATTAATCAACTTGACAGACATGAAAAACACATCGATCAGGCATGATCTTGTTTATGGGATCAGTCAAATGAGTTTAATGCCATGCGAAACTTCCGGTAATCAATAGGAACCGATTTACAATTACGTTTTGAATTTTATTTTCATTTCTTTGCTTTGCTTTTTGCATATGCAGACGATTGAGTTCGTTGAACAAACACCTTGGAGGGTTTTAATGTGTGTTGCGTGCACGTAGCTCATCATGAAATGTGGCCTTGATGCAGTGACTCCAAAATAAACAATAAGAAATTCCCCAGTTACAGTTTCATTTGCATTTTCCCTCTAAAGACTTTGACTTGGCAAATCGAAAGATCGAATTGAAATGAAATGCATTGAAAACAGAAATAGTAACAAGTAAGCGGTGGGTGGCGCAGCGGGAGGCGAAGAGGAAGCAGCAGCAAGGGGCTGTGGTTGGAGCTAGGCGTCAGCAGCTGAAGGGAGCTGGTCACACAGACTGAGACTGAGACTTCAACTGCGACGGCGACGGCGACTGCGACGGCGACTGAGAGTGGAGAGCAAAGTCTTTTGATTTATGCGCAGCAATTAATTTTTTGCGCATTTTCATACCCTACAAATGGCTGAAGGGCAAGCGGGTATGCTGGAGTGTAAGACTAGCTTAAAAAGTTCTAAAATTCTTCAAGTTGAAGTTGATAAATTATAGAAAAATAGAAAAATATTTAAAATAAAATATTTGTATTTACTAATTTGCTGCATCACACTGCCTAGTCGGGCATACCCTATCTGCTAGCAAGCATTGTCGTGAATGTTGCTATGGGGAAGCGCTGACATTGCCGGCAACAACGACGACCACGACAACATGGAACTATGCATAGCATTCAATGGTGTGAGGGCAATGCACACACACAGTCACACACACACACAGTCACACACACAGCTGTAGCACGTAGTGTGCGTCAGACAGCGACAATTGGACGGCAAGGTGCGTTCACGCGTTGCAATGCAGCAGTTGATGTCCCTCCACTTACACACACAAGCACACACTCAACACACACACACACACACACACACACACACACACACACACACACACACACACACACACACACACACACACACACACACACACACTCAACACACATTTATGAAGAGGCAGGCCTGCTCGGCATTTTTGTGCACGGCGCTAGCAAAAGTTTTTGCAGCCCAAATGGGCAAACGCTTTGGAATTTTAGTTACGCTTTGTGGCCGCCACACAGGAGTGTGTGTAGGTGTGTGTGTGTGTGTCGCGTGTGTGCTGCTGCTGCTGCTGCTCCCGTTGTTGTTGTCGTGCTAAGTGTTTGTTATGATTTATATTGGTTTTATTAAATGTTTCAACAACCTTTTGGGCTAAAATTATTTACTGCCAACAGGCACAGAACACACGCAATTCATCGCACGGAGGAGCGTGGCAGGGAGGAGCGTGACAGTACAAGCTGCCGACTGTGGGGGTCAAATCCGGTCATGGGCGTGGCATTAAGGTCCAGACGCACACGTTGTGACATCAGCAAAGTTTGCAAATTTTTCGCTGTGCTTAATGAGTTTTGGCAGCAGCACTCAAAGTGCAGCTGTCTCCCTCTCTCTCCCTCTCCCTCTCTCTCGCTCTGCTTAACACTCTCTATCAGCTAAAGATTTTTATTGACAGGTAGCAAAAAGCCGTCTCAGCTGTGCGAGAACTAAGCGTAATGGCAAAGCTCACTTAAGGCACAATCAGCGCCAAGTGCTTTCGGATTGCTCACAGCGCAGCTTTAATGCACTTACAAAGCTTTTGTGTAAAGGGTTTAAACCGAGTTTTCTACAGCTAAAAGAGTACACAAAGCTTTAAACATTGTAGTTAATGATTTAATAAAGCTTTTAGCCCACTCACATAATGCTATTAATGAGCTTAAAAGCTGTGCTTGCAAATTAATGGGTTATATTGAGTAAATCGACTTTTTGATGGCTTGAAAAATACTTCAAAGCCTCTAGAATTTAGCACAATAGTTGTTATAGCTAAAATCATAATTTTTTTTCCTAAATCGAAGTTTTTAAACCAAATATTTTCTTTAATATTCTTGTAATCACAATAAAATTAGATACATAAAATCAGAAATCTCTTCAGAAATCCTTGAAAACAATTCTATTTTGTTCTCATAACTTAAGTCATGGGCTAGCCTAAAGCTTTAAGTTGTTATTAGCTAAGCGAAGCTTTAAGACATTTCAAAAGCTGTTTAAAATTAATCAAATTAAGTGTTAACTGCCTATTCAGCTTTTTCAGTCTTCGTTAAAAAGCTGCTTGGCATGAAAGCTGCAATTTTGGGTGTCTTTAGTACTTATGGCTTATAATTTAGACACTTACGAGCTATTTAATGTGAATAGAAGTGAAAAATATAAATAAAGTTTATTTTTTTTTAACAAATATTTAAACTATCATAAGAGATTTCCGACAGAAACGCAGTCTAAGAAGTGATTTAATAAATTCCTTTGGGTTAAACCTAAGAATAGTTTATAAACTGTTAGTGTTTGTAGTGTCTAGTCTATGGCGTTATACCCGCCTTTAGTAGAGTATCTAAACTAGTTGTCATTTGGCATTTAAGCCGACTAGAGCAATGGCGACGACATCGAATATAGTTAAGGACATTTAAGGACAACATCCTTTGCCGGCAATGCACGTTTTTGACGGGTTTATTGTCAGCTAGCAGCAACCACTCAAAAAGCACCCAGTTGAACCAACCGAAATACTCAAACCACCTGGTCACACTGCCACACACAAACACACACACAGATAGAACTTCTCGTCTTAGTAGTTTTTCTAGTCTCGCAAGAAACAAAAGCAAATTAACTCGACTTTTAGATACCCAGTATTTTACCGAAATAAATTTTCAGTCTAAAAAAAATTAAATAAAAAAAAAAAAAAAATTAACTATTTCTTAATTTATTTATAATTGCAAATTAATTTAAAAGACCGTTTTTAGCAGTTTGTTCACAGGGTGCTAACAAAAAAAGTTGCTGAAAATGAGCACAAAGTGCTCGAAAGTCGCCAAGTTGTCTCTCAATATCTCTCACACACATTCTCACTTTCTCTCACCTTCTTTCGCTGTCTTTCTCTGCAGTGTGCGGCTGATGTGTCTGTTGGTTTTACAGCCACGCACTTGAATGACTTTTCATAACTTTATAAAAGTTTGCACAATGCAAGCAAAGACAAGGACAAGAAACAGGATGAGGGAATGGGTACGAGAGCGAAGCTGACAAGCATTGAGGTTGAAACAGAGACGTTGTAGTCGACGAGAACAGCACTTGAGAGGGCACAGGGTAGGGTAGTGTAGTGTAGGGTAGTGGAAAGGACTTTGACGGCAACTTGGACGCACAGAAGGACGAGCACAACGACAATGAAGACGTTGCCTGACAATGGCCAAATGAGTGGCGGCTAGCAGCAAATGGGGCATTGAAACTTTGCCACCGCCAGGCGGGAGTGTAGGGGACGCAGCGGGGGCGGTGTTTGAGCAGCAGAGTCACCTTTTTGCTTGGCACGTTTCCGCTTTTTGCCGTTTAGCGCCATTTGCCTTGAAGTCTCTACACTTGAGCATAATGAATATTTTGCTAAATTGAAATGTTGTACTTCTTGTCTCCACTGTGCACCCACTGACCCCTCGACCCCTCCATCCCTTCACCCATCTCCTCTTGTTATCCGCTATTCTGGAGCTCCCCTCCTGCTGTGCGCTTAAACGTCTTTTGAGTCACTTTCACTTTATGACTTGGCTGCATAAATATGAAAAATGTAAAATTTAATATGCAATTTATGTCGGCATAAAGTTTTCCGGACAGCGAATACACTGTGAGAAAATGTATGTGTGAATTTTTGAAAAGTGTACTTGAAAAATGTTGACTAATTATGAAATTTAAAGTAAATACATTAAAATTGTGTGCGAAAAGTGACTTTAAGAATTGAGAAGAATTTATAACTAGTGCGTTTAGTTAGCTTATGTACGTAACGATGCCCTGTAGTAATTAAAGAGAAAATGTAAGTAGAGGAAATTGGAACTTGGCTTTAATTGCTTATTAAATGAACAAAATTCTAGCAATTTTGAAGCTGTTTATGCTAATTACAGGGTATTTTCACGTCGTGGTGTCCCAAACATAGCAGAACTAGCTATTTTTAGTGTAAATTCTTATAAAAATTACTTAAACTGTAGCGAAAGCAGCTGAAATTTCATAAAAGTCACAGACTCTACTTTCCAGGGTATCTGCTAGGCAAGCACAAGTTTCACCACAACGCTACTAAATGTCTTTTGAATTAAAAATCTAGCTATTGAATAAATTACAAGCAGCGCAAACATAAATTTCAGTAACAGTGTACAGGGTATGTTGCAGTCGTGCAATCTGATTTGTCAAAAAAGTTTTTCAATTGAAATAAATGCTATAAAAAGTATTAAACAAAGCTTAATAGCTTGAAAATTAAGTGCATGCTTTTTTACAGGGTATCTACTAGTCAGTAAGAACAACATATACTCTTAAAGAAAAGTGCAGTGTTGTGTAACCATGAAAACTAGAACTTCAACAAATCCTACCAACTCTTTGTGCCTTAAACTAACGCGTTAATTTCTTGCAGTGTATGTTGTGAGGAGAAGCGAAGAAGTTACTTCCAGCTGTGTGTAGTTGTGGGGATGCCATTCCTGAGTGTCCTTTCAATTTGCATATTTTGTGCTTTGCTTGGAATGTTTTACACTCTAAAAGTCACTTATTTTCTTTTCTCTTCTTTTCTCTTCTTTTTTTTATGTCTTTTGGTCATTTCTGGTTTTCTCGCAGTTTTCTGCTTGTGGCCTATTGTCTGGGGAAATTTAGCGCTGCTGTGAATAAGTGTGAATAAGAAGTGAATACGTCGCTTTGTCTGGAGTGAGTGACAGAACCAACTAATGAGTTGACTTGAAATTGACTTGACCAATAGGCTTAAAAAACAGAATAACAAAATTGTAGTAATAAAAAAGATGAAAGAGAGAGAGAGAGAGAGAGAGAAAAAAGAGCTGTCAAATTGTTTCTCTTCTCCAGCTTTAGTCACTTGCACAATTGCAAAATATTTCGAGCTAAGCTTTCAAATGACTTGTCAGTTTGTCAGTTACTTTTGAATTTCTCATACGAGTTAACCTCGAATTGTATAATTGACTGACCAACTGACTGATTGACTAACTGCCTGCTTGATTGAATGATTGACTGACAGTTTTATGCTAAATATGATTGATACGATTGTTGTTATCGCAGCTAATGCCGCCATAAAAAAAGAAACTAGCAATCATCATCATGCATTCAATTGATTGGCATTTCGATTCAAACACCATCCACATGCATAACTATTAAACCGAATGAATATAATGTGAATATGAATACCACATTGATTGCTTTCAATCGAAATGGAGTGTACTTCACTCTTTATTTGTTGGCCTCAACTTGAAACATTTCATCGACGGTTTACTGCCTTACAGCACTGTGTTTATTGCGGGGCTTATTGTGTAGATCTTTTGGATATCCGCGATAATCCTTTCAAGTTTATGGCTTCTTATAAAATGGAATTATTTAATTACAAATCAATTTATTGTTTTGTGCGCAAAGTTTGTTTATTTAAAGGGAAAAATTCATTATTTGTGTGTTTTTTTTAATTTTTTTAGATAGTTCTATCGAGCATTTATAACTTCTTACTATCTAACTTATTTTAAAAACAGTTTTGTTTTTTTTTTTACTTTTGGTATAATTTTATTAGCTATTTTTTAACACTTTCTAACTAATGTTTAATTTGTATTATAATGCATTTTAAATGATAAATTAAAGCAATAAATATTATATATATTTAAAGCTATATGTTACCCTTCTATCTCTTTCCCACATTTACTCTTTCACTCTGTACATCTCTTATTTCTCACTCAGTGCTGGCAGTTAAGCTTTTTTCCCACCGGTTCTGTGGTTAAAAAAATTTAATTTATTTTAAGTGGAAATTTAATTATTATATGTCAAGTAACTAATAAATAATTTTCTAAACTCTACAAAATTTTCTATTATTAAATGGCTTCAAATCTAGCTTTATAATCTCTAAAATTACACATTCATTAAAGTAAAAAATACTTTTTAATATACAAAATCAGCTTTTAAAGTGCTTTGCAAATTTAGTTGTTAGAAAAAATTTACAAACTGCTTTACAATTTACTTGATTACTTTCTAAATTTATTACAAATTTGCTAAATTTCTATATTTTTCTAGCTAGAGAAATTCTACAGCTAACTGATGATTTCTCTTCAATTAAATACATGGCTGGACTAACAATATAAATAATTAAAACTTCAATAGCTTAAAATCTTTTTAATTTTTATATTGCAGCTATTCTAGCCTTTTCTAGCTATAACTTTTGTCAACACTGTTCGCACGCCTTGTTCAAATATTTATGCATTCTGATTAATGAGCGCATGCAGCGCTAATTAATTTGATTAGACGCTGACAAAAAAGCTCAAATTAGTTTGCGGCTAACAATGCCAAAATAACAATGATGATGACGGTGTCATCAGCAGCCAAATTATATAGAGGTATATATACAAACGTATCTACGATAAATAAAAACTTCCACTTTGGATTAGGTTAGGCCAACAACAACAATGCAAATAAATTAATTATGTTAATCTGTTTACATGTCAACGAGCAGCCGTGACAGAGCGACAAAGAGAGAGGGAGAGAGAGTGAGTTGAAGTGGGTGAGTGGGAGAGAGAAAGAGAGAGAGGCGTGCGGTTGTAGTGGTAGGGGGTGTGTTTTATATGGCAGTTAATAAAGCAAACACCTGTCGCACTTTGGCATCGTGTGATATGACGCACTTCCTCTCATGTCCCCTCCCAATCCACCCCACCCCCCCATGCCACCTTCACACCCCCAACTCCACAATTTTACACTTCCTCAGGTGTGTGTAGACTCGTCTCTTCATCCATTTGTTGCTCATACGCCTCGTTGAACGCGACAAACAAAACTTTTTGAAACCATCATGAGCTAGCTAATGGTAATCATCATCATAATAATGATCATCATAATAATAATGTTGTTGCTGTCGTCCCTGTAGCGCTTGATGCTGATGATGACGTCTCTGTCGTCTAAGACGTCATCAATTTGACTGACAAAATGACTTCAGTTAACAACAGCAGCTCCTCCCTACTTACCCTATTCCCCGCCCCTTTGCTTTTAACCCCCATTCCCCACATTCCCCTCTCTAGCTGTCTTCTCCACCTACTCCTTTTACCCCTGCCAAATTTAGTGGCGTCTCATGCACATTGCATGTAGACCGCAAAACACTTTGAAGCAAAAACTTTTTGCGGCTACTGTGAAGTCTGTATGTGTGTGTGTGTGTGTGTGGGTGTGTGTGTTTGATTGTACATGTGTGTGCGTGATTTTACACTGGTTTCATAAAGTCAAAAAAGCAACAAAAATATATTGTAATATATTAAGAAGTGAAACTGAAAAACATAAAAATTTTAAAAATTTTGAACTACACGAAAAATATTATTTATAAAATTAAGAATGTAATGAGCCAACGCGTCAAGTGAACATGGAGGCGGCAGAACTTTTTTTTCTTGAAAGCAAAAAAAAAATGTGAAGGTGGAGGACGCCTCAACTAAACACTCCATAGAAATCGACGTAAACAAATTTTATACAAAAACACAAATTAAAAATAAATTAAAGTTATATTTATGTTTTATGGCAAAAGAAAGTTAACATGGAGGACGCAAGAAACGCAGAGTAGCGAAAAACCAACGGAACAGCGAATTATTCAAAAACCAGGCAATTAAACGGAAATGTTGCTATGCAGCAAAAAAAAAAAAAAAAAAAAAAACAAATGAATACACTGAGAAAATAAGACAAAGACTGAAGAAACGTTAAAAACTCAAGCAAAGATTAAGTTAAAAAAAAAGAAAATAAGAAAAGAAAAGTAAGAAAATGATCTACAATCAAAAAAGTGCAAAAAGTACAGCAAGAAAGAGTGTAAAAAATCGAAAGAAAAAGTCAGAAAGAAAAAACTTGTAATAAAGCCAAAGAAAACAATCGAAAAACTTGCAAAACTGCAGTAAAAACGGAAAAACGGAACAATTTTCCTATGGGAAAGCAGCAAAGTAACAAAAAAAACCCCGTAATGGGTTTGGAAAGCGACTTGTACGACAAAAATTTGCAAATTTCAAGCACTTTTTTTATCAAGAAATATTTAGCATAGCTAGATAAGAATTTAAACAATGCTAAAAATATTTTTACATATATAATATGGGTCATATCTCTGATACGTGATAGTTTAATGGGCACAAAATTAAATGTTTAACTGAATTTCGTTGGGTATTTAGCAGATTTTGAGATAGAGCTGCTAAATATTTAAGAACAACTACAAAATACAGTAACTTTGTTGAATAGCATGCACTTGATAACATATCAAATTTAATGACTAATTTGGTAAATTAAATTTAATTTAAAAATAATGTATATATGGGTATATTTTATTTTTTTCACTTTACTTAGCAAAAACCTAGCGAAAAAGTAGGCAAAAAAAAGACAGTGTATCGAATATGTACTAAAGTATTTTAATAAGTTAATAACGATATTAATATATATAATATATAATTAATATACAACGCAATGTTAAGCAATAATCGATAGATCCTTAATTATGTAGTGTTAAAAACCCTCGGACTGGACAAGTCTAGGTTAAGACTGATTATTATTCGCTATCTTCTTCTGGTAAATGTCAGTAAATGCAGACGTAAACTGCGACAATGTATAGAAATAAGAATCATCAGATATGTCAATCATCTTGTTAAAATTATGAGGGTTTTTTGGTAAGTTTCAGTTTCAATATAGGTTGGGTTAGGTTAAAATGGACGTCCTCGCGGGTACAGTACATAGGCCCGATATGGCCATTAGTGGTTCGGAAGCTGAGGTTTTTATGGCTTGAAGTCTAGTAGGATTTCATTAAAATATAATATAAAAAGAAAATGTTATTACCTTCTATGCTCGAACTTTTTTGTATATTTTAATTTAATTGTTATTAACTTATATTTTATAGTGTATAAATGACGTGTTAGTACAGGTGAAAAATCGAAAACTACTTTTATTAAAACAAATTGCAAGTTCTTAAACCTTTCAATTTATTGTTATTGCGGCTATTGTGAGACGAAAATTACAACTAACTGCCCGCTCGTGACCGCTGCACTTCCGAATACAAAGCGAACTTACATACTAGCTTAAGTATAAGATATTTTATGCGTACATTCTAGGCTACTCCATTAGATTCATATTCATATCTTAGGCTAATACTTTATGTTTTTTATGCTTAAATAACGACTCATTGTTTTTCTTATTCTAACTAATTCTTGTGATCCAACAACAGGAATAAGATCCAGTTCTTGTTATTTTTGTATATTTATCACTGTCTATCTGTTTATCCCCAAAGCCTCTTTTAATTTATCGCCTCTTTCTGTCTCTATCTATTTTGCTCCCCTTTCTCTCTCTTTCTACTCCTAACAAATAAATCCAACTTATATTTTAGCAGAGTTTGCTTCTTCTCCATTTTAACTTCCTCTTCTTAACTTCTTCTTAGACTTACAAATTTCGTTTAATTCAAATCATTGTCTCACCACTGTGCCATCATTGTCGCTGATGAGCCATCGTGCACTTTAAGCAAATTAGTTACGCAGCTCATGTTCACTGGTCCTGTTTGCTCTTTCTGCCAACCCCAAGCCCCTTTGTCTCTAGCTCAGAGTTCCCTGCCACTCTAAACCCATGCCCTCCTGCTCCTTAAACTCATGCCACAATTCAACACATCATTCTACACAACACTTGCCTGTGTGTGTGTGTGTGCGTGTGTGTGTTGGCAAACAAATTTAATAAATAGCTAAAGACACAAAAGTCACAACCCTTTGTAAAACACCAAAAACTCATCCAAGCCCCAAATCCAATGGGGAAAGATGGCTCAATGGTTGCCCTGGTGGTTCAGTGGGTGGGTGATTGGATGATTTGAGTTGAGTGGGTGCTGTCAACAGACTATCAAACAAAAAACAAGAAGGAAACTAGTAAGAAAGGAAAGGAGTAAACACGTTTAAAAGAGACCGCGTAGACTGTAAGATTTACTGCTCTGGCCTACACGCCTAGTCTGCCTTTGACGCACTTTTTTATCACCCAACGACCTCTTAACCATTTTCAAGTACAGGGTCTACGCAAAGCCAACAAACTGTAACTGAAGAAGCCTTCGCCTGTCGCGTCCATATTCATATTTACTTAAGTTTATGGCTCGTTCTATTTGTTCTTGTCAGGGATATTTGTTGTAACTGTTGTTATTGGTTGTTCTTCAAGATGTTTTCCTTGTTATCATTATTGCTGTTGTTGTAATCATTGCTGTTGCTGTTGTTGTTGTTGGTGGTGGTGGTGCTTTAGGCCGTTTCGCTTTTTGTTTTTGCGGCCAGCCACATAAAATATAACACTTCATTTTAACATATTTGCGAGGGCCCGCCCCTCATTTGTTAGCCGTTGTTTTGTTTTGGCCAAAAAATGTGTTTGAGCCAAATTCATGCGACGCCTACGACGATTACGACACAGCAGCCAGCAACAACACTTACAACAACAACAACAATCACACCAACAGTGCCAGCAACAACAGCTGCCACTGTCACAGTGGCACAGTGGAGCGAATTAACAAACTTGTAAAAAAAAATTATAGCTTAATTTTTGGGTCTTGCAAACTTAAACGATTAAATTTAAATTTGATAACGAAATAATTATACAGCTGTAGGGGTTACCGAGGCTAATACGGCACCCCTACTTTCCAGGAAAATAAAAAAAATTGTATCGTCAAAAAATAAGTCCCGCTCTCCCCTTATTACAAAAAAAATTTAGTCGAATATTAAGCTTGGTGTAAGACTATGAACATATATCAAAATTATATATAAATAAATTATATAAATTTAGTATAAATCAGAAAATGTATCAAAGCATGGCTTTGATTTTTTTGAACCTTTTGGATACTTTTTCTGATTTATAGTAAATTTATATAATTTATTTATATATTATTGATATATAATCATAGTTTGACAATAAATAAATAATATATTTTGACGTAAGAAAAAACAGAAATATTTTATTGTTGTATAAAAAATTTGAAATAGTGTGCAAAATGTCAACTTTTGCCCACTGTGCGCAGCTCTTGAGTGTTTGCTTAGAGGGGACTTCGGAGGGTGTTGGATACGGCCTCTGTTTGGCACAATATTTCGGCTATACTCCAAGTACGAGTAGTATACAAGTTATATATCTCTGATGCTGTCCGTTATGTTGTATACATGCAGCAGCATCACTGTCTGTCTATTTTGTCTCTTCGTCCCACTGTCTGTCCAGTCTCTCTCTCTCTCTCTCTCTCTGTCTCTGTGGCTGACGTTGACTGGGCTCATAATTTATATGCTAAACATATTGCGCTTATATGGATTACACAAATATTTCTGTCTTTTGCTTTTGACGGGGTTAAACAGGGTCTCAGATTTTGCTGTGACTTTTTGATCCCCCATCCCCCATCCTCCAATCGTCTATATGTTTGTATGACTACAGTAACATCAGTTAAAGCCACCCATTACGTTGCCTGTCAAATGCAGTGGCCTTTGAAGTGCCACCACAAAATACTTAAATACTAAAAGAGTAAAATACTAAAATACTGTAATACTAAATGACAAGCCAAGTAAAAGGTAGCAGCTAACTTTCAAAATCAGTTACAAGGGTTACGACTTGAGCCAAAGTGTTCCACTGCAGCACGAAGGTGTGGAGTCGTCATATCTTTTGAGGTAAACAAAAACTTCAAAAATAAATGTTTTATAATGCATAAAGTCACAGCTGTGAGCAGCATAGATTTCAGTTAATTTTATAAAATTTATTTTATTTTGGAGGCCATTAAATTGTTTATTAAATTTTATGCTTATCAGTTTCTGTCTTTTTAAGTACTTTAAGCACTTTATTTATTATAATAATTTTAGTTAACTATTTAAACTACAACTTGTTAAGTTTACTTTTCAATAAAGTTTGTTTATCTTGTATTTTGTTATGTCTTAACTACACACTTCTATATTTAAATGTTTTTTTTTTTTTTTGTTAACTCTTTTTTATTAACTTTTTTTATTAACAACTTTTGCTTTTTGTTGCCATTTTTGTTACTCAAACTTCTTCTTTCTTTGTCCAATTTTCTGCATTATTATTGTTTGCTTTTTTCGTTGCTGTTCTCACAAAATTTCAGGCTGACTGAATGCCTGCACCTCAATGGCATTCATGCATTTTGGCATTCGCATGAAACGCTCAACGATGCGTGACTTTATTCACAGCTGAACTGTGACTGTGTATGTTCACTGTGACTGTGATTCTTCCTGGTTCTATGCTCGTTGCCAAGGCCAAATTAAGCTGGTCAACAGCGTTCAAAGCCTCACAAATGGCAAAAAGTTTTCTGCATACAACAGCGACTTACTGATCAGTGTGGCGACCAAACTTGAACTGTTGTAAATTCGAATTTTTTTAGTTTTGGCAGTTAAGGGACGCACGATGGAGTGTATGAATGTAGCCTATCTTAACTAGTAGAATTTAGTACACTTTTAACTTATTTCAGGAATCAGAATGTAACTTAAAATGGCTCGAATCGGTTTATTACGCTACCCGGAATACCCTATATGTATATAGGGTATTATTAAACTTGCAGACAGTCAAAACTTACCTGTGACGCAGCTGATGAAACTGATGCTGACTAATTCTCGTTGTTGTTGTTGTCGCAGTTGCAGTTGTTGTCAGACGACGCGGCGCTGCAACTGCGCTGCTGCTGCTGTTGCTGATGTAGCCGTTGTTGTTGTTGTTGCTGTTGCTGTGGCGCCCCCAGAGCGGCAGCTTTTGCAACTTCTTGACGTCCGGCGAGAGTCCAATGATGCGTGTGGCAGCGGCACTTGCACTTAACGGTGACGTCATGTTGGCAACGTCACTTGCATCTGTATCCGCGTCGGCTTCAAGTTCTGCGCGCTGCTGCTGTTGCTCGCTGCGCAGTCGACGTGTTGGCCGACGTTGCGGTGATGACGGCGTTGACAGCGGCAGCGGCGTTGGCTTCACAGTCACACGGCGACGTTGTTGTTGTTGTTGTTGCTGAAGCTGCAGTGTTGTTGCTGTTGCTGTCGTTGTTGGTGTTGCAGTTGCCGTTGTTCTGGCAGTTTTGGCCGCCCGCAATTTGATATCACTTAGGCATTGTGGGCGTGGCAGTTGACTGTTGTTGTACTTGTTGTTGTTGGTTATATTACTGTTGTTGTTGTTGTTATTGTTGTAGTTGAAGTTGTTGCTGCACTGCTTGTTGCTGTTGCTCTTGGCTTGCCAATGTTGCAACTGCAGTTGTTTTGCGTGTTGCTGTTGCTGTTGTTGCTGCTGGTTAACTGTTGCCATTGCAGTGCCTGTTGCTGCCGCTGTTGCTGCTGCTGTTGTTGCTGCTGTGGCTGCTGTTGTTGTTGTTGCTGTTGTTGTGCCATGATTCGGCGCTGAACGTAAATCATTCAACATCACATCCAAATCGCTGGCCAGCGAGCTGAGCAACTGTAACAATAATAAAAAATACATTAATTTAAATGCTTTATTAATAGCTTGTTAAAATTACAATAATTATCATTAAATATAATGGCGGCAAAATACACCGTACAAAAAGACTGAAAATTGCAGGGAAATTGAGCCAAAAAACGGCTAATTACTTGAAATTCAAAATTAATGTAAAAATAGTAGAAGACAAAAAATTATATACATAAAAATAACATTAAAAGTTAAAAATAATATGATGATGATAAAAAATAAATGGATAAATATATAAAAAAAAAAGAAAAGATAAATAAATATAAAATTAAAAAATATATATATATTAAAAAATAAATTAATAATATACAAAAATAAGCAATCACAACATAAAAACAAAAATTGCAATATTAAATAATTGTGTAAATATTTATTATTTAACTTGCATTTAAATTATTATCCTATTATAATTAAATTTATTATATAAACAAATAATAATTTCTAATACATTGTTTTTTTTACATTTTTTTAAAAAAATAAAGTTAAAAAAAAAATTTTTTTTATTTAAATTTATATTAAAAAAAAAAATTAATATATTAACGTATTAAAAATTATGAATATTTTGTAAAAATAATTACGTCGTTATGTATAAAAAATATACCATATTTATTTTTTTAACTATAAGATTAACAAAAATGCTAAAAACAAAAAATTACGCAAAACTTTAATACTAAGAAAAACTAGCCATTTTTTTAAAAGTAAGTTATAAAACATTTGGTATTATTTATACACCTTTTACAGTGATCTATAATACCCTGAGCAAGTCAGATCTACTTTCACAAAACTAACAATAAAGTGCTCAATTTACAACTTTAGAATTTTGTAAAACTTTCTCAAGAAGTGAAGACTTTAAGCTGCATAAACAAATGTTGGGAAAATCGTTTATTAATTAGCTGGAAACTGCACAATTGATTTTCAGAATCAATTGGTAAACAAGTTCTATGCAAAACTCTATCAAGTTTTTCTGGGTTAATGAACGGATGTCTCAAGTAGCCGTAGACTTGACACAGACAATCAACTGCTGACGCGTTCAGTCAGTCTGACCATGAGAATCATCGGTGTTTTGTCCGTTGATTCCTCTACATGTATCGGCGTTACCCTAGAAAAATAGACAGCAGGGTGTAGCAGGCAATGGAGAGCAGAAAGAAGAGAGAAATTTTATATGACCAACAAGACTATAAAGCGATTGCAATCAAACTTGTATATTATGTGCATGATATCACGATAAGTATTCTAACGAATTTTGGATCGGATAACTATAATCATTTATATGGAAAAATGCATTGTGGTATGACTACAGGGTCTTCTACAGTCGGCTCGCTCAACTGAAGCCTTACTTACTAGTTTTACTGTCAAACAGGGTATCTTTTAGCGCATCTCTTTTGCTTAAACCTTTTTATACCCAGTGAGGGTATACAGGGTTTGTGCAAACAAGCCTTGACCATCTGTCCGTCGGTCCGTCTGTATGAACGCTGAGATTTCAGAGACAGTAAAAGCTAGAAACACCAAATTTTTTACATAGACTTCAATGTGCAGGTTGCTCAAGCTTAATTTAAATCAGAACCGTGCTGCATACAGGGTATCTTATGGTCAGTAGAGTCCGACTGTACTTTGCTGCTTGTTGTTCTTGCCAAATCATGCCCAATAGTCTGTCACTTGCAGACGGAGCAGAGCGAGGAATTTCCGTTACATAAACAATGAACTGAAATGTCGATGTCGGTGGTGCTGGTGGTGGTGGTGGTGTTAGTACGGCTGGTGGTTACCTGTAGTACCCGAAAAAAAAAAAAAAAAAACTGGTCTTGACTTCCGGCCGGTGGCATCGAGTGGGGGGGCCTTGACGAGGCTGACGATTAATCGTAACGCTTTTAATAATTACGCTAGACAGTTGGCTGCATTATAATAACGGGTTTATTTGGGGTTGCGGTCGTGCTCCTCAAAAATCAGCAATGCACAGCAAAAAATGAAGTGGACTAAAATTTGAGCCTAAATAAATTATTTGTTATTTAAATTAAATTTTTAAAACTGTTTCCGTTTCATTATATATCTAAATATAGTTTTGGTTATTTATTTATTTTTTTATTATTTATTTTCTATAAAAATTACTCACAAAAATGCATAAATTTGTTGCTGGTGCATGCAACGAGTGCAACTTGCAACATGCAGCATTTAAGAAAAATCTACACTGAGCTACCTCAACAACGACAGTGACAGCGACGGCGACGGCGACGGCGGCAGCGACGCCAACGTCTGCGTCAACGCAAACCGGCTCCCACGCTCTGTGCTAATTTGAGCTACACTTTTTTTTTTTTTTTTTTTTTTTCAGCTCATTTATTTTTGTTGTATTTTTTATAGTATATTTTTCGCTTGGTATTTATAAATATTTCTACAGTTTTTGGCCTTTATTATTATTTTATTTTATTTGAATTTTTGTTGTGGCTAAAAAGCTCGCAGAGTTGCGTTGTATGCAAATTTTTGGGCTAAAACTCAAGTGGAAAAACAGCGACCGACTTTTTGTATTTATAAGTTTTTTTTGTTTTGTTTTTGAAATTTGAATGGATCGCAGAAAAAGCGCTGCAATTGAGGATCGGCCGATTTGTGTATAAAGTGATCAAGTCGACGTAGACAATGAACTAACTAAAGCTCAATTCTAAAGCTTTTATTAATAGTACTAATACAGGTATTAAAAAATATATATTAGATAACATTTGTTTGTTTGTTGCTGATTTATTTTAGTTTTTACTTATTTTGTTAACTTAAAATGTTTTTATTAGTTTTCTATATATATCTTATTACATTTATTTTGGTATCCTGTACCCCAACTACTGCTTATGTTGTTAGTTAGGTTATAGATTTAAATATTTCTAGTTTCTATTCTAATTTCGATTCCAACTCTTTCCAGTTTCTATTCTAATTTCCTTGGCTGTTTCTGCTCCCAAATATTACCATTATTACTGCATATTATTAAGTATTTTCTATTATTTCTCATTCCGTTTTTTACTTAAATCTATTCCTAATTATTTATTATTATTTCATATTAGTATTTACATATTTTATTTATATTATATTCATTTCTCTTCTTATTTTTTACATCAAATAAAGTTTATTTCTTTCCCCATTCATTTCAAAATTGTGTTTCTAAATATATCTGCTCTTTTCGATTAAGTTTCTATTCCTTTTTTTCCCACAATTTTCCCTATTAATTATCAATTCATATTCCATTTGTTTTATCTGTTCCTCTTTCAATTTCAACTCTGATTTTTATAGTCATTCTTATTCCAATTCTTTGTACAATAAATATTCCAGTTTATAATCTTATTGCAAATTAAAACATTTATACTTTTCCTTCTCTTCTTTCTTCTCCTCTTTTTAATCTTGCTTTACAAATTCTCTTTCGTTCCATTTGATTCTGTCACTATGTTTTCTATCAAATCCAATAATAAGTAGCACTTCCTATTTCATTTACGTTCGTATCTCGTTCACTTCTACTGAACTTATTCTTGCTGTCTGCAGTTCACCCAGGTTTTGACACCTCGTGTTTATGAGGCACAAACGTAGCACAAGTTACACCACATCACGCATACGCCTCATTGCACACTTAATGTGCAGTGTGCAGTGTGTAGTGTCGTTTCACATGCAAAAGGAGAAAAAAAGGCCTTAAAACACATGGATTAGCGTGTAATGTGCAACAAACACAAGCACACACACACAAGCACACTCACACACACACACACACACATGCTCAACATGTAGACAGACCAGCCAATTGAGCAATTGACACAGCAAACAAATTCAAATTGAAAATGTGGGCAAAGCAACGCAAAAAGTAACAGAAAGAAAAAAAACAACAGAATAATAATGGATTTAAGTAAAAATAAAACTCAAAAGAGTAAGCAACTCACGTATAATTGAAGATTAAATACTCTTTCGAAAACTTAAGGGTGAAGCGGTGCTTAGGTGACAAGAAAAGCTAATTATGTAACTATATATAAAAAAGTCGTAAAAATATGATAAGCTTTCAAATTCTAGGGCCTAAAGAAACAGTAGATTTCGTAAAGAAATTAAAATACAAACAAATAGTTTAAGATTTATAAATAAAAAAGACTTAAGAAAAAAAAAAAATAGTTTGAACTAATTAATAAAATTTTCTTAAATTTAAGATAAAGTAAACTAATTTCAAATAAAAATCCCTTTTAGTAAATTGCTGCTAACTACGCAACATTTATACTCATGCAATTAGCATACCCGCTTTAAAGGGTATTTTAAAACGACAATCGTCGTTGAGTTTCTTGTTTAAAGAACAAACAACAACAACAACAACAAAACTTCAATTGGCTGCGACTACAATTTCAATTTATGAATCAACAAATGAAATCAAATCAAAATAATAATAATAAAAAAGGGGAATAGCATAATTACTAAAATAAAAACAAATGGCAACAGAAATTATATATTTATAAAAAAAAATATTTTAAAATAAAATGAAATGCAGTAAGCTTGAAAAAAAATAAAATATATGAATTATTATTACAATAATAAAATTTTCAATAACAAAAAATATATAAATGAGTTAAATTTCTAAAAACATAAATTATTATAATTGAAATTAAATAAATTTTAA
This sequence comes from Drosophila nigrodunni, assembly GCA_020829145.1. Taxonomy (NCBI): domain Eukaryota; kingdom Metazoa; phylum Arthropoda; class Insecta; order Diptera; family Drosophilidae; genus Drosophila; species Drosophila nigrodunni. Next base: position 19,459,819 of record JACVCZ010000002.1, on the reverse strand, counting down.
TGAGCTACAAAAGGCAAGAATAAAATTTAATCATTTAATAAATTGCCTAATTAAAAAAAAATCAAGCAAATTTTAGGCCACAAATATAAATGATTTAAATTGCAATTAAATGAAATGAGCTACAAGGCAGAGCCTGCTGGACATGGAACTTGGGACAGTTGGAGATTGTGTGGACACTTACCGCAATAGCATCCATCACAGCATTAACCATTTTGGCTCCTTGTTGTTGTAGATTGTTTTCTGCTGCTGTTGTTGTTGTTGTTACTTGAGTTGATGTTCGTTGTGTTGTTGTTGTTGCTTCTTATGATTTATTTGACAGTCATGCAAACATTTTGCACAATTTCAATTCATTGCTGTCGTCTTTTTTTTTTATATTTCTCTCTCAACTTTGGTATCAACTTCAGTTTCAGTTTCAGTTTCGGTTTCGGTTTCGGTTTCAGTTTCTCCAATTCCGCGTCCTTTCGCGTCCCGCGCGTTTCTCAACTTTGAATCTGTTGACATTTAATTAACGTGCTCGATTTGCTTATGCGGCAGGTGGGCAGTTCGTACTACACACACTCGCACACACACACACACACACAGACACACAGACAGGAACGTGCTGGTTAGCTGTGGACAAAAGATTGACATCAAGTTAGTTAGCTCTTGGGTTATAACCACATTGAGCCCACTTAATGGGCGGGGGTTGGCAAGTATGCGAATAATGTAGGAAGACACAAAAAACCAAGAAGAACCGAGTAAATCAACTAAAATACACTGAAAAAATTAATTTAAATTAATCAACAGATTACTGCGTATGTATTTAATCAGTTTACGCTGTAATTACAACTAGGAAGCTATAATTTCCACAATTAACTAAATGCGATTTTTAACAAAAACAGAATTAAGATTTATAATCACATGAAAAAGTCGTGATGAAATCAAAGCAGCAAAAATTTAAAATAAAATTGCTTTACCAAATAGATTATGAACTTTACTTCAAACTGAAGCTGTAGCATCAGCATAAATTTATATCATTTATTTATAAATCTATATCTATCTAAAACAACATTATTAGACGCATACTCCGAAAGAGTTCAGTGGTTAATTAGGCTTGGCAGAAGCTAAAAGTGTAGTGCAGGTAGAAGGAGGCCTTTCCGAGCCCATAAAGTATATACAGGGAAAGCCCCTTGCCTGGGTTCCAGTAGTTTTCTTCGCCCAAGGGAGATGTCCCGCTTAGTGAAAGGATTTTGTATGAAAATCAGGCTAACAAACTATAAAATTCGTCCGGCTAAAGAAGCTGTCCGCGAGTAGAGCTTTTACTGTATATTCTTGTTCAGCATCGACATAGTTTACACACTAATTGTATAGTACCTCTTTCTAACTATCCATACCCACTTTAATTGGAATCGCACAACAAAGGCCTAAAGCTCCCACGGGACAAACTGGTCGAAAGAAGGAAATTTGTATGAAGACAAGTAGTGTTACTTGAGCTATTGCAATCAAACTCTATAATTATGTGTATATCATGATAATAGCTATCCCCAACAAGTTTGAACGGAATCGCACAACTATAGCCTATAGCTCAAATCGGTCAAAAAAGTCAGATTTGCATGGAAATGTGTCTTTTACCCCAACTTACTTGTACAAATAAATCCACTCTAAATCTTTACGAAATATTTAAGTAAATGTCAGTTATACAAAATTTAGATACAAACAGTTTCAACCATTAACACATTTACTTATCCCTCTTAACAAATCAATTCACTATTAAAGACAATTGTAATAAACTGATCAATATTTTCCCAGCTCATGCAAAGATAAAAAGTTTACAATCGGAAATGATAGCAATCAAAATTGATATCACACAGAGTTGGCCAGTTGATGATTGATAAAAACTTGATTATTGGCATCTGTAGCAAAGTTCAATACAAAATTTAACTACAGAGTTGTTCAGAGTTGAAATATTATTTTTGTTTTTTAAGTTTTTTTGGCTCAGTGCGAAGCCAAATAGCAATTGAAACCCTCACAGACGGCAATAAACCAAATAAAAAGTGAATGTATCTTACAGATACTCGTACTTTTAATTAAAAATAAGAAGAAAACAAAAACGGCTAGCAGAGCAATCGCTCTGTCCAAACATTACCAGAGATGTTTGACGATGTCTGTCTGTCTGTCCGTCCGTCTGTCCGTCCTTCTCTCACTCAGTCCATGCGTCTGTCTGTCTTTTAGTCTGTTTCCACAGTCCTAACCACATTGCGCGACGCATGAAAACTGAAAACTTGTTTCACGTATTTTCCACAATTTTCCGCATTTTATGCTCATTAATTACATTTTCATTTCCATTTCCATTTGCATTTACATAACCATTTTACTTACTCACTTACTTATAGTCTGTCTGCTATTTAATGCGTTTTTATTTAATTTCAATACCCTGTAATCCTTGACGAAATGTAAACAAAAGGGTTTTCAGAAAACAACACTTGAAAATTTAAAATAAATTACCTCATGGACACCCCTGTCCATAAGCTTTTAAAAGCACCAGTAATAATTTATATAAAATAAATAATGTATGAAAGAAATAATGTAGTTAAACAGGGTACAGGGTATTTCGTAGCTAAGCAGTGCCATCTTAGAGCCAACCTACTTGTCTTTCAATATCATTAATTTTTTTGTGTACAATTTTTGGTTAACTCGCTCAAAAATGTAAGAAAGCCTGTTCAAAATTCCTCAACAGTTGACGGAAGTTGAATTGCAAATTGAAGTGACTGAGATTTACACGATTTGATAACAGAAAACATTCAAAAAAAAAAACAAAACAAAAAACAACTCAAAATGCAATCGAAATACGCGCGCTTTTAAATTGCCCATCAAAAAAAAATTGTAATAAAAACGATTCAAGTAAATAAATAAAAAGACAAACAAAAGCAAAATACTAAAATAAATAAAACACGAAAAGCGTGAAAAAAAAATGTGACAAATCTCCACTAAAGTTAACAGCGCCGTCAACATCACAGTCGCAGTCACAGTCACAATCACCATCGCAGTCACTGTCACTGTCGCAGTCGCAGTCACAGTTCATTACTCAAGCTTAAATGCATACGAAATGAGCTGTTGTGTCCCGGGAGTTTTACTATTTATTTAAGCTCCATTGTGTATATAAATTGTTTATTATATGATTTACACTCTATGCCCAGTGTAGAGTGCTTTGAATTTGTCATTAGTCGCATTTAGATTGTCATTGTACCGCCAGAGATACAAGTGGAATTGTGTGGAATAACTAACACCGATAACTAAATGAAAAGTGGAGTTTGAAAATTGTGCAAATTAAGCAAACAATTCACTGCATAAATTGAGTATTAATCAATGAGAAATACGTGGAATCGGTAATTCAAGTAGTTGAATTGGTAAAGACTTGAAACACTTGAAAACTTGGCTTAAATCAAGCATTCAGCTCGTTAAAAAGAACGCAAATAGCACTTAAAATAGTTGGAACGAAATGGAATTGAAACACACTTGTTAAATGCTGCCGTCACAGCAAAGCTTACAATAAAATTTAGTGTTTTTGTTTAAATGGTGTTTCAATACGTGAACAGGAACGATGTGGAATTGAAACACTTTTTTCTCGTATATAAAATTGTAACAAGAGTGAATTGAAAGTGAGATTCAATGAATAATTTTAAGAAATTAAGTTTAGATATGCACAAAAATATTTTAAATGGGTTTAAAATTGCTTGTAGCTCCGCACACTTGTGTGGAACACTGGAATTCAGAACACCCAGTTACTGTAACACTAAACAATTTCTACTAAACACTCAAAAAGGAACTTAAATTGAGCAAAACTGGTAAATGACTATGGAAAAAGCAATAGGAATAGTTGGAATTGGAACACCTGAAAACTGTAAAATCGAAATTTTGTTCTCAAACACTCTAAACGGAATTGGAAACGTATTTAACTACTAAATTTCTTGAGAAAAGCAATAGGAACAGTTGGAAATGGAACATCTAAATACTGTAACATCAAAATTTTGTTCCCAAATAATCAACAAAGTATTTGAAATGTGTCGAACTACTAAATTTTTTGAGAAAAGCAATAGGAACAGTTGGAAATGGAACACAATATTTTGCAAGGCGAACAAATAAAAAGAGTGAAACAAAAATAGAGTATAAATAGATGATAAAGAGCGAACTACTCGACAACTGTCACTGATTACAGGGTATATTTGCGCTCACAACGTTGGGTCTTTGCTATAGTTTAAAGTTGAAACTAACTAAATATTTACGAATGGTACTAAAGAGCATTTGAAGATCGCTTTGAAGGCATCAAGATTTCTCAACTTGTTGATGCTTCTTGTTTATGTTTACCAGTTTCTGCCCCTCCGCACACCCCTCCACACGCTGCCCTTCGTCTGCTTCTTCTGCCTTTTTTGGACCAGCTCATTAGCAAATGGTGACATATGAGACAACAACAACAACAGTAACAATAACAACAATAACAACAACAACAACAGCTGCAGCGACTGAGATTATGTGAGGCATGAAATTTCAAACAAAAGTTCCAATTCCATTTTCAATTCCAATTCCGATTCGAGTTTCCCCCAACAAAAGCAACAACTTGACACAACTTCAAATTCCAAAAAAAAAAAAAAATTCCCAACGTTTGTTTTTTCAATATTCATAACTAAATTTTCTATTAAGGTAGGAAGAGCGTAAAATTGAAGTTAATTAAATGATATTGGGAGATAAATTGAAAGCAAAGCAGCGCGTATCCGTGAGATACACAGGCACAAACACACACGCACACGCACACTTATGCAAATATACAGATACATATTTACAGATTGAAACTGAGGACAGCTGCGAGCAGCTGACAAACACCGTTTGACATGACAAAGGCAGTTAGAGTTAAAGATACTTAAGTATCTTTTTATCTTTCTGGTTATTAAAATAACTTAAAATTGTAATTAAAAATTTTTCCGTTTGCTTTAAGCATAAGTTAAATTAGTACTTAAGCTTAACATAAAGATACTTTACTTTTTTCACTTTTATCTTTATGTTTTTTTCTTTTTAAATTTAATTTATATCTAAACATTGCAGTAACAGCGAGATAAACAAGATACATGGTTTCTTACTTCCCATAATTAAAAATTCTGAAGCATTGTTAAACAAAATCTACAGTTACATGCTGTACTTACACGTACAAAAGTATCTACAAGTAATTAAAATAAAACTTACTATTTAATAGATACATTTTTCTTTTAAATTATATATATAACTTCTTAACGCTCATTTAAGTATTCTTTTCAGAATTTTGTGCACTTTATTTATTATTGACATTTATTTAACTGCTGTTTAATTAAAAAAAAATTAATATAAATTGCCACAAAAGATACAGATACGTTCTTATCTAAAAACAGACTTTTGTTTTACACTGATAAACTCAAGCTGTTGTTTAAGCTTCAGCTCTTTTAGCTCTTGATAAGCACGCGCACGCACACGCAGCGCTGTTGACGTCGACGTTGCCGTCGCCGTCGCCGCTGACGTCGCCAGCAAATTGAGATTGAAGGTGATTTAACGTCCGCATCTCAAGTGTCGCCAAGGCGATCAAATTCTTCGCATTCTATCAATTGATTTCTCAATAAATCAATTGAGGCCTGAAATATAGTATGCTATGACCCGGTACTCGTCAAAAGTGTGGGGTATATAAGATGTGGCTAAAAAGAAATGTGTGTAATGGATAAAGGTAGGCGTGGCATTTTCTTGTCCCTCTCAGGTTTATTTTAAATGTCGTTTAAAGTTCGGGAATCAATTTGGAAAGCAACATCATGACTACAGGGTCTTTTAGAGCCGACTCAGTCTACTGTAGCTCTTTCCAACACTCTTTATACTGCCCTTGTCTCTCTTTCTCTTTCTCTGATAAGCGTTGATTCGTTGTAATTGAAATGCAGCGACAGCCCTGCTCCCCTCACCTTCCCACCCCACCACACTGTATTTTTTTAACACCCAACTGGTAGCTATATACTTTCAATTGGGTCGCAATGTGTCCTTTTTAATCAATTTGTGAAAAATAATTTTTGCACAATTGACAGCGAGCGTTACAAAGTGAATGCGAAACCATCACCATAATGATCATTATCATGTACGTAATTATTGTAATGATCATCGGCAATTGGAGGTTCGTAACGATTGCTTGAGTTTCAATTTATATACCCGTATCTATCAGATAGAGTATCTCCAGTGGCACGAACAATGCAAATCAGCTTGTGCAAGGTCAGTTGTTTCAATTGGTTAGAGACATGTCTTAGATACTTTTGACACACATTTCGCTTATCGCCTTTAAAGTCATATCATATGGAATCGTAACCGAAACAGAAACAGAGACACAAAAATATCTATAAAAAAAAAATAGAAACATAACTGGTATTTGTACATTATGAAAATCTATCTCTAAGATACTACAAGCTCATTATACAATCTACATAACAACATTGATACAGATACATCTATAGGTACTGTGTTCACACCTTGCCTTGAAACAGGTCGCACAGCATTTCATTTAGTCGCGATATTTATGACACTTTATTCAATTTAAATAGATACTTTTGTACACATGTTAACAAATATATATATGTATATATATAAAAATATTTTTAAAACACTTTAAGCAGCCAAAATACTGCTTAAATACCAAATGGAATTTAATTTAGTTTTTCAGCGTGACAAATCCTTTTTAAAAATTTTTAATTATTTTAAAAAACCTTTTGTTTTCAGATTTTTATTAGAATTTTATACAAATTCAATAAAACCTTAATTTAAAAATCAAATTTTTTTTTTTAATTTTTGGTATTTGACATAAATTTAATGCATAAATATAAAAGATTTGGTAAAAAATAAAACAGCTTAATATACAATTAAATAAATAAATTATAGGTTTAAAATATTCCTAAAAATATTCCTCAAAAACTCATTTAAATAATCACAAGTAACTAACAAAATTTTGATAAACTTGTAAAAGTTTCAAATCACATTTAACAAATAGAAAAACTTAGATATTTTTCTAACAAGCAAAGACTTTTCACTTGAAGTGCAAAAAGTTTGAGAACTGTGGCAACTCTATTAGGCCACACAGAAGAATCAACTTTTACTTTCTGCAAGCAATAGCAAAGAAAAGACAGAACGAAGAAACAGAAATTGAAACTAAAAAACTTTTTTCCAACGACAAACAAAAGCAAACAAAGAGACAGAAACAGAGAGTCGGAGAGAGAGAGAGAGGAGCGCAACTATGTGGGGCAGAAAGAGAGCGCATGATGGCAAGGAGACACATGCAACAGCAATATATGACAATACAATGACGACAGTTTGCACAAATGACAGGGAGAAGAAAGGAGCGAAGGGGGGAAAGGGGGAAAATACACATTCGTACATATAAGCGAAGACAAACAGAACGCATGAAAAATAAAAGTAGAAAAAAATGTGTGGAAAATAGTGTTGGAACGAAGAATTAATACTCTAAAAAAAAAAAAAAAAAGAAAATAATAATACTAATGATTATAATAATAATAATAAAAATAATAATAATAATATTAATATTAATATTAATAATAATAATAATAATAATAATAATAATAATAATAATAATAATAATAATAATAATAATAATAATAATAATAATAATAATAATAATAATAATAATAATAATAATAATAATAATAATAATAATAATAATAATAATAATAATAATAATAATAATAATAACTAAGGAAAGAGTATTCCACAACGAAATTGAAAAGAAGAAAGGAGGCACATGGCAACCCAATGGAAAGAAAAGCGGAAGGGGACGACTAAGGAGGATAGGGGGTGCATGGAGGGGGAGCTGTGGCAAAGTGGCAGCCACATAACCAAACTAGATGAGGGCCTGTTAAGGAGTCAAAGTCGGGAATCGGGAGTCGGGAGTTGTCTTGTTTATGAATACGCGGCCATTGTGTGGCTAAAGGCGACGAGGCGGAGAACTGGGCCCAAAAAGATATGAAGAGTGCGTTACACAGCTACAGATACAGATACAGATACAAAGATACACAGTGTGTACAAATACAAGTGCAGCTACAGATACACGCGCAATGTTTGAGAACTAAACAAGGAAATATTGACAAATAGATTAAAACTTATTAAGGCAGCAGCAGCCGAGGCAGCAGCCACAACAACAGCAACGGTGGCAACAACTACAACTTGCAACAATTGCAGCAGTGAGAGTGGCAGCAACGTCGACGTCAACAGCGCAGTCGCTGCAAAAATGTCGCATGTCGCGTGGGGGCTGCTTGTCTGTGACATGTTGCCCCTGTCTGTTGAATGCGCGTGGTTTGTGCCACAGCAGCAACAGCAACGGCAGCAACAACACGTGCAGCAACAAAGATACACAGATACAGATACAGCTACAGCTATAGCTACGTAGCTGGGCCACAGGTTGAGGTAGGTCCGGTCTGGTTTGGTTTGCTCTGGAGCCAACACTCATTGCCAATATTTATCATCAAATATGGTCGAAATCTATATTTAGACGCTGACGATCGTCGTCAACGTTCATGAACGTTAATCGCATGAACAAGAGCGTCTCTCTCTCCCTCTCTCTACCTCTCTCTCTTCTCCCTACTTCTGTTTCTACCATACGATCGTCTTCAGCTTGACCTCGGACTCTTAACGTCGGCTTTCTATTGAAACAGTTGGTCGCAACAACAATAACAAAGCGTAAACAGTTTCCAAAAACTCTATCAATATTATTCGGTATCGCCCACATAGGAAACGATCAACTAACTGATCAGCAAACTGATCGACAAACTGTGCGCCAAACTGTTCACATTTTTTGGCCAATAACAATACATACATAAATTATTGGCTACTTTTTTGGACTCACAACATGGTAAAGATACAGAGTCTACAGGGTCTGTCAGAAAAAAAAAGTATTACGGCAATTGTAGACGCTATAAATTGCTCTTGATCAGCAACGAGAGTCGTTGCTGTCTTTTAGACACTATAAGAGCTAGAGACACCAAATTTGGACTAAATGGGTGTCTACACATCGTGCATATTAAGTGGGTTGCTGATGTGGGAAACTCCATCAATTTAACACCTTGGCTTCCGGTAAATTCTAACTAAAATTAATATTTATTTTAATAAAAATGAACTAACAAATTGTAAAATGATTAGCTCCCGAAAAAAGTACAGGGTCTTTAAAAGTCCACCCGCTTTTTGTTACCCTTTTCCTACTTAGCAGTTTTGTTTGTGATTCACTTGCGACTCAAAGTGGGTGTTTTGTGAGTGTGTAGATCACTGGCTAAGTTTCATTGTTTGATCATTTAAATGTTCCATTGATCAGTCCATCGATCGTTTTAGATTTGATTAACAAGTGTTTTGGGCTTAAACCAAAAACAAGTTTCAAATATTTATTTACGTTTATTCTTAAGCTGATCATCAATAAGACTGCGATCACTGACATAATTATACAAATTTAACATTATTCAGCCATGTGTTTTAGCTTCTTTATGTTTTGCTTAAATTTTAATGCCTTCTCATTGATTTTGTTATTGAATAAATTAATTTTAGCAATTCATTATTATACAATTTTCACGATCACTTCAACTTTGTTTTATTTTGCAATAATTCTTGTTCTTTCTTTCCACCTTCTTTTCTTAGTAATTTACATTGATTTCATTATTAGATTGTTGTTATTTTTTTTACTCTTTTCTTTCTCTTTCTACTTTTATGTTGTAGCAAAATTCTTATCTTTTTAGTCGATCGCTTTAACACGAGTTTTTTATGATAATACTAAGCATAAATTTATAGGCACTTTCGAGCTGTGATTTTTTGAGTGCCTGCGAATGATGCTTAAATTTTGAAATTAAATGAGCTGAGAAAGCAAAAAGATAGCTAAATAATGTTCAGTACAAATATTTGTTAGAAGAGTAAACAATAAGAAAATGTTAAGAAAAAATAAAGGGCAATACTGAAAGCGATTAAAAAGAACCTTTAGAACTTTTTTAAGATTCTAAAATTTTCAATTAAGTCAAGTTATGATATTTTATTGATTTTATTTATTCTATTTTTTATGACTTTATTGGAAAATATATTTGCGAATTAATAATATATAGGTTAACTTAATATTGATGAAGAAACTAAAACAAACTGATACTGATCCAACAAAGATCCCTAGGGAAACAGAGGAAGAGATAGACTATAACAAATACAAATTGGGATTATGGAGCACCGACTACTAAGTCCATATGAGAAGAAAATCTCAAAGCAAATATAAACAGAATAAAAAACACACACACACACACACGCACAAACGCACACTCATGTTAACTGGGAATATTACCTGAGACTGACCAGCGTAATGAGAACTATGAGTTCCACTGATAAGACACCATTCTCTATCTAAAACTAATAAAGTATGACAGCGACAACGACGTGAAATTACATATGAATGGACATTTTAATGGCAGATATACGACTAGGTAGGGTAATACGAGATATAGACCAGATATGACATGTGGTAATGGGATTCAAATGGAATACTCAAAAAAAAATTTCTTACTTGCGATAAGTCGGGGTAATTCCCAATGAGAGCATAAGTGAGAGAAGTGCAAAGACTAATTGGCTTATCTTCTTCTACGCAAAAAAGCAAAAACAAATTCAATGCGAATAAAGGTTGAAAGTATGATAAACAATTTGCCAAACTCAAGAAAAAAAGAAGAAGAAGAAAATTAGAAAGAAATACAAGAATTACTTATCAAATGTTGTTTATCAAAGAAATTTGTTGCTGTTACGGCGAAGGAAATGACAAAAACTCAAAGAATGCAAACGACAGCGACAGCGGCAGAGCGAGAGCATCAGTGTGCTTGTGTGAGTGTGTGAGCGTATGATCTCGTCATACGTACTGAGTGGGTGGCTTCAGGAGGGAGTAGGAAGGGGAGGTGGGTAAACAGGCGGCAGACAGGAGAAGTCTGTGTGCAAGTGCGAAATGCCGCGGCGATTAGCAATTCGCTGTCAAAACGCATCGAAAGCGAAAAACGAAACAATAACAACAAGAACAGAACTGTGGGGCTAAGGAACAGGCAAAGGTGCAATGCACGCAACGAAATGTAGGAGAGCGAGAGAGCGCAAGTGTCAGAGAGCACAATGCCTGTAAAAGTTTGGTGAGAGCATGTGGAGGAGAGCCAGCATGTTGTTGATTTTGTTTGTATGTGCAAATTGTGGGCGATAAACGTGTCGTCGCCGTCGCAGTCACAGTCGCCGTCTTGTAGTTTACCGGCAAATTAGCCAAAGGCTGCAGGCCAAATCTGAACTTGAACTTACAGCGACGGGCAGCAAAATACAAAAAAGGAGTTGTGAGCGAAAAGCAAAGCACGGAGAGCGAAGAGCGCAGAGCGCAGAGAGGCGAGCGAATTTGAATTTGCCTTACGCACTTACAGTTATGCCGCTGGCCAATTGACGTCGCTGCCGGTGTTTGCTGCTGCGACTACTACTTTTGATCGCTGCCTCAGCCGCTGTCGCTGCCTCTGCTGGTGTCGCTGCTCCAATTCGAATTGCACGCACTTTACACTTCACATCAATTCGCGTATCACGCTTTATTACTTTGCCAGCGGCAACAGCATTCGCCGCGCTGCTTGTCGCTCTTGTTATTGCTTTCAGCAATTAAATAATAATGAAATTAAAAAAAATATATATAATTATATATACACATATGTAAGTATATTATTTAATGGCGCGACACATTTAAAAAAATATTATAAACAATACCGAATGCCCCAACTCTTCTCAGTACTGAACACGAATACTAAAGCAGAAAACTAATACACTGACACAATGTAATAATAATAACAATGCCAACAATTATTTAGTCTCTGATTAACGAAAAATTAAACAATATAAATTCGTATTTATCGCTGCTCTTTTCAATGTTTAGCCGGGGAACTTGAACTCGCGACCGTTTCACCGCCGGACTGAGAGAGAGAGAGACTCACGATCTTTGCGTTACAATTGCGCCAAACAGACTAATCTTGGCAGAGCAATCGAGGCGAGTATCGATAACAGCGATAGCTGCGCTTACCACTCGAACTATCGATAATGTGGCATTCAGCACGAACTTGAGTTACAAGCGTTGCCACTGGCTGCAGTCAAAGTTTTGATGCAGCATTGAAATGTTTGGATGCGCAAACATTTTATTGACTATAAATAAAATAAATAAAATATTTTAAATATACATATATAAAAAAACATAAACTAACGAAGAATTTTAAAACTAAATTCTTTAAAAGTAATACGAAAAAAAGGAATATAAAATTTAAAGTCTAAAAATAAAAACTGTACATAAATTTTAAAATATGAAATATGAAAAATGTAATTATATCGAAAGTTTAATAGAAAATCAAATAATAAAAATATAAAACAAATCAAAATTTTAATTATTAAAAAGAAAAAATATAAATAGTTGAAGAACGTAAGACAATTATTATTATATTTTGTGTAAAAATTAAAATTTATGAGAATTCAACTTTTATTATATTATATTAATTTTTAGGCCCATTGACAAAGTTTACATAACGTTAAAAGCAAAACAGTGTAAGCACGCCAAGCTTAACTATCGATCGCCAGTTATCGATAGCTGCGCTTGCAGGTCACAATGCCAATTGGCGGTTCTATTCAAATTGGACTAGGTGCGAAGATTACGTTTTAGTGCGTAATTTATTTAAAATTCTTAAGTAAGCGACACAGCAACATTAAGTGAATGATTTATGTTAGTTGAAAGTTGAAAATTACCTAAAAAAAGAAAAAAATATAATAAAATTGTCGCTTTCGTTTGTAGAGAATTGTGATAAATACTTAATACGTTGCGCTTGTCGTGCTTTGTGCGTAATTTTCTTGTGCTTTCCCCCGGTCAGATGCCAATCAGTGGAGATGCCACATTGATTACCTTCCCGCCGCTAACTGCAGCGTCATTGGGGAAGGGAGTAGCGGTAGCTAGGCCTAGAAGCGGGGCAAGGGGAAAACTAGGGTCGATTATGCAAGTGCCAAGTGCCAAGTGCCCCAGCATAGAAAGTTCGTTAGGCGTAATAAACAATTCACGTCGTAAACCAGATTTTTGTTGTTGTTTCTGCTGTGACTGTTGCTGTTGTTGTTGTTGCTTTGGATTACGCACGATTACTTTTAGTGGGTCAGCCGAGAAGCTCTACCTATATGTTATTTGTGACGACTCTCTGGATCATTAAAATCATTATCTGCATTTTCACTTTTCGCTAAAAACAAAAACAAAAAAAACCCAAAAAAAATAAATAAATTTTAAAAAAGAAGTCATGAAAAAGCTATAATCAAATTGTTGACACTTAGCATTTAATTGCTTTAAATTGCAACATTAATTTAAGTTTATTACATTTTTTTTGAGGTTGATGGTTTAAAATTTGTTTTTTATATATATTTTGGAATTTTAAAATTAACTCTTAATAAAATAATAATTTAAAAGAACTATAAATTCAAAAAATCATACATTCTAATAATTTGAATTTTTAGGGCTTAAAATTAAAGAGGAAAAATATTCAAATAAAAATAAATAAAGAAATATATTAAAATCTTTTAAAATCTATTAAAATCTTAAAAATAAAATATAGAAAAATTTTAAAATCTTTTTTGTCTACGAAAAGCTAAAGAGTTCATAGAGTTATAGAATTCTTAGTTTAAAAAATATGTAAAAACTAAATAAAATTGAATATAGTTTTGAACTAAGAAGTTTATACAAGCATCGCCTAAGTCTTTTAATTTTTAAAATTGTATTATGTATTGAATTATTTGTAGAATAAGCCAGAAGTGCTAAACAATTTATGATGTAATTTAATAAAATATTAAAAATATTTTCTGATACGTATGCCTAGAAATTGAAGTTGTCTTACAAAAAAAACTGCTCAAATGAATTTTAAAAGCGCTCAAACTACCATAAAATCTGTTAATTTCGCCTAACTAATGACTTATGTTTTTGAAAATTCCCAGGAATAAAAATAAACCCGATTACACCCCGTTCTTAAGTGCAGTTCATTAAGTAAACCCTGACGTACCTTCGCTTCCGGAAATACCAACTTCGAGCTCAGAACTCGCAACTCAAAAATTAACTGCTTTCCCTTCACAATTGTCTTTTAGCCTTGTTAACAATGAAACTCTTTGCTGACTTAGCCAAAGAAAATTATTCTGATTTGGCTTTTAATGCGGTCAGTTTCACAAACTTGATGAGCTTGTTCATTAAATGAGTACAGTGAAGCTGCACTTGGAGAAACAGTTGAAGAAAAATGTATATACATTTTGAAACTTAAATTTAAAATGTACTTATCATAAGCCAAGTCAAGCTCTGATGAAGTTATTGGAAATATTATTTATTATAATTTTAGCGGTGTATTTAAAAAAAGAGGCCTACAACTAAAATATAGTTCTTAAAACTTTGATTTTTTTAGCAAAAATATTTTTAGAAAATACTAATAAATATTTTAAATATTTTTATACAAACATTACTTGAAAATCAAACGTTTAAATTAAAAAAAAATATAATTTTTAACTTACAAATATTTTAAGAAAATACTAATAAATATTTAAAATATTTTTATACAGACATTACTTGAAAACAAAACGTTTAAATTAAAAAAAAAAAAAAAATATATAATTTTTAACTCTGGACATTCATAACTTTAAGTGAAATTCCATTTCTTTTATTTAAATATTTGATTTTTAAGGCTTTTATTACATTTTTTAGCAAGTTCTTAATTTTGCACAGTAAACGATTTTTTGTTCATCACGGCTAGTTATCACTGTGCCTGCTGTAGCCAAGTTGATTGCACTACTACTGTAGTGTCTCGCTCAGGGATTCTCTTGTCATTGTCGCTGCAGTCGTCATTATATCGTGTCGTCGATCTCATTCGCAAATTATCTTTGTTTGCGAAATTGTAATTGTTTTTCATGCACAATTCAGCAACAACAATAACAACAGCAACAACAATAACAACAGCAACAACAACAACAAACAATAACAATAAAGAACAGCAACAACAACACGAGCTTGTCAAGTGTTTTTTTTTTTTTTGTTGTTAGCGTTAATGGTTTTTCTGTTTACTTTTTGAACGCAGCGTCCCCAAATGGGGCGTGTTTTTTTCGACCCTGTAGTCAAGCAGGCAACAGGGGTTTCAAGCAGTAGCAGAGCAGTATAAAGATGACTGATATGCTCACTTGCTTCCTTGAAATCTATTGAATCCATGTCACTGGTTCTAGGGCCATTTGTTCTATTCCTACACACAACTTTCATAGCTATAATGATAAAGCCACAGTTACCTTCATTAGCCAGCTTAAATTTTGTAAGAATTGAACCAAATTCGTTTACATTGCTTCCCACCCCAAGTACAGGGTCTTTAACTGTCGACTCGCTCGACTGTAGCTGCTTCAAAAACTCAAGTTTTGTTTTGTTTTGCCCCAGTAGCAAAACATTGAACTATGCTGAGTCTGGAATCCGGTTACCGGTTACCAAATGCCCCCATTCCCCCATGCCTCCATCTAGCCCTACGCCTGCTCCCCCAACTGACGTCTGTGTTGCTCCCGCTGTTTAACTAAATGTATATAGTTCATTTGTCTGTCAGTAAATAGTTCGTTTTACTTTTTTTCCCATTATTATTATTATTAGTTTTACTTTTTATACCCCTTACTCATGGAGTTAGGGTATACATTGCTAGCAGTTGTAACTGACAGTGTTTTGACTGTCTTAACACAGACTTAACTGCTCTAAACTATTATTCCTAGCTAGATATCAGAGTTTTTTTTTAATTTTTCTTTGCAGAAATCATTTAAAACTGCGTCAAACCCGCAAGTTTTCGTAGTCAACAAACCCATTTTGATGCACAACGATCACAAATATTACTAGTAACAATACCTTTCTGTCAAATCACCCAAATAATCAACATAGCCAAAGTTATAGCTGTGTTCACGTTTAAGCGCCTACAAGTATGCAGCAGTTTTTTTATTTCCACTATAACGAAAGCCGCGAGGGTATTTCCAAGTGTGCTACCACTACTGAGCACTTTTACTTGTGTTACGTCTAAACAACATGACTAAATACCCAAAGAAACAAAAATCAAGTACAAAAAACTGTTCAATTAGCAGTTTTGAATGCACAACAATAAAACAATAAAATTGTTTCGAAAACTTTGGCACAACAGAAACGATTTAGTTAAATCGTCTCACAATGGCTTCTGTTTGCCGCGTTTTTTAAATATTTCAGCACGATAATGACATGTGAACAATTCACGGAGGTCATGCGAACCAGTTGAACAAATGAACTATGCGACAAGCGTACAAATTGACCCCAAACAAATGGGGCGTGGCTGCCAAACACACGCAAATCTCACAGAAGAGACGAAAGCAGCAAGGTGAACTTAAGTTTTGGGTATGTGTTGTGGGGGTAAAACGAAGTATTGCAATGAACTAGTTCACATGAGCAACGAAAATGTGAACTAGCTCAGTTGCAGTAGTTATAAGCAATGATATTTCTGGGTTTGTCTCTGCGAAAATGTGAATATCTGCCTTTGTCCCACTCTCCCACTTTGTACCTTTATCTCTCTCACTTTCTCACTCTCCCACTCTGTTTCTCTCTCTCTCTCTGTCTCTCTCTCTCCCACTCTGTTCCAATCTCTCCCTCTCTCACACTGTCTCTCTTTCTCTCTATTGATCTCTCAATTTACCTTACTTTTTCTCTAGATTTCTCACTATTATACTATTCGTTTCTTTTGACGTTCTCTTTCCCTCTCTCCCTCTCTATTATTTATCACTATCTCTCTCTGCCTCCCTTTATGTCCCTCTTTTAGTCTCACCTTTTCTTCTTCAACCGCGCTGTCTCTTTTCTGTTTCAGTCTCTTTCTGTTCTTCTCTATATCCCTTACTCTTTTTTTTCTCTCTCTCTCCTTATCTGCTTGCATTACTTTACTCTCCTACTCTTTCTCTCTCTCTCTCTCTCTCTATCTCTCTCTCTCTCTCTCTGAGCCTATCTCTAGGTGTGGCTATCTTTTCATTCTTCTTACTTTCTCCTTGTCTCTTTTCTTACTTACTTTTTCTCTTTTTAACATCTTTCTTTGTTTTACCTTGTATTTCTCGCTTACTCACTCTCTTTCTCGCTCTCTCTCTCTCAATCATTCTCCTCAATTCTCTTCTACTCACTTTATATTACTCTCTCTTTCTCTTTCTCTGTTACAGTTTCTTCCTCTTCCTATTCCACTCTTCCTATTCCACTCTCTATCTTTCTCTGGCTCGTTTTCTGGCTCCTCCTTTTCTCTGCCCTCTTCTCTTCCCTCTCTGCTCACCCTTGTCCTCCCTCTTGTCCTCACTCTTTCCCGCCCTCTTTCCCACCCTCTTCTCTTTCCTCCTCACCACTTCCTATAAGACTCCCATCTGTTTTTCCCTTCGCCCACTACCCACTTGCACTTTTCATCACTTTTAAAGTACAGTCTGCTCTCTAGTAATTACGCCAGGTGAGCTTTCCCCAATTAGCCCCAACAAAATGATAGCTATCGCTTTTAAGTCCTGCAAATTGCCGAGAACTTGACCACAGCTGAGAACAGCCACAGCTGAGACCGTTACCGCCCAACTCTTCGCCACGACTCTTCCCCTAACTTATAAGGTAAGGTGTCTGTAACTCAGTGGCACTTTAAAAGGCATTGCCCATGAGCTAAGAGCTACCGGATGTGAGCGCTGCATAATTACAGGTTAGGTTTAATCTGATGGCAACAAAACACCTACAAATCATAAGGAGGCAACGTTTACTGTACCTCCTCACCCACACCCACGTCTCCGCACAGTGGTTCATTGTAAGGCTAATGGAATTTTAACGTCAAATGTCGTTTTTAGCCCCCATCTCTCTCATCTCCCGCTATCTCCAACTCTCCATCTCCATCTCCCTCTCTATCTCTAGCTCTAGCTCACTCTAATGGACAGTGCCAGAAAATCCACATTGAACTAATGCGAGTATGGTTGAGGTGGCAGAGGATGCTGCTAATGTGGCGCTTCTTAGCGGGCGTTACGCGCATCTCGCATCGCGTATACGCCACGTTATCCTGTCTAATCCACTGGAAACATCATTTTGAGCACCTGTTTAATTGCGTTAATCACCGGGACAGCAAACATTACGAGCGTAGTTGTAGCGGTAGCAGGAGCACCTTTAAGTTGCCTTCGTATTCTGAAGTGGGTGGAGTGGGATGGAGTGGAGCTGACGGCATGTCCTACGGGGGATGGAATTGGAAACGCTTCGCATTAGAATGTTAATTTGATGTCTTCGGCACACGCAGCTGGGCTCAAGTAGTTGTGTAGTTCTATTGCCGGAAAGGTCGTTAACCTTTCAGTTTTATGACTCTTTTATGGCTCGCTGGAACTAGTTCCACTTGAGTGCTGTCAATGGCCATAAAGGAAACTAGTTCACCTGCTGCACTCACAGTTAATTGTATTTGCTGCTTGAATCAACTATTGGTTTTGCCACTAAATGAACTAGTTCAGTAAGTGAACTAGCGACAGAAGTGCACAAGACTGAGTCACTATCAAATACCTTCATTAATTTAATCTTTAATTTACTCATTTAAGTCTAAATTTTGATCGTAAGGGAAGTTTTTGTGAACTAAGAACTAGTTCATTGAACAAGAGGTAAGGAGCTTCTCTGTTTTATGTTAAAAAACTTATAAACTCTCTGCTTCAGTTAGTTGTACACCCTATGGCGACCACGAGCTATCAATCTGGCACTAAATGAACTAGTTCATGAAGTGAACTAGTGATAGAAGTACACAAGGCTAACTCTCTATCAAATACTTAATATTTTAGTTAATTATGTTGTCTTCTTTTTAGACTCCGTACTCTAAAAAAGAGTAGAGGGGTCTATTAGGTTTGTCAGAAGCGAAATGTGCGTAACAGGCAGAAGGAGGCGTGGCCGACCCCATAAAGTATATATATTCTTGATCAGCATCAACAGCCGAGTCGATATAGCAATGTCCGTCTGTCCGTCTGTCTGTCTGTCCGTCCGTCCGTATGAACACCTGGATCTTTTAAACTACAAAAGCTAGAGACACCAAATTTGGAATGAAAGTCCGTTATCTTCGCAAGCAGATCAAGTTTATTTCAAATTTTTGCCACGCCCCCTACCGCCTCCGCAATGAGCAAAAAACCCGACACACTTCGAAAAAAATGTACTTTTAGGCCAATAACTCAGTAACTATGGCACTTAGGAACACCATTTCTGGTAAACATGTTGCTCGAGACAGCCTTAATGCAATGCCATTTAAAATTTTGAGCTGCCACGCCCACTTTTCTCATTAGAGTTAACCAAACGTTTACGCTTTAATGCCATGTTTAAGGCATTTATTCATATATTAGGGTGTTGTAATTCAACATAAGCATAGAGACATATAAAATCAAACTATTCTGAAAGTGGCATCAAAATACTACCTTTAACAAAAGAGCTACTGCGTTAGAAAGTTTGTTATTTAATTGCAATATCACTTACGCGCGAGAGCGAGACAGAAACATACAAACACATGTTCGAACGTTTTCGATGCTTGTGTGGCGACAGCGCTGCCGTCAGACGCTGGCCGCGCCGAATACACACATACATACATACATGCATACATATAATTTCAAACGAATGTGTGTTTGTATGAATAATATGTAAATGCTGATTATCGGAGAATTCTTGTAAGTGGCGCGTGGTGCAACTGATAGAGTTGCGGCAATGCGAATTGTTAATTTAATTTTTTTTTAATTTTAATTCTAAATGTACATATAGAATTAAAATTTTTAAATTTCATTCGAAAATTTGAATTCAAATTGAATACAATTGCGCACTACTATGGGAGTACGGGGTCTTTTACAGTCGGCTCGATCGACTGTAGCCTTTCTTACTTGTTTTTAACCAAGTAGGTTTTGAAACTAAATTCTACTAGGGATTTCCGACTGTCAGTTCAAAGCAGTTGAGAACGCACTCGATCCCAAAACAATTGAATTGATAGAATAAAATTTAAGAAAATTTAAGAAAATTTAAAAAAAATCAGCAAAATGAATGTGACGACCGAACTGAAGATGATGATGCTGGGCGATGCCGGAGTGGGCAAGACGTGTATACTGCACCGCTTCACGGACAATCACTATACCGGTTACTATAACTCCACATTCGGTATGGAGCCCAATCGACGAGACATCGAAGTATCCGGAGGCCGTGTGAAGTTAACCATTTGGGATACTGCTGGCGAGGAGCGTTATCATGCTGTGACATCATCGTTCTATCGCAATGTCGAGGGAATTGTGCTGGTATTCGATACGACACGACGCAGTAGCTACCGTCATGTGGACTATTGGCTTGGTGAGATCAAGAAGCATGCCAGGTACAATGTTAGCATTATACTGGTGGGCAACAAATGCGATGCATTTCGGTATCGTCAGGTATCGCAGGAAATGGCCGTACGCTATGCCGATAATCTGAATATACCCTATCTGGAGACATCGGCTGTGACTGGTATGAATATCGAACGTTTGTTCTCGAAACTAGCTGTAAGCATATTCGATGCACGCTTGCAACAGGAAATGGTCATAATACCGAAGGGTGTTTATCTGCAGCCAGATGGTCAAGATGACAGAGAGTCGGACCGTAAGACGCTGCGTGAACGCGTAGGCGATTTCTGTTGCTAAGCTCAGTAAAACCAATTGCTTATTACATTCGTACGAAAACATCAAATGTCGTTAAATTGTACACACACCACACACAACTAGGCCACACAAGACACTCAAACTAACCCCCTACAAATTGGACTTTATCCCTCTCAAACCATAAAGAAAATGCAACACAAAATTTCGTTTCGTTTTTCTCATCACATTCATTTTAACAACATAATTATGCTTAAATTCAAAAACTTAGCTTATGATTTTTCATTGTATAAAAAAAATTGGTAAATATTTATTTTATTGCTTATGTACTAAGTATTAGCGCATATTAAAGGGTTGTTCTTCCAATTGTTTTCTCCTAATTCACTTGAAGAACGAAACAGGAGAGAAAACTGCAAACCATAACGATACCAAATTAGAAACTTCATTCCTATCGGTCGACAAATTCGCCACAATTTCACTAGCTTTTTAGTTTATGTTTATTTTTTGGTCTGGAAAATCCGTTGGCATCGGAATGACCCCAATATATAGTCGTCCATGTGATGATTGTAACAAAAAAAAAAAGTTTACAATTTAATGGTTTAAAATATATATAATTTTAACTTAACAATTTTGACTTAAATTTAATTTACTTGATTTAGTTTGCAAAAAAAAAAATGTTTGCTAAAAAACTATTTGAATATTTTTAGATTTAAAGCAGTTTTTATTCTAAAAAAAACAATCCAATTGTGTAAAAAAAAATGGAGTTGTCTTAGCTATACCATAATAAGGGGAGTTCTGCAATACGCTTTCTCACTGTAAAGTTTTTTAGCTTAATTTACTAAGTATAATTATATTATATAAATTATATTTGAGCTTTATAATCTTTGCTTCAAGCGATTGTTTTGGAAATTTACAATTTTGTTAGAAAATCAATCGCTAAATTTATAATCATTATATAAAATCAAATGTCAGGTGTATTTTTGCACTAATTTGCACTATTTTCATATTTTTTCTTTGTATAATTTCATATTGCAGCGAATTAAGTTTGTAGAATATTTCATTTCAGTCGGTTATCAAACAGTTTTGCAGTTCTATGTTAGAGACTATTTTACAATTTAAATTAATCGTGTCCCGTTTACAATTTCTCGTGGACACACACACATATTAACTGTTAGTTTTGGGCGAGGAATTGGGTTCCATCTATGGTCATCATATAATTTGACCAAGTTGTGCTTAATGCTAATTATTAAAAATACAATTCTTTTGAATATTTTAATCGATTTAGGCTAGCTTATCGCTGCCAGCCACATCGGTGATGGTCAAGTAACCACTGCCATCACCATTATTACAATTGTTTTCCTCCTGCGTTGAACGCTCCTGAATGTTTGCCAATCTACCATATTTGGCAAATATAAATTTCAGACGTGTGTGCAACTGTTCCTGTCTTATTGTCGGTATTGTACCGACGGCATATGACCAATTCTTTAGTACCAAACTGGGCTGACAGTTGACCAAATTGATATCGGGCGTATAACGCTCTGGATAGACCACTTCGTTGCCTGCTGCCTCTGGAACAGGACTGGATACCATCACCTTCTTGTAGATCTCGGTCATGTGTCGAAAATATTTCGCTGATAACTGACAACGAGCACTCGTATCACCGATCTTCCAAATGCGTTGCTCCCTCAAGGCGTACTGTAGACTCATACGGCACTCGGTCACTAAAAAGACAGCAAATTGTTATAGTGATTGTTATAGTGTAATAATAATCAGAAATTGTCACTAGAAATTGAATACATTAACTAGAAATCTACTTCTTAAGTTTATTTATGTAATGAAACTAATTCAAAAACAAGTAAGAATGCTCTAGTTGCCTCGCGACTTACGTATACCCTTTACTTTCTTTCAATATGTTATTACCAACGAGGTATGATGATAATAATTGAGCAACCCTGACAGATACTAGTGGGTTTGATTAAAATAGCTTGGGAAACACAGAAAATTAACGTAGAACTCCCTAAGTTTGAGATCCTTTAGTTAATACCGACGGTCGGACGGATGTTGATGCTGATCAAGAATATATATACTTTAAGGAGTCGGAAATGCATCCTTCTAATAGACACATGAACTCCCTATGAGTCTCTTTTCATAAAGTGTTACAGCTAAGTGTTACATTAGTAAGCTTTGTATAAATATAATTGAAAGTAGTTTCAAATACTTTTAAATACTGCTTACTTCAATATATCTTACCTGTTGTCTTGAGGTCCTTGGCAATAGCCATCCAAGCTTGTCGCTTCTCCACAGTGCTCGACTTGCCGTGGCACTTGGAATGGATGCGCAGAAGTCGCGTCAACTCATACGCATCCACATTGGGTAAATTACGATGATCGTTGTGAAGAATTTCGGCCAATTCTGCAACTGGCAGTTGTGATTCTAAATTGTGCTCTAGTTCCTGAACATCCCGCATTACATCCAAGACATTCTCTTGCTCCTGCTCCTTGTCAGGCACTTCAGTGGACTGATTATTATCGGCTGCATCTTCCACATCGTTGTCCACCAAATTAATTGATTGATTTAGCTCGCCGACCAACAAACGTTTCGCTTCCTCTGTTTCCCAGGGCATTACTGATACGCCACTTGTATGTTTGGTTGCCAATCTGGCGTCTTCGCCGCCCGTGGGATCCATTAGAGCCTCGTACATGCTGCAACGCTTCACCTCCTCCATAAACTTGTTGTGTACTATATAATAGTATGGTTCCAATGGATGATAGCGTACGGTGATTAAAAATTTCAACTGCTCCAATGCATGCCACCAGTTTTGTGGCCAGGGATTCTCAATGCCACGTTCCAAGTCCTCCATATAAGTGCGGAAGGCAAACTTAAACATGGACCAAACATCGAGATGATTCACTTTATACAAGAAAACCAATATAAACATGTATTGATAAAACTTTAAACCAGCACTTACTTAGTGGAAAGAGATCCTTGGCCAACCGCCACACCTCCTGTCGCTCCTTCTCCGTGTATACACGCGGCGGTTGTGCCTTCGCCTCCCCGGGTCTGGGTCTACGTAAGTCCCAATATAGATGATCATACTTTTCAAAATGCCGCATTAAAGCAGGCAACTTTTGTTTGTGTATCATCCAAAGATATTTACGTGCAATCTCATCAAATTTGCTAAACAAACGATGAGATTTCTCCCAGACCTTTATGGTGGTTTTAAATGGACGCATTAGATCCACCATCGGAGCAATTTTGGGAAACAAATTCATGTTGTTGGACAGAAATCCCCAAATGGCACGACAAATGTATTCTGAAAATGAGGTAAAGTTAATAAAAGTGAATGAAATTGAGACGGTTAACGAAACTTTACCTGGTAGATGCAACTTTTTGGCTAGTTGCAGCCAAAGATCATCGATTTTGTTGGCCAAATGTGGCTCCCTGCTGTGCAGCTGTGGTATGGCCATCACTTCGCGTATAAATACAGCCGTTCTAGACATATTCAAGTTTGCATGCGATGGCACACCCTTGCCAAGCACATACAACATGCGTCCATTCAATACACAATCACGAAACTCTATTTTGTAATCCAATGCGGGATCCTTGGGCTTAACAGTTTGTGAGTTGCTGCTGCTGCTGCTGCTACTGCCACTTTTCGTTTTGCTGCTTGAACTTGTGTTCGCCATGTAGGCATCAGTGCGCAGCGCATTTGTGGTGGACAAGGAGGGTAATGGTACCTTATCATTGCGCACAGTGAGCGGCACAAGCTTGGGCAGTGGCAGTGGCAGCGGTAGAGGTAACGGTAAAGGTAGTGGCAGCGGCACCGGCACTGGTATGGGCGTTGCTGCTGTTACGGTAGCAGGCGCTGCTGCAACTGGTGCTAGTATGGGTGTCAAGGGCGGTGTTGCTGGCAGCGTTGGCGTTGTTAGCAGTTCCCTCATGGACATGGACAAATTTGTTTCTTTGGCAGCAGACAAACTCGTGTCCTTTAGCGCACTAGGCGAGACGACGCGTATGATGGCACCACTTGGCATGGGTGGCATCAGCTGTGATGTAGATCGCACGGTTAAACCTTTGACAGCACTGGGATTAGGACGCAGTTGCACAGTTGCCGGTATGGGCAGGCGAAGAGGTAAAGAATTGGTCAGTGGATTACTTAGCAGACTGGGTGCAGTTGCTGCTGCTGTTGTCACTGCAGCTGTAGTTTTCAAAGGTGTTGCTGTTGTTGCCTCTTTCGCTGATGGCTTTTGCACCACACTTATGGCAGCCGTTATGCGTGGCAGCGTAAAGCTCGAATTGTTCAGCATGTTGTTGTGATTATTGTTGTTCTTGTGGCTGTTGCTACAGCTGCTGTTACTGCTGCTACTTCTACTGCTGTTGCTACTGCTACTGCTCTTCGCTGTCGATGTTGCTGTTGCCGTCGCCGTCACTGCTGGATAGACTATGGCCAGGGGCAGCGGAGGCGGTGGTGCCACTACTTGGCGTGGCATTGGATTAACCACTTGTTTAGCCGGCGGTGGTGAACTGCTATCATTGCTATCGCTATTTAAACGCTTGCGAACACGTCGTGCATGTCGCGATTCCAACTGCTTGTATAGCGAACCAATGATGTTCTCAAAGAACCATTTGTCCTGCAACTGATAGCCAACTTTACGCATTCCAGTTAGTTCCATATAGAAATTACGTAAGATTAACCAGGTAACCTCGCAGCGCTGATAGCTTGAATTCACCTGCAATGCGACACGCATCCAAAGCTCATGATAACGCAACGGCTTCATACTACACTGCTGGTAATCATCAACCATTTGTCCCAGCTCCGGTAGAGATTTGAGTACATTAATCAGATTCATAACACTGCGAAAATGCTCGATGGGATCGTACCAGGCATCCCGTAAATACAACGACATTTTACACACACTGCCAAAGGTGTTGCCCACAAAGGGTTCCAGAAACTTCAGCTGTTGCCTCAGCACTGAGGTGTTATCCTCATCGTGAGTCAGCTCCCATTCGTGTCGCGTCTGCAACTGCAGCCAAATTTTCATCAATTTCGTTGCCTTCTCACGCAACTCATTCGAAATGGCGCCCCAGATGAGGCCACGATGTCGTGGATTCATATAGCTCGGGTGTTGTATATTATATAGCTGTGGATACGGACGTACTGCATCAATTAAACGCTGATGTTCGGCTGTCACAACAAATTGATCATCAGACTCGACATCAAGATCAATGATATCAGCGGTTTGGGTAGCCACAATTGTCACATCATCGTCCACCAACACGGACTCTAGTGGCTTCTCCCGCTGCAGCGGCTGGCGTGCCACATGTGTGTACAAAAACAGCATATCCTCCTCATGCAACATGGTTGGACGCGGGCGTATTTGTTTGCGATTATCCTGGGCATGTAGGCGATAGCGACGCAAGCGTCGCACATGCCGCTGGTACCTGTAACGCAATTCAGCCCAGGTGCTCATGCATTTGCTAATCTCCATCGATGTCTGTGCCGCAATTTTAAGCCACAACTCCTCCTTGTGGCCATCGTCTTTGAAGCGGCTGTGCCGACAATTGTACAACGCCGGCTGTTTACGCACTAAAGCAATCAACTTACGTTGTCCCTGATAGTTTTGGAGTCGGTTAGCTTTGTCATTGCCTCTGTCAGATGCGGGACTATCGGGTATTAGCACTGGAATCTCCTCTTCTGGCGTTTCGCACAGCACAATTGGCTTCACCTCTGGATTAAACACAGCAAAATGATAGAAGAATATTCTCATCTTATTTTGGGATAAACTTTACCTGGCTCCTCTAGCGTTTCGTCCATCGCCTCCAACAAAAAAACCGGAGGCCAGTTTCAGATTGAATGCCAATTTATGCTGGCAAGTTGCCGCACAACTGCTGCGTCCTTGCTGCGCCTACTGCTGCACATTAGAACTGGGAAACCATCGATAGTATCGATGGAATTGTTGGTTTTCGATTTATCGATGCAGTGCACATGTTAAATGGTTCGTGGCATGTTTATTATTATTATTATATTATTCTATTTTAAGACACACGCGATTTACTCCAAGCTAGTGGGCTTATTTTCTTCATTTAATTTTTTTGGTCGCTCTCTTTTTTGTTGGAGACGCGTCGGTACGAAACGCGATTACGCACTGTTGCATCCCGCAATTCGATAACGACCGTGTTCTCCTGCGATTGGCAATGATCTGGCAGCTTTTTAACAACAAGTTGGCAGCACGCGTTCCAAAGCATATCTGGCAACTGTCTGTCACACAAATTGGCAACATCTTACCGACAAGTTGGCAGCGCGGGAAAGCAAATCGTACTTTTTGCATCAGTAAACAGAGCGGCCTCAAGTTAAGGCTCCCAATTTGTAGGCATTAAAGTTCCACTTTAACTTGATCATTAAGTATGAGTTCTTATGTTTCGCAAGTCGAGGTGCAACTTTAAGCTGCCAATTGCCTCGATCGATATTATCGATCGAAGTAATTATTAAATTGTCTTAGAAGGATCATGCATATCATTTCTTTAATATATTCACCATGCGTACATCGACATTATCGATAACATTGTATTTGTTTACTTTCTATTAATTGTGTTTATTGCAAACTCAAGATCCAGCGGATGCAGCATCCAGCGTAATAAGCAAATCGAAAATGGCCAAAAATACCGCACGAGAAAAATACTATCGCCGAAGTCAATACTACTCAAAGTATCGATAGCTGCAAAATATTTACACATGGCATTGTTTACATTCTGTTTGTGATGTGCGGCATTTTTTGTGCATTAAATGAAAATCGCAATGTTGCGTGTGAAATGCACAGTGACTTGCAACAGTTGTTGCACAATCGCGGTCCCGACGTACAGAACCAGCTGATAATCAATAATGTACTGCTAGCCGGAAATGTGTTGTGGCAACAAGGTGATGCGCCCCAAAGGCAGCCCATTATTCTGGAGGATTTGGCGCTGCTCTTCAATGGAGATCTATACAACTTGGAGACAGAGAAACCCAGCGGGCAATCAGACAGCGCATGGCTAATGGATAAGCTAAGCAAATGTGAGGATGACAAGGCTTTAGTCGAGTTATTGCAACAGTTGCAAGGCCCCTACTGCCTCATACTGTACAACAGGTGTGTGTGTGAGGTATACGCGACTGTATGAAACCCTGTAGCTAATGGCTCTACCGCATTTCCTTACAGACGTCTTGACACTTTATACTTTTGCCGCGATGCATTGGGCAGAAATTCGCTTATTATCGAGAGAGACGCACACAGCTTGCAACTTTCGAGTACTTCATGCCATGTGCGACAGTCGAATGCACTGGAGCTGCCGCCACTTGGCCTCTACAAGCTGCAACTGAATGCGTTCGACAAGTGTCAACTATATCCATGGCAGGTGTTGAACAAGGGGACCCAACAGCAGCTTGAAACGCTCGACACCAACATGCGCTGGTCCACCCATGTGGCAAGCCCCATTGCTCCCCACTGGTTGCACAGCTTGGCAGCCAACACCGTTGACTACGATCTCTATGAGTTGATTGACGACCCCAAGATGGAATTGGAGCAACTTTATAGCAGTTTACTGGACAACCAACAGTTGAAGCAGGCGTTGGAAATCTTTGATGACTTGTTGCAACAGTCGGTGGCACAGCGTGTGCAGCACACGGCACCCGTTTGTCGCAATTGTGCTACTAGTGACAGCTGCAAGCATGCCAAGATCTGTGTACTCTTCTCGGGCGGCATTGATTGCTCGATTCTTGCGCTCTTGGCCGACAAGTTTGTGCCACAAACGGAGCCCATTGAGCTGATCAATGTGGCATTCGAAAGTGTGGCTCAGTGTGGCACGCAGGAGATCAATTGGAATGTGCCGGATCGCCAGACAGCGCAGCAATCCTACGCGGAGCTACAACGTCTATGTCCACAGCGTCAGTGGCTGATGCTGCAGGTGAATGTGGCACGCCACGAGTTGCGGCAACAGCTCAGCTCACATATACATCACTTGATCTACCCGTTGCAAACGGTGCTCGACGAGAGTCTTGGCTGTGCCTTTTGGTTTGCCGCCGCTGCGCCCCAATCGGTGGCACGTGTGGCCCTCTTGGGCAGCGGCGCCGATGAGCTCTTTGGTGGCTACACGCGACATCGCAACGCCTACAGAAGAGCGGGCCAAAGTCTTGACGCACTGCGGCATGAACTGGAGATGGATTGGCAACGCATACCGGCACGTAATCTAGCGCGTGACGATCGTGTCATTGCCGATTGTGGCAAGACAGCACGTGCGCCATTCATCGAGGAGCATCTCTCGCAATTTGTGCGCTCCTTGACGCCCCAGCAGCGCTGTTGCTACAAGCTGCCCGAAGGCATTGGGGATAAGCTACTGCTGCGTCTCTACGGCTACCAGCTGGGTCTGCGCGATGCGGTGCTACTCAAGAAACGCGCCATTCAGTTTGGTTCGCGCATAGCCGACAAGAAGCAACAGGCCAATCAGATATCAGAGTATCTCAAGTTGGAGGCCTTGCAGTTGAGCTGAGGGCGTGAGCGTGGAAATGCTTAAACCTAAAATTAATTTAAATCGAGTCTTAAGCCAAATCGGTTATACGTCGCGTATAAGTAACTTTTATCAGTTCGTTATTAAACATTATACTGATCTTCGCTATTCTAAAGTGTAATTTAAAGTCCAAATTTCTTGGCTGTTAAAAAAATGTATTTCAGTTTTATTATACCCTTGCAAAGGTATGAAGTTGGCCTTTCTGACGGCATAAAGTATATATATTCTTGATCAGCAGCCGAGTCGATTTCTATGCGCACTAGTCTCTCAGTTTTAAAGCTATCTTGATGAAATTTGATATATATTTGTATTCTCGCTGCACGCAGTTCATATGTTAACATCGGCCAGATTGGAGCACTATATCTTAAAACCCCCATAGGAACAATCAGATGAAAAAAAATTCCTTTTTTAAATATCTAAACCAAATTTAGACAAATCAAATGTGCAAACCAAATTTCATTGAGCTCGGACCACTATATCATATAGCTCCCATAGGAACAATCGGTTGAAAATGCTTAGTATGAACATTTTCGGTGTCTATTGACCGATTTCAATGAAACTCACGCAGAATTTCTAATCGTGTCCCATCTGTTGACCAAATTTCATCCAAATCGGACTACTAAATCAACTACAATTGATGATTGAAACCAAATGGAATTTCAGACGCATTTTCGGATCATACGACAAGCATTTTTTTTAAATAAAATTTCAAATAAATTTTGTTTTTTTTATTAATTTATTTTCATCACAAAGATATTTCTACTAAAATTAAATCGCCAGATTTCCCTTTACAAATTGTATATAAATATGTATTCTATAAATTTCTCTTTTTAAGTTTATTTGCACTAAATTTGTAAATTCTTTCAAGTGCATGCAGCAGAGACTCACACAAAACGCATGAAAATTAATAAACTTATGTTTAAAACATAAATGAAAAATGATCGAATAAAGAACAATTTAAGAGGAGTATAGTGAAATGAAGCCTTAGATGCTGTGGAATTTAAGACTTAAGCACAACATAAATTTCTTGCAGTGTATGCTGCAAAAATCTTTATACTCTATACTCTTAGTACAAATGGACATTCCATTTAATTTCATATTATAAATTTTAAAAATAACAATACAGAATGATTTCAGCTGCACAGTTGGTGTTTTGTGGCCTGCACTTGGACACTGTTAAGCGACTTGGGCACATAATTGGTATGGGAGCTTTATAGCCTGGCTTCACTGTACACCGTGCACTGCACACTTAAGTAGAATGTCTTGGAGCTTCCGCTTAAACAGCTGGCAAACAGTTTGTGAATTTCCATGAAATCGTATGATGTTTCTCATACCAAGTTTAAGTACGGACAAAACAGATTATGTACAATTGTTTAAAATATTATAAAATATATAGTTATATATAAGATATTTACAATACGTCCTGTAGAATTGTCTAATAATGGAATTAACTAAATAATAGAAAGAAAAAAAAACAATTTTTAAAATGGTCTATCAATTTGTGATCACTTTTTGGCCTGGCGACCGGCACGCTCCATGGCGGGATCGGTCAGCTCCCAGGCGGGTTTATAGCAATCGGAAACGCTGGCACCGTTCACGCAGCTGTTCCTCAAATGCGGATTGGGCAATGTGTTCGATTTGTGTCCAATCGATGTATAGCCCTGGGCATATAGCGAGCAATACGGTACTTTGTACAGGTGTATATATTGCCAGATATCGTGATAGGACCACTCTAGCAACGGATTCAAGCGCATCATTTCCGGCCAATCCTTATCCGTTTTCTGCAACAACAGCAATTAGAGTGAGAGGGTGTGTGTGTGTGTGTGGATGAAAGAGTCGGGTAGATGACTTACCTGCATGGGCTTTAAATGCTCACAATATGGATCTGTATTGCGACTGCCCACAAAGACGGCCTTAATCTGTGGCATATCCTGCGTCATGTGGGTCAGTGCCTGCTTGAGTGAGTCCTTATATTTAATCAGTTCCACATCATAGACACGCACACAATGCGTGACAAACTCATCGATTTCATCAAACGAATCATCCGATTCGATATAGAGCATGGGTATAGCCTTGCTGCCAATACCCTGAATGCGGCAATAGCGCATCAGTACGTCCAGCAGCACGGTGCAATCTTTGCCGCCATTAAAGCAAAATATCAATTGATTTACCCGATAGAGTTGCAGTGTTCTCGTAAAGAAATCGTATGCCGTCTGCAGCAGCTGCTCGATGTGGACGCGTTCCTCGTCTGAGATTGTGACCCGACACGCAGGGTTGCCACATGATGGGGATGTGGGTGCTATTGCTGTTGCTGTTATGGTTGGTATCCTGTTGCTGCCATTGCATGTTGTTTTAGTCGTGCTCTCGTTGTTATTGTGATTGCCGTTTG
This sequence comes from Drosophila nigrodunni, assembly GCA_020829145.1. Taxonomy (NCBI): domain Eukaryota; kingdom Metazoa; phylum Arthropoda; class Insecta; order Diptera; family Drosophilidae; genus Drosophila; species Drosophila nigrodunni. Next base: position 19,428,228 of record JACVCZ010000002.1, on the reverse strand, counting down.
CTTGTTTATTGGGGAACATGTCAACAATATTGGACGACTTTGTAATCGTTGCCTGTTGTGTTTGTATGCAACAGTTTTTCATGTTTCTTTTTCTTTATACAAATTCTTATATACAAATTCTTAACCAGCAAAAAACAACAACTAACTCGACATCGCACTTTCTCTCTCACTCGCTCAGCTGTTACATAGAACAAAAGCAAAATTAACAATAAGTTAACTTTCACCACAGTAACGACACTCGTGTGTGTGTGTGTGTGAGTGCACAACAGTGTGACCCTGCTTATATAATAACAACTAATTATTTGTTTCATTCATTTCATGAATTCGTCGTTATCTGTGAACCACAAAATTACATCACATAAATTACACGTGCACTCATACACACACAAATGCAGTAACCGCAGCTGTCGCACTTACCTATAATTCTAAATATGGGAATGTTACTGACTTTGATAACGCCAGTACGCTTATTAAATATGCAATTGGGGTTTTAAGCTGGCAGCGATATTTTTCTGTACTTTTTTTTTGTTTAAATTTCTAGTAATTACCATATGGCGTTGCCAGAAAGCATGCGCGTAACAGCTGTTCGGCTTGTGGCAATCTGGCAGTGCTGTGCCTACGTAAATAGTGTTGTAAAACGCACTACATTATTTGAATTTGTTGAAAAGCGTTTTATTTTGCATCGATTACATATTTTAGGTTTTTGTTTTTAATTATAACAAATGTATGTGTGTGTGTCGCTGTGTGTAATAAATTGTACATAAACAATGCAATATGCGCTCTTACATAAAAAAAAAAACAATACAAATACATTTAGTTACTAGATATATATGTAGCTGTGTATATATGTATAACAAATGGGCACTGTCGGTTATTGTTTATATTGGTTGCAAGCTCTTCAAGCTATACATCCACATTGTCGAGCACATTGTCAATAAGTCCGACAACCTTCTGGCGAAAGCGTCGATTCTGTTTGCCACTCATCTCTTTCAAATATGGATGCAGGCTGATTAAAAACGAATAATCCGCATCAGGCGGTGTGCCAGCAATTGTTGCTGCTGCTGCTGTCAGACCGGCAACAGTTGCTGGAGCAGGTGTGCTAGCAGCTGGTGGCGGTGTGCCTGCTGTGCCAACAATATGTCCATGATGCGACAACATGTTGCTGCTGCTCATGTTGTTGTTGTTGTTGTTGTTGCTGTTGTTGCTGTTGTTGTGTAGGTGGTGAAACTGCAACTGGTTGACATTGCTATGGCTGTGGCTGGTGCTGCTGCTGTTCTTCAGCCACTCGCTCAACTCCGTCCAATCGAGATTGTTGCGCAATGCTGCTGCCATTGTTACCGGCAACGTGACCAACGAATGTTGTGCAGCTGCAGCAACAATTTTATCGCTGCAATGTTGCTGCTGCTGATGATGTTGCTGCTGCTGCTGCTGATGCTCCAATTTGATGGCCTGCAATCGTAACGGCGTTTGTGCTGCATTTATTTCGTTATCCTGACGCTCCTGCTCCTCCTCGGATACTTGCAGCTCCAGTGTTTGAGCAACTGTTGCTGTTGTGCCAGCAGCAGCAATGCCATCGCTGTCGTTGCTCTCTTTGGTATCCTCATCGTGGCTCATGGCATTCAAATTATTACTGCTCCTGTGATTGCTGTTGTTGTGTTGACGCAATGTGGCCAGAAATGTTGTTGTTGCCGTTGTCGATGTGCTCGGTTTACGCAACACCATGCCACCATTTGGATTCACATTGGAGCTGCAATTGTTGCTGCTGGCACTGGCGTTCTGCTGCGCATTCGGTGTCAACTGCTTGTGATTGGCCCGTGACTTTGTGTAGGGTATCAGGAACTGCAAATACTTGGACAAGTAATATTTACGCTTCCCCCGACCCGTTTGTGTCCTGGCCAGTTTCAGGGATCGCAGAAAACTGCTACGAATCGTTCGCCAGCGTTCCCGCGAGTTACGAACTGCAATAAACCAAAAACAATTTGAAAATTTATTATATTTTCTTGTTGATTTAAGTTGAAGCAATTCTTTCTATACCAAAACTATATGGAAAAGAATCAATTATGTTTAAAATTAAGCAATTTTCAACAGATTTGTGGTATGGGAACTATATAATATAGGTGTTCGATCTGTACCAAATTTGATCAAGACATATAGTCTAGTTATACACATAATCTCTGCGGGTTTGGTTGAGATAAGTGAATTGCAACTGCATTTATCCATACAAATCAGCAGTTTTTGACCTATTCTACCTATGGAAGCTATAGGCTATACAACTATACTATACTCCTTTTGAGAGCCTGGTCCGCACTATAGCTAGCTCAGTCTGGAAATTTATCTACAGAAAGTTAGTTTACTCACCCCATTTACTTGAATTTATACCTACTAATCACTTCACAGTTTGGGATATTGAAAATAACAACTATGTTTTCTATATTCTGAACTAAATTAAGTACAAATCTAGCTCTGAAACTAAGTGACTTTAGAATAAAACCATCGGGAGTATAAGTTTTTGCAATAACTTCCCCTTCCCTTCGCCAGTCTTGTTATTGGACACACGTTTTTTTCCCCCTCGTCATATTCAAATTTCCCAAAAGCACTCAACTCTTGTTATGACTCTATTGTGGTAAATTGATCCAGTCCCATAACAAATATTTAAGAACAGATAAACAAATAACTGAACGCACTCAGTTAGAGAGAGAGGAATTCATTAGGTACTGAGGAGTGACTGTAACTGTACTTTTAAAAAAACAATTAATTCTGTTTAAAAAACTAAGCAAATTTTGCAATGTTTTAGGGTAAACACAAAGCGTTAACGGACTAATGCTGGGCACTGTTTCAAAGCTTTACTTAGATCAAAGCTTTTTATAGCTAACCTACAAAACGGTTTCTTGACTACTTAAAATTGTGTTGAATATGATTTTAGAATTTTTATAAATTTCAATGAATTAAAAAACTAAACACAAAAAGCTTTATTATTTCATGACTGTAATTATTTTACTGCAATTGAAGAGCTTTCGGTCAATTGAAGGTTAACCTCAAAAAAGTACAACACGCTAAAGGGACACTGTGCAGTGTTGTGAACGGCAACAACAGCGATCGCTGCTGCTGCTGCAGTCAAGTGTTAAGTGTTGGCTAAAGTTGCGGCCAGAGCTGCAGGGTATTTGCATTGCGGCTGCAATTGCTGACAAACTTAATTAAATGCCAAAAGCAGCGGCAGCAGCTACAAAAAAAAAAAACAAAAACAACAACAAGAAGAAAAACAGCAGCGCAGCAGCAGCGACAACACAAAAGCAACGACTAATTGCATGCAAACGCCGCGCGCTGCGATTGCTGTGTGTGACACAGTGACACACCTACACATACCAAAACACTCGCACACACACACATGCAGACGGGCAACTTAATACTAACGCAAGCGAGTGCAAGTGAGTTGGCACGACTACAAATTGCGATTGCATTGAAATTGCACACAAACACACACAGACACGTACTCATACAGGGACAGCTAAAAGCTTGCATCATAGGCGCGCGCCAGCTAAAAACACAATCACACACACACACACACACTCGTACAACAAATGAGCACGCAATTGCAATGCGAAAAAAAAGAAGAACAACAACAACAAAACAGAAGTAAGCAAACGAAAATGGAAATCTACAAATGTTGTGTTGCAGTTGATTTGAAAAAAAAAAAAAAATCAAAATAAAACTTTTCAATTTGTTGCTGCAAGTGTCATTAATATTATTTCACTTGTTGTTTGTTTATGCTGTATGTACCTGTGTCCTTTATCTCGTTTGCCACATGTTGCCAGGCCCTTTGAACCTCCTCCTTTTTGCTGTAGCCCGGATGTGTGTAATTCCACAGGCAGGCTTGCTTCTCAACAAGTTCCACGAATTTCACATTGAAAACGGGATCATCCTTGCGGGCCATGCTCAGGCAACGCAGTGAGCGCTTTGCAACACTGACACGGCGGCCGTTAGATTAGCAACAGCAACAGTAAACACCACAAACATTACACCACACAGACACAAACACACACACACACACTTTCTGCGGTAAAAGCGCGCGCTGCTACTGCAGCTGCTGGTGTGGGTGGCTGGAGCGGGCCGAGGTGGGAGGCAATGCGCGCTCTCTCACAACTATAACAATAACAACGCTTAACAGCTGCAACACCGCGAATGCAACAAAACGAGTAGTAATTTATGCAGTTGTCGTTTTGCTGAATTTAAGTTTTTTTTTTCTTTTTTTTTTGCTATATGGCACAGCAACAACTTGTCGCAACGAAAGCGCCGAGAAAACTGAAACTGAGCGTAAAAGCTGACAAATAAAAGCTGCAACGTAAACAATGCCAAATGGCGGCTGCTGCTGCTAGAATCAACATCAAATGCAGTAACAAAAAACAAAAAGCAACAAAAACAACTTAAAGCAGCTGCAGCGTTAATGATTAAAATAAGCTTGTGCTTGCCTATGCAGCTGTTTGCATATGTATGTGTGTGTGTGAATGTGTGTTGAGTGTGTGCGTGCAATAAAGCTTTTCCTATTGCTCTAGCGATGACGTCGCAGGCGGCATTTGTTGCACACAATATTTGGCACGCACACTAATACGCCAAGTAAATTGTGTCGGCCTTGCGTGTGTATGTGTGTGTGCATAATTTATGGAACTGCATACATGTATTTATTTCAATGCTTTTTGCTAACGTGCTTACAAACAAACCTAACTATCTATTACTAAATATGGCGCCAGGTTGAAAAATACCGCTCTTTACATGCACAGTGGCAACGCCAGACAAGTGGATAATTAGGATAATTAATTGTGGATTGAAATGTTGTAAAATGTTATTTAAACGCATACAATTGTAATGAATTAATATTGGCTTTATTTATTGAATTAAATTTGAATATGTATATATTTATGGCGCCATAATGAAATTAGTGTTCTTTGCAACACTTTTAGTGCGCACAGTGGCAACATCAGCAAAATCTTCAGCCGTTAATGACAATACTTAATCGATGTATCGCGCGTTAAGTTAAGACATCGATTCCGCAATCGAATTAAGTTCCATCTCTAGCGCGCATATGTAACACAATTTTTTAGTAGCTCATCGGCTTGTTTTTGTTTTCGATTAACTTAAAAGATGGCAGCAAGTGCTAAATCAATGGTAGCCAAACTGCTGCAGCACAGACTGACACAGGTGAGTAAACCAGTGACAGGTGTCATGCCAGCACTCTTCATACATAAAATAACGTTTGCAGCTGCCGCGTTCTTTGCACACACAACCCGCACTATTGTCCAACTTCCGTGCGTCCAAAGAGGTGCAACCACTGGATCAATATCCCGAAGTGGAAGTCGTGCAAAACCCGCCTGAATGGAAGTTTGTGGAGCGTTTGTTGCCACCGACGACAGTGCCACAACCCGTGGCGAAGGCAGCATATCCCTCCGGTTGGCAACCACAAACAGCTGATGGCACAAAGGAGGGTTACTTTGTGGCACGCACCAAGAATCACATGGTGCCAGTCTATCTACACACACGCTTCCGTGGACAGCGTCGCCTGACTATCGTGCGACGTGTCCAGGGCGACATTTGGGCACTGGAACGTGATCTCCGCTCGGTGGTGGAGCGGGCGCGCAACGGTAAAGTTTGTGCGACACGTGTGAACGAGCTGAGTGGACAAATTCACATTCATGGTGACTATGTGGATGTGCTGCGTGAGCACTTGAAAGCCAAGGGCTTTTAGCTGCTTGCCGTCTAATGTTATGCCTCGTCTAGAAAACAAATTCAATAAAAATGTTAAACGTTAAAAGATTTGGACTATGGGAAAGAGCAAGCTGTATGCTGTAAGCAGTTGTGGAGGAGGCAAGCACACTACTTAAGAGAAGTATGGGAAAGACATACGTTAGACTCGTTGAAAGGGACTGGGCTTGGGACTGGACTTGTGATGGAATAATGGACTATCAGCAGGATATTACTTTCAATAGGATCAGGCTATACTTGTTTATATGTAGGACTCATTTGATATAGAAAAGTAGAATTGAAGGTAGTCTAAATGGAACAGGACTTGAGAATCAACTTACCATATAAACACCATATAAGTCCTAGAAAAGTTTGTTCCAAGAACTACATTAGTTTCGTCTAAAAACCCAAATTTCAACTTAATATTTAAACAGTAATTGAGCAAACAATATTAAACAAATACCATCGAGATTTATTTTTATTCTTTGGCTACCAACATTTTCTAGAAATTCACAATCAATCTGAAATGTTGAGCAAAAAAAAAAGTGTGTGTATAAGTGTAATTTATTGTGTGTAAACATGCCTGTGTGTGTGTGTTTAGAATATAGTATATTTGCTTATGTAATAATTATAATTATACATACACTAAATTACATGAAGTTTGCTGCGTATGAATCTGCTTTTTATTTATTTATACAATTATAAATGTTAGCGACTTTTCACAATTGTCGTTTACGCACAAATTCACTCAAAACTTTTACAATTATATACAATTTCTGTGCACGCATTCATATATACGTATATATATATATAAATATATATTTATTCTAAATGTTTGAGCTTAAAATTTAATTGCAGGGCATAATGTTTAGCAATAATAAGTCATAGCATAATTGAACGTAAGATCGTCATCATAATAGGTGTGTGTGTGTGTGTGTGTTTGGGGGTGTTTCGTGTGTTTGTGTTAATAACAATAGCGAGGAGAATGAAGTGCGGAAAGTAGCCGTCGCTGGTGTCAGGTAATTTCCATATTGCGTCCATCATGTGCATGGGAAGCAGCAGATGCAGCAGCAACGGCAGACGTTCGCCACCGTTATCCATTTGCACCTGCCATTGCGGCGGAGGTTAGTGGCACACCCACTAAGCCACCGCTTGTTGCTGAAGTGCCACTAACACTGCCCGTGGCAGCCACAGCAGCCGTTGATGAACGTTTCAATGCCTTGCGAATGATTGTCCAATCCTCCATAATATCCTCCTCACGCAGCATATATACCACATATGGCCCGGTAACCGTGACTGCCTTTTTTCGTCCCGGTCCGCGTACTTTACTCTGGCGCTTGTCATTGCCCCAATTGTCCCAGGAGATCTCCACATTATGGCGATCCTCCTCGAGCCGTCGTATGCGCTCCATTAGATCCTCACGCAGATAGTCCAATGCCATGTGCTTCTCGCTCTGTTCGCGCATGTAAAATTTGGTTAAATTTAGTTTATGTTAAAACACTTAAAGATTTGCTGGCTCACCTCAAAGTGCTGGGATGCCGCTTGCTCCTCGGAGAAGTATTTGTGCTCAATGTTTTGCAGGCGGAATTTACGCAAGACGTCGGCGACCTCGATCCGTGTGCGATATACTTTGTCTAGTTCCTTTTGGGGCTGTACAAACTCCTCCGATCTGCCGGAGCGCACCTCCGACAGCTGCAACTCAATGAGACTGATGCGTTCGTAGTAATATTGCTCTCGCAATTGGCTAAACTGACGTTCCAGGCTCGCTATGGGTAAGGCAAAGTAATGTTTGGTTAATTATATTCATTTTATGCGAGTGTGTGTGTGTGTAAAATTGGCGCCAATTTGATATTTACCCAAATCTTCCATATGCTCGGCTCGCCTTCGCTCAATGTCACTGGCATCCATTTCGGAGGAATCATCGGAATCGCACTCATTGGCTTCCTCCTCCTCCTCGTCGGAGGTGTCGTGCGCTTGGCTAGAGTTCGTGTGCTCCGACTCTGCTCCAGAGACGTCACCCTCTGCATCCGATTCGCCATTTTTCACTGGCATTTATGTTGCTGGGAGTTTGTTGTTTACGTTGGCGCGCCACTTGCACTAAACTTACTTTTATTCGCTCGCTAACGCACTTTCTTGGCTACGCGTTGCACACTCTTTTTATTTGAATTAATTTGGATTTTATTTTTATTAATTTTTTTTGGATTCCACACACTTTTCTTAAAAAGAAAATTTCGTAGTGAAAATGTTGGAGCTGCGAATTGTTTTGTGCTGCAAAAAAGTGTTGACAGACGTCACAATGCGTGGCAGTGTTGTATAGCGCATTGCTATCGATATCAATAACATATCGATATAAATGTGACGGCTAGTGATAAATACTTTAAATACTAAACAAAATTGTGCGATGGTCACACTAACGCGCCAAGTAAACAGCTGACGTATGAGTGTGAGAAAAAACGACAAAAAACAAATACTCAGTGCAGGAAATACGTGTTCGATTTTTAATATAAAACATTAGAATATTTTATAGTCGTGCCCATCAGCGATATGGAAACACCGACCGCCGATGATTTGCTACAGTTTCGCGACTATAGCGCAACTAATAGCGGCGCACCAGCACAAATCAATGTGAACTCGCCAACGCATGCAACTGGCGGTGGCGGTGGTGCAGGTAGCGGCGGTGGCATTGGTAGCGGCAACTTTAATGCACAACGTCAACGCGGTGATCCACTAGCCGATCTTATCTATGACATGAGTAATACGGCACAAAATATGACTATGGGTGGTGGCGGTGGTGGAGGCACTGGTGGTCCACAAGGAGCAACAGCGGATGGTGGCGCTGCTAGTGCACGTCTTTCATTTCTGACTCTAGAATATTATCAGCAATTCTTCAATGTGGACACATACATAGTGCTCGAGCGCATTGCCAACTCGATGATACCAAAGCGTGCGGCTGCAAACTATTTGCGCATGAATATTGGCGAGAATCCCGATTTATATGGACCATTCTGGATAACTATAACACTGGTATGTTAGCCAAGACTATGGCTATTAATTGCCTAATCATTGTCTGTGCTTTTAGGTCTTTTCGATAGCGATAAGCGGCAATTTGGCCAGCTACTTGCAGCAGGCCAATGACCACTATCAGTGGCATTATAATTTCCATCTGGTTTCCTACGCGGCCACTTGCATCTTTATGTATGCCAACATTCTGCCGGCCATACTGTGGGCCCTCTTTAAGTACAGCCTCAAGCCGGTGGATCAAGCGGATGACATTGAAACAGACAGCGTTAGTTTTATGCATTCATTTTATACTTGGTTCACTTGTATTTACTCTTTGCATCTTTCTCTTTCTTGTTGGCTTTCTCGCTGTCTCGCTCTGTCCGTGCAGGCCAGCTACACGCCCACGCTGCTGTCCCTCATGTGCATCTATGGCTACAGTCTGGCCATCTATATACCCGTCTCCATTCTCTGGGTGATTAATGTAAGTAATAATTTTATTTTCTTGATCAATGGTTTATTTCCTTTTCCTCTTCCGTAGATTTCCTTGCTACAGTGGCTGCTGGTCATAACGGCCGCTATGCTCTCGGGTACTGTACTTATTGCCGTACTAACGCCAGCGCTACGCAATTCACAGTATTCACTATTCTTGATCATTGGCATTTTAAGTGCTCACGTTGTACTCGCTGCCGGGTTTCTACTGTACTTCTTTCACAGTCCCGATGCGGTAGTGTCGTCCAACTTACACACAGTTCCCCCTGTACCGGACTTGAATAAGCTGGTCACCCAAGCGGTGGCAGCAAATAGTGGGGCTGCCAATCAAACGGGCTAGAAAACTTTTCACATTCCTTTCAAATAATTTAACAGTTTTTCTTTTTATTTCGTAAATTTTTTTTTTTTGGTAAGTTTTTCGCCTCAATTTGTTGGTGGGACAAAGTAATCGAAACGGAACGAAACCATATAACGAGTATGACACACCGCATGCAGACCGTTCTGCAGCTCTACTTTAAATAAATTCTTAATTGTTAGTCGAAGCATTCAAAGAAATTTTTATTTTCGGGAGGAAATGTAAGCTGCTCGCCATCGGTTGGGGTTTACAGCGCTTTCTTGGGCTAAGTATGTTAATTAAGCTTAAGTTTTAAGTAGTTCATACTTTCTTGGCAGACACTCGCACAAATGTCGTACTATATCTGCTATATCATTTAGCTGCAATAAGCACGATTGGGGCAACAGAAGCTCTGCGTATGAGCAGCTTTTATTTCACTGAAGTCAAAATGGGAGCCTATAGCTACCATATTTAATCTCTTGCTTGGAGTATCGGAAACAGATTGAGATATTTTGAAAATGTTCTACAGTGCGTATGAAGTATGGATTGAAATCTGGGATTATAAACTGAGCTGGAAGAGGTAAGAACAGATACTTTTAGACCTCGTACTCACATGTTGTAAAGAGGTCTATTAGAAGCGAATTTTCTGTTACAGGCAGCAGGAGGCCTTACCGACCCCATAAACTATATATATTCCTGATCAGCAGCAACAGCCGAGTTGTCCGTTCGTCTAAGCACGTTTGTATGACAGAGACTATAAGAGCTAGAGCCCCAAAATTTGGACTGAAGGTGCGTCTATGTGTACGAAGAGCAAGTTTATTTAAGATTTTTGCCTTAAAGAAAAGCATTTCCATTAATTGTAAACTACTGGAGCTATCGAGACAAAATTTTTACATTATATGTATGATATAACTGTAGCTGTCCTCATCAAATTTGTTGCAGATCGAACAACTATAGCCTATAGTTCCCATAGCGCAAATCGTGGGAATCGAAATTCGAGCAGATTTAAGCAAAAGTGCTCAGAAAATTGCTGAATTGTTGTTGCTGTATAGAGCATCACTAATTTTGTAATGGACAAAGTTAACCCACACCCACACACACATACCCACACACACACAGAGACACACTCTGAGCTATTTGTGCATCTATTTGGAGAGCATCCCTTGCGTGGGGGTGGTTCAACTTGGGATGCGCTTGCTTTGACTTGGATTTCAATCGAGTTGAGTTCCACATAACACACACACACACACACACACACCCACACACACACACACACACACACGCACACACACACACACACACACACACACACACACACACACACTAGCGCCACACAAAGAGAAAACAGACTCAAGTAACGCTGTTTTTTGGGCATTCGATTGTGTTGCTGGTTTTCCCTCAACGAGTGTCCTCCTTCCTCCCCCCCACCCCCTTCATTCCATTGCTTTGCTTCCGAAATCCTTCATCCACCCCCTCCTCCTCCTACTCTTTCTCTTTTTTGTCACGTTTTTCCTTCATTCCGGTTTGCTTTTGTGCTTTGGTAAATTTTATCCGCTTGGTTTATTTATTCCAGCTATGTGCAAATTATTTCAATGGGGGCGACGTCTATTTAAACAGGGTGCCACATTGTGGGTCAAAACTTTGCACTACGGAAATTCAATTATTTAATCAAACGCCTTAAGCCAGCAGTTTGAAACTAATAGTAGTTTAAAGTATTTAAATATATGGGAATTATGGAAAATAATGAACAATGATAAAATTAGAATAACCAAAATTATTATTTAAATTTCAAAATACAAAATTTAATAATTAAATTAATATCTAACATTTTAATTAGTATTTTTTAAAGCTAAATATAAATTTAAATAATTTTCCAACTTGTTCCAACTTTTAAATATTATTTTATTATTAAATATCAAGAGTTTTTAAAGTCACTGTATTGCTTAGTAGCTTAACATAAAAATACTAAAATTACACCAAAAGATCACCCTGTATTTGACATCACGAATACACAGCAAACACCAGAGTGCAGCGGCGTAGAGTCGCTGCAAATCAGTGCTCACTGTGCCACAGTAGGTACACAATAAATGTATCAACTCATGGTTAAGCCTAAAACAAAGTAATGAAAAACATTTTAAAATATTATTTTTTTTATTAATTTGTGTTATTTTTATTTTTAAATTTAAATGCAAAATTTAAAAAAATCATTTGTTGATTTTTTACAGTGTATGCAGGCAGCTCTTGCACAAAACACACAGAACACACAGGCAAATAAAGTAAACACTTCTCAATTTCAAAAGTGCAGGGTATTTGGCCGTATATACTACTCTATTTCAAAGTGCAGGGTATTTGCCCGTATACACTGTAAAGTTTTAAATATTTTAAATGATTTCTAACTGAATTCAGGCTCTAAAAGCTACTAAAAATCAGTGATTTTAAAATAAAATTTAGTCAATTACAGGGTATATTAAAGACGAGCTTGTGCTGTGAGCTAAAAACATTTTTTTGCCGTTATTTTCGTTTTCTTTCCCTTTACGCCTTTCCGCTCTTGCGTTTTGTGCGTGTGCAAGTGAGACGGCTGCAGCGTACGTTGCATTCTCACTGCTCTCTCTCCATCTCTCTCTCACACGTGCTGTCCCTTTCGCTGACAATCATGCGTGAAAATTATGTGATTTTGTATGCGGGTTCTGGAACGCTGCATATTTGGGCTGCCACTTCGGATACGTAATGTCAGCAGCAGCAGCGTGCACGGCATTCAGCTCGACAAATGCAAATTGAAATGTGTTGAAACACGCTCTCCTCTCCCTCTCCCCTCCCCTCTCTCTCTCTCCCCCTCTCTCTCGATTTCTGTAAATATTTTGGTTTTTATGCATTGCAATTAAAATCAATACAGGAAATAAATGAAAAGATTGCAAATGTGCATAAATTATGTGCAAATACAGTTATGTGTATTTCAATAGATTGAAGTCGATGTATTGATTGATTGATTGATTGCAATTGACTGACACTTTGTTGTGTACATAATTTTTTTTAAGGATTATTGACAGTTTGTTAGTGCCAAACTGAACCCTTTAGTAAATTGCTGATGGAATGTCTGCTGATTGATAGATAGATTGATTGATTGATTGCTGATGCAGCTCTTTTTTATAGATTAACTGACTCTTTGCTATTGAATTGAACTCATACAGGGCTGATTGTCAGACTGTCACAGTGAACACTTAAGTAAATTATTGAACGAATGTTTGCTGATTGATTGATTGATTAAAAGCTGATTTAACTTAATTTACTAAATAACATACCTATTTAATTTTAGTTACTTTCAACAGTACATTAAACATTGAACTATGTTCCTGTCTTGCTTGCTGAAATTAGCAAATGATTGATGGGCAAAACCTAAGCACTGATTGACTGTGGCGAAAAGCAAGCGTTGGGTCAGTCATTCACTTAGTCGTTCACAAACTAAGGAAACTAATGCTTGATTGAGCTAGTAAATAATTGCTTGATAGACTGATTGATTGATTGATTGAAAATTAAAGAATGCATAAGAGAAATGAATAACAACGATCGATAAACAAACTGCTCAAACTATGAAACAGCTGTTGGATTGACGGCTTGTTAGTAGGAAAGGATACAAGCTAATTAAGGAAGGCTGAGGGCTTGATTGATGTGTTCAAATCCTTAGTGAGCTACAAATTGGTGCTTGATTGATGCTGATTGAAAGCAAGTAACCAAATAAGTGTTTGTTTCACCCATTGATTGACTGATTGAAGGTGGGGAATTTAGTTATGCCTACAGTTGAATCAGCATTATATGTTCGAACTGAAATTACATTTTTTTGTTGCAGGCCACGTACCCTTGTGTACCGTTATTGTATGCAAATAAACCCACTATATTTCTATATACATTTATATTGTATATTTGCATATGAGAATTTCAATAAAGCCCCCAACAGCCGCTGGCCTTGTTGATTATTTTCCATTTCCATTTGCATTTCCAACTGATTAGCATGCGTTTTGAGCCGTTAGCCCAAGGGGGAGCAAGGGGCGAGGGGTGTGCTGGTGTGGGAGGCTGGGCGTTTGGGTAAATGCAGCCCACTCCAGCTGCTAACGGTAAAAAGCACTCATCGCTGTCGTTGCGGAAACGGAAGTCACTCGACAGCTGCTTTTGAGTCGGAATTCTTTACAATTTTTTTTTTTTTTTTTTTTTTTTTTTTTTTGGGAAATTAGCTAATGTGCAGCGACTTGTGAGACATTTTTGTTGTTTTTGGAATTTCTCTCATTGCCACTTAAAGCAATTAGTCGAGCATGTGTCTGTGTGTGTGTGTTTGCTGCTTGCATAAATCCTTTGAGCCACCCTCGTTGTGCATTTGAAGCGTTAAAATCTGCACTTGAGTACTGGGTAGAAAAGCTCTGCATGTGGCTGCGGTTTCTTTAGCCATTTACTGCACTGACTGCAACTGCCATATGCTACTGAGGGCGTCAACTGAGGGGAAAGGTGTGGGCAGGGGCTACAAAATAATTAAGGTAAAGTGCAGACGACATATTGGCCATTTTGAGACCTTTAACATTGCCCACTTTGTGTGCTTTAAAGCTTAGCATACACTGGCTTCCATAAGTTTGCGTTTTTGAGATGAACTAAGTGCTTAACAAGGCGCTTAAAATATTTAAAAAGTGTCTTTTTTAAAGCCAGGCAACTGCTGGAGTATGCAGGAAGTTTCTCCAGATTTAAGGACAGATTTATATCGACTAGATTATTTAAAGTGATAAAACATGCCATAGATATGATTTTTCTAAATAAATTGTTTTTAATTATAACAATTAAATATTTAAAATTAACTAACGCGGACTGTAAAGAATTTCAATTTTATTCCCTTACCAGCTCATAGAATAAATATATTAAAAGTTCTTAATAAACAAGTAACTCTTAATACTTATTATTCATATTTTAAGCAAATTTCGTTTCCACGTGAAGTATTTGATTAAGGAATCCAGTAGCTGCGATCGAATACTTAATGGGCTGAGCCTGAAAATAATCACTTTTTAAAAAAATTGGAACTTGGAACCTATTTTGTAATATGTTCATCAGCAGGGACTTAAAAATACTTGAAATTATATCAGTTAATAAGTTCTTTTCAAGGCAAGACATTAGACATCAGTGCCACAGTAATAACCTGGCTAATAACCTGTACTTCGTCCCTGACATTCCTTTTAATCAACGGCTGAAAAGATGGACCCCTGATCATTCACATTTAATTTGTTAACATATTATTCAGTGAAAACACTGTTTGAAATAAACTTAACCTGCCTGACATATAGACGGACTTTTATTCCAAATTTGGTGGCTCTAGCTCTAGTAGTTTAGAAAATCCAGGTGTTCATACGGACAGACAGACGGACAAACATACAGACGGACTGACGGACATCGCTATATCAACTCAACTGCTGATGCTGATCAGGAATATATATACTATATGGGGTTGGCCACGCCTCCTCCTGCCTGTTAGTTAATAGACCCCTCTACTCTTTTTTTTGTAGTCCGGAATCTAAAACAAGAAAGAATGCTATAGTCGCCTCGCGACTTTAGGATACCCGTTACTCAGTTTCAATTTGTTATTAACAATGGTTATGGATGTAATAGCTTGGCAAACACAGGACATTTTCGTACAAATTCATGTTTAGAGCATATTTTCGACCTTTCGTTCCTATGGGAGCTATACGATATAGTTGTCCTAATTGGATCAAACTTGGTCAGTACATGTACTTCCTAGACATATACTTTCCGTGTAAATTTGGTTTAGATAGCATAGCTAACAAAAAAGTTTTCTATACTAAAACATTCTAGTTTAACCTGTACATTTACCTTTATATGCAAATAAAACGCCCTAAAGTGGGCGTGTCAAAAAACAAAAAACAAACTTGTACTGCTTGGGTATTGTACCTTTCATTTGCGACCACTATCATCTTTCTAGCTCTTATAGTCTCTGAGATCCTTTTGTTCATACAGACGGACGGACGGACGGACGGACGGACGGACGGACGGACAGACGGACAGACGGACATGGCTATATCGACTCGGCTATTGATGCTGATCAAGAATATATATACTTTATGGGGTCTGCCACGCCTCCTTCTGCCTGTTACATACATTCCAACGATTACAATATACCCTTTTTACACGAGTAACGGGTATAAATATATTTTATATTTTCTGCTAGAAAATACTTGAGTCTTGTATTTGAACGAAGGAAAATGCAAAATATTGAAAATTCGATTTTTGTCACAGTTTTGAACTACAAAATTTCCAATTTGAACGTAAAATGTCGTTAAAAATTACTTAAAGTTGAAGTAAAAAAAATACTTTATTTAAATTCAAGATTATATCATGCAGAAAAAGTGTTCGAAATTTGATAACGATCGTTAAAAACTTTTCGAAAAATCGTGACTACCGATTTCAAATCAGAGTTTCGTGAAAAACCTAATTAACTGCAATGCGTCTGAAAATACTTGAATCTCTTTTCATTCTACTCTGATTAGACTAAAATTATAGAGAAAATTAAAGACATATTTAAAAATAATTCAATGTTTTAAAATTTGGAAACCCTTTTAACCGCTGAAGTGATTCCGTTACTTCCAACACTTTAATTTTAAAAACCTCCAAATTTATAAACTTTGAGAAGAATTTACTGATGTTTCTACGAAGACCACTAGACTACTCTGTACGTTAGCAACTTTTCTGGCTCTTCATAAATTTATTCTTCGAATTTCTGGATAATATTGAAAGCATCCCACTGAAATCGAAACAGCAACAATAAACAACTCAAATTTGCTGGAAACTAAAGTGTTTTGAGAATTTAATTGGTTTCTGACATAATTCGGCTCAATTGAGCACCCTGTAACTAGGGATTGAAGCAGGTATGTAGGACTATGTGGGCTTACCATAAAGGCGCTTTAAACCTCTTTATAGACACTCGTTATATATAAAATTTGTTTTAATTTGATAATTTGAAAGTTGTTTACAGGGTATGTGCAAGTCTTGCATTTGAACTTGGTTGAGAACTATTTCTAGGCATGCTATTTATAGGTTAGATTCGGTACAATTCAGCTCGGCTTTTCCTTATGCGAGTTTTCTGCATATTTGATTAGCTCATACGAAGCTTGCACATGCTTATCCAATAGGGACTTCATTTGAGTTTCTGGACTTGGCAAACTTGGCACTAAGTTGGCAAAATTACAGGGGCGTGGGCAGAGGGGGCGGAGGGGTGGTGTGTGTGGGGGTTGTGGCACGTGCCTGGGGGCAATTGGCCCATATGGCTTTAATGTGAAAAGGAATTTAAAGCTAAGGAGATGCAATGCACAAAGCAAGCGGGAGAGGGGGGCAGAGAGAGAGGGCGAGTGGGAGAGGGAGATGGAGAGAGTGAGAGGGAGAGAGAGCGCGTGAGAGAGATGAGAATTGACCAAACCCATGTGGATGCCACTGCCGGCCGGCGCTTTTTCGGGGCGTGTCTCTCAGCAGCCCCTCACTGCCCCGCCACGCTGCTTGCCGCCAAAAAGCTTGACACAATTTCGGATGCGGCAACCACCAACGTTTGTGTATCCCTCGTTCTGCAGGATGTGTTGCAGCCCCGTGACAAGTTGCTCCAATTTCAACTTTGGCGCGGGTGGCAAGCAGTGGGAGTGGTGCGAAAGAACTCTACACGGGTTCGGCTGCGCACCGGCAAAACTCTACACACGGTCCAGAGGCAGCGCCCCTACGGGAGCTTTTCTATCAACGAGCTAGCAGCGCGTCGAGTCTGCTCGACTGCGCAACTACCTGTATACTTAGGGGAGCTGCTTGTAGCTCTTATAGTGAACGAGTTGTGAGCTTAAAGCTACACGCTTAGCTCACACTGTGACTTTGTTGAACTCGTTAGTTGCGCACAAACTTGGCACACCTCCTCATGCCCACCAACTACAGGGTATTTTTAAGGCTGAAAGCTTTTCACGCTGTTCTTTGCGCAGTTGCATTGATTTTGTGTTTGCCTGCACTTTCGTATATATAGAGCAGTGTGAGCACCACAATCGCACCACTGCACCACCACAGGCAGCACAGCAACAGAGCAGCACATGCACCGCAGGCACCGCAGCGACCGCAGCCATCGCATCCTCTTAGCTGATTATGTATGCAGCACAGCTTTTGGCTTAGATAAGACGATTGGTGAATGCCCGAGCGAATATTCGGATTCAGTTCCCTTGCGGTTGCCTACACCGCAACAGTGAACCACCACAGCACCTCAGCAATGCAACAACCGCCCACCCACCCTCCAAGTACCAGCAGCTTTCTTTTGGTGCCATCGGCCCACTAAACTGCCATATAATTTCATTATTTATTTTAATTAATTGAAATTGTTCAAAAGCAACTCCGTTTCTCTCAATCTCTCTCTTTCTCTCTCTTTCTCCTTTCCTCTCTGCCTAACTCTTTTCCGCTCTATTTGTATGCTTCTATCGCTGTCCCTCTCTCTTCAGCTGCTGACCTGAATGTTACTTGACGTCGCTAATTGCAGTTGATGACATCTCCGTGTTGTTTCATACTAAAAAAGTATCTACATATCTAAGTAGATATGCTTTTTCTTTATTTTATGTTAGATACTTTAGTGTTCCTTATAAAAATTTATATATTTATTAAAAAAAAGAGCTTTCCACTTCATTAAGTATATAATTTTTCATACCTATGTTACGGAGTTAAGTCTTATATATTTATTATAATATTTACTATATTTACTATATATTTATATAATTATTTCATTGCTGAGTTACCTAGTTAATGCTCATATATTTACTGTAATATTTACTATATATTTATATAATTATTTCATCGCTAAGTTCCACAGTTAATTTTTATTTATTTTATATAAAATTTAGAAAATATAGAAATTTATAAAAAATATTTTTTTTTTTACCTTAAAAGCGTTTTCGAAATAGGCTTTCGACTAAAAGCGCTTGAAGTGGGTCCTAAATTTTCGATGTAATTCTAGTTCTGATTTAAAAGTGTCTTAAAATTATTTAAAATCTATTCTATTCTATTCTATAAATAGTAAACTATTTTTAAAAAAATTAGCTGGCATTTGACTTGACTTTGACTTGTCCTGAAATTAAATGAAATACATTTTAAAATTGCTATAAATTTAGAAACTATTTTTAATTTTAATTTAATTTGACTTGACTTGAAATACATTTTAAAACTGTTATAAATATATAAACTATTTTTAACATAATATAAGCTGATTTTGCTCGTTTCTTTTTAACATTTTTAAGCTTTTAACTTAAAGTTATTTGGGCAAAGCTTCTGGTATTTTTAGCAGCCAGTCTAGTCTAGTATTTGTATTAGCTAATTATTTTTAACTAATAAATTATTTTTCCATCACATTTGTTCATGGCTAAGCAAATGCATTATAAATTGTCTGAGATAAAGTATTTATCTAAAATTCATTGTATATTGTCTGAATTTTTTTTTTTTTTTTTTTTTTTTTTTTTTACGAAATTTGGGACACTAGCGTGCTGCTACCTTTCAGGCAACTTAATTTAGACAGAATTTAGTTATTAATTATAAACAATGGACGGGTTGAACATATGAACATATAAGATGGGGAAGCAAGACTTAAAGGGAGTGACTATCACAGATGTATGAGGAGATATGGTACGATTTATGTCAAGATTCGGCTCAGGAGATCTTGGGAATGAATCGTCTGAGATAAAGTATTTATCTAAAATTTTAAAGCGGTTCTTAAAAAGCGTACGGTTTTGCATAAAATTCTTTTAAAGAAAATTGCATTATTTTTTAAGCAGAGAAATAAATCAATTTTAAGGAGAATAAATCTTGTTTAAGTTGAAAATATATAAGAATAAGTTTTAGTATATCAAACAATCTTCAACTAAACGATTGATAATACACAAGTTATGTAGAAATAATAATTTGATAAAAATAAAATCCAATTGTATAAATTTTGTAGGTTCAAGTTGCTTTGCAACCTAAGAACGAACTGCACTACTAATCCTGTATTAAGTGGCTTAAATGCTCGACATAAGAATAGATTTCCCGTTAGTTGCAAGAGCTTTCATCGATGAAAGGGTTAAATGCAATTACGGTAAGTTGCGAGAAAAGTTCAATTACGGATAAATAAATATATGCTTTAAGTAAGGTATAGTTTTTCACACAAACAGGATGTAAGTGCGGCAAATATTAAGTAATAAGAGGGAAAGAAACTAGAAAATAAGAGGGCAGCGCGGAAGAGACAGAGAGAGAGAGAGAGAGAGAGAGTAACTAAGTAAATTGAAGAGGACATGTCTGAACATGACACACTGGATTATATGTGTAGCTGGCAAAAGATAACGCTATTGATGATACATACAAGCTAGCTTACTTATGTACATATACACACACACATATAAATATTTGTAGACACATGTACATGCATGTGTTTGCTTATGTGCTGGAGTTAAAGTCAATTGCAGTTTGTTTGTAAATTATGAAATGCATTCGCCAACAAACGAAATTCAAGTTGTGCTTTGGAGACTTGTCCCAGTTGCAGTCGCAGTCGCAGTCGCAGTCGCTGTCGCTGTCTCATTCGCAGTCGCCGCGCAGCTTTGTGTAGAGTTTTTGCGTAGCCGAAAAAAGCTGCACACAACTACATGTGTTGAAAGCTGCAGCTGAAGCTTTTCGGGTCGTCGTTAGGTGCTGCTGCTGCTGTCGCTTCTTCCTTTTCTGCTTCTTCTTCTTCTTTGTGTTGCTCTTCTTGTTTTTGTTGTGCTCGCGCTCAACACAGGATACGTTGCGGCTGGCGTTGACGTTAGCTTTAGCTGCGCTGCCGCTGCCGCTGCCGCTAGGACTGGCACTGGCACTGGCACTGCCGCTGCTTGGTGGGCGACGCGTCGCTCTCTCTCTTAATCAGTACGAGTCAAGCAGTCTTCGGCGTATCCAGCAAACGCGGTTCTTTTTTAAGCGCGTTTTGTATTATTCTACTCATATAATTTATCATTTGCGTCGCTGTATGATTTCTCCTTGTTTCGTAGTACACAAAACAAACAAACCAACAACAATAACAATAACAACAACCGCTAAAAAACAAAACAAACTAACAAAGATAACTAACTAACAACAAAACTAAGCAAACAAAACAGACTTTAAATACATATATATATGTACAATTAATATATGTATGTTGATGTTGATGTTGATGTTAATGTGGATGTTGGATATATCTGATATCTAATCACATTCAGCGCCAATTTTTCTGGAGAGCGTCGTCCTCAGCGTCGTCGTCGCCTCAGTACGTCCCAAAAATCCAGGAAATTATAGAGCCAACAAAATACTATCCTTGTTGTGCTTGCAATTTTCAAATCGTATTTTTATCCAATTTTTATAAAAATACTTTCGTCAATTTTTCTTTTAATAGCTTTAAATGTATTTTCCATCTTCAAATTACTTTCAAGAAATTATTTTATTTAAATATATAAGCGACTTAAAGTCTATATAAAATATTTTTTGAAATATGCACACAATTTCTAAAATAAAATTTATAATTTTATATAGTATGTAAAGTCCATAAATATATAAATACTTAACTGCTTTTAAACACATTTTTTAAGTTAGAAATTTGAACTTTTCTTAAATTCTAGCTAGTTCTCAAATTTCCTATATTTAAATTCGAGTTTCATACACTAACTTGAAACGCAATCAACGAAACTGTTAGCGTCACACTGTTAATGCTGCACTGTTAACATTGCTGTTAGCGTCACACTGTTAACAATTGTCGTATAATGTAAATTTATATCATTTCAGATCACTGAGTGTCACATAAGAAAGCGGAAAATCTAATGGAAAATTAAAGAAAGTTCGTGCATAGTTTTACATAAAAAGAATCCATCAAATTTCCCACGATTACTTTTGTGTTTCAATTTTTTCAATGTGAAAAGTAGAAAGGCGCAAGAAAAGTGTAAGAAAGCAATTCAAAACGAAAGGAAAAAATAAAGAATAAAATAAAATCAAAGAAAATTCAAGTGAAAATTCAAAAGAAAAATTTTTTTTTTTTGAAGTGTCGAATAAATGAGAGTAACTGAATAAATCTGGTTGTTTCTCGAATGCTCAACGTTTGAGTGGCGAAAGTAAAGGCGATTTGCTAGCGATTTGCAAGACGATATACCCAAAGGTTTTTTTTTACAGAATTTACAGGGCATGCACTACGAAACGCAGGTTCGACCATAAGTATGTTATATTAAGTGTGTGTGTTTTTTTTCTATTATATATATATATAAATTTATATATATAATACGAGTAAAAAAAATAAATATATATATTTACATTTCAAAACAAGACTTGAACTTCTTAAAGAAATTAATATTTATACAAGCGCAAAGAAAAACACGAAGTGGGCAAGATAAAGATATAAAAACTGAACAATAAACGGACTTCCAACGATTTCAAAGTACGACGAAATATTTTTAAACCAAAAACCAAACAAAATAACAGAAATTTCCGGTTAACAAGAAAAACACCAAACAACAACAACAATAGCAACAACCAATTTGCCAAAAAAAAAAAATAAATAAACAAAAAACAAGTAAGAAAATTAGTAATAATTTTTAAACTATCATCAAATCGACAAAAGTAGCGACAAGAAGAATTTACACAAAGCAGAGCGAGAAAGTCCAAATCCAAAACATCAACGAGTTTGACAGAGACAGCGAAAAAGCAACAGAGAGAGAGAGAGAGAGAGACGGAGAGAGAGCGATCAGCTGCTAAGTGATATTTTATAACACAAAATATCAGTTAAGGACAACAATTTATAAGGTAAGTTACGGGGCCTGTTAAAATTTGCGAAACATTTTCTTGATTTGAAATAAATTTTTAAAAATTTTTAAAAATATATGCTTAACTTTAATAAACTAAATTGGGCAATAAACAATTTGATAATGGAAATTTTATCGATATTTGTTTATTCTTTTGAAAGAACTTGGAAGATTAGTACTATAAAGTTAATTAATTTTAATAAATTACTACAAAGACTAAGAACTTTCGGAAAAATTGTACACTAAGAACTTGCTGACAAATAAAATAATATTTAAATTATAACTAAAATAACTAAAATTATATTTTAGTTATAACAAAGATCGGTTTAAAACATAAATAATTATAATTGCTTAAAATTTGTCATTTATGTTGAATATTTATAAAATAAAACTTATCCAAAAGCAACTACAAAATAAATGCTTTATTACTAAAGTATCTTGAAATCTTTTTAACTTAAATTAAGATTAAATTGATGTGGAAAGTTCATAACATGCCAAATGTTACTGTACAAAAAAAGATAACAGAAAGTTAAATAATGTTGTTTAAGTAAAATGTTTGACCCTATAGATCCTGAATCTGTACGATTCAAAAATTACTCCAGAATTAACATTTTTTTTAAGCCATTAAGAGCTTCGGGAAGTAGAGGCTTAAGGTGAAATTTCTATTAAAAATTTGTATACTACAAAGTTAACTACAAAGTTAACTACAAAGTTAACTAATTTCATTGAAAATCTACCTTTAACTAAGTTTTTAGGTATTTCAAAGAAAATATTAAAATTAAAATTCCAAATAAATCCAAATAAGCTTAGACAGTTTTATTAACAGTGCAAAAAAAAAAAGGTTTGAATCTGGAAATTGAAGCCAAAAAACAGCTGAAACTTCCACCTAGCTTTAAGAACTCCCAATATATTGAGGAAAATCTTTTCCATGTCGAACATAAATTTACTTCGATTAAGATTTTTGGGACGAAAATAGAAATGTTTCTTGTGTCTGGAGAATAAAATTACCATATCAAGTGAATAATTTATGATATTATATGTCAAAGTCTCTCTTTTAATATGCACTGGAAGTTAACTTCCCTCGGGGACTGTGTGCATGGCGAGGGACTGACTGGCTGGTGTGAGGCGCTGACAGGACAGCAACAAAGGGTTCAAGTGCTGCCATCTCACTCACACTCAAAAAAAAACCGCTCTCCTTGTGCCACCCACACTCTCTTGCTCTCTTGCATGCACATATTTACACTTTAACTCGTTCAGAAAGCAATTTGTGCATTAATTGTAATCGTTGATTGCATTGTTATTCTCCATGATAATCATGCTCATTCATGTTCATAATCAAGTTGTGTCCACCACCCGGCACTCCAATCAATCTACCAAAAATGGCAACAAAGACGTAACAATACAGATAGCAGACACTGTCAGTAGGAGAGTGGGTGAGGGTGAGTGGGAGGGGGAGGGGGAGAGTAAGAGCACATTGCACAATTTGCTGCAATTTGATCGATTTTTAAATTAAAGTCCATTAAATTCAACTGAATTCCGTCTAGAAGTAGAAGTGCCTGTAGATGTATCCATCAAAATGCAATTTTCTATAAGCTAATCCAAGAATCATTTGACTCGGACACGACTAGTCCATTAGCAAATGAATAAATTATCAGTTGTTTTTTTTTTTTTTTTTTTCAAAAATAAAATTTCCAAGGGTTTTTGGGCAAGACGAAGTCTTGAGTTTTTCTTGCGTAAATTATGCAATTTTCTAGCCAAATTAGCTCAAGGCAGGGAGTAGAAATAATTAGCCAATTTATATTTACTTGAAAATGTACAAAATTAAAGATACAAATTTAATTTAATTTATAAAAAAACACGCTTAAAACCCCCAATAGCTTGTTTTTGTATAATATAATCAGTTTGTAACTTGTAAAAAACAAGTTAAAATACCTCAATATCTTGTTTTTTTATAAGTTAAAAATAATTGGATTTTACAATTTTACAGTCTATTTATTATTTTATTTTTTATATATTTTTATTTCACAATTTATTTATTTATTTGGCAGCCAAAAATAATTTCGTTTTTTTTTACAGTTTAATTGCATTAAAATATACATTTTAAAAAGATTAAAATAATTTTTAAAAATTTTAAAAATTCATTTAATTTATTAAAATTAATTTTTCAGTATTTTTTCTAGTATTTTCCGAGTATTTTTGCAGTATTTTTCCATTTTTTTATTATTTAGTATATCTGTTGTTGAAGTTTTTAGTAAAATTTGATAATTATATCTATATGCTATCAAACTCTTTGCTTTAGAAAATAAAAACTGCCGGCATATACTTTTGGCTCGCAGTGTAGCTACAAAATTACATTACTTGCGGTTTGGGTTCAGTTGAAATCACAGTCATGATTGTCTGCTGATGAACCAATGGGCAGCTGGCAACGTATGCTGTGCATAACTGTATTTAGTCAAACAATTATCATGTTTTTACCGCAACGACAACAACAGCAACAGCAACAGCAACAAAAAACACAGCAGCTTTGAAACGAACAACGCCTAAAAGCAGGCAACAAACAACATGCATATTTTATCAAAAGAGTGTAGAGGGAGTTACAGTTAGAAGCAGGCGTGGGTGAAGGGGTGTAGGGGAGGGGGTGCTGTAGTAGCTGTGGTGTGAGCTAGGGGGCGTGGCACTTATATAAAAGTCAGCGCTGACTGCAAAGTCAAACAGACAGAAAGACGAAGGCACACAAAATCAATTATTTAAATGTAACTCGACAAAAGTTCAGAGTTCGATGTGCAGTGCAGCAATGGAGCTGGACAATACACACATACCAGCACACACACACACACACCTATACCCCACACACACACACACATAGCTGATGCTTTTGCGCGTTGGCATACAATTAAAATGAAATGAAATGAAATGAGATTTGTGTCTGTGCGAGGTCCTTTGGGAGGACATTATACAATCAGCAACAACAGGCAAGTGCAGCACATAAAATTTATATACATCTATATGTATATATATCTATATAAATATATTTCGACTTATACATCTAAATATGCAACACATAAAACTGTATGCTTTTCATGTAGCTGAACTAATTTTTAGCTGTTTCCTCTGGCAGCTTCAAAAAACTTGTGTAGCATAAGCGATGCCTTACTGATGGCATGCACTGTGCGGGACTATAAAGTATTGTAAAATAGTGTTATAAGAACTCATACCTTAAATGCGTGTAGTTACTGCTGATAGCTTGGCAAACACAGAACATTTTCACACTAACTCATATTTAGAGCATATTTTCGACCGATCGTTCCTAAGGGAGCTATACGATATAGTAGTCCGATTTGGATCAAACTTGGTCAGTATGTATATATTGATGGCAAATGTATTCTGTGTAAGTTTAATTAATATAGCTTATTTAACGCAAAAGTTTTTCATACTAATTCATATTTGGAGCGTATTTTTGACCGATCGGCCCTATGGGAGCTATACGATATAGTCGTCCGATTTGGATCAAACTTGGTCAGTACATGTACTTCCTAGACATGTACTTTGGTTGTAAATTTGGTTCACATAGCATAGCTAACAAAAAAGTTTTCTGTACTAAAACAATCTAGTATTACCTGTAGATTTACCTTTATATGAAGATAGAACGCCCTAAAGTGGGCTCTAGCTCTTATAGTCTCTGAGATCCTTTTGTTCATACAGACGGACGGACGGACGGACAGACGGACATGGCTATATCGACTCGGCTTGTGATGCTGATCAAGAAGATATATACTTTGTGGAGTCTGTCACGCCTTCTTCTCCCTGTTACATACTTCTGCACGAACCCTGAATACTCTTGCAGAGAGTATACAAAAAATTTCATTTCTAGTTCTACTTCTAGTTCTAGTTCTAGTTTCTTAAAAAACTTAATTATTGGCTAGTTGATAAGTTGGTAATCTATTTAATTATTGCTACTGCAACAGCACTTGTTTTATCTAGCTATAAAATAGCTAAACTGGCAACACTCTGCTGAACTCACCCTCTTGTCGAGTTGACGCCAAAAACTGTCTATCACAGCACCAGAAACACCTCCGCTTACACGCCACCCTCACCCCCACCTCCATCTCCATCTTTACCCCCACCTCCTGCACTTCTGTCGCCACCTAAATTTCCACCACTTACAACACTGACACCACTCAGGCCACCCAGCACTGACACCACCCTCTGGTAACACCACCATCAGCGAACACTGTCCATTAGCAACGTTTGCTACATTTTGGCTTTTATATCATTTGCTTTTCCTTATTTTCTTAACTGTTTAATATTTGTTAGCGTTGCCACCTCGTCAGGTCATTAAAAAGATACAAATGTTGCGCCGTGAGATTTCGTTTTGTATCTGCGTGTGAATTTATAGATACATTAAGTATCTTTATGTGGAAATATGTGTATCTTTTAATAGCTTTGGCATGCCACTTAATTCGTTCTTAAATTTATTCATTTTGTTATAAATTAACTGAAAATTCTTTTGCCTAAACTAGTACGAAAAGTTAAAGTCCTGTAGAGAACTCGCTGCAAGTCGACCGAGCTGTTAACAATACAAATTTCTGAATGAATGATAAACGCGAATTATCATTAAGACATTTCATGGGACATCTAGTGTTAGTTGAGCTAACCCTACCAAACTTACATATTACATGCATGCTACCATTATAAATATTCTCATCAAGTTTGATTCGGTTTGGACAACTATAGCCTATAGCTGCCATAGGACAAATCGGTCGAAAATTATGCAAAATGAAGAATAGAATAGAAGGAGTGCGGGGTCTTTTACAGTCGGTTCGCTCGACTGTAGCCTTTCCTACCTGTTAAAATTTTATATGCGTTATTTTATTCACTTTTTATTTAATTTGTATATATTTGTTGTTATTAAAATTTACATATCATTTTTAATTTATATTATTTCAATATTTATTTAATATGACTATTTTTTTTTAATAAAATAATGTATGTACATATGTGTTATTTTTATTTTATTTTATTTTTTTTTTTAATTGTAGTCATATTTAAACTTTTCATTTATATTTTTATTTAATTTATATTTCATTGTTATTTTATTTTACGTTAATTTTAATAAATATCATTTATTTTATAAATTTTTATTTTTTATGTAATTAAATTTGTTTATTTATTTTCGTTTATATTTTTATTTACTTTATATTTCATCGTTATTATTTTCTACTTTAATTTTAATTAATGTTATTTTGATTTCATTTATTTTATTAATTTTGATTTAATATTATTTTATTTATTTTTTTATTTAATTTTAATTAAATATTTAATTTAATTAATTTTAATTTAATTAATTTTAATTTTTTAATTTTTAATTAATTTATATTTCATTGTTATTTTATTTTACGTTCATTTTAATTAATATTATTTTGATTTCATTTATTTTATTCATTTTGCTTTTATTTTATTTTTTATTTTATTAAATATATTTATTTATTTTTATTTTTATTTAATTTATATTTCATTGTTATGTTATTATATGTTATAATTTTGACTCATTTGTTTTATTCATTTTGCTTTTATTTTATTTTTTATTTTTCCTTAAAATTATTAAATTTATTTATTAATTTTTATTTATTTTTTAAATAATTTATATTTCAATGTTATTTCAATTCTACTTTAATTTTAACTAATGTTATTTTGATTTCATTTCTTTTTATTAATTTTGCTTTTATTTTATTTTTTATTTTATTAAATTTATTTATTTATTTTTATATTCATTTTCATTTAATTTATATTTCATTGTTATGTTATTATACGTTATAATTTTGATTTATTTTATTAATTTTGATTTTATTTTAATTATTTTTTTATTTAATTTTTAATTAAAATTAATTGTTTAATTTAATTAATATTAATTTTTATATTTTTAATTAATTTATATTTCATTGTTATTTTATTTTACGTTCATTTTAATTAACATTATTTTGATTTCATTTATTTTATTAATATTGCTTTTTTTTTTTTTTTTTTATTTTATTCAATTTATGCCTAAAAACTTTATTAATTTTCCTGATTAGTTTCAAAGAAAATTTCCTTAATGCTTAAGGTTTAACAAAATGAAGTCTTACATTTTAGTTCGACATTTATTTGCTCAGTGTACATCATCAGCTGCGGCTTTTCGTTCATTGTTCGAGTGCGGCCATTATGTGAATAGCATTGTGTGTGTGTGTGTGTGTGTATGTGCGTAGCTGTGTGTGTGTGTTATTTGAAGCAAACTTTCATGCAACACTGGTGCAAAACTTGGAAAATGCTTGAGATGAATTTTCCACGCAGCTCGAGTGAAGATTTCCAGCTAGAAGTGATTGCAGTTCCATACAGAGAGCATTTTTGGGTGGTTTGAGGGGTTTGAGGGGTTTGAGTGGTTCGGGTGGTTGGGTGGCCTAGACTTGGGTGGTTGTTTTGGTGCTTTTCGAGTGCTTTCCGAGCGCTCAGGGAAAATGCTATTATGAAGTTTCTTCTCTATACACACAAATTTGGTTTACTTATTTATTTTTATTTTTTACATTTTTATTTCTACACATTTTTTCTCATAACTTAAGCAAGAGAATTAAGCTCCAGCAAGAGAAATTGAATTTCAAAGAGTTATTTAATATTTGCTGCTTTGTTTTTGAACATCTTTTCGTTTCGTTTCCTTACCCATTTACTATACTTCTTCTCCTGCTTCTCTTCCCTACCGTTTTCCACTTTATTTTCGCATTGTGCGTTTTGACTCTTGAGTTACAATTTGTTCTTCATCATCAGCGTCTTGGCAAAGAGCTTATTTTATTTTATTTATTTGCTTTTTATCAAGGCTTGTCGTCCATTTTTCATTTCCTATTTGCCATTTCCGCATTTCCACATTTTCACTACACTTTTCCCCCACTTTCCAGCAACATTTTGCTCATAAGCAAGTTAACTGCTTGACTTGTTTTTCAGTTTCCTGTTGAAGCCTTTGAACAATGCCAGAGCACATTTTAATGAGTTTTCCTTCAGCTTCTTTTCCACTTTTCCACTTTTCCCTTTTATTTCCCTTTATTTTCTGTACTGAATTTAATTTTACTTGCATTTCAATTAAAGTATTTGCTCTGCTCATCAGCTGTTGTTCTTCTCTCCCCTCCCTCTCTTCTCTTTGCTTTTCTTTGGTTCTCAAACTTTTCTTTTGTTTTCTCGCTTTGTTTAAGTTTAGCAAGTTCTTCAAAAAGTCTGCAAAATATTTAATTCTATTATACATTGTGTATTTTATAGAATTCTATGTAAGGGTTTGAAAAAAATGCTAAAAGGATTTTATATGCTAGCTTTAAATTTGAGTAGAAGACCTTTAACTGGCATACCTTTAAGTAATGTCATAGAAAAAGTATTTGATTTTTTAAAATCAAATAAAAAAAAAAAATAAAAAAAAGTGAAATAAATAAATAAGTATTAAAAGTGTTTAAAAAATTATAAAATGTTAGTTTTATTTAAGCTATGTTAAACAATGAGTCTTAGTTAACATAGCAATTCATTTTATTTTTAACTTAAATATGTTAAATATATATTTATTTTAATTTGTTTTTATACTTGAGTTTATCGATGTTGATTTATTTCGACTTATTTTTTTTTTATTATTATTTTATTCATTTAAATATGTTGACTTAAAAGCATTTGTTTTTTTTTTTTTTTGTTGATATTTCTGTTAGTATTTTGTTATATTTTAAGTTTATTTTTATGCATAGAGTTATTTTTTTTTTTTTTTTTTGTTAAAATATATATTTTTAATTTATTTATTATGCTTTATTATTTTATCTGTTTCTATCTATTTTTCTTTTATATTTATTTTTTAATTAAAGTTGTTTATTTATTTATAGTTATTGATTTTATTTTATTTA
This sequence comes from Drosophila nigrodunni, assembly GCA_020829145.1. Taxonomy (NCBI): domain Eukaryota; kingdom Metazoa; phylum Arthropoda; class Insecta; order Diptera; family Drosophilidae; genus Drosophila; species Drosophila nigrodunni. The sequence continues at coordinate 19,397,953 of JACVCZ010000002.1, read as the reverse complement.
TTTTTATCAAAATAAATTTCATACATTTATTTATTTGTTATATATTTATGCTTAGATTTATTTATAATTTTTTTTTTTATCTATAAATTCTTTTTTTATTTTTATTAATTATATTTTATTATTTTATTTATCTAAATAAATCGCATATATTTATTTATTTATTTGTCAGTATTTATATTATTTTTATTGATTTTTTTATATTTATTATTGATTTTTTGTAATTTAATATATTTGTTTGGTTATTTGTCAGTGCTTATATTATATTTATTGATCTCTTTATATTTGTTCATAGATTTATTAATTTTTATACTCTCTGCAAGAGTATATTGGGTTTTTATTAAGTTAATTTTTTTTTTATTTATTTTTACTAATTAATTATGCTTTTTTATTTTATTTATCTATTTCTATCTTTTTTCTATTCTATTTATTTGTTACTATTTATATTCTATTTATTGATCTATTTATTTGCTTATATTTATTTTTAGATTTATTTATAATTTCTGTTTTAAATATTTTTATTTATTTATTTGTACTTATTAATTATGTTTTATTATTTTGTTTATCTAAATATATCTCATATATTTATTTATTTGTTTGTTAGTATTTATATTATTTTTATTGATCTCTTTATATTTGTTCATAGATTTTTTATTAATTTTTATTAAGTTAATTTTTTTATTTATTTTTACTTATTAATTATGCTTTTTATTTTATTTATCTATTTCTATCTTTTTTTTTCTATTCTATTAATTTGTTACTATTTATATTCTATTTATTGATCTATTTATTTACTTATATTTATTCTTAGATTTATGTATAATTTTTTTTTTAATATTTTTTTTTATTTAATTTTACTTATTAATTTTGTTTATCTAAATAAATGTTAAATTAAAAATATATATTAGTTAATATATTTATATATATATTTGTTACTCAAATATTTATTTTTAGTTATTTATCTACATTTATTCAACATTTATTATTATTTTCTAATATTTACATTTTAATTCATTTAAATTGTTTTTTTTTTTTTTGTTTTTTATTTTTATAGATTTATTCATTTTAGGGAATGAAATGTTTCCAACTATGTTTACTTTATAAATAATCCACTGATTTTTGTAGCAAACAAACTAAACTAAATTTGCCGTGCATGTAAATAAACAATTAGTGCTCAGTGTGAAATCCATTGAAATTCCACAGAGACAATTTTTATTGGGTATTCACATGTTTTTAGCCGAATATTTGTGTTTGTTTCTATGACAGAGGCAAACAAATATTGACTGTGATTTAAACACAAATACAATAGAGAAAGAGATGGAGATGGAGATAGAGATAGAGACAGAGATAGAGACAGCAACGAAACAATGCAAAATTTGTTAAATGATTGTGACTATAATTAAGTTGCGTTGATTGTTCGAGGTTCGATTACAATTGGGATTTGTTGGATTACAAAATTTTCCAAAAATTTCCCCCCAACCCCACCTCCTTCCCTCACTCCCTCTCTGTCTTGTGCTATCTCATTCTGGCGCTGTCATGACCTCTCCAATCGGATTGCTGTATATTGGCAAATTCGTTATTGGATATTGCATATTGCATTTCACATTCCGGCGAATTTCGTCGGCAAATTTGGGGTTTCCTTTTGAAGTTGCCGCGGGTGGGTGGGAAAAATGGTTGGAAAATGAAAATCAATATGACGCATGCGCTTGCCCCCCACACACACACACACACACAAAGGGGGTAGGGCGTGCGGGGCGCCCTTTAAATGAATGGGTGTGTTCTGACCAAAAAACACACAATTTTACACGATTAAGTCAATTATTTTGTTGATAGCATTGCATTTACCAGTTTGAAAGTGCAATTAAAAACAACAACTCACTTAGTCAATTCGTTTATCGCCCAACAATTGTAGTTGGTAAGTTAAACTAAAGTTAACACCTTTAACGTGTTAACGTGGCTTTAACTCGCTGTGTTTCCCTAAATGTTTGTCACAACAATTTTGTTGATAAACTTCTGTTTTGATGGCGCAGTAACATGAACGTGCAAGTTAACAGATGTAAACCACTTAACAGCAAGTTAACATAGTCAATAACTGTTAGTAACTGTTAGTGAAAGCAGAGAATTGGACATGATCGTAATCTTTGAGTAGTTGAGTATTTAATACAGAAATTTGGTATGTTTTTTGACACTTTTTGACACTTTTAAAGCTCTGTTAAATATATAACTAAAGTCTACAAATTAACAGCTTTTTAACAGCATTTACAACTATTTATAAAAGCTGTCAGTTAGTACAAAATCTTGTCACTTCTTTTTAACTAATTTACTATTAAAATAGTGTTTTTAAAACTAATTTTTCTTTAAAATAAAATTAGTTTAACGCAATTTACTAGACTAAATGAAAACATAAAAAGCAGGAAACTTTCTTAAGTGATTTAAATGAGCTTTCAGTTAGGAAAAACTTAAAGTTTTCTTCATTTGTTTCCCAATTTGTAACAAAATGTTTTTGCTCTGTCGGAAAGGGAAAAGTTGACAAAAAAAAAAGTTTTAACTTAACTCTAATGAAATGCAATTGAAGTGCACTTTCAAGCCATCAAAAGGAAACAACAACAACAAGAACAACAACAAAAGGAAACGAAGTGAAAACAAAAACAAAAACAGTTTTCGAAAACAGCCACCAAGTTTGCAGGCACCACCAGAGCACTAAACCAGCCAGTGGTACAAAAAAAGTGAAAAAGGATTTTAGAAGGGCTAAAAGCGAGCACCATCGACTGTGTAATACGCTGCATTACGCTCCACTCATGCTATTATCTTAAAGTAAACAGTTTTTTATCGATTTGTGCTAGGTGAGCTATAGGATATAGTGGTTCGATCCTTATCAAACTTGCTGGGAACAGTTTTAATCTTAATATACTCAGAGTGTGTGAGTTTGAAAGCGTTTTAAAGGTTAATGTGTGTATTTGGTTTGCTAAATGCCCCATAAACCCATGCAACCCTTTAGCTCTCTACCTTACAGGGTATACAAAAAACAGCAAGAGTCATCCATACATTTTGTCCAAACGTAGCGCGTAAAAAACTGACAACTTTCATTACCTGCACGACAGCAACCACTGGACGGCAGAAAGTGCAGCAGCCGCGTCATCAGATGCCACCACCAATGTCAGTGGCAGTGGCAGTGGCTATGGCTGTGGCAGCATCAGCATACCCCAGCATTCCCAGAGGAAGGGGGAGTCACAACCACATGCAAATCCATATGGCCATTAGCCATGTCCGTCTATTGAGTCGACTGAACTTTTGTTAGCGCAGAGACAGGGCAACAGGAACAGGCAGACGCATCATGCAACGCATCGTGTAGCAGCTGTAAGTTCACAGCCAAGTTGCACCGCCAATACACTAGTCTAGCGGAGTACTTTAGCTAAGTCAGCAAGAGCTCGAAAAGCTAAACTGTGCTTTTGATCGACTAGAAATCAGCAACATATAGACAGAAAATAGGATAGAAAATGTGGCTCGTAGCTCGATTGGTATGAGATTTGGTGTGGGCATAGGCAAGGAACAAGCAGAAAGGAACAACGGGAAAGGAACAACGAATTTGACAGCTCAATAGATATTGAATACGTTTATAATAAGAACTTCTACCTATGGTTCCTATGGTATCTGGACGATATACAAAAGTACTGTAATTTCAACTAGGTTTTTCTATGAGAGCTAATGATATACAGTAAAAGCTCTACTCGCGGACAGCTCCCTCAGGCGGACAGCTCCCTCGGGCGGACAGCTCCTTCAGGCGGACAGCTCCCTCAGGCGGACAGCTCCCTTAGCCTGACGAATTTGATAGTTTTTTAGCAAGATTTTCATACAAAATCCGTTCTCCTAGGCGGACATCTCCTTTGGGTGAACAAAAATACTGGAACCGTGGCTGTCCGGCCAAGGGAGCTTTTACTGTACTCATAAAGACAAATAAAAAGAGTAAGTTTTATAAAGAACACTCTAAATATTGGCAAAGAAAGGGTTAATAGGACCTCTAGAGGCAAGGGAAATTTACTTTAAACATAAAACTTGAATGAAATAGAACAAAATAATTAGTTTTTAATCAAATTAGGTACCAGTAAAATACTTGTTGGTTGAATTGATGTCGCATTTAATAAATTTAATATTTAAATTATTTTAAATATTACTCAAGTATTACGAATGATGCTAATTATAACATAAAATTGATATATGAATATGTAAATATATTTTTAAAAACTCAAAAGTAAACAATTTTTTTTTTTTTTGCAGTAAAAGTTATAAATATTTATTTTTTTTATTTATTTATCTTTTAACTTTTCACTCTAACTTTTAATTATTTACCTACTTTTTTTTTTTTTTTAAAGAGCATCTAAACTTCATCGCTGCGTTTCTCAATTTCTGTAATCATCAAAAATGTATAGACTGACAACAGGGAAAAATGTAAACAACAAAAACAAGAAATGGGAATTAAAAAAAAAAAAAAAAAAAAACCAAAAACAAAAACAATGGCTGCAAAAATTCAAAAATTTCAAATTCAAGGACCACTCCAAAGCGCCCAGCGCACGATAATTGAAATGGACAGCATCCGGTTGCAGCAGCCAAAGAAGTGACGGGGGTAGGAGAGGGGTTAGGGATAGGTATAGGTATAGGGGGGTGGGTCCTCGGGCTAGGACCAGTTTTTATTCATTTTGTTGTTTTTTGTTTCGCTGCCTTAGAAAGTGACGTATGGCATGAAACTGGCAGTGGAAAATGCTATGTACATTGTCCGCAGCTTTTGGGAGCGGGTTGTACATAACCTCAACAAAGCAAACATCACAAAGAAATAAAGAAGGAGTAGATGAAGGAGCAGGAGAAGTAACTGCAGCGAAACTTTTGCAACCCTAGTCGAATTTTTGGTTAAGTAATCCTTCAACAAGAATCCTTTATCAAGTTGATGGCTGCTTTCCACTTTTCCGCTATTCCAGCTAAACGAAAAACTGCAATGAGTTTGAACCAGCTAGGCAACCCTAGCGAGCTTGGCAACCCTACCACCACGTAAGCGAAAAGTTACAAAATTTATTTTCATTATTTTTTTAATTTTAAAATAACATTTGTTTTATCTATTGGCATAATATTGGTATATATGCAAAGTTGCTATAAAGAGCAAAGTATATACAATAGACGACGGGATAATACCCTATAAACTTCTAATTCCATTTGAGTTTGCTGTGCTGAAAAAGCGTAACAAAAATCGCACAGATCAGATTACTATAACATATAGCCCCCATAGGTACCTTCGGTGTATAACAGTTTTTTTTTGTTTTGTAGCTATCTGAACCCAATTAGTTGACAAGCTTTACCTAATGCCATATACAAACTAAATTTCTTCCAGATCGAAGCCCTATATCTTATAGCCACCATAGGAATAATCGGTTGAAATTCTTAGTATTTTGATCAAATTCACGCAGTATGCACTTGTTATTATTCCAAGACTAAATTTCTTCCAGATCGAAGCACTATATCTTATAGCCACCATAGGAATAATCGGTTGAAATTCTTGGTATGAAATTTTGTTGGTGTCTTTTGAGTGATTTTGACCAAATTCTCGCAGTATGCACTTGTTATTATTCCAAGACTAAATTTCCTCCAGATCGAAGCACTATATCTTATAGCCACCATAGGAATAATCGGTTGAAATTCTTAGTATAAAATTTTGTCGGTGTCTTTTGAGTGATTTTGACCAAATTCTCGCAGTATGCACTTGTTAGCATTCCAAGACTAAATTTCTTCCAGATCGAAGCACTATATCTTATAGCTACCGTAGCATCTCTTGGAAATACTTGGTATAAACAACTTTTGAGTTACTTCGTAATTAGAAATAAAATCTTTAACTTGTTTTAGATCGCATATTACTATATATTATTTTTTTCAATTTATTTATTTGGGCTATATGTATATTAAAGACAGATCTTATAAATGATATGGATCATTATAAAAAAAACCATTGAATTTCGCATACAAATCTGCGAGTTGACAACCTTTTGGTCTATGGGCCAAACCCAATAAGCAAAGCTTTTCCGATTTAAACCAACTTAGTACAGAATACTTTAAATAGCACTGTGCAGATAATATGTAAATTTGGTCACTATAACCCCAGTGGTTTGCAAGTTATGATGCCTTGAAATAAGAATTTAAAAATTCCATTAAAGTAAAAAAATATGACAAAAATTTTCTTAAATTTATTTTATTTTATATTATTTATTTTGAATTTAAAAATTCCATTAAAATAAAAAATATGACAATAATATTCTTAAATTTATTTTATTTCATATTATTTATTTTTTTTTACAGTGTACACTTTTGAAATAAAATGCATACAATAAAATCAAGTTTCCCCTCAATTATTTTTTATTATTGTTCATTGATTTTCCTTGAACTGTCGCAGCAAAAAAACGAAGCAAATTTAATGCAATTTCAATTGTCAATATTATTGCCAATTGCTTTCAAAGAATTTATTTATTTTCCATCGAGCATAAAAGCTGCTCTAATGCCAATCAAATTCAATTCAATGGAAAATTCAATTTATTATTACAAAAGTTTATTGCTGCTTGCATTGTTTGCTGTAATCTCAATGAATGCAATGAATGAGTGAATGTTGTGCTTGTAGCGACCTGGCAACCCTGTCCGAAATGCAAACAAAAATTTACTAGTGAAATACTTTAAAGCAGCCGCACATTATTAGCTCGTTATTAACTTAATTATTGTGTTTTGTTGCCATTTTCATTTGAATTTTCTGTAGGAAAAGCGTAGAGAAAGAAACGAAGAAAAAGTAAAAACAAAACGAAAATAACAAAAATTGTTGCCAAGTTGTTAAGCAGATGAAGTGCTAAACAATTAATTAGAAAAGTTTTTGACTTGTTTTCCTTTTTTTATATATATATATACATTTATATATATTTATTTTTTTGTGTCCAACTTGTCTCGACTTCAAAAGCAATTTTCAACTTGGCAAATAGCGGCCAAAGAGAGACAGCCAAGAAAAACCAATTGAAAAAGGCAAAAAACGAAACAAAACAAAAAAACGTAAATGTTTTTTTGGGCCGCTGTCAAGTTAACAGAACTTGAAAATACTTGAATGGATTTGGCTATAAAGTGCCAAAATGGGTAGCTATATTCTATAGTTGTAATATAGTTAATATAGTTAAAAATTGGAGGAAATTCTGTAAAAAAGCTGTTGAAAATCGGTTAAAAATCGGCAAAAAATAAGGTGTTGAAAAATGTTAGGAAATTGGTTATAAATCGGTTTAAACCCGATAAAAAATCGTTAGAAATTCTCTCAGAAACCAGTTAAAGCCACTGTTTAGTGTGAAAAAGTTAATACAGTGAAAGCTCTACTCGCGGACAGCTCCCTCAGGCGGACAGCTCCCTCAGGCGGACAGCTCCCTCAGGCGGACAGCTCCGTCAGGCGAACAGCTCCCTTAGCCAGATGAATTTTATAGTTTTTTAGCATACATCCCTTCTCCTAGGCGGACATCTACCTTGGGCTAACAAGAATACTGGAACCGTGGCTGTCCGGCCAAGGGAGCTTTCACTGTATATCTCAACCGAACTGACAATTTTATCTACACCTAATAAATTTAGTCGATATAGGACAACTGTAGAATATAGTTTCGATAGAAGAAATCGGTTAAAAATCGCGAACCAGTCACAAAAACTCAAAAGGATATCTTAGATGATTTTATATACTTAATTTAATCTTTAACTTAAACAAATTGAAATATTTTGGGTGTGGGAACATTTAATGACTATTCACCAACTTTGGTGCTGATCAGACAACTACATACATATATCATATAGCTGGCATCGAAAAATTCTATCTAAATTCAGTAAAGGCTATGAAAAACTTTAGCTATAAAGTGATTATATGATGCAAGTGTTAAGCATTGCTCGCGTATGTATACAGGGTCTATTGCAGTCGACTCTGCGTGCCCCTAGTCTGTTATTAGCTTTGCAAAATGCTTGAAAATTTATCTAATCTAATTAAACTGTAGGCAATCTACATTTATAATGTTGATTGTCTTTTGTCAAGTCCTCGCCTGAAGCTTGTGCTTAATTTTCCACAAATTTTCCAACTTTTCAACTGTTTAACTTGTTAAGGCGGAAGTACTTGCCCCCCAACCCGGTCACTCTCCTACCCTTAACCACAGAATGCCTACAAAAAATGCTCATGTCTAGAACAAACTATTTTCCAGAATTTATGTTGAACTTTCGGAGCATAAACAATATTTGTGTGCTAGTGTGTGTGTGTGGGTGTGTGTACATATGTGTGCCTCCCACCCGCTCTGCTTGAGATGGAACCCATTTAGATACCGTAATATTTGCTACCCTTCGCATTGGGTTTTATGTCGAGAGAACGTTCAATAAATGTTAATGTGCAATTTGGAGTTGTCCTTTCTTCTCTCAGCTGGCAGGTAAACTTGTGTATGTGTGTGTGTGTGTGTTATATGTACCCACACATACTTCCATGTGTGTGTGTGTGTTTATATCTGTTGCAATTTATGAAAAAAAAAGCGCAAAAAACATCAAAACCATTTTATGTGCTAACGAAATAACAAAAGCCGGTACCTTATGTATGTGTGCGTGTGTTCCACTCACACTCTCCAACTGTCGCACACAAACACTGACACACACACACACACAGACACACCCTCAGCAACGGCCACGTCGACAACACATAAAATGCAATGAGGAAAGGAAACTTGTTTCCCTTTGCGCTCTGCGTGTTGTTTGTTGTTATTATTATAACGGCTCTTCTCGTTGTTGTTGCTTTTGCTTTCTGCCACAAATTCAATTTCCGCACATTGTGCGCAGCTTCACAAATGAAAGCCGCCAAAGCAAAAACACAAATTCCCTAAGCCACCCACACACACACACACGCACACACACATCAACACTCATAACGAACTCTCACAGTCATGCGCCAACTACAATTGTCACTCTCTCAACTCTTACGCTCACGCTGCCTCTGTCCTCTGTTGCTCTCGCGCTTGCATCAGTTTTGCTTCCTGCCTAGAATATTTGTGTGAAGCGTGGATTGCGCAATCTATGAAAATCAAAACAACGCCCCACAAATACACAGACAAAACGAGCGCACGCAAACAAGCACACTGTCGGTGAATATGAATGAATGTGCAAGCGCAGGAGCGTGAAATGAAAAAGAGCGAAAAAGATTGCGCGCGCGCCAGAGAGGAATGTAGGTTGAGAGACAGAGGAGGCAGCACCAGCAGCAGCAGCAGCCGCCCGCATAGACAAGTTGGCCACCGGCCGGCAACTGTGTGTATTTTATTTTCTGTTGAAATTAAGGGGGCAGGGCAGGCGTGGCTTGGGGGCAGAACGGTGGTGTGAGGCACGCCTTTATATGCTGTACATAGCATTGTGTCAGAGTTCAATATCCTGCATGAGCACACAGCCTGCAGGTGGCGCAGCAGTGCGCTCAGGTGACAGCAGAAATCAAACGCACGCCAAGTAGCAAGCAAGTGCGATGGAGTGACAGAGATAGAGACAGAGAGCGTGAGCCTGTACACATGCATGCATAAATAGAACTGTGTGCATGAATGGTGCATATGTGTGTGTGTGTGTGTGTGTGCGAACAGTTTTTGTAACGGCAGATCGCGAAGAAAAGAGCGTAAGAGTAACTGAGATGAGAGAGCGTCATAAAAAAATATAGTTTAAAATAGAAGTTGTCCAAAAGAGCTGCGGTCTGTCTTCAAGGGAGCTTTAAGCTTAAGCTTTAATGTTGTCAAGAGTTATTTCGGTTGCAGTCTAAAGAGAGTCATTAAAGTGATCTCTAACATTCTCTTTGGTCTTACTAAGCTTATGTTATGCTTTTCAAAGAATTAACTGTTTCTATTTTTGGTCAGGAATTTTAGTGTCACGCTCGAAGTATGTAATTAAGCCAAGTTGAATTTGTCTATAATTATGATGGCTATCAGGTAGCACACGACCTCACCTTGTGCCACGCGAAGCGGCAACCCTTAACTAACTAGCAACACAAAGTGGCATGCCACACATATGTCACAGTGTGCGTGGCACGCTAATGAAGGCACTAGCCGTTGAGGGTTGTTCAGCAGCATAAGCCTGTACCACAGCGCGCCGCACTAATGTCCGCCTAACAATCAGCTGAGGGCTGGACCTGGTCCATTGGGCTGATTGCATTCGACTTGCATCAATTTTACATCAATTTCATTCAAAGCCATTTAATTCTCTTCGATTCTCTTTGATTCTCTTCAACTCAATTCAATCTTGTACCTGCATTCTCTATTTAATTGTGAGTGCATTGAACTGCTTGCTAACAAGCTGCGTGCGTAGACGTAACGAAAGGTGGGGAGAGAGAGAGAGTGAAAGAGAACGGGAAATGGCGTGGAGTGGGAGCGGGAGCGGGATAAAGAGACTACAAATTTTTGAACAATATTTAATTTCACACATTTGCCAGAGGCGTCGTGCAAAAATTTTAGACAGAAGGGGGTTGCTTGGAGGCAGGGGATAAGGACTGAGCAAAAAGTTTTTAAACATTTTCCAACCGAATTTGTGCAATTAAAATTTGCCAAAAACAACATAACCAAAACCCTTAAAAAATGCTTTATTTTTCTGCTTAGTTCAACATATTAAATTAAATTACCTACACTGAAAAATAAATCAGCTTCAAAAAAAAAATATACTATCAAAAAAATGAGTGACATATTTTTTCAGCGGGCTTTATATTTTATTAAAGAAATACTGTCTTAGAAAATTTCTTTTTATAAAGCTTACCTATTTTGTCGCAGTGTAGTGTTTAGCAAAATTGCAAACCCCGCTAAATTGTGCTGCCAAAAAGTGTCAATAAGTCGATGTTCATAAATTGTTCAACTGCTGATTTGACAGTTTTGAAGCCCTTTGTTCCCTTTTCCCTTTCCCCCTATGACGGTGGTGGGCCGTACCTTATCCCTATAGAGGTACTGCCAGCTACATAGATGGTGGTCGGTGGTTGCTCGATCGTTCGAAAGTGTTACATTTCGCAGTCCCCTGAAATAGCTGAAAAATGCAAATTGATTCGTTCTGGTTACATAAAAAAAAAGAAATGAATTCTAAACTGGTTTTACAACACTGTTTTCCCATTGTGAACACCCTTTTAGCGAGTGTATTTTTTTTTGTCTTTGTTGTTGTTTGAAAACTTGAAAACATTTTGGCATTTGAAAAGTCAAAAAAGTTGGAGAACACAAAGACATATGGTCAGATATTTGTGATATATGATTCGTAGTGCTGCTAAAAAAAAGGGTTGCAACCGATCGTAAACTCGTTTTGTGTAGACAAGTCTTGTGTTCTACCGTTAGAATGAATCAGGGAAAGTAAATGGGGTAAATCGTCTTAAATTGAGTGACATTAAGCGTGTAATGATGGCTCTATTTGATCAGAGATTGATTAAAAATCAGTTTGTTTTTAGAAAAAATAATATGATAGAAGTGTTAATTTCATTTATTAATAGGGGCTTAAAGGGTCAATTTAAATATTAAATTTTGTCATATAAGTTATGATTTTGGACGAAATATTCACCTTACTTATCTTTATATTTTTATTCGAAGTACTGTATTTTCAGTTTTAAGATTTTTAAAATTTATTTAATTCATTCATTTGTTAAGCACAAAGTATTCTATTTCAAAGTATTATATTTTTTGTAATGCTTTTCCCGAAATGACATTTTTTCTGTACATTTTGAGTTTTGCAATTATTCAAATAGTATTGGGAATAGTTTATTAAAATTAAAAAAATCAGTATCAGTTTAGAATTAATTAAATATTCAGTATTTATTTTTAAGACGCTTAAACTGCACAAAAAGCAATTGCCATTTTGATAAATTATTGTGGATTTTTGTAAATTCCAAAATACTAAGGATCACAGTATTTTCTTAATACTTAATACCAAACAGTATTTATTTCGCCCACATGATGAATGATTATTTGGCACACGAGCTAAAAATGGCGAGCAACCACTTGACACACACACACAAACACACTTGTAAAGAACCACCCCAAAAACAAAATTAAACGAATTGGGTCAAAAGATAAACGGAATTATCTTCAAGAGCCTATGAAAAAAAAAGGAAAAAAATAAAAAAGGAATACGAAACGTGGAAACAGAAAAGAAAAACAAGAAACACATTTTAAATTTGCAATGGAAAAGCATAAAAAGAAAATGGGAAATGGGGAGGGAAAACCAAAACAGATGGAGGAAAAACGTAGCTAAAAAAGAAATTCATGGAAATCCTTTGAAAAATGCAAACGGTTGCCACTCAAGAAAGCAGCAGAGCAGCCATAACCTCTCACCACCCACCACACACACACACACACACTTACAGTGCCTCTCTGCTTGGATAGCACCCACAAGCAGCCAAAAATGCGCCCACAACCAACTGATGTTAAGGTTGACTGCGTTTACTTCCACACTCCCCTCCCTACGCTGCCCTTCACACAGCCGCAAGGGACTGCTCCACCACTTTTGTTCATCTTCAGTGTTGTCAGCTTGAATGCTCAAATTTCATTATTTATAATACGGAAGCTGTGTGCACCAGAAAGAGAGAGCAAGCGAGCGAGTGTGTGTGTGCGTGCGTGTGTTTGTGAGCAGCAAGTGTATATGTGTGTAAGTCTGATTAATAAACTACCGTTGCAAGGTGCTCTCTGCTCTCTGCTCTATGCTCTCTGCACGAACAACAACGTTAACCGGCTGCCGGCGAAATATCTAGCGCTCTCTTTGGCGCTTACTCCTCCTTCAACTACATAAGCTACTGCTCGCACTCTCTCGCTGTGTGTCACTCCTTCTCTTTCTGCATGCGTATCCTTATTGCGTGTTATGCCAAAGAGATTGAAGCGTGCAGTTAACGGTGCGCTGCGAATATGGTGAAAGGAGTGCTGTGTGAGCGGAGGGGGTTAACGTTTGCGGCTGTGTCTAACATTTCTCCTGCCTTTTGTGCAGCTTTGTCTCTTAAATCCAGCTGGGAACATCTATGAATATAATCCAATTAACTTGTCTGAGAACATGAGGTTAAAGTAACAGCTTTAACTAAAAATACTAAAAGCTCTCAGTTGAGATTTGTTTAATCACGTGCAATGCGCAATTTATCTGTCGATCTGCTTAGGCAAAAGCTTAAGAGATGTCAAGAGAAACATTTTGAAAGCTTAAAGTTAATTGTTTTTTTTAGTTTATTCAGCTTTTGAGCTGCCTTTTGATGATTTTTATTGCCTTGTTTGCATTACAAAATCCAATTTGGCTTTGATCGTCGATAATTTGCTTTCGGTTTATTGTAGTAAATATTTAAAGTACTTTTGATTTTCATCCTGAGCTGGAAAGTGGCTTTTAAGCAAAGCTGCTTCAACTGATTTGCATATCAAAGTATATGCAAGTACACATTACATACATGCACACACATAACTTGTATACATATGTACATACTTGCATATTTTGCATTTAAATTTCCCCACACTCTTTCTCTCTTACATCCCACTGCTCACATCCCACTCATTTCCCAAACCCCAAAAACACTGCTAACTGCTGCCTGGCACACGCAAGCCCACATTCCACACACACACACACACACACACACACACGAGCTCACAGCTACAAACATACATATGTACATTTGTATTTTGCTCTCGCAAAACCAAGCCAGGCTCTCTCTGTGCTATTCGGAGAATAGAGCACACCGAAATATTCCTATTGGCTATTGCTAGCTCGCTTGCTCGAAAGGGTGTGTACCAGCCGGCCGGCGCTAAGTAACGGGGCCAATACAGTGCGTGCAAAAGGGATACAAATAGCAATGCGCTCACCATGGTGGTTGCTTGCGCTCTTTTTCGGCAGCATTGTGCCGGTGACACGCGCTGGTGGGGTGGGGGGGCTACACGCTAGGAGAGAGCGCAACTGAGCGAGAAGAGCAGAGGAGTGAGTAAAAAGGATACTTTTTTGTGTGTGTGTTTGTTGTTTGTAAGGATACGAGTCGCAACGACGACCGGCGCCTGTTTTTCTGTTTTCAGTCGTACGTGTTCGTTCGTTGCTTTCGTTCGGTTTTGATTCCATTCGGTTGTGTTTCTCAATTCGAGAACATTCATTTATAATTTTTTGACTCCTCTGCACCAGTTTTTGTGTTGTATTCAGTTACGAATTTGTTGTGTTCTCGGTTTTTTCCAAACTAAAAAAAAACAACAACAAACACACACTGTCATAGCCAACAACAACAACAACAAAACTGCAACTGCAATAACTGTGCATGACGCTCTCTGTGCAATAACCGTTATATATATATTTATATATATAAGAGGTATATATACTAACTATCGCAACTATCGTATAGCATTCGTTTAACACGCTTTATTTTTGTTCATTCGTGTCGGGATCTGCCAACTGCAATAATAATAATTATAAAACAAATTAAGCAACAACAACATCGCATCGATTGTGTTCAGAATCTACGAGTTCTAGTCAAATTTTTGTCAATAATTTTTTTGTCGTTAATCTGTGCGAAATTTCTTCAACAACAACAATAACAACAACAGCGGCAAAACAGCAAGCAGCAATTACAACAACAAGAAAAACTGCTACAACAACGGCAACACTCACAAAACTAAATAACAAGCACCGTTAGACGCGTGGTCGAAGGCAACGCCATTAGACAAAGCCGTTAGAGCGAGACAGCTGCTGCACTCCCCACCCAAGCAGCACCAAAAAAAAAAACATAATAAAAACCGTACGACGTGGCGACGTGCAAGCGAGACAGCCGACAGCTTTTGCCATTCGACTGAGTGGGATAGAGTGAGAATAAGAGTGTGAGAGACTTTTGCAATCAATAGACCAAGCATTGTTTCTACTACTACTTCCCCTCCCGCTCATAAACACTTTTTATTGTTGTTATACACGTATTTTTTTTGGTGGAGTGTGTTTAGAGTTGTCGCCTATTGCCAAAAATCTGTAAGTATTATGATCTGTCATATGGTGTATAACAGTTATGTACATTTTTTTGTCTATGTTTTTTTCGAGTGTGTGTTCAAATGTGAAAATTTCTATGAAAAAAAATTTTCTTAAAAATAAAAAAAATTTAAATAAATTTAATATTTTTTTTTGGCGTACTGAAAGAATATTAATTAATTCCTGATCAGACAAAATTAATGCGCTAAATATAACAGTTAAATGTGCTTCAGCTTTGAGGTTATATTGTCTTTAAAGAGAAACAGGGTTGAGAAGCAAAGTCTAGAAAGTTTTAATAGGGGAAATCATCTTTCGATCAGTGTTAGATAATGAAAAATTCAACTAAAAACAGAGAAAATTCAAACGAAAAGTTTCAAAGCACGAGATAAAGATAAAGATAAAGAGATAATAGAGTGATAGCAAGAGAAAAACTTAATCAGATGGTGGGGAGGAAGGGGAAGTTACTCCCTCCTCTCTCTTACTACGTTAAACAAAGAGAGGAAGAGATTTATTGCATTACTTGGATTACACAGTATTTGAAAGCTTTGAAAGCTGTCTTTGACTACATATAATTTATAGTCCTATCACGCTCTTGCATTCAGTCTCCCTCTGCCATTTGTCTACCATCGTATTGCTGTCTCCTTTCCGTGTACGGTGTTTGGCTCTTGCACCCTTGGCCGTCAAGACATTATGTGCCCTGACCCACCTCAAGGTGCTTGGCTGGGGCGACACACATTTTAAATGAGGTCACAGATATATCGGCGCAAAAGTGTCAATTACACATTTCCTTTTCTTTTCTTTTCGCTTCTCTTCTTCTCCTTACTCTTTTTTTTTTGCACAGAGAAACACAAAGACACACACACACACATGCACATGCAGGCGTGTCTGCATGCATATGCTGACTTGACTGGTGGAGTGAGGAGTGGGAATGGTGAGGAGAAGAGGGGAGAGTGGGTCTTGTGGATTGAAAGCTCTTATTATGCGGCCTCACGTCATATTGCTGCACAATTAAACGTTTGCCCCTGGGCAGTTGTGCATGTGTGGGTGTGAGTAGGACTCTCTCGCTCTCTTTGTAAGCGCGTGCTTGTGTGTGAGTGTGAGTGTGCATTTCTTTTGTTTTGGCGTCGCCTTTTTTGTGGCTTTGCGCTTTGACTTGCATTCGTTGATTGTTGTTGTTGTTGTTGCTGCTGCTGCTGCCTTTTGTTGCAGTTGTCACTGTTTATGTTGTTGTTGCTACCTTTTTAGATGTAGCCCATTGAGTGTGTGTCTCTTTTGTTGTCGTTGTCCTGCTGAAGCGCATTTTTTCCCCGGGAGTTCATTGAACGCAGCGGCAACAGCTGTTTTCATAGCTTGCCACAGCAACCACAATTGCAACAGCAGCGGCAACAACAACAACAACAACGAATGGGAAAATGCCGAAAACTCAAAGAAACATGGAAACAACAACAACAAGATTAATCCAAACACTAGCCACACTGCGGGTTCATTGACCCAAAACTCAAACTGAAACCCAAATAGCGTTTGCTTTGAACCCAAATGTCCGTAACGGGTAAGGACTATGGACTGCTTGGGCTGAGGGCTGGCAGAGGGGTACGTGGTACGGGGTAGGGGTAGGCGGTGTGTCCGCTTGTTTGTTTGTTTTTCGCGTCAGGTTTTTACCCTATTTTCAGTGCGTTCCTTTCTAGTCCGGGGAGTAACTTGCTCTCTCCCTGTCCTGGTCACGTTCTCTTTCCCCTTCTCTCTTCTCTCTGCCCCTCTATCCAACTCTCTCACACACACGCAGTCTTTGGCTATTCCTCTTCCGCGTTGCCTGTTCTATTGCTCTATCTTGATTTCAACCCTCGTTTGGGATGCATCCAATTGGACCATAGCACACATCACACAATTCCAATTGGAATAAATACACTGTGCAATCACGTCATATGGCTCCAGCTGCCAACTGAATCAGATTTCATTACGATTGCAATTTCTAAATTGCATATTGCAAGCAGCAAAATAATACACATACAAATATGCACAACTTGGTGATACCCTGTATGTAATTTTGGAATCTTATGATTATGAGACTAGGCAATACCCTATAAAACAGGGTATTGAGTGAACTGCCGTCACTTGAGTGCAGTCCGCACTTAACGCACTCGAGTACCCGCTGTGCTGTGTGGTGTGCGAGTGCTTGTTGGGAACCACTGAACCACTAAACCACTCAGCTGCTAAGCCACTCGCCAAATTGTGCATTTGACAAGCTCACAAAACAATTTAATTAAATTTTCAAGCCATTAAGCAAAATTTTTTTTATTATTTCCAACGCTGACGCAGCAAAAAAGAAGCCAGAAAACAGATTTGGAGTTTAGATGGGGGGTGGGGTTTTGGGAGGGTGGGAAAGGGGATTTTATACGCTTAGAAATGCTATTGTTATGCGCCAAGTCTTTTAATATCTGTGTACTTAAAAGATTTTGCAACTTTTTTTGTTTGACTTTATTGCAGATTGAGTAAAAACGAGCGAGCAATCGAATAGCTATCATTTATCAGACACGAAGAACAAGAGGAAGCGGAAGCGGAATCGAAAGCACTGGAAGATATAGAGGTTTAATACTACGTATGAGAAAGATTTTTAACTGCAAACCAAGCAAAATAAAACCAAACACCACCAAGCAAAAACCAACAACTATTAACATAAACAAAAAATACCAGAAAATAACAACAAATTATACTATATATATACATATATATATATATATATATATAACGAATAATCATATTTAAACGTATATATACAAGACAAAGAAGGAGAAAGAGGTAGCAGAGGCAGAAGAACTATAACAAATACATATACTATATTATATGTATACAATATTTGCATAAACAAAACCAAGTTCCAAGGATTATTTCACGAAACCAAAAACAAAACATAAAAAAAGATTTAAAAGCAGCGCAAATTAGTAAAAATAATATATATACATACATATATATATATAAAAAATAAAAAATAATATAAAATTATTGCTATCTTTTTTGCATTTTTGCAATTTTATATATAAACAAGAAAACAAGAAAACATAAAAAAGGAAGGAAGGCAAGCGAAATAAAAAAAAACAAATAACCAAAAACAAGAAAATTAGCAAAATTTACTCTTTTATCTAAAAACTAACTAAAATAAAACATAAAAAATTACTTCAAATTTATATTAAATTTTAAACTCTAAGTGAAAGCCAAAGAACGGTTTAAGGAAAGCAAAAAGCAAAGAAAAAACCTAAGATTAAATAAAATACTATTTTTTTTTTGCGATCGTAGTTGATCTAAAAACCCAGATGAGAATATAAATAATATAAAATAAATAAATTAAATCAATTGCGGCAAACAACTTCACGGGACTTGTGCAAAGCGCAGTCAAAGCTACGATTTGAGACATAAATAAATAAATAAAAGAAAATACCAAGAAATAAGTACATATATTCTAAGCGTAACCAAACAAGCAGTGAGATTAACTATTAAGCACCAACAAACAACAACAACAATATAACGAGAACAAATTCGCATAACGAAAACAACCAAACAACCAAAAAAAACAACCCAAAAATAGTTGCAAATTTTTGATAATATTAATAACACCAATCCGGCTACTGTTCGACTGTAACTGCTCAAGTTACAGTTTAACAATCAATAACAGCATCAAAATTAGCACCAAAAGCAACACTAACAGCAACAGCAACGGCCACAGTAACGGCAATAGTAACAGTAACAGTAACGAAAGCCTAAACAACATGACCAACGCCATGGATATCGTTAAAAATGGCGGCAGCGCCAATGGCTCCGTCGATGGCAGCAATGATGAGTCGCGTACCAATTTGATTGTCAACTATCTGCCACAAACCATGACGCAAGAGGAGATGCGATCGCTCTTCTCAAGCATTGGTGAGTTGGAGAGTTGCAAACTGGTGCGTGATAAAGTCTCAGGTAATTTGGGTAAATATTAACCAACATTTTCTACTACTATTACTTACTGTGCTTAAGATTTGTTAACCGTTTTTGGGGGACGAATTTTCAATGTCTAGCTGAATCTGATCGTTAAACCAAAAGTTTAATTATTTTCAATGTTGAAAATTAAAAAAAAAAACGAGATTATAAAGTTTTAGCGTTGGTAAAAACATTGAAAATTCGTCTCTGGCTTAGTTCTGTTCTTAAGTACATAAATTAAGTTTAATTTATTTAACTTTGTAGTATTTTAAGAGTTCTTTTTCCATTCCATTCGTCTTTCAAGCTTCTCCTTAGAATTTTTTTTTAAATGTTATTTCAGAACTGATTTTGTGTAGATTAAAATTACCACTACTATTAGTACTACTACTACTACTATTAGTACTACTACTACTACTATTAGTACTACTACTACAACTATTAGTACTACTACTACTACTATTAGTACTACTACTACTACTATTAGTACTACTACTACTACTACTACTACTACTACTACTACTACTATTAGTACTACTACTGTTAAGTTGGCTGCTGTTGGCAGCTGTTTACGCATGTTAGACAACTGTTATCTAACGTTAACAGACTTGAGCTTATGTTATTTAAAATGCATGCTGTTCATTGCTGTGCTTAACATTGTTATTAGTAACTTTATTAACATAATAAAATCGTTTTATATTTACAGTCTTGCCGGCATCATTGACCGCACTCAATCCAGCTCTGCAGCAGGGTAAGCATCGCTAACGATAACTGAAACTTGTTTAAATTTAAAACAAGAGCACTAACTAATTACATATTTCTTTATATGCTCTACAGGTCAGAGTCTGGGCTATGGATTTGTTAACTATGTGCGCGCCGAGGATGCTGAGAAGGCTGTGAACACCCTGAACGGTTTGCGTTTGCAGAATAAGGTTATTAAAGTATCATACGCCCGTCCAAGTTCAGAATCTATAAAGGGTGCTAATTTATATGTATCGGGTCTTCCGAAAAATCTATCACAACCAGACTTGGAGGGGATGTTTGCATCGTTTGGCAAAATAATTACATCTCGTATACTCTGTGATAATATTTCTGGTAAAAATTCAAAAACAAAAATTGCTTAATATTATCAGTATCCAATTGATTGATCGATTAATCGTTCTTCTTTTTTTTTCGGCTTAGGTCTATCGAAGGGTGTCGGTTTTATACGATTCGATCAACGCAACGAAGCTGAACGCGCCATACAGGAGCTTAATGGCAAAACTCCCAAAGGATATGCCGAACCGATAACTGTCAAATTCGCCAATAATCCAAGCAATAGCGCCAAGGCTCAGATCGCCCCACCCCTAACCGCCTACTTGACGCCTCAGGCAGCGGCGGCTACACGGCGTTTAGCCGGTGCTCTACCATCGGCTGGACGTATCAGGTGCGTACCCTGTTATCGATAAGTGATATCGTTTTAGTTGCTTTTAGTGGGGGTCACAGGTACCGTCCGACTGCATTCGATATAGTTCAGTTCTAGTCTCTCTCTCTCTCTCTCTTTATCTTTCGAACTTTTTTTTGGTTGGGGTGTCCGTACGGCTGCAAAAAAAAAAAAGTCTTTTATTTGACTTTCGAATCTATCGACTTGAACTCAATGATATGCTCCGACTAAGACATCTATATAATTTGTTTTTCTCAACCATATGATTTGTAATAGTTCTATATATATGAAAAATGATTTATGTTCGATTAGTTTCGATTATATTCGATTATTATGGATTTTAAACATGTATACATAAAAATACTTTGTTTCTATTTCCTACCTCTTATGTGGCATATTTCGGTTTTTTTTTTTCTTTTTTAAAAAAAAAAAAAAAAAAAAAAAAAAACAAATTTCTCATCATTTTTAGCATTGGAAAAAGTCCCATGTTAGCGATTAACAAGGGTTTGCAAAGGTGAATTTCTCGACTTATTCATTTCTTCCAAACACTCACACACACACACAGACACACTCCCACACACACGCTCAGAAACACAGACAGACAAATACATACATATGATTGATTGCTGTTTTTCATTTTTGTTTTAATAAAAAAAAAAACAATTAAAAGAATACTAATAAATGTTTAGATTTAATGTTTGTGTGTAATTGTTATTATAACTACTTACATATACTACGCCTTTTATTTCAAAAGTATTTTCGAGAAATAAAAAAAAAAAAAAAAAAAAAAAATTTTTTTTAAATATTTTCCAATATTTGTTGTATGTTTTTGTTGTTCTTTTTATTTAATTCTCACTGCAGCTTTTTGTTGACGCGCATGTTTCAAGTTTTATGTTCTTCTATCTATCAAATAAAATACTTTATATAATTTCTATATTACGACTATGTGTATTCTGTATATTTGTTTCGAAAAGAAAACAGTCAAATTCTTTCCAAACTCTGCTTTCATTTTAGTACTCGATATAGACTATAATTAATTAATTAACCAGTATATTTTTCAATTGTTTGTGATTTTTGTTTTTTTTTCTGAACGAATTCAGCGACAATTACATGTTTGTGCTTTTAACTGAACAATCAAATTGGACAAATCAAAATTAGAAAACAAAATTACTTCAGCACAGTGTAATGGTGGCCCTCAAAATAAATACATAACCTTTGAAGCATGTAACAATAAATAAAGAAAAAATAAGTAAATTTTAAAAAAGGCATTTAAATCAGCTGTGGCTAAGCCAAAGTTTTAATAACTTTGCAATTGTGGAATTAGTTGTATAAGAATGGAAATAGATAATAAGTTAAAGAAAGATTAATAAAAGTGTAACTAAAGTAGTGCTTTTAAATAGACGATAGATGTATTTTATATAAATACATTTTCAAATATGTTCAAATATTTTTTTTACCGTATCTCTAATAGGTAAGGTGAGGTTAAGCAGAACGTGCTCAGACGAGGCCTTTGGTGGTCCTTAGTGGTCCGATCGTAGACGAATTTGTTAACTAATAATCTTGTAGGCTGTGGGAGAGTTTAGCAAAGGGCTAGTAGCTCCGCTGGCGCCTTTCTTTAGGGAGTGTAGTAGTGATTCTACCAGTCAACTTGGTCTAATGCGGACTGGGCTATAGCGGCGGCACAGTTCCTGTGTCTATCTTCAAAAATAATTCTCTAATAATAAGAATTTATATACTTATAGAATCAATCGAATACTTATCAGTCCATCTACTGACTTCAAATCACTCAGAAATAAACTTTTCTTTGCGAAATCCTTTATCAAATTGTGGGGCCTGATAGGCTGATGTTCGCCTACTCTTGGGCTATCTTAAAGAATGCTATAATGTAACTAATTTTTCCCTACAAATTTTCAAATTCATTCTGCGCAATTATTTTTCTAAACTACCACAACTTCCAACTGCAAAGTTATTTAAAAAAATTAAAAAAAAACCTAAAAAAAAAAAAAGAAAAACACCTAGCCTAGCTTTATAGTTTTCTAAGTGTTTTTTAGTTTCCTTTTCGTTTGTTGTCAAATCGAAGGGACCGACACTTTTGCTACGTTCAATGTACCATAAACTGAATATTGAAAACCTTTTCAAGTATTTTAATCGAATCGTAGTTGATTTCTTTTTGTGCCTGACAAAACTAATCTCTTTATTGAAATTTCTTTTCCAAAAAAAAACTGAAATCGAATACGAAAACGAATCGCATTGAAATGGATTTCAATAGATATTCTCCGCTGGCTGGTGATCTCTTGGCCAATTCTATATTGCCGGGCAATGCAATGACTGGATCGGGCTGGTGTATATTCGTCTACAATCTGGCACCGGAGACCGAGGAGAATGTGTTATGGCAACTATTTGGTCCATTTGGGGCCGTGCAATCGGTGAAGGTTATACGGGATCTGCAGACAAGCAAATGCAAGGGATTCGGCTTCGTGACCATGACCAACTATGATGAGGCTGTGGTAGCCATACAATCACTCAACGGCTATACTCTCGGCAATCGGGTGCTCCAGGTTAGCTTTAAGACTAACAAAACCAAAACCACTTAAGATCGACAATTTCTTCTAAGTTACGGAGATTTAATTAGGTCTATGATTTTTCAGCCTAAAAAAAACTAACTCTTTATACTGAAAAAAAAAAAAAAAAACAACCAATGATGAAGAACATTGAATAAAAAACGAATTAATAAAAAATAAAAAGTAATATAGTAATAATATTGATAATGCAAATGATAATGATTATGATAATGCGAATGAGAAAAAAATACTATGAAGCATTTGACAGCGAGTTGTAGTCAAAATTACTTAAAGAAAATACGTGCATATACTAAAAAGAAGATGATGAAAAAATTCTTAACTATATTGTTTTTTTCCTTCCATTTCTTTTTTATTAATTAATTGATTGATAGATTACTCATTGATAAATTCATTTGACTCGGCGAAATCTTAGCGAAAATTTTTATTCCTTTTTGTAATTTTTGTTCTCGTGGAACAGCACTACATAATCTTAATTAACATTCTTCTAAAAACACATGAAATGAAAATACCACTTGCAAAAAAAAATACTAAAAAAAACAAAGCTTAAAAGAGGCAACAACAACAAGAAAAATACCCATAAAGGTTAGAACAACAGACAAAAGTCTATAAATTGACTAAGCGAACGACAACAAAGTAAAAATAATTTTAAAAAACCACATACTTAAATAAAAATGATAAAAAAATACAAAAAAAAAAAATATATATAAATATATATAACTTAAATTTTTTTTTAAATTTAATTAAATTAAATTGAATATTAATATTACGTAACTAAATTATTTAATGTTTATTCATTTAACTACGCAAGTAAAATACAAAGAAATGAAAAATATAAGAAAGCCGTAATATACTTAACTATATATAATTAAACACTATTTATTCAGATCGGCCAGATGTGCTACTATAATTGCTATATATTGTATTTGTGTTCGTTATGCAAAACTAAATTAATTACTACTTAATTACAAACTATATTAATTATATGAATTTGCATTCAATTCAAATAATGTTTAAAATATATGCTTATATTCAATTATGTAGATTCGATTCGATTCACATTGATTTGAACCAACAAACCGCAGAAAAAGCCGCGTTCAATCGTAAGCAAACGCAACAACATAAACATACATACATCATACCTACATCGTACATCATACATCATACATCTTACATACTTATAACCATTATTATTATTCTTATATATATGTAAACATTTTACTTTCATTTTTTCGTCGTCGTCTAACTTAAAACTAAATGAAGAAGCAAACAAACAAAAAAAAAATACTAAAAAAAATATATAAAAATACAAAAATACCAAAGTATATTCAATATTGTATGTGCAAACGGAAACGTAAAGAAACCAAGAAAAAACTTATTATATTATATTACATTATATTATTATGCCTACTTATTATTCCATTTTTATAATTATAACTTATGAATAAAATACAAAAATGCAAAAACATCAACAAAAACCAAAAACGAGAAAATACTTCAAATACAAAAAGAAATACAAAAAAAATATATATAAATATATAGTACATATATATTTATTATTAAATAAATGTGTGACTTATTCAAAAAAACAAAAAAAAAAAAAATCATTGCAAAATGAAAAAAAAAAAACAAATCCAAAACAAAAAACAACAGAAAAAAAACACAAAATTTGTTTTCTTTTTTTTGCAACATACACTCGCACACACACACAATCAGAACAAACAGACAAAGCAAATACTCCAAAAACGAAAGCGAAAATGGGCAACAGTGTGTTGCGCACTGAAAATTGGCAACAGCGCAATGCTTGAGTGAAACGTGGCGCATACGCGCTGAAAACAGACAACGTCGCAACCACTTGCAGTAATAGAAAAATTGTTTTTTTTAATTCATTTCGAATTAGTCGCAGGACAGCTACAAATGGGTAACTGAATTGTGACAACAGTGCAGAGAAAACATACAACAAGGCAAAGCCAACAAATGCAGTTCGAAATTTGTTATAGACTAAATGAAAAAACACTTAGATACAACAAGTAGATGAAGCAGAAGCAGAAGAACAACAACAGCACTCGCATTTTAAACAAAAAATGAAAGATTTAAAAAAATATTAAATAATTAAAATACAGCTTAGTTTCAAAATGATCTACAAAGTAATGGGATAAGTTTTAAACTGTTTTTTTTTCGAGTCAAATGCATAATGAATTAACGAAAATAGGTACCAACAACAACACCAAGAACAGACAACAGAAACAAAAAAATCTATAGATACTAATAATAAGATGTGAGCCTATTAGATACGCCCCCCAATTCCCATTTATCTCCCATGTTCGTTCTACTTGCCCCTCCAATATTCCGTAGCGCTATACAGCAATCAATGTGTGTGTCAGTAGAATTAGCAACAAAATACTCTTACTATTAAAAACACTAATAATATTTATAACAAAAAAAAAATCTAATAAACATTTTTAATAACGAGACTCATTTTTCTCCAAAAAAATTTAGTGCTTAGAGAACGGCCACATCTACATGGCGAATCGGCACTAAGAAAATGACGAAAAAGAAGTAAAAAACAAAACAAAAAATATATAGAAAATGAAGAAAGTGAGAGATAGTAGAAGAGATTATGGAATAAATACTTAAGATAGTTAAAACTCAAGCAAGGCAAAAGCGAATGTTTTAGCAGGTTGCATGCGCAAAATGAAAACACCAAATTTTAAATATATATATATATATATATAAAAAAAAAAAAACAAATATATATATATATTAAATATTTTATATATATATACATATAAAGGATGTAAAATTTTTTAAACAAAGATTTATAGTAAAATTTATGAACATTGAATAATAAGTATATATACATATATCTATATATACAATACATGTCAAAGGGAAAAATGAGAAACTAAGAAAATGCATGAAGCAGCGTTGAAAGGAGTAAAATATGTGAAACACATTTAAAAAATATCAAAAGATTGACAACTCGGAAACTGACAAAAAAAAAATACCAAAACTGAAAACATCCAAAAACGTTCGCCAAATGTGCCCGAAAAATAATCGTAAAATCGGCAGACAATTGATTGGGCAAATACACTTAACTACTCGATAGTCGATACATTCGATAGCAAGAAATCTACTCACTTATATGTACATATACATGTGTGTGTACTCGTACAAAAAAGAAAGAAAAATAACAAATTTGGAAATTAAAATACGAATCGTTTTCTCATCAATCGAAGCGTTTAATTGTTTCTTATTTGATTAGCTCATTCGTTCGATAGTTCGATAGTTTATCTTGCCAGTGGACTCTATGAAGCATACCAATACATAATCCATAAAATTAATGAAAATAATTACTCATTATGTGTGTGAAAAGAAATAGAAAAACATTCAATGAACGTAAATAAATAATATTAAAATACATAAATTATAATAATAATAATATGTAATAACCATCACATATGCCAGGTGCTGCTGAGGTCCCAAAACTCAACAATTGGGCTCCTCTTACACCCGAGGGTTGTGTGTCATTATTCAAGAAAGCAATATTAAAATGTGACTCGAGTTGGCGGTGCACACAAAAATGCAGACAATTAAAAAGATTACGAATTTTTTTTTAAACTTCATTTCCAACGATTTTTAAGGACTTTTAGATGATGTTTTTCAGTCTTTCAATTTCAATTAAGTTTTCAAATACTTTCGAATGGATTCGAAAAAATTCGTAACTCAGCGACTCGGTCACAGAACTCAAAGTGTGCACGCATAACGTGCTCACTATACAATTACCTAAATATAGCTAAAAAAAAAAAAAAAAAAAAAAAAAAAACTAGTAAATAGCCGAAAAATGGGAGAGTAGAAGAAAACAGGAATTTGTAGAGCAAATGCAGAAAAAAAACAAAGATAAACTTAAAGAGACCAGCTAAAAACAAGGTAGGAAGCATAGAAGTGAAAGAAGAACGAGAAAGAAAGAGAAAAAAAGAACAAAAAGTGAAACCAATAATGGAAAAACTGAAAAAAACTGAACCCAACTGAAAAATGTGTGAACGAAATAACAATGAAAATCATAAAACTTAGCATAAAATGCATTTAAAATTTAAAGTTCTAATTATAAAAAATAAATATATATTCGTATATAAATAATATAGAAAACAAAATAATAGCATTTTGGCGGGACAGATTGAAGAACTTCCAAGATTTTTATAATGTACAACAGACACACACACACGCACACACCTACACTCACACTCGCACAAACATACAACGCCTGTGAACACAATCATGAATCCCTGATCAACAGCAGAAGACACGAGTTACGATAGTTTTTGGTTTTGAACAGCAAATGCAATCGATAACTATAACGATAACGATAACGATAACAAACTATAACTCAATTTAGTTAATAACATTTAGATGTATATGCACTTTAGACAAATGCGAATCGAGAGCAAGCCAAAACGATGCCAACGATGGGCGATTAACACGGTATATACAGATAAATATGTATACAGTTCAATGTACGAATGTAACTGAATGTTAAAAGCAGCCTAAAAGTATGCCAACATTATGCCGAAGCGCCCATGAGAATCGCATAGGCAGGCGCTAAATGTTGACTTCGACATAAACTTTAAGCAGTGATTTCTAAATTGTGTAAAAGAAAACCAAAATCAGTAACAACTAATTATGATGATGAGCAATAATTTTGATGAAGGAAGTGAGAAGAAATGACTAAAACAGGAGGAGTAATCAATAAATGCAAAACATAGTGAATGAAATGGGGGTAAAAGTTAAAATAAAATGAGAGAAAAAACATGAAATATACGTAGCCGCTTTTGTCAACGGAACGCGCCCAAAATAGATATATATATATATATAAAAAAAAAAAAAAAAAAAAAAAAAACAAAAGAAGCAACAAAAACCGAAAGAACATGTTAATTTTAAGTAATTGCTAATAGACGAGTAAATGTAACAAGTCCTAAATACACAAAGCAAACACAAACACCCACACCCACAAACACGCCAACACTAACAGATACAGATACATTTACCGCTACGTAGATACACTCCAAAATCGTTTACTGTCTATTTGATTATGTATGCTACTTATGATTGTCTATGAAATACAAAAGAGATACTTTATATGCACTCACTCTACTTAAATATTTATATTGCATTACTTAGTTTAATCATATATTAATCAAACTTAACCAAAGTAAATGAAACAAAACAAAACAACTTTCAACACATATATTTATATTCAATTATATTCAATTATTATATTGTATTTGTATTGTACTTAGCATTGTAAATTATATATTCTATGATTCATATTGAAAGTGGTTCCATAATTGTGTTTCTGCTTTTTTCAAAAATCCCCCACGCAAACAAGTTTTTTCCCAAAAAACAAAAAAGTATCTAAAAATAATAGCAGCTAAATGAATCTAAAGTAATTTGAATAATTAAGATATTAACTCAACTGTTCATACGTACATACATCTATCAATGGATTATACGCATATGCATAATTAATTGTATATAATCGTACATAAATATAACTAAAACAAAGGGTTAACAACACTTTTGGGAAAAAAGCACAAAAACTTATAAACTTCTGATTAAAAAAAGGAATACAAAAAACTAAACTGATTAAACCAAAATGTAGCAGAATTTTTTGGGAAAAACTTGAAAGGAAAAAGAAAATCTGAAAAAAATAATATGGAATGAGAAATATGAAATCGCATTAAGAGAAGATCGTAGTAGATGATTAACTACAAGATTAACTCATTTATATGCATATATTATATTATATTACAACTTATTACAAGAATTTAAAACTATACTCGTGTATACTTATAATTGATATGAATGTATGTATATTATTATGAATTACAATTATAATTATACAATTATTATTGTATTTGTATTTGTATTAGTTTTGTTCTACACTCTTTTTGCTCTTTCATAAATAATAAAAAACCAAACAAACCAAAAAAAAGAAAATAATTAAAAGAATATATATATATACATATATATATATATATATATATATATATATATATATATATGAAGAAAACCAATACAAAAAGCCGGCAAGCAATGGTATAAAAATAACAGATTAATAAACTAACAAAGAAAAAAGAAATCAAACACAAAAAAAAAATAAGACAACGTGAAATAAAATGAAATGAAAATTATAAAAATTATGCAAAGTGTTTCATTTTACTAGGGAAATAAGTCAAAGTTGGTATTTCTATGGGGGTATTTTAGAAAAAATAAAGTGAATTTTAGGGAAACTTATGTATGTTCGGGCTAGAAGTCTTGATTAGATTCGCATTTTGACACGCTTTTTCAATCTATCCAATCAAGTCTCGAACATTAAGAAAATCGTCTTATTTTTTAGTACTTTGTAAGGCATTGTAGGAGGTGTTACCGACACCATAAACTATATATATTCTTGATCAGCATCAACAGCCGAGTCGATATAGCCATGTCCCGTCTGTCTGTCTGTTTCTATGCGAACTAGTCTCTCAGTTTTAAAGCTGTCTAGATGAAATTTGGTAAAGATCTGTACTCTCTCTACATGCAGCTTATGTGTTAAAATCGGCCAGATCGGACCACTATATCATATTGCCCCATAGGAACAATCAGATGGAAAAATATTTTATTTCTAAATATCTACACCAAATTCAGTCTATATACATATATAGTACTAAATCAAATGTGCAAACCAAATTTCAACGAGTTCGGACCACTATAGCATATAGCTACCATAGAAACAATCGGTTGAAATGCTTAATTCATGCACCTGTTGACCAAATTTCATTCAAATCGGACTACTATATCATATAGCTAACATAGAAATAATTGGTGATTGAAACTGAAAGGGTATTTAATCTTCGGCTCACCGAAGATAACCGATTTTTCTTGTTTTTATTTAAGGATTAACTTAAACCATATTTCAAAGTCTTCAAATAGTTTAAGTATATAAATTAAACACTTTAGTTTATAATTTCTTTAGATAACATTATTTATTTTTCTTTTCCTTTTTAATAGTTATGTGTATATATATATTCTGTTGATCGGCTAAGTATAGTAATGCATAGATACTGTCAATATATATTCCATAATCCAATTAATTACCGTTACAAATCCAAAACGAATACGATAGCGCATATATGCTATAGTCTATAATAACTTCTGATATATGAATATATATATTAATAGTTTTTATATGTAGTTTATTTTGAGAATTTAATGCTGGCACAAACATTTATGATTTAGGTACCTGTAGTACTACGTATGCGGTTCAAAGCTCGGATGGATAGACATTATCTTCTGGACATATTAAATAGTTTTTTTTCTTCAATTTTTTTGAATTTTACTACAAAAAAAAAATACTTTAATGACTACTATAAAACTAGATGATTAATTGGAATATCTTTGATTATAATTTGGCATATTAACAATTTTGTAGACATTGATAAAATACATTTAAATTCTTAAGGTTTTCTTGTGCCACTTGATATGCCATAAATACAATTTTGTTTAGCAGTTACTCTAGGTGGATTGTTTGTTTTCCATTTTAGTACATTTTACGAGTATTTTTTGTAAGCTCCCTATTTTTTAGATCTTCTTTTATTTTTATTGTATAGATAGTTCATTTAAGCTGTGGGCTTAACTTTCAAACAAGTTGTTCATTGGGTTATTTACTACTCGTTTTAGTGTATGTTGTTTACTGGGTTACTTGTAGACCTTGTGTGAAAAATACAGGGTGTTTCATTAATGTTTATTTCCTGATGACATTCTGGAATGTTGACTGTGTTAATTGTGGACATTTTAACTGCTTCCTTTGCTTGTTTTTATATCAAATGCTGTGTCAATTTTAATATATATATTTCTTTTAAATGGATTTGTTTTGGAAACACTTCCAAGCCCTCAAAACAATTATCCTCAATAAACTTCTTAAATATTTTTAATCAACTTTGTTCTAAGAAATCTCTCAATTTTCAATTCTAAAATCCATTTCATTCAATTTCTTTATCAATATTTTTTTAGACATACTTATTCCTTACAAACTTCCATTGCGACACTTTTGTTGGAATCTGAATGTATTTCAGAAGCGTAATTGGGTCATATCGATGGCTTGTACCCTGTGGTTTCTTTGCTTAGACGCCCAGCTCGCGACTGGGCGTGGTTGTTGCCAATTGTCCAGTATTACTCCCGGCCGGCGGCGGCGATACCAAACTTGGCACCAACTTATTCAGCAGAGTTCGTATGGCAATGATAACATCATGATTGGCAAAACAAAATAGAAATGATACCACAAAGCCCTGTAGACTGACGAGCACTACCGATAGCAGTTGATAGAAACGATCCAAATGGGTGCCAGCTTCCGGTCTATAGGGCAATAGGAAGTGCTGCAATCCAAAAAGTGGCACCAATATAATTGTGGCCCGAACGGCCTTACGTATGGCCAATGGTGCCGGTTGTGCCGACTGTGGATGCAATTTACGCACAATAACTCTCAGCACATTGATCAAAAAGACTATAAAGTATTGGGGAATATTATTGAAATCCATCTGAAATTTCTCTTAGGAATGAACTTACTGAAACTGGCCAGCAGTGAGAGTGTAATGGGCACCGAAAATATCCATAAAAAGAAACTGTCATGAATCCAGCAGCTGTTGTTAGAAATATAAGAATTATAATTAGTTAAAGGAAATGCAAAAAATATTATTATATATTAAATTTCATAAAAAATGTCTTAAAAAAAATAGTGTCTAAAAAAAACTAAATTCAAATTTATATATGCTTTTCTTATGCATTTAGAAAGGTTGTTTTGCAGTGTACTGTTACTAATTAGCAGCTTTAACTAAAGTGTAGATTTGTTTTTAAAAATTAACTTGTCGCTGCTATGCGTCTTGAATTAATATTTATAATAAGAGACTTATAACTACAACTTATAGCTAACTTATAAGTGTTACTAGCGAGATTCATATCTAAATTCGAACTTATCACACCATGATCAGTTATCATTGTGACAGGTCTTCAGCTTAGTACTCTGCGGTATTACTTGTCATTTCAAAAAAAAAAAAAAAAAAAAAAAAAAAAAAAAAAAAAAAAAAATTACTTTATTGACTAAATAAATAAATAAATAAACAAAGAAATAAATAAATAAATAAATAAATAAATAAATAAATAAATAAATAAATAAATAAATACATAAATAAATAAATAAATAAATAAATAATAAATAAATTTAGCAAACAATTCTTTAAAGACAACTTTTTATCACACACTTGTTAAGCTTTAATATACTTAGCTGCTAAACGCTTTTCTCGCTTCAAAGTCTTAAGTAATTTTGTACTCACTGCTGATTATCCAGTTCATTAAAGTATCGAGCGACGCCATAGGGTATGACAAAGAGCAAAGGACAAATCCAGCTGAATATCTTGAACCATCTCATCACAATCGTATCCTTGACAAACACCTGCAATGGAAAACCAAGAAAAAAAAGGGAAAAACAAAAACCCACACAGAAATGAGGTTGGCAAAGAAAATAAATGAGAGCCAGTTAGTATTTGACATCACAAAAGCTCAACTTGGTGTAAGAGGGAAACAAGGTAAAATTAGAAATGAAATTAAAGTTAAGCAAAAGTTGAATGCTCTTTAAAAAGCTCAAAAAGCGGTTGAAACGAAGAAACTTTAAATCGTTTGGGCTGAAAAATAATATTTTTTAAAACTAAACTATATTCTTAGCTGCAGCTGAACTGATAAATTGAATATACCCTGTATAGAGAGCACGGAAAAACACAGCTTTCAAAGTGAAAGGAATGCTTTTACATAAATTGAGACAAGACGAGACAAGACGAGACAAGACAAGACGAGACAAGAAAAAAACTGCAACTGCAAATGCAACTGTATAATCGCATCAGCAATTCACAGCAGTTGTTTCATAAAGTATGCAAACTTGCTCAGCAATTACAACGATTTGCATGTGAATGAGTGAGTGGAAAACACATTCATTCACATCAGAGTGGGATGTATGTTTTTATATATACAAATATATATTTATATGGTAAATATGTATATGTGGTACATACCACAACCAGAACCAAGTGCAGATGCAAACCCTCACAAAACATCCAGAAATAATTGACGAGCATGAAGTAGTGCACAACCAAGTGCAGGCCAATGCACCAGGGCTGCAAAAGAAAGCAAAAAAAATAAATTAAATTAAATTATTTCCTTTTTTTTAACAAAATTAACTAACGAATTCACTGCCAACACGTTGAAGGCATATTTAATGCGTGCGCCTAGAAGCATGCTACAGTTTTTTTTAAACTTACTGGATTCTCCACAAGTCGATCATAGTCGCCGACAATCAGACGATACCACAAAATCCAGGCAATGCAAGTGAAAGCGAGTGAGACAAACAGATGCACATGGATTCTGATGCGAGTGCAGCGCAAGGATCTGTAGGATAGAGCGTCAGGATCATCATATACAACTCCAGCTAATTGCATAACCCGTACGTACTTAAAGCCCAAAAATATGATTATCGATATCAGCAATGCCAGCAATGACAGTGCATATCCGTTCACATTTAATGCATTCACCAAGTGCCGAAACTGCAAAACAAATTTCACAAAAACAAAAAATTGATTCTCACACATAACAACTGAAAGTCAACTCACATTAAGGTCATCAATGTCCACACATTTGGTGTAGTTCGACCAGGTTGCATTTGATATTGGATGTCGATACCAAGAACCGTCTTCCAAGCAGCTGGAAATGAATGAGGCATTGATTGGGGATTAAACTATTTCATTAATTAATTAATGAGCGTGCAGAAAAGAGTTGAGCTAGTTGGGCAAAAGTTGCACTTTGTAAAACTAATCCACAAAAGTTTCCAAGTGAAATTAAGCTGGTAAGTTAGGACCATTTGGTGTTCAAAGGTACGAATCGGTTATGAAATATTTTCCCTGCCGAAATCACCGAAACCGATGGAAGGGAATTGAAGTCGAATTGGTTATTAGCATTGATTTTAGATACAACTATGTGCACAGTAAATTATTTACTCGTTGAGTGGTTTTTGAGTCGACTTAACCGCAACCGTTTAAATAAACCGATACACATATTGGTTATTATTACCGATTCAGTTTCAAAAGCAATTAAACTGAATCTATTTAATGTTTTTGGAAGTTTATTATACAAAAACTACAGAAAATCGCTAAACTTGAATCGGTTATGCCCATATTAATAACCGATTGCCATAACCGATTCAAGTTTTCAGATTTTCTGTTGCTTTTTTATATGTTTATTCCAAAAACATTAAATAGATTCCATTTAATTGCCTTTGAAACCGAATCGGTAATAATAACCAATATGTGTATCGGTTTATTTAAACGGTTGCGGTTATGTTGCTTCAAGATACTTCTAATTGATAGTTTACACAAACGTTTACAATTAATGTTAAGTTCACTATTTTAGAAATTAAAATATTCCAAACTGAGAAAAAGTCTAGGGTCGAATCGGTTAACATAACCGCTTCGAGATAATGCAGTTAACTCGAATCGAAAAAGACGTTACCAATATAAAAACACACATACACGTAATGTTTAAGATTCGGTTTTGCCAATTAATTCAAATAAATTCGTATCGGTTTCAAATGTGAGCAGCTAATTTTAGTTGTGATATCGTTTCGTCTGCTTTTGATTTGGCATTGAACTCACGTTTTATGGGCCAGAAACTTGGTATTGAAGCCTTCAACAAAATCGGGGCAATATTGACTCAATACGGTGCCAGCTGGTGTGCGTGGCCAGCACAGATATCCATCAAAATTCAAAGGACAATAGAGACGTTCTCGTTCACTATTGCTGCTGTTGTTGCTGTTGTTGTGATTGTTGTTGCTGTCGTATGGGTTTGAATGGTGATTTGTTGCCATTGTTGCGGTCAGAACCGTGGCATAAAGCTCATTGTTACTGGCCAACTGCTCATCAACATTCTGCATATCAATGGAGCCCTCATTGAGTACGGCCTGTTCCAGGAATCGCGTCGAATAGTCCACCATCAACAGCTCCTCATCGTTCGGTTCTGGTGTGTAGAAATTTAGTTGAAATATCTAGACGAAAAAAAAAGAGTTTTTTGGGTTTGTCTAACCTGTTGACTCTTTGTGTGGCGTGTTGTTCTGATAGCGATTCACGCACTCGGCATACAAATGCTTCAGGAATGAGCGTAGATTTTCATCCGATTCTTCAGACATATTTCTGCGGCTATTCCTGTTACTGTCCTTTGCTGTGGCTCCTTGCCAGTGCTGCAAAAGGTAAGAGCTGTGGGTTAAAAGCAGGACATGAGTGTGTGTGCGTGTGTGTGTGTTGCTTTTTTGCACGCACTGTGCATTCGTGTGTGTATAATTCAGTTATGCCTCATATGCCAATAAGTTGGATTCTCTTTGTATGCAGAAACTGCTACACTTCATCGGCTACTTTAAAGACGTTTTTCTTTTAGACCGCGTATTCGCGAGGTGTAGAGGGGGTTTAAGGTTGGGCGGCAAATTATTCATCTCCACTCTTTTCCTTTCATTCTACTCTTTTTGAAACTCAGAGACTATACCAAGAAAACATATTTGGAATGAAGGTTGCAGTCTTCTCGTTTTATTTTTAAATTAAAACAAGAAAAAACGGTTATCTTCGGCTCGCCGAAGATTAAATACCCTTGCAGTCATGAATATTGCATTAATTTGGTTTTTTTAACCAATTATTTCTATGGAAGCTATATGATATAGTGGTCCGATTTGGATGAAATTTGGTCAACAGATGGAGGACAATGAGAAATACATTCTGCGTGAATTTCGGTTTGAAATCGGTCAATAGACACAAAAAATGTTCATACTAAGCATTTTCAACCGATTGTTCCTATGGGAGCTATATGATATAGTGGTCCGATCTGGCCGATTTTTACATATGAACTGCGTGCAGAGAGAATACAGGCCTGTACCAAATTTCATTAAGATAGCTTTAAAACTGAGAGACTAGTTCGCATAGAAACAGACGGACAGACAGACGGACAGACGGACATGGCTATATCGAC
The DNA here is from genome assembly GCA_020829145.1 of Drosophila nigrodunni. Lineage (NCBI taxonomy): Eukaryota > Metazoa > Arthropoda > Insecta > Diptera > Drosophilidae > Drosophila > Drosophila nigrodunni. Next base: position 19,361,941 of record JACVCZ010000002.1, on the reverse strand, counting down.
TCGGCTGTTGATGCTGATCAAGAATATATATACTTTGTGTGGTCGGAAACGCTTCCTTCAATGCGTTACAAAATTCGTGACAAAAACAATATACCCTCTGCAAGGGTATAATAACAAAATCAGGATCTAACCTCCTTTATATACATCTGCCAAAGGCATAATTTTTTATTATTAAGCGCATGGGCATAAATTTATTTCATTTCAACAATTGATGGACAATTTTTCACTGCTACAAACTAAAACAAATTCACAAAAACTTGCTTAAATTTTAAAAATGATGAAAACATAAATAAAGCAATTTTCATTGCATAATTTTCTTTATAAACAACGATTTAAAAAAATTCTTTGTTTCTACTAGAATAAATAAAAGTATTTCTGTTAAGATAAATAAAATATTTTATTTAGATTATACATTTACCATCGATTAAATTTAGTTCTTTTACTAAAACTATCAGATCTTCAAGTTTAAAATTTGAAAGCATAGAATTTTTGAACAGTGTATTTACTGCTAAGGTAGTTGGCTTTTTTCACTTTGCAATGCAAATTATTTACAAGCTGTTGTCGAGCGTTAACTGCATTCCACACACACACACACACACAACCAGTCTACACCCACTCGATTTACACAAAAATAGCCTTGAGGTGTGTGTATGCGTGTGTGAATGAATGGGTTGTTCCGTTTTCAATGCTGCCCATGGCAACAGATTGCACAAGTTGACAGTGTGACGACCTGAGGACATCTGAGACAGTCATACAATGACAGAGAGAAGCGAAAGAGATAGATAGAGAGAGAGAGAGAGAGAGAGAGAGAGAAAGGCAGCGTCCATTAGCTACAGGGCTGAGTAAGCCAGGGATGACAACAGATTGCAATAAATCAGTTTATTGTTCAACTAATGAGCATTCGCTTTATCGTTTGCCATGGGGAATTCCACATGTAATTAAATTTCATCTTTGTGGTTCCCATATGAAATGCACTTTTTTCCCAGCATCGATCGAGTTGCACACAGCACTACACTACACTACACACACACACACACACACATATTCCTGTACACACTTCTGCAAATGCACACACAACACATGCTTCAGTGAACTGCACAAGTTTCGTGTCTAACTTTGTTATATTTTTAATCAAAACTCATTTCGCTTGATTGAGTTTTAACACTAACAACTCCACACCAACACTTACACACTCGCATACAGTCACACACGCAATTCAGCTAACGCATTCAGGCACAAAAAGGTAAGAAAAGTAAGCCAGAAATGTAAAATTCCTTGCAATTTACTGTCAACGTTACGTATGCGTGATTTATAAGCAGTTGAGCTGCGCGTTCAAAAAAAAATGTTTTAAGAAAAGCCTTGTAAGCCTTGTACAAAAATTAAATTATAATTAAATGACAATTATTGACGGCAAATATTGTGCATAAAAGGCAACTGCAATTCAGTAAATTAAAGCTAAAATTATTTGAATAGAATGTAATTAAAATGGATTAGAAAAAACAAGTGCTTAAAGTGTTTTAAGACAAACAAATTTGATTCAATATTTTAAACACAGTCTTTTAAATAAAAACATTAATTGATAGTCTTTATTATAAGTCAAGTTCAACGATGGCGACTTTAAGAAAAGACTTTACAAAGAAACTAGCAACTTAACTAGTATAAAATGATTTCTATTAACAGTCTTCTGGTCCAAAATTTAATCTTGAAATTATCTAATAGCTTTATTCAACATCTGCTCTAAACAGTCTACACTATTTAAATCTTACTCTTTCATTCAGTTTAATTAATATTTTTACAGTTTCTTTATGTGCAGACTAACTAAACTAGTAACTTAGCTAGTATAAAATGATTTCTATTGACATTTTCTTGCTCCCAAATCTAATCTGGAAATTATGTAATAACTTTTAAATTTATTTATGCCATTTTCAAACCGTCTACACTGTTTAAATCTTTAAGGTGCCACACATAATCTAACATTCAGTTTAATTAATATTTTTACAGCTTCTTTATGTGCAGCTAAAATGCCATCAACACTGTTTATTACAATGAAATTAGTTTAGTCTAAGTCGTAAATCAATTTGTAAAGAACAAAAATGTAATTGCTTAGCGTGTTTCCATGGTCATTTTAAATTTATAGTTGGGCCTTTAATTAACATGAATTCAAAAGAATACTGAGAAAATCTAATGAAACAAACTCATTCAGGCAAGAACTATATAATATGCTCAGAAGTCCCTTTGTTGCTGTCCTTTCTGTTGATGTTCTTGGTGTTTTATTTTGCCTGGGTAATTAAGTGGGCCATCAGTGGAGAATGTCAAATGGTTAGACTTGTTGCGCGTAGGTTTTACCCGTTACACGTGCAGTGTGACTGCATGTAACTGGAATGTGCGTCTGAGAAAAGTTTAAACCTACTTAACACCTTTGGGCGCCCAAAAGTATGCTATAGTTTTTTTTATGCTGGCGTAAAAGTGGTCAAAGCCATTTCTAATTGTGGTACGGGTATTTTATGGCCAGGAATGCCTGCTTTTCTAGCTGCAATTAATAAGCTCTAACTCAATTCACTGACGTTACGCATACGCCACGTGCAACGTGGGAGACGTCAAAGTCTTACCCAGCTCTCCATCACTTCTAAACGCCCGCTGTCTGTATTTAGTCTCATATTAAGGCTGTCTAGTTTTGAACAGCTGTTGAAAACTCCCTACCCCACTTGAGGCTAAGCTTGTGAGGCAAACCGTTTAGGCCACGCCCCCTTGAAACTGGACATGAAATTGTAAACGCAATTACTTCTACTTTTTGTGTATTATGAGCTTTCATAATTAGTTTTAATTGGGATGCGTTTGCAGCTTTGAACTAAAATTGGCTTTAAGTCAAAGCGAAATTGGACAAGAGAGAGAACCAAGCAGTTAATTATGTTTCGCTTTACATTTTAACTGAAGTGCAGTAGAAAATTTTGAATAAAATTTAATAAGGATAAACAAAAGAGGAATATTTGCAGAGTATAAACTGCCAAAGGCTTGAAAATAAAGCTACTTATACAGTGTTATTGAAGGTAACTTATAGATTGGATAACTCTAGCATATTGCTACTAAAGTGATGCTGGAGAACACTGAGTATCAGAAAGTTACATTACTTTAGAGAACAAATGTCGCGTGAACATAAGGAAAGTAAATCAAATTATTTGAAAAACAAAAATTGAAGTATCAGAAATATGTTGAGGCGTAAATATTTACAATGGAAAATATAATTAGAGTCAGCTGTCCATTTCGATATTGGAATAATGTGCATGTACAGTATGAGCAAAATACAAAAATAAAAAAAAAAGAGAGAGAAACAATGGAAAAAAGAAAACGTTTCGTTGCATAAATTAAATAGATATTGAAATTTATGTTTACAACCAAAAATTGGGAAGAAAAATTGCCGCCAGTAGCAAAAATGAATACGAATAGGAAGAGCAGGATGAGTGTGTGTGTGTGTGTGTCTGTGTGTGTGTGTGTATGCCAATATGAATACCAGTTCGAATCGATAATATTGGTGGCGAATCGGGCTCTGATAATTATATGTACACACGCTGCGCACTCCAACTGAATGCTGAATATGGTTGATGAATTGTTACTGTTTGCTGTTTAACACAAACAGACTAATGTGTAAACACACACTGGGCACAAACACACACACACACATACATACACTGTTAAAAAAAAGTACTCAAAAGACTTAATTTTTGGTTGCTTATACTCAAAATGTTCTGAATTTCCTTACAAAATTTAAGAATTTTTATTGAAAATAATGCTTTAAACTCCTATTGATCTGACAATAAACTAGTAATTAAAATCAACCAATAATAAAATATGTTTTCAAGACCATAAATTTTAATTAAAATCAATATTTGAATGACAACAAGCTTAGATTATTTTTATGTGTTGACCAAATATTGTGAAAACAAGCTTATTGGCATTTAAATCATTTTTTTAAACAAACATATATAATTTGCACTAAAATGACATTTTTAAACCGCTTAGTCATGTAGAGTAGAGGTGTTTTTGTTTATGAAAAACCTGCGGGTTCAACTACTTTCAATCTGCTATCCTCGGTACTTAACCCAATAGGAATATAAAGTGAAAGAAATGCTTTTAAACATCTAAATAAAATGGGCTCAAAATCAAATAACTATATCCTAATTAGCCTTGTGGCAAATGTACAGGGTCTTCCACAGTCGACTCTACAGTAGCCTTGGCTAATATTTTTTGTATGCAGAGAAATGGCGGTGATAGTGGGTTGTACAAGGGGGTGGGCTGTTTGTCGTCTAGTTATTGTCAATGTGGTTAATGATGCTGGTAACGCAACTTGTTCCACAGCGGAAGTCGAAACACACACACACACACACACACACATACACAGACTGCCTTACAAATGTACCCACACAAATACACATACAGCGTCAACAGCAAAATTGGCAACTCGATTTGTTCATGCAACATTTTTAGCCGTTGTTCTTTTTGTTTTTTTTGTTTAAGCAATTATAATAATAAATGAGTTTAGCTACTGCAAAAGCTGTCCACTCAATTTCCCTGTATTAGTAAATTTATACACACACATATACATACATATATATATGTGTACGGGTCACTAAATGCAATTATATTTGCGAGTGATGTGTGTGTGTGTGCACATTTTGCGGCTCATTGGCTAACTGAGAAGAGTTCGACTTCACAATGGAGCTGAAAACGCTTTTCTGCATTTCTGCTTTTCTGCTTTTCTTTGAGCACATAAATTTGGCAATTTTATGAAACATGACTTCGACGGGGTCCTTTGATCCTTTCATTTGTTGCCAACTTATGAGTTACCGCTTACATTTAGCCAACATACGATTATAGATTTGCTTGTCAACAGACAGGGCCGCACAAATAAATTTCATCATGATTTTTCTGAGTGATTTGTTGGATTCGTTTTCATTCTCATTTCACTGAGACAGCAATAAATATGTGAATGGCCGACTTAAAGTGTTATATTTGAGGAGCTAAACAATTGGTACAATGTAGCTGTAGTCTATAAATGTAGTAAAAGGTAGTAAAAAAAAAAAAAAAAAAAAAAAAAAAAAAAAAAAAATTGGACATTTTATTGTTCCATAATATTACTGTTTTTAATGTTATCTATTTCTATTTTATTACATTTCCCTTTTTTTTTTGTGCTTTTCATATTTTTTTTTTAATTTCATATATTTTTTAATACATTTTCTTAGCAAAATACTTTTATAATAAATATTATTATTATTTTTATTTTATTTTGTTTTTTTAATATTTTTTTTATTTATTTTTTTTTTATATATAACGCCAGCTATTCATAAATTATTTTTTTAATATTTATGCTCAAACACACATCTTGCTGATTCATTGCAAATAAAACACTTTTTTTTTAAGAAAAATAATCATTCAATGAAATTTCTCTGCTCAGCCCAGCTTATTTATTACTTTACACTTTGATTTTGTGAAACAAAAACTTTCTTCCAACTTTTCTTAAACTAATTTTCACTTGAAACTTGTGTTATTTACACCATAGTCGAAAGTTTTTCACTTATCCGACGGATTTAGCAGTTTGTTTAGCTGATTACCTGCCAGACTGGCACTTTTTTCCTACTGTTCATTTAGCTGGGTAGTTTTTGTTCTCACAATTTGCTGCTAATCAAAGTTAGTTCAATGTTTGGTATTTTTTATTTTTTTTTTCGACCATAAATTTCAATGAAAAATCTCACAAAAAACCGCACAGATTTTATAGGAAAAATATGAAAAATACTGCACGTAATTAAAAATGATTTTTTGTTTATACATTTCGCTCATGATTATAAATTACTTTATATCAGTTTTTGCAAAAACAATTTAATATCTGCACATCATTTTTTGGCGGGCCACAAATAAACAAATATCGAGCGGATTGTACTGCAGTACAATAAGCAAATTCTTCTAATTAGCCACAATTGAGGAACTGAGAGAATCACTTACAAATGATTTTACCGTACGGTATTACGATATTGCTTAATTAACGCGCAGTGGCTGCTGGTTTCACGCTTATTATTTATTTACACAGGCACAAAATTATTCGAAAAATGTATCTGGCGCCAAAAACATAGCACAATACTATCATACCGATAGATGGAAATGAAAGAAAATCAAATTTATTTTTTAGCCAGCCACAAAAATCGACTGTTCGGCAACGTCGCCAATTGCCAAATGAACCGAAAAACAATCGCACCGTATCGGAATAGAAACATTTCTTATGACCACACAACAGCAGAAACAGTCCATCATTCACACATTCAAGTCCAAGTTCATCGCAGCAACCACCCAGAAGTACTCACAACCACCTATTGCTTCAAATGGTTAAGGCTGTGCCACTCGGGGACTGTAAACTGTTCGAAACACTGCGCGCACTGCTTTACCGACGCCTGAAATGTGTGCGAGTGTAGCAAGTGGAAGGCATGTGGAACACAAGTGAAAGCAACAAGTTGCACTAAACAATGTCATAACAAGACAGACAGTTGGTGTGCGTGTGTGTGTGGGGGGGGGGTGTGGGGATTTTGACTTCCCAAGTGTATGTATTTCTGAGTGTTTTTCCGTTATTAGTATACCCTGTAAATTATACAAACACTGCAGTTCTAGCATATAACAGTTGGCTTGCTGGATTGAATTAAGCTTCATAGCTTTCTTATGAACTCGCAGTAAGCGCTTGGTATGACTAAATTACATAAATATTAAATTTAAAATATTTTTAAAGCGTATTTTAAAAAGGTTCTGCTCTGTTTAACAAACTGTGACAGTTGCAGAGCGAGTAAACCTTACGAATTGGAAAGGGGATTAGAAAAGTCGGTAAAATTGCACTGAGACTATTCTGGTGGTGAGGGGAATGTGAAGAAAAATGACTGATTTTCTAGCTGGTAACAGCGTCTGGTCAGAACGAAATGTGGCTACAAATAAATTGAAATAGTTTCTCGTTACAATTTGGATCTAAATGCACGGCAAACCCAACACGACTCGACCAAACTCAGTGGAGCGCAAATGCTTGGAATGCGCACAGCTGTTGTGGTTTATATCTTGTTCAGGAAAATGATAAAGGAAATAGAAAATCATAAATTGATAAGATACGAGCACAACATGGGAATGTCTTAATGCTGAGTACACTTTGATTTCAGCAGATTTACAACACCAATAGCTAAATCAAGTTAAGCTTATTGCTTTCACATTAGCTCAAAGTACAAGACAATGACGTTCGTGAAATACACTTACGGCACATTTCATTTGTAATACAATTTGTTAGACTGCCAACTCTTTAAACTCTTTATAAACACAAATCTATAATTGCATAAACAAATTGATTAAAAATTAATTTTATAGAAAAGCTAGTTAGTTAAAATGAAAACAAATAAATACATAAAAGTTTTAAAAAGTAAATTTACTAAAAACTGCAACTGTTGTACTGTAAATAAACTTTAATAAGTAAAAACAGCTGTAAACTGTTGTTGACTTGCTATTTATTTGCAATCGTTAAGGTAGTTTGGCCAGTATATCTCAGATGTTGGTTTATTTTTATTTTCAGCTTCATTAACAGCGCAGAAAACGCAACAAATTAGATGCAAATTTGTGTTTTTACTTGCTACATAGTTTCATCTCGAAGACAAGTCAAAGATTTTGCAACAAATTACATTCAATCAGCACTCTTTCTGAAGTTCCTAACTGATTTTAGAATGAGTTTCTAATTAAGGTTGGTTTAAGTGTAAAATCTGAGATGTCCTTCTGTTTTGCGAGCACTTCGTTGGACAGAGAGAGAGAGAGAGAGAGAGGAGAGAGAGAGAGAGAGAGAGGGAGAGGGAGGGAGGGAGAGAGAGAGAGGGGAGGGAGGGAGAGAGAGAGAGAAGTTTGGCTTTTAAGAAATTGCAAAAATGAAATTAAACTAACTTCATAAATCATTTCTCACATTTCAGCAGAGAACTAAACAAGCTTCGGGTTGGAAAAGAATTTGGTAAACACTGCCAACTATGTTACCATTAAATTTATAAAATTAAAATTTCTGAAATGTCAAAAATGTTACAACGACATTCTAGGATTCATTGGGTGTATTTGGACACAATGCATTAAATCTATATTTATTTAGACACTTATTTATTTATTTGATTTGGCAGAAGCGAAATGTGCGTAATAGGCAAAAGGAAGCGTTTTCGATCACATAAGGTATATTCAAGATATTCTTGATCAGCATCAACAGCAGAGTCGGAATGATGATGTTCGTTACTCCATCTGTCTGTCCTTCAGTCCGTATGGACATTTGCAGCTCAGAGTATAAAAGCTTTAAACATAAACTAGAAACTATAAGAGTTATTGTGATTAGTACCATTATAACTATCCTCACCAAATTTGATCCGTATCGGACAACTACAATTTATAACTCATATAGGAAAAATCGGTCAAAAAGAGGAAATTTGTATGAAGACATGTAGTGTCTGTTAAATGATCTCAAACAAACTCACATATAACAGTTATAACAAGATTATAACTATCTTTAACAAATTTAATATGTGTCGAACAACTGTATTCTGTAGGTCCCTTAGGAAAAATCGGGCGAGATTTGCATATTTGTATTAAAAACCACGTAACAGAATGACTACGAGATCTTTAATAGTCGGCTCTCTCGACAGTAGGGTTTCTTACTTGTGTAAAAGGCCAGGCATCACACGGTCATAATCAATCAGCTGTTGGAATATAAGTAGAAGTATAAGTATAAGAGTATATGCATAAACAGGAGAACGAAGAGTAAGAAGAAGAAGAATAGGAGGTGAAAGAGAGGGAGCGTAGAGCGAGTCACGAGGAAAACCAGAAGTTCTAAATGAGAAGATTGAGGAAGTGTTAAGTTTGTAATTGAATAAAATAAGTTGTGATTAATTAAAACAAAAATTTGACGTTTAAATATAAAACGACACTTGTTTTTATTTCCATATTTCCAAATTCACAATTAACAAATGACAAATTCATTCAAAAACAGCTACAATTCCGTTAAACACTCCTCTTTACATCAATGAAAATTACCCCAGTAATATTTCTAGTAATAAAACATGTACTAACTGCAAGTATGAATGACCTCAAAGCTGAATGAAAATATGCAACGAGTGCAAAATGGAATTGCAAACTTGATTGATTACCAAACCGTTGTTTTTAATACCAAGAATTTTTTAAATTAAAAGTTATGTTATAATTTTTAATGCGTTTAATTTTTTTTGCGGTTGCTTTTGATATTGTTTCGTAATGAAAGCGAAAAAAAAAAGAATGCAAAGAGTAGGTCAAGTGCACGTAGTACATAGATAAAGATATTGGCAGCAGAGCAGAGTTATGACAGTGAGTGTTTTAGCCGGTCGAGTGTTTAAGCCCGGCTTAGTTATGGATGAATCACGTGCGATGGTGATAGAACTTGTGTGTAGTTTTTGTTTTTTAGTTTTAGATGTTTCTTATATGACAAAGGCGATTTGCCAAACTCAACGTGAGCCATATAAAAGGCAGTGGTGCAGTGGCTTAAGACATCAGTGAGCTGGTAGCACCACAGCGTTAGCAACACAACCGCAAAACATCCAACAAATAATTCATTATGAAACTTCTTAGTTTGACTTTGATCATTTGCTTGGCATTGACAGCCGTTAATGCCTATTATGATGAAGGTGGTGCCGAATACGATTTTGATAGCTATGATCAATATGGCTCCGCTCCATCCGCAGCGGGAGTTAGCCAAATGGAGGTTGTCTACAGTGAAATGAGCTCTATTCTGGCTGGATTATCGGCACCCAAGACGGGCTACTCCGCTAGTGCGGCATCGAGTGGACACTCCTATGCCTTTGCCGCTGCTGGCGGACCCAATGGCGCCAAAGCCATAGCTGAGGCTCCGGGTCCCTATCGTGGTGCCGTCTCCACTGGCAACAAGTATGCCGGAAGTGCTCCGACCTACACTACAGCAGCGCCCGGGAGCTCAACCGCGGCCCCGGCAGCAGGAAACGTTTATCCCGTCTATGCCTCGGCTTATGGCGTATATCCCATGACCTATACAACGACCACTCCAGATCCAAGCTCAACTACAGTGGTAACCACGCCATCGACGACTCCAGAGGTCACTACAACTCCAGTGATCACTACAACTCCGGAGGTTACAACTCCAACCCCTGAGGTTACAACGCCAACCACTGAAGTCACTACTCCAACTACTGAAGTCACTACTCCAACTACTGAAGTGACTACTCCAACCACTGAAGTCACTACTCCAACCACTGAAGTCACTACTCCAACCACGGAGGTTACAACTCCAACCACTGAAGTCACTACTCCAACCACTGAAGTGACTACTCCAACAACTGAAGTTACTACTCCAACCACTGAAGTCACTACTCCAACCACGGAGGTTACAACTCCAACCACGGAGGTGACAACTCCGACCACTGAAGTCACTACTACAGAGGCCACAACTCTTCCACCTAGCACCGTAAGTGCAACAGAGACGACACTATAGCACCGATCTCACCTCCCTCTCTTTCTTTTCCTTTTTCCATCTTTCTCTTCTGCAGGGCGATGTTATTAATCTAACTTGGAATGGCCTAACGATCGCTTTAACGGTTCTTCCCTGTGCCACACCCAATATTTCAGGCTCTGTCACACGCAATGGTGTCACCATACAAATCTCCGGCTGCGTGAGCATCTAAATAACATCAAGAAGTAACCGATCATAGGTTCTCGAAAGACCCAACTTATTTATATATAGCACAATTAAAAAAGAAACCGAAATCATTTTTATTTATATAAATTATACAAAAATTTCGAAAATATTTCCAAAAAAGTAACGAACGATCATAATAAATACTAAATAATTAATTTTATTATATACGAAAACCGCAGCTAATGAAATAACAAATATTTTGAAATAATAAAATTTGAAATACACGTTTAAAAAGTACTAATGTTACTGAATAATAAATTTTATTACCTTTGAAGTAGCAAAATTCAATGGATTTTTTTATGGATGAGATCTTTCAAATGGAAAATTGGCTAACGATGGTTTTCTAATTGAAAATCCAATTGAATGGAACTGAATTGGATGGCATCACTTATTAAGCCCCTAACTTACACCACTACACAGCTGTCTACACACACATCAACACCAACACACACACACGCACTGCCACAAACACGCCCTGCCATGTGAACAGGTGTTTGCCATTGTTGGACATGCGTTTAGCTTTATTTCTCTAGCTTTTTTTGAGGGTACTACAAAATTGTTAAAAAATATGCCAAGTCAACGGAAAGATTTAAGAAATGTACATATAAAGTGCAGTAGAAATTCAATATTTAATTAGGAAAAATAAATATAAAACTACTTGGAAAAAGTGTTCCTAGTTTAACTAATTTCTTAGTGCAGTTTTAGAAATCATAAAGAAATGAAAAATTTATAGGGTGTCATATATTTCCACTACTTTATTTAAGTGCTATAAAAAGCCTTTGTTTCATATTGTAATATTGTAATCTCAACCAAAATGTAGAGCATTTCGCTGTTACCTCTACAATCTGACAAACTTCTCTTGTTTTTGCGCCACCTTTTTTTTATTTTTGTTTATTTTTTTTTTTTGTGCTTCACATATTCAATTTTCTATTTTGCTATTTTCTTGCGGCATTTTCCGCTCTGTTGTTGGCCATTGTTCGCGGTTATCTGGCGACAATAAAGTGGCATTAAAAAGCTTAAAAAAGCCCATAGAGCAGGTCCTATTAAGAAACTGGAATGGGTCTAACTACGTTGATGGCATTGAAGTAGGGGTTGTATTAGATGTTGATGGTGGTGGGGGCGGTTTGGGGTTTGGTATACGCTGATAAGAGGTTCCTTTCCGGAAATTAAGAATAGGCCATAGCTGATGCCAAAGGCAACACTTTGCATGACAAACAAAATACATTTAAATTCAAATTGTCTTTTTGTTTTGCTCGTTATCCACGAAACCTTCTACCCAACACCACAGTGCCATTTATTTTTTCTCAGTGTTTCCCTTTGTCTATATATATATGTGTGTTTGCTGATTTTGTTTGCGCTGATATCATTTCAGGTACCTAAATCATAATTTATTTTTCCATTATCCGCTGCCTCAAGTGGCACAGAACAACAACAGAAAAAAACACATAGAAAATGTGCTCGACTTTTACTCTTTAATTGTAATCAGTGTTAAGCTATTAATTTTGTTTACGTTGTGTTATTTCTCATTTCTTTGGCTTAAAGTCGAGCCGGAATTTGTAGTCGAAATATTTATAAAAATATTCAATTTTTGTGTCACTTTGCAGCTAATCAATTAAATTCAACTTGTGCACATTAATTATTTCTTAGTTGCTATTTATTTTGCACCTTTGTTTCGAGTTGCAATTTAATTAGATTTTCTCAATTTGCAAAATTATTCCCCAGAAAGTTGATTAACTTTATTTCCAGTCATTTCATTCGCATCATAAATTGCTTCTTATCCTCAATCATTTCATTTCATTTTATTTTATTTTTCTTTATTTAAATACTTTTTTTTTTTTTGGAAAGCATTTTTTGTTGTTGGTATTTTTAACTCTTTTTGAGTTTTGTGCAAAACAATTTATAATTGAATTTCATTTCATTTCGCTTTACTTTGATTTAATTTGTTAGCACAGAACGCCGCGGGTTCTGCGTCTGTCGTCAATTGCTGCCAATAATTTTGCTCATTAAAAGTTTTTGCAGCAACGCAGAGAATGGGTTGGCTGAGAGAGTGGGTAATTTTATAGCATATAGAAGCATATATACCCTGCACAATTTATATACCTTTGAGAGTCAAAATTGCGACAACTTTAAGTAACTTATACTCAAGTAAGACAGCAAATAATAGGAATTTATTTTTTTTTTAGTTAAGTTAAATAGTAATATGTTTTATTTTCTGTTTTAAAATTTTAATGATTTTTTTTATCAATATAGAGAATGTTTTTAAATGTATAAAATAAAGTAACTACACAATTTTAAGTAGCCAAATTTTCTTGTTTATTTTAAGCTTCTCTTTCAACCTATACACCCCACTGCTTGTGCCCTAAACGCGTGGTATATCAAATGAACAATGGCCATGGAAACTCTTTTTAGTTTTCTCACACCTTCGAAGCGGCATGAGGTAAACATAAAGCAGAAAGCGAGAAAAAGTGAAAAGGGTGAAAGGCAGAAAGGCAGAAAGGGGCAGAGCGATTAAGTGTGAGAGGGAGAGACTGAAACGATTGTTGATATCAAAGTGAAAAGCCAAAAAGACGTTTGTACAAATCGCAAGTTGCAGAAACTTAAAAAAAGCAGCTGCTTGTCTTGGCCATGCCCGATAGCAGTTATCAATTTGGCCAACGACAATTGTTCTTCCTCTTGTGTCGCTGTGCTGCTGGTTGCTGTTGTTGTTGTTGTTATCAGCATCTTAAGCCGGCTATCGACAAGCTTTCAAGTCACATAAATCAACATATTTCGTTTTTGTAGCATACCCTGTGCCCGCCAGACGGGTAGCTTCAACTGGTTAAGTCAGTTGAGTTTTGAATAGAATTAACTTTTTACTTACTGTAAGCTGCAGCTGTATGAAAGCATTTAATAAATTTAATCTAATTCTTGTTTATTTAAAATAAATTTCTTTAATTTATGTTTATATTTGTTACTTAGCACAGGGTATTTAATGGTCGACTGTGCCTGCCTTGTTGCCGGCTTACTTCTTATATTTTTTAATAAATTTGCTTAGCTGGGCAAATATTTTATTTAAATTTCGCAGGGCATAAATCAAAGTCGCTGTCGATGTGGATACTCCACGAGTGTTGTAAATGCTTAAAAATTGTAAAAAAAAAAAAAAAAGTAGCAAATTTCATTTGATTTCATTTGCTTTTGTATTGATATTTATGGCCATAAAATTGGCTTATGTTGCTGGCATTACGTATACGCACAGTCTTTGTTTACAATTAACCAAAACATGCTGCAGATGACGAGATGAACACTCGTCTCTGTGTGTGTGCGTGTGTTTGCTATTTTTATATTTTTATTGGTTGTGATTACCTGAACTTGGCCGAAAAGTGTTTTATTCTTGACTCAGCGCGTGTGTTTGTGTTTGTAACTTGTTCGTGGGATTTGAAGGCGGAAATCAAATGAAACGATTAATGCCACACAATTTACGACACCTGCCGGCCTCTGTCTCTAGCACCGTCTTCTGCTTCCTCTTTCTTTTTCTGTCTGCCACACTTTGGGGCATTGCATAAATTTCGTGCTCTCCTCTCACCGTCCCTACTCTTGCTTTAGCAGCGGGCAGAGCATGCTACTCATGACTTCGTAATCCTGTTTATGGCTTTGGGTTGAAGTAGCCATCAATTTCAGGCATCCAACTGGTTCCATAATAAATACAGATTTAGTCCTGCCTCTTATAATACCAGCTAATCAATTGACTAGTTGGAATACCAGCGATTTTAGCGTAAGTGATGTCAATTATTTTGCCAGAAAGTGCTTCAATATTTAAATGTAATCGCAATTGTGTTTTATGGAAACTTATAACATATTTACACGTTTCGCAAAAATTCTTTTGGACTTCAAAAGTGAAACGGAATTCGTGATCAGCTTTTAAGTGCAACGGGTGTTTCTACTAGTGCTTAAAACATAAAAAATGGCAAATTAAAATGTTTTAAAGAATTGTTTGGCTTAAAGTAATAAAATAAAATATTTGAAACATTTTTATACCCGTTACTCGTAGAGTAAAAGGACAACTATATCATATAGCTCCCATAGGGCCGATCGGTCAAAAATACGCTCCAAATATGAGTTAGTATGGAAAACTTTTTGCGTTAACTAAGCTACATTAATCAAACTCACACAGAATACATCTGCCAATAATATATATATACTGACCAAGTTTGATCCAAATAGGACAACTATATCGTATAGCTCCCATAGGAACGAAAGGTCGAAAATATGCTCTAAACATGAATTTGTATGAAAATGTCCTGTGTTTGCCAAGCTATTACATCCATTACCATTGTTAATAACAAATTGAAACTGAGTAACGGGTATCCTAAAGTCGCGAGGCGACTATAGCATTCTTTCTTGTTTTTACTCTGCCAGATTATATTGGGTTTGTTCAAAGTACGTAACAGGCAAAAGGAGGACGACCCCATAAAGTATTTATATTCTTGATCAGCTTCACAAGCCGAGTCGATATTGCCATGTCCGTCTGTCTGTCCGTATGAACAAACAGATTTCAGAGATGGTAAGAGCTACAAGTTGGAATTTTGTCACTATCGACTACAATAATTTTTTTTGTGCCATCCCCTATTTGCCCACAATGAGGAAAACTGGACATACCTGGCAAAAATTCGGTGTTTTTGGCAAATATCTCAGTAGCTATGGCACATAGGAACACCAATTTTGATGCGCATGTTTATAGCGACTACATAAATGCAATGTCATTAAAAGTTTTGGGCTGTCACGCCCCCTTTTCCCATGAGAAATAAAACAATTTTGAAATTTCAATGTAGTCTTTAAGGCATTTGTTCTTATAGTACAGTGTTATTATTTTTAATTCGTTTGAAGATTAATTATATCAAACTATCCTGAAAGTTGCATTTAAATCCGACTGTAAACAAGGAAGCTAAAAACGTAACAATATTATTAATTGAAACCAATATCAACTCATAGGTGCAAGCGAGACAGAAACATACAAACATATGTTCGAACGTTTTCGCTGCCTGTGTACCGATAGCGAAACCCGCGGACGCTGCACGTGCCGACCAATGGTATTCATACATGCATGCAAAAGTATGTGCATACATATAAAGTCAAACGAATTTGTCCGAACATACAAAGAAACAGATGTGTGTTCTAACACAAGTACTATCCATTGTGATATCTGGATACCGATTTTAATAATATAATCATATAACCGGGAATAAAATGCAGAAAGTATTATACGGTCGGGCGTGCTCGACTTAATTTAATATCTTGTTTAAATCTAGTATCCTTTCGAACTTGATTTATAATTTTTCCAGATCTAGTCAGCATTGCATCGAGATTTAGTCGACGACCCTCTGCTCCAAATTATTTTCCTCAGTCTGTTCCCAGATCTCAACTGGGAAACAGCAAAATTTTCGGATCAAAATTTATTTATTTTTTGTGCTTGTTTAAATGTTTTTCGTTTTCATTTTTCGGTGTAACAAAATTATTGTGTATTGTCGATTGTAATAAAATCGTAATATTTTGCTGTTGGTGCATTGCGTTGTGTTTGTGATGAACTGTTTATCACGGAACAAAAAACAAGAAACACTGCAGAACTTGTTTGTCATATTGAAGGGAACTATACACTTCATACAAGTTACTAAGAACTAAGAACACAGAAACGTCAGTCGGTGTGCGGTGCCTCGTCCCAAACATATTGAAGTAAAAAGGTAAAATCAAAATGACAATCCAATAAAAGCGCCCAAACTAACACTTAATCCCTTTTCTCCTTAGCTTGCCCTAATTAAACAGATCCACTTTTACACGCATTGAGAAAAATGCAACAGAATGAACACTACAGGTGAGCTCTAATGAGTCAATAATTATTATTAATTTATTCAAATTCTTAATCCAAACTAAAACATTTTCTAGATACATTAAACTAAAAACGAAAAAAATAATTTACTGAGCCACATTCAATAATAAAATAGTTCATTAATTCAATAGAAAATATTGTTCTGCTGATGCTAATGGACATTTTAGTTAGTCGCAACATTCCTTAAAATTAAAATCAGTAAGTATACTTATACATTTTCATTAAAGCATAAATTAATTCATTTTCATTTTTAACTCATTTATAGTTTTTGCCAAGACGGTACCACGTTCTCTGGGTCTTTTCGCAGAGAGCGTGTGGGCGTTGTAAAAACAACATAATCCCAAACTTATATAACTAATATTGAGTGGATCTGGTTATTAAAGTGATCAGGTTTGTTTAAGCTTAACGGTACCGCGTCGCAGTCTTTTTGCTCCTGAGATACCCCCGCCGTGCCAAGCACTTAATAAATCTCCTCCTCCTTCTTTTGGAATGTTCGTGGTGCGGTGGGCGAGAACCTTGCAGTGGATGACGGGATGCAGGAGCGATTTAAGAATTTCATTGCATATATACAACTACAAAAAAAATAAATGATATAAAAATATAACTAAAACTACTGAAATAAAACCATTTTTATGTCAATTCAAAACTGTGTCGTCATTTCTCATTAGTGGTGAGTGGGTCACATTCAAGAATTTCATGTAACTTTGAATAATATAAAATTAAAAGTTTTATGTTATCCAAATTCAGCAACGAACCCCTTACGTATTGAGTAAAAGGGTATATTGTAATCGTTGGAATGTATGTAACAGGCAGAAGGTGCCGTGGCAGACCCCATAAAGTGTATATATTCTTGATCAGCATCAATAGCCGAGTCGATATAGCCATGTCCGTCTGTCCGTCCGTCCGTCCGTCTGTATGAACAAAAGGATCTCAGAGACTATAAGAGCTAGAAAAATGATAGTGGTCGCAAATGAAAGGTACAATACCCAAGCAGTACAAGTTTGTTTTTGTTTTTTGACACGCCCACTTTAGTGCGTTTTATTTGCATATAAAGGTAAATGTACAGGTAAACGTAGAATGTTTTAGTATAGAAAACTTTTTTGTTAACTAGGCTATCTGAATTTACACGGAATGTACATATCTAGGAAGTACATGTATTGAGCAACTTTGATCCAAATCGGACAACTATATCGTATAGCTCCCATAGGGCCGATCGGTCAAAAATACGCTCCAAATATGAATAAGTATGAAAAACTTTTGCGTTAACTAAGCTAGATTAACCAAACTCACACAGAATACATCTGCCAATAATATATATATACTGACCAAGTTTGATCCAAATCGGACAACTATATCGTATAGCTCCCATAGGAACGATCGGTCGAAAATATGCTCTAAACATGAATTTCCATGAAAATGTTCTGTGTTTGCCAAGCTATTACATCCATAAGCATTGTTAATAACAAATTGAAACTGAGTAACGGGTATCCTAAAGTCGCGAGGCGACTATAGCATTCTTTCTTGTTTTTAAGTTAAAATTTAATGCAAAATTAAAGCCAAGTTCTAAGCAAACTATTTAGAAAATTATTATTAATTTTTAAGCATTTATTATGTTATTTATTTCAAGTTTTTAAAATCTAATTAATTTTCTTATTTCTAACAATATTTTATTGCTTTATAGATATGCACACCTATCTCAAAGAACTTCAGATACCGCTTATTTCAATGACGTCATAGAGTATTGCGGTACAAAAATTGAATGCGCAACTGGTGACCCAGTGGAGAGAGCGGTCGACTGTGACCTTAACGACGTGGCGTCCCAGTGGAAACATAACTTTTCACTTGAAATTTCAAACAATTTTATTTGCATAGTATGATTTTTAATTTGAGCGGGATACGGAAGCTGGCCATCAAACTGTACAGTGGCGTTTTAACTTTGATTTCATTTTTAAAAAAATAATTTGATCTACCGCAGTTTCATTTGAATTTTTACTCGGCTTTGTTGTCATTGTCTGAAGGGAGTAAAGTGGAGGTAAGTTAAGCGAAGGTAATAAATAAAGGGCTTATACAATCACACAGATGATCCTATGGCAACAAGGCAAAAAACTGCAAAGGATTTTCCAGTCAACAAGTTGCTGGCCAGAAATATTGTAAATCAGACTCAAAACAATTTGATGACAGCAAAAAAAAAAAAAAAGAGAAAAAACATGGACAAACAGACAGATGTAAAATCAAATAAAAATATATGCAAAAAGTGGCAAGTGGCAAGTGGCAAACGATTTTTTGGGGCACATTTACAGCAGTTTGTGGCAAAGGGCGACGTTGGATTTTTGGCAACTGTGCAGATGAAATAATAAACAAAATTAAATATACATGAAGCGCACAATTACCAAATTTGTATATTTAATGTGTGTACAGGTGTAGGTACCTGTGTGTGTGTTACAGTGTGTGTGTGTGTGTGCGATGACGTCGACGGCAATGAAATTCAATCCAGTGTCCATTTCTTGTAATTTCTTTTTGCGTGTTTTGTATTATTCCTTTCTCTGTTTTTGTTTCTGTCTCTTTTACGTACTCTTACTCTCTGTGTCTCTCTCTCTTGTCGTTCTTCTCCCGTTGTTTGTGTTGGCATAAAAATTTAATAAGCACCCAAAAGTCGGCTACAATAAAACCCTGAGCTGAAGTTGCCAACCGAGGTCGGTAAATTCATAAGCTTCCCCTCAGAATCCCCAGCCACCCACTGACCACCCACCATCCACTACCGACCGCCGGCTGTCCGTCTGTCCAGCTGTTTGTCCCCCCTAAAATTATGCTATTAAAAAAAGAAAACAAGAAGAACACAAAATGAGCAAACGATGCAACAAAACTTGAACATAGAAATTGACATTGGATCTAGGCCTGCGGACAGGTTTTCTAGCTGGCCATTAAAGTATGAGTGCACGTATGTGACCAATATATATATATATATATATACACGGGTTTATGTACCAACTGACAGCCGCCTCATTAGTCACGCCCCAAAGAAATTGGCTGGCCCTGCCCGTGGGCTAAGCTTTTAGGGATAAAATGTCGGCGATTTCAGGTCTAGATTCACAATTTTTTCAACTCAAGGGTATCATAAATTTGTGCAAAGTAGAGTTTGATAGGCAGACGTTCAAAATTATTCATAGGCACAACAAATTGCATTTTAAAAATTACATTAAAGAGTTCAATGCACTACAAAAAATGCTTTCAAGTCTTGGCAGTACAAAGTTTAGCTAGTATTTAAAAAAAACTGACAACAATCGATGTGCAGGGTATTTGACAGTCTATAACAAGCGTCATAAACTTTTTTTGTTACTGTTTTCTTTGCTTTATTTCATTAAGCGAAAGCAACACGTGAAAACACAGACAGGTAGAGAAAGTTAGAAAGGATGGGAAAGACATGGAGACAATAAGTCAGAGAGAAGTATGGAGCGCACGAAGGAGACTTTGAACACAAATATACTTTATCTATTTGATCCCCTGTTTTTGATATTTTTTCCGGTACGCATTTATTAGCTTATTCCCCAATCCACAATCAATTTACCCGGTTATTTTTATTTTTAAAGCGTAATTTCAGTTCTGAGTGTGTGTGTGTGTTTTTAAATTTCAGAAAAGTTATCAAAAATAGCTAAGTCTTTTAAAATTAACTCAGTTCAATTCTTATGGACCAAAAATCTTCACATATGTTTATATTTTCAATGAACTCTCTATGATTGAAACTAAGCTTATAATAAATATGAAAACGAATAACTAAATCAAAAGATAATTATAAAATTTGTTTTATTTTATTGACTTCTGAAATTTTTTCTAATTTCCCTGCATTTCCAAGCGCATTTGAATTATTTGCTCTGTCGCCTTCATCAAGTTTGGCAGCCACTACCACCATAAAGTCGTATAATGTCATTGCTAGCTCTTGTCGCGTTTCCCAGAACGCTTCACACAAAGATAAACACAATTTTAATCAATAGCAATCATAATGAAACAGTTTTACATAAGCTGGAAAGGACATTTTAGCGCCCCCCCTTTGGGTTCTTTGATGATGCTTGAACTGCTAATCGAGTGCTATCATAACATAAGTACACACGTAGTCGTATTTCTTGGCTTAGCCAACAAAACGCTAATAGTTGAGTGACTGCGTCATGTGTGCACTGCGAGAAAAATAAACAAACATGGTTTTGTGCTCAGTAAATTGGAAAACTAAAATTATTAAAATTCTTGATTAATTGGTTTTTGAGTATTACTTAAAAAATAAATAGATTATAATCTAATATCTCCGTTCTTTTTCTTGACTTTTTAACAGTGCTCTTAAAGGTTAGTATCATTACACAGTGCTAGGTGTGGGTTATATTCTAATAAGCACTGTCAGCACCTGATGTCGCGCGTGGCAACTTAACGATTGGATGGGGAAGAAGAACTGTGAATTACATATGTTTTTACATATAGCAAAAAACATTTATCACACGCATCACCGAAGATGTTATCAAAGTCATTGGCAACAATAGCGAGAGCGCAAAATATTCAATTGTTAGCCAAAAATGGACATAACAAGTCTAGGACAAAGGCCAAGGGAAGGCCAATAGTAAACTTGGTACAAGATTGCAAGTATTTTTTATAGACACATTAAAGATTTAATATTCTTGCAGAGTACTTAAAGTTTTCATAAACATGTTGTTTAAGAACCACATAAAAACCATATAAATTATGTATGCATTTATGAGATTTTTTAAATAAACAGATTTTTACACTACAAGTTAATAGCTTTATATTGGACTAAACAAAACTAGTTTTCTTCTCAAAAATTAAATAATATAAAAGTAGTAGTAATAATAATTATATTAATAATAATAATAATAATAATAATAATAATAATAATAATAATAAATAATAATAATAATAATAATAATAATAATAATAATTATAATAAAATAATAATAATAATAACAATAATAATAATAATAATAATAATAATAATAATAATAATAATAATAATAATAATAATAATAATAATAATAATAATAATAATAATAATAATAATAATAATAATAATAATAATAATAATAATAATAATAATAATAATAATAATAATAATAATAATAATAATAATAATAATAATAATAATAATAATAATAATAATAATAATAATAATAATAATGATAATAATAATAAGGTTTAAATCTAGTTCCTTTAAATAACTTAATGTACTGAATTTTGTTTCCTCAGACTAAACTAAACCGTCACTTAAATCCGTATAGATTGTTCATAGGATTCCTGTAAGCCTTAGGAAAACTTATTCAAATAGTTTTTACACATAAGCCCAGACTCATTGTCCATAAATACAACAAAAAATGTATTGTTCTTACCTGCAATATTTTACAGGAACAACAAGTTGCGTGACAAAACTACAATACTCGCGTGGAGGGTATAATTATGGTGGTGCCAGAGGCAGAGAAAGGCAGGGACTGGTACAGTGCGCATTCATTTGCTTGTTGCTGCTCCTGCTCCTCTCAAACAGTAACCTTAAACAATTAGAAAATGTTGCCCGTGGCACAGTGTTTAGACTAAAACGTGACGTGCCAGAACGTTTAATGGGTAGGCAATGTTGGTGGTTGCGGTGGTTGTGGTATTTGCGGGGCGGTTTGAGGTGGTTGCGATGGCACTTGCGGTTAGACAGCGGTTAGGCAGCTAATCGAATCAGCAGCCGCAACGAAGACGCAGGCATAAACAAATACATATTTCTTGTCAAACGCTGCGTATACGCAATGTGAAACCATTTTTCTACTATTAAAGACCGAGAGAGAGAGAGAGAGTTGTGGACAAATAAAGAAAGAAAAATATGTGAGAAAAATCAGTTTGTTTATTTTAGCCCATAACATAAATGTATTTTTAACCCGATTGAGTGAAACGTCTGTTGATTTCATGTTAACCATATTTATGGTCTTGGGAATAGACTCAAAGAAAACATACAAACGAACAAAAAAAAAAAAAATAAATAACCGGGAAACTGAAGGAATTCCATAAAAGAGTAAAGTGAAAGGCATGACGATGGTTACGATTGAATGAATAAATAATAAATGCATCATTGACATTGCCAGCATGAAATTTCCATCGTTTGCTTTCGAGGAAATTGAACATCAAATTTTGAATTTGCTTAAGTAAACTTTCGCTCATGTATTGAATCAAGACTTATTAATATTATTTCTTTTTTAGAAGACAACGACATATTTGTATGTTATGCGTGGCCAAGAATATCAACGAATCAATGGCACGTGAAATTTAATGCAATTTCCATTAATAGAATACAAATAGAAATCAAATACACGGATATTAAGTATACGCACAAACATTTATATGAGCAACCACTTACCTGCTCTTGTGGCCAACGGCAGGCGATTTACTTATTTGTTTATGCTATTTGCATTTGATGTTGTTGTTGTTTTAGTGCCCAGACAGCACTTCGAAGACAAGCCACTAAATCTTTTTCAATCACTTTTATTTACATGCGCTTTTCATAGAAGATTTATGAACGAGTATAAAACATAAATGTCTATTTCGCTTTCTGCTTTGTATTCTGTGCGCGCCAAAAAAAAAAAATATATATAACACAAACAACTGCTGATCTAACGAAAATATTTCAAAAGTCGTAACTCTTTGAGAAACCCTGGAATCGCCGCTTAAAAGCTGAGACAACCGTTCGCGTCAACTGCGAATCGGTAAGTGAAGTCCGTGTGAAGCTGCGTTCCCTGCATTCTGTTACTCGCAGGTCCTTTTGGATTCATCCCAAGAAGCATGCCGACAAGCAGTGCAAAACTGTTATACGAGGGTGGTTTAAATAGCTCGAGTAATATGCAAGACACATTTTAGTTAAATTGTTGAATCAGTGGATATATTATTAGATTCACGGCATTTATAAAAAATATAATAAAATTAATTATTGTTGGTGCGAACCTCTTTAAAATATGTAGATATATCTTTTTATTAATAAATATTTAATGAATAAATTTATTTATTTATTATTTATTATTTATTATTTATTTGTTTTTATAGCATATACATATTTTTTTTCAAAAACCACAGTAGTTTCCACTTTATTTAAGTTGCAAATTTCTTAATAATGGTTCAAGCAACTTTCGCATTTACTCAATGTACGTTTTGATAGCATACTTACCGAATTTATCAAGCAGCCCTTGTGGATGCAGTGTGGAAAGTGTACTTCTTTTGCACTGCTTTACTAACTGCTTGTCTGGCCTCAATAGTTCAAGTGAAATGCAGTGTTCAGCGTTAAGCAGTGTCAAAAGCAGAACAATAAGCTGTGAAATAAGCAGTGCAATAAGCAGTGCACTAAGCTGTTCAAGCAGTCAAGCACTGCTGTAACGACTGCCACTGTTAAATTGAAAGAAACTTGAGACTAAATAATTAGGTGCTGTGCAGTTTTTTTCCCACCATAAAACTTCGTGTTACTGCAAAGTTTAAATTTGTATACAGTTACTTTATCACGAACTGAATATTGTAGAAAATGCTATCAAATTTGCATATTAATATTAAATATGATATAGCCAATTAAATATACTGGTACTGTAAAGCGATTGCAGTGTAAAAGAATATTTTATGAATAAAATTAGTAGAATTATACAAGACAGCATATCTTATAGTCTGGCAATCTCTACAAGAGCTTCCTTGATGATTTTTTGGTTAAGAATGTTTGTTTTTTTTTTTGTTTTGGTTGAACACGTACTTGTTTATCTGGCCATGATTAATAATACTATTATAGGGACAAACTTAAGACCTCAAATATTTGTACAAATTACAATTAAAAACATGAAAAAACATGCAAATATATTTTGTATAGTGAGTCAGCAAAATTCCATTGAATAAAAAAATATTAATAGTATTCAGTTAAATTAGTGGCTTCTTGGTATTCTTTGCTAGGTAATCTGGTCAATTACATGTTGAAGTCTTTGTTTCAATTGTCTGGAGTAACTATCCTAGTATTCGTGACCAAACAAGGAAATAGTATTTAACAGATACACATTGTATTTGTAGTTGTTGCTACACTGTGAGAAAAATTACATTGCTTTTTATAACAAACAATATAACTTCTTCATTAAGAAAACGAATTACTAGAAAAAAATAATAATAATATAAAATTAGAGATGTAACAAATTAAAGATTTTTTTTAAATAAAATTTTATTTTATATTGTGTTTAATATTCTTTTTTAATTATGCCTATTATTACTGACTGTCCTTGAGCTAATTTTGAAGCTTATGTGATTGTCCTTGCAAACTTCTCTGTAAGACAAAATCGATCTAAGCTGGAAACTCTGAATTTAAAATGAATTTATTCAAAGAAATATATAAATTTAAAACTTTAATATTAGATATGCAAGATATTTAAGCTGTCTGTTAATTTTCTTAGCTCTTACAGAGTTCGTGAAGTCACAGTTGAGATGTTTTGTAGTGTGCACAACAGCCTTTTGTTCGAAGCATTCATTTAAAATGAAGCTTAAACAAAGGCAGTTAGATGAAGGTCAGGAACTGCCTCAATTATGGGACGCCAACAAAGGCAACAGTGTCTGCAACAATTTCTCCAATCATTTGACGATGCTGCCGTCGCGTGGTGGCTCAAGTGTAGTCAAGTTGGGCACGTAGTGCGTCGTCTGAACTTTTGATAAGTCGTCTGCGGCTGTTTAGAGATTTACCTGTGTCTCGCTGTTGGGTCTAGTTGCAGAGAGTACACCTATAAATAGGTAGTGTAAGCACAGTGAGGGCATAACATTTCAAGATGTGCCCACAACAATTCATTCTTTTTGCCTTTCTGGTAATATGCTCTGTTCTTGTCCTGGTCGAATCCCAGCGTTGTCTGGACTTCCAGGATCAAGCAATAAGAGCACGAATTAGTTATCCTTGTGGTCGACCTGTTTGCGCTACCAACGGGTTTTGTTATCGAACCTTCAATGACATTTGCTCCCTGAACACATACAATTTGCATCAACTGTTTTCAGGACAAAGAGGTAAGTTTTTAATGCGCTTTTATTATGTTTCACTTTAAGGCTTTGCATTTTTAGAACTCGTGGAGGTTGGCATGGTGCACTGCTTGGCGTCGCCAGCCTGGTACGACTACAACATACCCTATAGACACCCACGTCCTGTGCCGTATGGCTACGGGTTGACTCAAGGCTATCAAAATGCTTATAAACTGAAACAATCTCAGGAATATAATCAATATACATCCTATAATCAAGAGATCTATTCTCCGATTAATGGGTATGACTCTGAAAGTGGGTATGCTGGCAGCTGGAGTCATTATGAGACACCTAAGGAGTATAGACCAAGCACATCTGCGCCAAACTATTATATTGACCTTCTGACTTCAACGCCATATACCACAGTATCAACAACAGCATCCACAACACCATCCACAGGATCCACTTCATTATCGGCATCTGCAGCGATTGCTCGCTTGGCCGACCGTTCCAGTAATAATAGACAACAGACAACTCAAAATGCAAGAACACCACCCGCAGCAAAATCTGCAAATGATTCTGGTTCGGCAGGACTTTCCACTTTTATTAGGAGAACAACACCATCTAGAAGAACATGGCCAACTCTGTTCACAACATCATCCACTACTCCACTTACAACTACATATAGAACTACTTCGACAACACCGTCTACAACTGCATCCACAACACAGTCCACAACTACATCCACAACACCATCCACAACTACTTCGACAACATCATCCACAACTACATCCACAACACCATCCACAACGATATCGACCACTCCATCGACTACTACATCCACAACAGAATCCACAACAGAATCCACAACAGAATCCACAACAGAATCCACAACAGAATCCACAACAGAATCCACAACCGAATCCACAACCGAATCCACAACACCATCTACAACTATTTCGACCACTCCATCGACTAGTACATCCACGACAGAATCCACAACACCATCCACAACTACTTCGACTACTGCATCCACAACAGAATCCACAACAGAATCCACGACAGAATCCACAACCGAATCCACAACACCATCTACAACTACTTCGACAACTCCGTCGACTACTACATCCACAACAGAATCCACGACAGAATCCACAACAGAATCCACAACCGAATCTACAACCGAATCCACAACAGAATCCACAACAGAATCTACAACCGAATCCACGACAGAATCCACAACACCATCCACAAGTACTTCGACAACTCCATCCACCACAACATCTACAACAGAATCCACAACAGAATCAACAACACCATCTACAACTACTTCGACCACTCCATCGACTACTACCTCCACAACAGAATCCACAACAGAATCTACAACCGAATCCACAACAGAATCCACAACCGAATCTACAACTACTTCGACAACTCCGTCGACTACTACATCCACAACACCATCCACAACTCCATCCACAACAGAGTCCACAACAGAATCCACAACAGAATCCACAACAGAATCCACAACAGAATCCACAACAGAATCCACAACAGAATCCACAACAGAATTCACAACAGAATCTACAACACCATCCACAACCATTTCGACAACTCCATCAACCACAACATCTACAACGCCCACAACAACGTCGTCCACAACACCGTCCACATCCACCACACCCGCCGGTGGCTTGGGAGCTGTGAGTATACCTCAAACATCATCCAATTCACATCGAATGACAAATGTTTTTTCTGTCTTTTCTTTGTTTTCCTTCTACGAACAGAATGTTTTGGCTGCCTTTGTGTTGAGCGATACAAATGGCCAAGTCTTCAGTCTGTTGTTGACTGAACAAGTAACTGATCCAATCAGTGGCCAGAAGACGTGCCTCGAGGAGACTACAGTGGTGGTGAGCTCCAAGGACTGTCCGATTCCCAGCCAATATACTGGCTGTCTTATAAGCACCTCAACAGGTTCCACAACAACAACCACAACAACAACAACAACAACACCTGCGCCAGTGACCTACAAAGTACCTGAACACAAGCCTTATGGTTACCATTATGGGTATGCCTATGGTACTGGATATAACTCAGACCGTCATATTCCTTCCCGTCACTCATATGCTTCTAGCTCTGCATCCTCATCCGCTTCAGCTTCCGCATCGGCTTCTGTAATCTCGCCAATCCACTGGAGTCATTATTACTAAACCTTCTACTAGATCGATTTTAATAAAATTTTTTTACCTTAGTCAATTTGCTTTATACACAATACATTTTTTATACGAATTAATACAAAATTTTTATTAAATGTTTAAACTTATTAATGGCCCAGTCTAAGTTTCTGTTACCAACAAACTTAAAAAAACTTACAGCTGTTTGCCTACGTGACATTCACTAATTAATTTCCCCCACTTACTTAGTCTTTAAATAGTTAATTGCCCACAAATTGCGTAGGTTTTTTTTTTTTTTAAGTTTTTTAATGATTCAATTCGTCTAAGATTGTAGCTATTTTTTTAGAAAAAACTTTGCAGATATGCCCAGTCAGCAAGTTACAGGTGACATTACCTGCAGCTTGAATTCGCACACGTTGGGCTCGATAAACGGCGCTGCGGTTTCAAATGCTTTTCACTTGCTCATCAAGAAATTCTTATTGAATAAATACTTGTATGACTCAGACGGCAGTTGTGGTATAAATCGCTGCTATCTGCTGACCTTGACAGTTGTCAATAATATATCACAATATAAATTACTCAATATCATTCACAATAATTAATTGCTTAGCTAAGCAATTTAGCAATTTAATTCACAACAATTTCTCATAATACAAAATTTACGTAGCACACGAATTAAACTGTTATCATAAGCAAATGTTTGTGGGAATGTCATAACCCAAAATAAACCAAAACAAAACGTAATGAGCAAGCAAACAATTGGAATTAAATTAAAAAAAAAAAACTACAAACTGTCTGGTTTTTTCGACCAGGTCACAAGTGATACAGTTACCTAAAATGTCGCTCTAGACACGTAGGCATTGCAATGATATGAGGGCATTTGGCACAAGACCCCATGGGACTTTGGGGTCTTATAAAAAGCGTAGCCTGACATTACCTGCTCAGAGCTAACCTGTGTATCAATCCAAAAACATGTTGTTGTATTTCATTGTCCTGAGTTTGTGCAGTGTCGTCTGGAGCTGGGGCTACGATGGCACTGATTATTATGAGCCATCCTGTGAGCATATTCAGTGTCCATCGGTTAAGGCCGAGGTTTGTGCTAGATCGAGATTCACCCAGGAGGAAGCGACTTTTGGCAATACCTGCGAGGTGCAACTCTACAATTGTCTCTACGGTGAATGTAAGTTGGGAGTGGAAAAATATTTAGAAATTTTTAGAAATTTTAATATATAAAACTTGATATATTTGCAGCTTTTCATGTGATTAATATGGGCACTTGTGAGTGTCCTACAGAGTGCCCCCAGAAGTGTAGTCCTGTTTGTGCCTTTCAGAAATCAACGCTGGTGAAACGTACCTTCAACAGTTCTTGTGAATTAAAGAAACACAAGTGTTCGTCCTTTGAACGTAAGTTGGGAGAAACTCATGGCATTACTTTAATTTGATTTTAAACGTTTATTTTATTCCCCTTTTTAAAGCCTGGCTACAAATTTCCAATGCAGCCTGCGAGGTTGTTCCTCTTCGTCGGCCTTACTCTGGTTATGCTCCATTTTATGGTCCACCTGCCTATGAAACTTGGTCCTATGGTTCACCAGTCTATGCAGCGCCTCCAGCTTATGGGCCACATGTTTATCAGTCTCCTGCTTATGCACCACAATCGCCTTTTGGATACCCCAATTCAGCTCCAAATCCGTATGATCAGGCACCGCACTCACCGTACAACATTTATACGGACGTTGCTGCTTTGCCCGCTGCATTGCTAAGAGCCTTGAAATCTGATACCAATGATTACTATGTTACTAAACCTACGACTACCTCTGATTCTCAGAGCACTGCGACATCGCCTTCCCCAACTTCAAAAACTGTTCCAGTTATGCAAAAGAAAAGCAGAATTGTGAAGGCAAATGAAACCACTTCGGGTGATTCAACATCCAATGCAAATGTGCCACAAGATGTGTCAACGGAAGCAACAACGACCGTTACCACTCCTGAAACTACAGTGACTGATCCAACGACTGTTTCTACGGCTACTACCCCTACTACCCCTACAGAATCTTCTCAGTCAGGGGCAAACAGTTTAAAAATCAATGCCGTAGCTGAACCTTTAGATTCCACGCCTACAACGGAGGCAACAACTCCTGGCACACAAGGTACCGCCGTGACAACTCCACAATACTCATCGTATCCTTCAGTTTATTCGACTCCGTCAACAGCTGCTCCTGTGACTACCACTATAGCAACAACTGTTACAACTCCAGAAACTACAGCCACTGATCCAACGACTCTTTCTACGCCTACTACCCCTGCAGCATCTTCCCAGTCAGGGGCAAACAGTTTAAAAATCAATGCAGTAGCTGAACCTTTAGCTTCCACACCTACAACGGAGGCGACTACTCCACAATATTCATCATATCCTTCCGTTTATTCGACTCCTTCAACAGCTGCTCCTGTGACTACCACCATAGCAACAACAACAACCGTTACCACTCCTGAAACTACAGTGACTGATCCAACGACTCTTTCTACGCTTACTACCCCTACAGAATCTTCACAGGCAAACGCAAACAGTTTAAAAATCAATGCATTAGCTGAACCTTTGGCTTCCACACCTACAACGGAGGCAACAACTAATTCAGAGGCTGATACAACTGCTGGCACTAAGGCTACGGACCCGACTACTCCACAATACTCATCATATCCTTCCGTTTATTCGACTCCTTCAACAGCTGCTCCTGTGACTACCAATAACAACAACAACAACCGTTACCACTCCTGAAACTACAGTGACTGATCCAACGACTCTTTCTACGCTTACTACCCCTACAGAATCTTCACAGGCAAACGCAAACAGTTTAAAAATCAATGCATTAGCTGAACCTTTGGCTTCCACACCTACAACGGAGGCAACAACTAATTCAGAGGCTGATACAACTGCTGGCACTAAGGCTACGGACCCGACTACTCCACAATACTCATCATATCCTTCCGTTTATTCGACTCCTTCAACAGCTGCTCCTGTGACTACCACCATAGCAACAACTGTTACAACTCCAGAAACTACAGTGACTGATCCAACGACTGTTTCTACGCCTACTACCCCTACAGAATCTTCACAGTCAGGGGCAAACAGTTTAAAAATCAATGCAGTAGCTGAACCTTTGGCTTCCACACCTACAACGGAGGCAACAACTAATTCAGAGGCTGATACAACTGCTGGCACTAAGGCTACGGACCCGACTACTCCACAATACTCATCATATCCTTCCGTTTATTCGACTCCTTCAACAGCTGCTCCTGTGACTACCACCATAGCAACAACAACAACCGTTACCACTCCTGAAACTACAGTGACTGATCCAACGACTGTTTCTACGCCTACTACCCCTACAGAATCTTCACAGTCAGGGGCAAACAGTTTAAAAATCAATGCAGTAGCTGAACCTTTAGCTTCCACACCTACAACGGAGGCGACTACTCCACAATACTCATCATATCCTTCAGTTTATTCGACTCCGTCAACAACTGCTCCTGTGACTACCACTATAGCAACAACTGTTACAACTCCAGAAACTACAGTGACTGATCCAACGACTGTTTCTACGCCTACTACCCCTACAGAATCTTCACAGTCAGGGGCAAACAGTTTAAAAATCAATGCAGTAGCTGAACCTTTGGCTTCCACACCTACAACGGAGGCAACAACTAAGTCAGAGGAGGATACAACTGCTGCCACTAAGGCTACGGCGACTACTCCACCGTACTCATCATATCCTTCAGTTTATTCGACTCCGTCAACAGCTGCTCCTGTGACCACCACTATAGCAACAACTGTTACCACTCCAGAAACTACAGTGACTGATCCAACGACTGTTTCTACGCCTACTACCCCTACAGAATCTTCACAGTCAGGGGCAAACAGTTTAAAAATCAATGCAGTAGCTGAACCTTTGGCTTCCACACCTACAACGGAGGCAACAACTAAGTCAGAGGAGGATACAACTGCTGCCACTAAGGCTACGGAGGCGACTACTCCACCGTACTCATCATATCCTTCAGTTTATTCGACTCCGTCAACAGCTGCTCCTGTGACCACCACTATAGCAACAACTGTTACCACTCCTGAAACTACAGTGACTGATCCAACGACTGTTTCTACGCCTACTACCCCTACTACCCCTATAGAATCTTCACAGTCAGGGGCAAACAGTTTAAAAATCAATGCCGTAGCTGAACCTTTAGCTTCCACAGCTACAACGGAGGCAACAACTAAGTCAGGGGCTGATACAACTCCTGGCACTAATGCTACGAATGCGACTACTCCACAATACTCATCATATCCTTCAGTTTATACTTCTTCAACATCAACAACAACCGTTACCACCCCAGCAACTATTTCCGAGATGCCTTCAACCGCATCTCCTCCACCAACAACGACAGCTTCAACTACAACTACAACTGCGAATACGTCACCTACATCTAATGCTGCAACTAACGAAGCTATTCCACAATTCCAATCCTTTAATGCACAACTAGACTCTTCCGATAGTAATACCTCCCCCTCAATAATGCCAACACAGACGACTCCGAGTTCGAGTAATATTACCGATTTGGCAAGTCCTTCGACAGCAGTCAGTAATTCCAGTTCATTGGTAATGACATTGGTGGCGGATGATAAGGAACAAACGATACGAATTCCCAAAAATTCACCTGTGATTATATTATTGATGAAAGACAAACCAGTTAATATAGTAACACAGAACTGAATGCAGATAATCTATATATTATATATATTTTTTTAAAGACTAACAACAATTTAAAGAGAACGTAACAAGACTACAACTTAAATTGTTCAACATTAAATGAAATTCTTACATTATGTAATGCGTTTGATTCATTAAAAATGCGGTCAGACGAAATATTTCCCGGATATAGAAATGGAAAATACGTGTCTCATCCACAAATACAAGATTTATAGTCCTTTTATAAAACGTCGATGATTTTGAGTTATCGAAACGACGATCTACATCCGTAACGGTATCGGCATCTTTTTTAGTATCGTCCTCAGGTTTTATTCCAACATTCACTACCGATTTGGTTATCATCATAACAGCATAATAATTGGGACTAATCGATGATGGATATGTGGGAATTTTCGAATTCTTAGCTGCCGACTTATCATCCAATTCCTGTTTAATAACTTTAAAGTAAACCTGTGACATATACAGACGCCAACGTATCATGTTCTGATTATAGATTTCATGACGCATTTGCAGTGCGTTCAATTGTTTCTGATAACGCTCATTTTCTTTGGTCACACGTATCTTTAATTTATCAGCAAGCAAACGTTGAAAAACTATCTGCAATCCGGCCATATAATATTCGATTAAGGAAAAGCGTAAAGTTTCAATTATTGTAATGTTCTTGAATTCACTACGATTTTTTATCTCCTCCATGGGTATCTCAATGGAAGTCCATAATAATTTCGATAGGTCAGCTTTAATAAGCTGCTTATCGTAATCCAGATCATCTTCAATCAAACTATCATTCTCAGTGCCACTTGTGCGAATGCATTGCATGATGCAAAAGATCAACACAATTTGCTGGAATTTAACTTAGTTGCAGTTTGTGTCTGTGACTAATTGGGTTAATCAAGCACTTACCAACTTGTTGTGCCAATGCATTTTTCCGCTTGAAACAAAACAATTTTCTTTTTTATAATTTTAGGAAAATTATAAGTTTTTCGAGATGTTTCCAAGTGAACAGTTCGATTACTTGTAAACAAGTAAAGTATTTAGTTTAGTGCTATGTTCAAGTGACTTTATTTTCAACACTTTTTGATGAAAATTTTTCAGTTGTTTGGAATAAAACAAGTAAGATACAGTTGGACAAGATGAATGTAAAGGGCCCTTTACTAAGTGTAGTGCGTATTTTTCATTATGACCGATTTGTCCTTCGTGAGTTATAGCAGATGCTCATACAAACGGACGCACGTTGCTTTATCGACAGAGCTATTCATGCTGAACAAGAATATATATACTTAATGGTCAAACCTCATAGACCCCTTTGACTCTTTGGCTTGTAATATAATTAAAAAATTGAATAAAAAGATCGTTTTAATGGGAACAGACTTTTAATTCATTTTCTTTTGCAATATTTTTGACAGTGGGCATTGTAATTGAAATTGGCTTTGCAATAGTTTTGGAAAGACCAAATGTAGTTGCAATCTTGGCGGGTACTAATGGCAGTGCAGTAGTGTTCACTTTGCTGACGTTGGCAGCAGAGGTACTGCTGCTAGTGACGTTACTGATCTTGTTGCTGGTGACATTGGCAGTTCTCTCAATGCTGCGCTGCGTGTTCGCCTCTGAGGTCGTGCCGTAGGGTAAAAGTATGAAAAATTGTTTCGGAGTTGTTGTGCCAGGAGCCAAAGTAGTGTATTGTGTTGATGCCTTGTTGGGTGGTGTGGTTACAAACTGTTTTGGTTTCGGTTTTGGTGTGGTTGTAGTGGTTCTTGGTGGTGTGTCGGTGACAGTGCCAACACCTGGCAAATACAACGACAAACTGGAATCGGTTATTTCATTATAGTCCTGACCCACATCGGGTATATTGTACACACTATAGGCATTGACAGCCTGTGCGATCGAAACACCTGGATTCACTTTGCTCAGGTATTCATGGTACTCCATGGGAATCGGTGTTGTTACTCTCATTTTTGGTGCTTCTGTTAATGCTGGCATTTGAATAAACATATTTCTAAACTCTGTCACAGCAGTGGGTGCGGCGGTGGTGCTAGTGGTGGTGGTTGTACTGGTGGTGGTACTACCACGTCGGTTCTTACGCCTACGCGACTTGGACCTTGACTTTGACTTGGACTTTGATTGCATACAGGGTCCCTCATTCAGAAAACGCTGAGCTGTGAATTTGTAAAGATTTAATTATATGTGGCTATGGGGATTATCACTCAACTTACTTTCTTTGGTAACACATTCGCGTCGTCGCACCTCACATTCATTGGCAAAGGTTACGCCCTGTCCCTGATGCGGTCCACTCTCCGGTGCAGCACAAACCGGAGCGTATTTTTTAGTGCACTTAATGTTGTCACAATTGGGCAGACAACGCTCCAACTCAGTGGCCTCCAGTTCTGTAGATCATAAGTATATTGAAGCATCCGCTTTAGATTAGATTTTTCCTCAGTTTACTTACCCGTGCCATACTGAAAGAGTAGCTTCATGTTGTGTGCCTCCAGTTTGCAGTCGTTCTCAAATTGAAAGTACTTTACACCATTCGTGGCACACACAGGCTCTCCACCCGATTTACAATTGGGCTGATAATCCACATATTGATACTGAAAGGGTCCAAACTTCTCCTGCCTGGGATTTGTTCCAGTTGCCTGACCGAATAGCTTTACATACTGAGCATTGGCATAATGTGGATCATTGTATTGCCAATTGTTGTTCTCTGCTATGTGTGCCTTTGCTACAGTGTGTAACAAAAGTAATTGCACTGCTAGTATTTGCATCCGTTGTCTCATCTTGTTGGCTGTCTCATTAACTGTGTTCTGTATTGCAGCAGCATCTGTGTTTTTTATACCTCATCTGTAATCAGTTGAACATAATTGCGACGTGTCGATATGCAGTGTTTGGTGCTCAGTTAAAATGCATTTTTTACCGTCGTTGCAATCGTCTCTGCTCTGTGTTGTGTGGCTTACAATTGGGTTAATGAACGCACCAGTTGGCCAAGAGATAAAGAAACAATAAGTATTTATTTTACCCATTCATAAACATTGTTTTTGTCATATCAAACTTCCGATCTTGTAATCATTGTCTACTACAACTTCATCATGTTTTTATGATTTTAGCAAGTTTAAGCTGCAAGTTGTTTTCCGTTAAGCTTTTATTCATTTAAGTGTGCTTTTATCTGCTTATTTTTGTCATATAAGTAAGCAGTTTTGGACCGATTTATGCTATAGAAGCTATAAAATATATTTGACCGATTCAAGTCAAACTAGGCAAGGATAGTTACAATCATCATATACACATTATGTGTGCTATTGGCTGCGATAGCTCATACTAAAGACTTCTTAACGACCGATTTGTCCTATGGGATTTTTACAATTGGCGGGGGCAGTAAGGGGCGTGGCTTGAACTGCTCGGCAGGCAGACGGACTTTTATTTCAAATTTGCCGACTCACGCTTCTCTAGTCTCTGGGATCTAGGGATCCATACAGACGGACTGACAGACGGACATTGCTATATCGTCTCGGCTGTTGATGCTGATCAAGAATATATATACTTTACGGGGTCGGAAATGCCTCCTCCTACCTGTTACGTACATTTGGCTTCTAGAGTCTAAAAAGCTCATTGTTTCATGCTTGAGCATGCTTAAGCTTTAAAGCTCGAGTAACTTTACTACCGTCAAGCTAAAGCTTCGCTGTGTGGTGAAAAGCTCTACGTCTGTTTGCCATACAATTTTGCCATAAAACTTGCGAATATAAACTAATTTAGATATTTACTAGTTTTGAAACCTTATTAAAAATGCAATGCACATTTTGTTTACAAAATGTTTGCGCAAATTAGTGAAGTAATCAAATATATGAAATGTAAACAAATGTTATTTTTCCAACTCATCGACTTTTCGCCTCAAATTGTCAACAGCATTCAATAGCTGTCAATTAATTATGCTAAATAGCTTGTGGAAAATTCAAATAGGAGCAGCAAATTGAACTGCAACTCGTAATCCCCGACACGTGCAATTCCAACAACAAATTGCAATTAACGCAGTTCATATTCGATTTGACATAAGCTACGTGCCACGCCTATCCACCCACCACTAATGAGAAATGACAACACAATTTTGAATTGACATGAAAATGGTTTTATTTCAGTAGTTTTAGTTTTATTTTTTACATCATTTATTTTAGTAGTTGTATATATGCAATGAAATTCTTAAATCGCTCCTGCATCCCGTCTTTCACTGCAAGGTTCTCGCCCACCGCACCACGAACATTCCAAAAGGAGGAGGAGGAGGAGATTTATTAAGTGTAGGGCACGGCGGAGGTATCTCAGGAGCAAAAAGACTGCGACGCGGTACCGTTAAGCTTAAACAAACCTGATCACTCAATATTAGTTATATAAGTTTGGGATTATGTTGTTTTTACAACGCCCACACGCTCTCTGCGAAGAGTCTCAGAGAACGTGGTACCGTCTTGGCAAAAACTATAAATGAGTTAAAAATGAAAATGAATTAATTTATGCTTTAATGAAAATGTATAAGTATACTTACTGATTTTAATTTTAAGGAATGTTGCGACTAACTAAAATGTCCATTAGCATCAGCAGAACAATATTTTCTATTGAATCAATGAACTATTTTATTATTGAATGTGGCTCAGTAAATTGTTTTTTT
Source organism: Drosophila nigrodunni (assembly GCA_020829145.1). Lineage (NCBI taxonomy): Eukaryota > Metazoa > Arthropoda > Insecta > Diptera > Drosophilidae > Drosophila > Drosophila nigrodunni. The sequence continues at coordinate 19,324,791 of JACVCZ010000002.1, read as the reverse complement.
TTTTTTTTTATCTAGAAAATGTTTTAGTTTGGATTAAGAATTTGAATAAATTAATAATAATTATTGACTCATTAGAGCTCACCTGTAGTGTTCATTCTGTTGCAATGTCTGTAAAGGTGGATCTGTTTAATTAGGGCAAGCTAAGGAGAAAAGGGATTAGTTTGGGCGCTTTGATTTGATTGTCATTTTGATTTTACCTTTTTACTTCAATATGTTTGGGATGGGGCACCGCACACCGACTGACGTTTCTGTGTTCTTAGTTCTTAGTAACTTGTATGATGTGTATAGTTCCCTTCAATATGACAAACAAGTTCTGCAGTGTTTCTTGTTTTTTGTTCCGTGATAAACAGTTAATCACAAACACAACGCAATGCACCAACAACAAAATGTTACGATTTTATTACAATCGACAATACAAAATAATTTTGTTACACCGAAAAATGAAAATGAAAACGAAAACGAAAAACATTTAAACAAGCACAAAAAATAAATAAATTTTGATCCGAAAATTTTGCTGTTTCCCAGTTGAGATCTGGGAACAGACTGAGGAAAATAATTTGGAGCAGAGGGTCGTCGACTAAATCTCGATGCAATGCTGACTAGATCTGGAAAAATAAAAACAAATTGAAGAGGTAACTAGATATAAAAATTAAGTGAAACACAATAGAAATTCCAATGCTTACTGAATTTGGAGAAGGGAAAATATTAAATTTAATGTTAATAAAAGTTAACTAGATTTAAAAACATGTAAGAGTTTTGAACATGAGCTTCCTTACTTGAATTTGAAATTGCCAAGAGTTTACTTAAGTCTTGTGGCATCTGGCTTAAATAATTTTATTGCATTTAATTAATTAAAAGGTTTAATTAATAGTCTATTGACAGAACACGGTGACCAGCAAGAGCATTGCTTCTCCTTCGGTGCATCAATTGGTCACACTGAATCAAAGAACACCATCTAATAAATTGAATACCGAGTACCAAGTACCGAGTTCCAAATACCGAATACTTCTGGAGAACACATATCATAATCAAATGTAGCAATAGAAAACAAAAAAGACAACGACAGGCAAAACAAACTGAATCTTTACAAACAGTAGAGAGACGGGAAAAAAAAGGATGTTGTTATCGGCATCTCATGATGATGTTAACAACCCCCAAACTGGTAATCGATCATTATAGCCATCCCTTGTCTCAATTTCACCGCCCTGTCCCCTTATGCCCCCGCACTCGCACCCCTTAGGCCAACAAAATTATTCACTCAAGCTCCCACACATTGTATGAATTATTTAAATATTGATTTATTAGTTGAAATTTTACATCTAATTTAATAGGCCGTAAGAGGGAGACGGCACAGCCTGTAAGGGGGAGTAGAGGGAGAGAAAAAATATTGCCTCGTTTGGTTGCTACACTTCAATTTGAAATAAATTTATGTGTGCACTGAATGAGAGTTGAGGGAGAATGCCCCTCACACACACACACACACACACACACACATGTACATAACTTATGTGAAAGCAGCATAAATTGAAAATTAAATGTGGGACTTGCCATCAAGCCTTTGACTGAAAAGCGAGTGAAAAACATGACCACAGATTGTTACAAGTGTTGTTCTTGTTTTTCCAGCTCCTCTTGGCTGCTGTGGCTAAATGAAAACTCGTTTATTAATCTCAATGTGAGTGTTTCTCTCGCTCTCTCCGTTCCCCTCCATCTTTCTTTTTTTATTTGTACCCTGTCTCACTCTTTCATTCCATGTGTCTCACACTGTGGCTCTTTCAAACAAAGCAAACATGATGCCGCTTTTGGCACAGGAATCTCATGGTCAAAAGCGCACAACACACATGCAAGGCCACACAAATACACAAACACACATATACTCATTTTAACACCCTGTTATCAAAACAAATAAAGGGTCTGATAGGTTTAACAGATAGAAGGCTTGGTTGGGAGTCTTTAAAGTAGGTATATTCCGTATCAGGAGGAGCAATTCAGAGAATTTTCATTATTCTACATGTCTGGCACGCATCTTTTAGGCTCCAAAAAAGCGCAAAAAGTCAGTCGAAAGTCTATGTAAAGTATTGAAAACTTTGTATTGCAAATATTTTAACTACAATTATCAACTGCATGATTTTATATACAGTATTCTGTCTTGACTTTTATGAGAACATATATTTAGTCAAATTTCGAACCGAATCGAGTAACTATAACTTTAAGTCAACTAAGCTGTAAGGCGAAATATCTAATACGATTTGTTCTATGAAATGCCGGGTCTTTTACAGTTGACTTACTTCACTTAAGCCTATGCTACTAGTCATATATATCTATTTATATGTGTGTATATATAAGTTTATTTAAACACACATAAATGTGTGTTCGTGTGTGTGTGTGTGTATGCAAAGTTTATCCAGCGTCCGTTTTGCACATTAATTTACTGACCTTTTTGCGCCTTTCCGCATAGTTTTCCTTGTGCTTGTGAGCACACACACACACACACACACAAACATGTGTCACGGCCCACTCCACACTCCCCTCCTTCCCCCTGATGGCTTGTAATCACAGTTACCTAGTCCACACCCACATGGCTGGGCTTTCGACCAAGTCGGCCGTAGTCAGCTCCCAGTTCCCAGCACCGTCTATCTTGGGCATTCATAAAAATGTGGTTAAATGAGAATGTGGTAAAGCGAGATGGCACACATATGTTATGCTGTGTGTGTGTGTATGGGTGTGTGTGTGTGTGTGTGAGAGCAGCTGGGCAATCATCGTATTGCCCCCTTGCCGAGCGGCCAGTTCTGTCAGTTTTGGGTCTCCTTCTGCCACTGTCTTTCATCCCCTTCCACTGCCCCCTCGTACACTCCACCCTTCCCCCGTCGCTAACCTTGTTCCCTTGTTCACATTACAGCGTATGATGAATGTGTGACATTTTTGCAGCTTGTTTGTTTGTTTATTGTTTGCGCTTTCTACTTTTACCTTGCTGTCTTTCACAAAACACACGCACAGCACACACCGCAAATCACACACACACACAAACACATACACATTATATATACACACCCTCAGAACATATAAAAAATCAAATGATACAGTTGAATAATGCTAAGCATGCACAATTGCTGAATACCCTATGCAGTGTCTGAATAATGACTCATTACACCAAGTTGAGCAGAGAAAACTCAAGAAATCATATACCAAATAGAACAGAAACAAGCTCACAGGCTTCAGTCGAGTAAGCTTTTTTCCATACAAATTAGGAATTTAGTACAGATTTGTCGTACAGGAGTTATATCATATAGTTCGATACTGATTATATAGTTGTAAGGCTAGTAACAATGGTACCATAATGTGTGAATTTGGTTAGTCTCGCTCTCAAAATATTTACAATTTGTGAAGGCGGTAGAGGGCGTGGCAACAATTTAAAATAAGCTTGATCTGCCTGACGCATTAATGAAATTTCATTTCAAATTTTGTGACTCTAGCTGTTATAGTCTCTGAGATCTAAGTGTTTAAACGGCCAGAGAGGCATCGCTATATCGACTCAACTGTGGAACCTAATCAAGAACATACTTTATGGGGTCGGAAAAGCCACCTACTCACTATTGTGCACATTTCGCTGAGACAAAACTAACAGACCCTGTAGTCTGTTTGAGTACGTGGTCCAAGAACTGTTAAAATCCTCAACAAATTTATTCGTTGGTTCAATGCAAATGTTTCTGCTAGGAATACACTTTTTATATAATTATTGGCCACAAATAATTTGCATTTAAGTGTTGAGTTTCATTTTGTGCTCACTTTGGCTGAACAGAATATAATGTTTACTAAAACTGTCTGTAATTACATAAATACAATAGTTATGTGAGTTTGCCTCCAAACTTTCCTCTAATCTCTGAGAGACATGTTGGGTAATTACTCCAAAAGTTTGCACAGTAGATGACAAAATTGCCAATTAATTCCACTTGTGGGTGGCGTATTTGTTCCATAGAGTAGAGCTCTACCAAACTGCAAAATGAGTAAAATGTTCAACTTTTAAAATATGTGTGTGTGTGTGTGTGTGTGTGTGTGTGTGTGTGTGTGTGTGTGTGTGTGTCTGTGTCTACTTCGAAGAGCAGTCTCTCTTATTATGGACATCTTAAATAATCAACTATTATAATTTGACATGCAATTAATTAGTCATCTCCAAAACAGTCATTACCACAGCTTCGTGGCTTATTCAAACACATGTCAAACAGGTGTCAAATATACCAAGTTTGCACTTGTGATGCATTAACTTAAAGTTAATTGCATTCACATTGTAATTCAAGTTAAATGCAGAAAATAAAATAATATTAATACTTCGATTTATGGATGTACCTCTAAAATCTACTTTAATAAACTAAATTAATTTATACAATATAAATCATATTGTATTGTTGTGTATTTGGTGGGACCAGTGGAGGTCTACCAACAGCAGTTGATGCGTTTGAGTCGAACATTGGAAGAAAAACGGCCGCAATACGCCGAGAGACACGACAAAGTAACTAGAAACGGTCGAAGGGGAAACTCTACACCACCCACCGTATAGTCCAGACATTGCTCCTTTCGATTACCATCACTTCTGATCGATAGACCAGCGTTTCTCTAATTCTGCAGTAGAAAACTAGATTGATTTATGAATATTTTACAAGAAGCCGACAATTGCCAGAAATATGCTGAAAATAAATTACTAGCAATAGACAGTATTTCAGATTGTAAGTCTGAACAATCTTTCACAATAAAGCTATAATTTTATTAATTTGTTTCTAGCAAAATTAATATTTTATATACATAAGAGCATATATTAATCTGAATTTTGTTCGATATATGCATATTTATATATTATTTTATTCCATACTGCTTTAATGACAATAATCATTCATAGGCAAAGACTAAATCAGATCAACAGACATTTTACTAACAATCATTTATAGTGGAAGTGTTTTGGAGGCATCAAGAGTACGTTCATATGATTGGCTTTCTGGACTGATCCAATCTCATCCAATGATTACTTCATCTATCGTAACGCAACCCACGCGCTCTCTGCGAAGAGTTTCAGAGAGCGTGGTACCGTCTAGACAAGCATAGATAGTTAGATCAGATTTATAATTTATGCTAATACTTACTAATGTGTATTTGGCGCTAAAATAAAAGGTCCGTTTGCATCAGCAAAAAAACACATGCTCATTCATAGTTTAATCGAATATGGCTCAATGAAGTATTCTCAATATTAGTTATATAAGTTTGGGATTATGTTGTTTTTAAAACGCCCACACGCTCTCTGCGAAGAGTCTCAGAGAACGTGGTACCGTCTTGGCAAAAACTATAAATGAATTAAAAATGAAAATGAATTAATTTATGCTTTAATGAAAATTATATAAGTATACTTACTGATTTTTATTTTAAGGAATGTTGCGACTAAATAAAATGTCCATTAGCATCAGCAGAACAATATTTTCTATTGAATCAATGAACTATTTTATTATTGAATGTGGCTCAGTAAAATTTTTTTTTTTATCTAGAAAATGTTTTAGTTTGGATTAAGAATTTGAATAAATTAATAATAATTATTGACTCATTAGAGCTCACCTGTAGTGTTCATTCTGTTGCATTTTTCTCAATGCGTGTAAATGTGGATCTGTTTAATTAGGGCAAGCTAAGGAGAAAAGAGATTAGTTTGGGCGCCTTGATTGTCATTTTGATTTTACCTTTTTACTTCAATATGTTTGGGACGAGGCACCGCACACCAAGTGACGTTTCTGTGTTCTTAGTTCTTAGTAACTTGTATGATGTGTATAGTTCCCTTCAATATGACAAACAAGTTCTGCAGTGTTTCTTGTTTTTTGTTCCGTGATAAACAGTTCATCACAAACACAACGCAATGCACCAACAACAAAATGTTACGATTTTATTACAATCGACAATACACAATAATTTTGTTACACCGAAAAATGAAAATGAAAATGAAAAACATTTAAACAAGTACAAAAAATAAACAAATTTTGATCCGAAAATTTTGCTGTTTCGCAGTTGAGATCTGGGAACAGACTGAGGAAAATAATTTGGAGCAGAGGGTCGTCGACTAAATCTCGATGCAATGCTGACTAGATCTAGAAAAATTTTAGAATTCGAAAGGTAACTAGATGAAAAAAAAGAGAGAATGCTATAATCGCCTCGTGACTTTAGGATAAATGTTACTCAGTTTTAATATGTAATTTACATTGGGGTATGATAATAATATTTATATAATCGTTTAGGTGATGTAAAAAGACAGGTTGACACACAGAAAATTTTGATACAAATTCATGTTCAGAGCTTCGAACTTCCTAGACAATCGAAAGAGGCGGTCTGAATCTCGCTAAGATCACTGCTACGTGAGCTTGAGCAGAGCACCAAAGACACCTGTAATCGAATGTGGCAGATCCTCAAGTATAACGCCCACCGCAGCCGCTAAATTTATTTATCGCCGATCAACCCGAAGGGAGCTATATGATATTGTTAACCGATTTGAATCAAACTTATTCAGTACATATAATTCTTGGACATGTACTCGTTGTGTAAAATTTCAGATAGCACAGTTAACAAACGAATGTCCTGTACATATTTTAACCTTTTATTGAAAATAGACCTCCCTAAAGGGGGCGTGTCAAAAAACAAAAACAAACTTGTGCTGTTTGGGTATTGCACCTTTAATTTACGACCCTTTTTACCTCTCTAGCTCTTAGTCTCTGAGATCTTCATACAGACGGATGAACGGACAGACGTGTGGACGGCTAGAAGGACATGGCTATATCAACTCGGCTATTGATGCTGATCAAGAATATATATGTCACGACTCCTTCTGCCTGTTACATGCATTCCAAGGATTACAATATACCCTTTTACTCAATACGTAAGGGGTTCGTTGCTGAATTTGGATAACATAAAACTTTTAATTTTATATTATTCAAAGTTACATGAAATTCTTGAATGTGACCCACTCACCACTAATGAGAAATGACAACAAAATTTTGAATTGACATGAAAATGGTTTTATTTCAGTAGTTTTAGTTATATTTTTATATCATTTATTTTTGTAGTTGTATATATGCAATGAAATTCTTAAATCGCTCCTGCATCCCGTCTTCCACTGCAAGGTTCTCGCCCACCGCACCACGAACATTCCAAAAGGAGAAGGAGGAGGAGATTTATTAAGTGCTTGGCACGGCGGGGGTATCTCAGGAGCAAAAAGACTGCGACGCGGTACCGTTAAGCTTAAACAAACCTGATCACTCAATATTAGTTATATAAGTTTGGGATTATGTTGTTTTTACAACGCCCACACGCTCTCTGCGAAAAGACCCAGAGAACGTGGTACCGTCTTGGCAAAAACTATAAATGAGTTAAAAATGAAAATGAATTAATTTATGCTTTAATGAAAATTTATAAGGATACTTACTGATTTTAATTTTAAGGAATGTTGCGACTAACTAAAATGTCCATTAGCATCAGCAGAACAATATTTTCTATTGAATCAATGAACTATTTTATTATTGAATGTGGCTCAGTAAATTGTTTTTTTTTTTTTATCTAGAAAATGTTTTAGTTTGGATTAAGAATTTTAATAAATTAATAATAATTATTGACTCATTAGAGCTCACCTGTAGTGTTCATTCTGTTGCAATGTCTGTAAAAATGGATCTGTTTAATAAGGGCAAGCTAAGGAGCAAAAGGGATTAAGTGTTAGTTTGGGCGCTTTGATTGGATTGTCATTTTGATTTTACCTTTTTACTTCAATATGTTTGGGACGAGGCACCGCACACCAAGTGACGTTTCTGTGTTCTTAGTTCCAAGTAACTTGTATGATGTGTATAGTTCTCTTCAATATGATAAACAAGTTCTGCAGTGTTTCTTGTTTTTTGTTCCGTGATAAACAGTTCATCACAAACACAATGCAATGCACCAATAACAAAATGTTACGATTTTATTACAATCGACAATACAAAATAATTTTGTTACACCGAAAAATGAAAATGAAAATGAAAATGAAAAACATTTAAACAAGCACAAAAAAATAAACAAATTTTGATCCGAAAATTTTGCTGTTTCCCAGTTGAGATCTGGGAACAGACTGAGGAAAATAATTTGGAGCAGAGGGTCGTCGACTAAATCTCGATGCAATGCTGACTAGATCTGGAAAAATTATAGAGTTCGAAGGGTTACTTGGATTTGGAAAAATGCAAAAAATATGTTGCTTGCTAATCGGCCAGTTAATACCCTTTAACATTGTACCCTTTGAATATTTTGTTGAGTGATGAAAAGTAGTTGAATGAATAAGTTTAAGCTCAGAGCGGTCGCAGAAAACTTAATTAATTTGCATGTTGTAAATAAATAAATAAAATAAACTTTTTGCGAAAAATAATTTGCATTTGAAGTAAACAACAGTGAGACAATTAATTTTGGTTTAAGTTTCATTGGTTGGGACAGTCCTTTTCATAGTTTTTTGTTTTCATTGTCTTTAATTTCAATTCTAATTTCACACGAAAACTTTTGTGTAGTTTTGGACTTCAATTTGGATGATGAAAACGGGAAAATGGGAAACTGAGACAGTTTTGAATATTGTGAAACTTTTGCCGTTTGTTCTCGAAACTTTTCGTGTGTTTATGTCGTGTCGAGACGTGTCAAGTCGTGTTGTGTCGTGCACGGTAAATGGTTATAATGCTGCCATTGTTTACCCAAGGCTTCCATTTCACTTACAACTACTCTGAATGCTGTGCTTACTATTTATTCACACCACATCTTTTCCTTTCACCTGGCTCAATTCTCTTCACACAAATCCCTTGAGCGACAGGTGTCGTCTTCCCCACGCACACGGTATAATTAGAGACTGAACTGTGTAAATAAAATATAAAACAATATTTTGGTCATTTTCTTGCTCGCCTCGCCGCAAATGAATCACAAATTGTACTGATGTTGAAACTACTAACTAGCCAACACCAGGAATACCACAAGCAAAATGCGGTCTAAATTTAAGCACATAACGAGTGTCTTGATGTTGCAAACCTTTAATTAATTTTACACACTCACGCACACACACAACTGAAGCAAATGCATATTAAGCCAAGCGTTTAACATTTTTTAGCATTTTAATTAACAGCACTAGTGCGCTCAGGAATGTTTAGTTATGGCCATTAAAGTGCTTCAATTTTTCTTATGATAAAATCATAAAGCAATTAAAGTGATGCCAGACATAGAGCACTGATTGGTCATTAGACATCGTAAAGAATAAATTTATGTGATGAACATAAAAGCTGAAAATTTATATTTAACATACGCCTACTGATGTACTTGGTTGCAAAACATATTTTTGTATGTCATCATTGTAGCAGCTTGTCCTCCATGGCCTGTTAACGTGTTTGTGATTTGTTAGAGCGACACAATGAAGTGTTTATAGAGGTAGCAGCTACTTGAGTTTATACAATATGTCGAGCATTTGGCCACAGTCTGGCAGACTTTATTTTAAATAATACATGTGCACAGTGTACACTGTACACACACACACACACACACACACACACACACACACACACACTTTCATATGGACACTTGCAGCTGCCGTGAACTTCCTGTTTTTGTCGCTGCCTTGCCAACCATCTTGGCAGCAGTCCCATTACGGTAAACAACTCCATGCACTGTGGACAAAGTGAAAATATTTACTACTCGATTCTGAGTTAAATAAAATTCTTTAAATAATGTGACAAAAATTCTATTTCTACTAAAGAATTACTTTATTTGGGCGACCATTTTAAATAATTCCAAGACTCTATCAATTAACAGACTTCTTATCCACAGTGCGGTGTATGTCACTAAGCACATTTGTGGACATTTTAGTGTGTGTTAGTGCCTCAATGAGTGTGTAACTCTGTACACTTATAAGCTGCGGCTTTGTAGCAAAAGAGGGAAACGTTTTTAAAAGTTTATTTTTTTAAAAGTCACCTATGCTCACACTCAATCTAATTCCAAGGCCCCAACACACCACTGAGTTAACCGATATTAATTAACTTATTTCACCACCACTTTTGTACCTACCAATGTGGAAAGCACTACTTAATCTGCCTTATTCGAAACCAAACTATTTCAAATACATTCAATTTAGTGAAGTCCAATAAACCTCAAATCGAAATTGCATGGCTTCATTTGAATTGGATAAATTTTGTGATTTGCGGTAACTTAAGCACCTGGCGGTTAACCTCTGCTTTAATTTGAATATTATGGTATATTCAATTACCGTTTTTGTTACTGCAACAGGAAATTTGACTTAAACTCAAAGGGAAATAGAGGAAACCACAGTTTATTGCACTCAATGGCAGAACACAAGAGTTACTCTCCATGAGGTGTCATTCACAGTTCATCAGATCGTAATATTTATTTTCTTTTTGCATTGGTTACTGAGGTTTTTCAATTCCTCGTTTGATTTGTCAAACTGAAAGTTTCGATTAAAAATTACTCAAGTTACCTAATAACTAGGAAGACATTTTACTGACAGTAACCAAGAAGCAGAAATTTTTTACGTTATGTGTACCAATTATATTGTGATTGGCAGTTCACTTACGGATGCTTCAACCTCAAACATGTGAGAAAGGGTATGGCCGAGCGAGCTGAGTATAAAAGACTCTGTACTTTTTCTTGTGTGCATTTTTTCACTCAAAAAAGCAATTTTGGGAGCTACCGTAAGTAGTAGAATTGGTGTTTTATTTTTATTTTTACTATTGTTAACTAAGAACTTGAATTTATTACTTGCAAATTTAATTATAATGGAGAGGGGAGAATCAGGAGGTCCACGTCTGGATTCGAACTCGGAGGTTGTAGAGTTCTATTTGTGACGAGACAGCAGCTTAGATATCTGAGCTACTGTGCTCGTCAAGTTATGTAAGTTATGATATAATGAAAATAAACTTGATCTGCGTACATCATAGACAGATTTTCATTCCAAATATGAAGGTTCTAGCTGTTATAGTGTCTGTGATTAAGTTGTTCATACAGATCGGCTCGGTTATTGATGCTGATCAGGAATATATATACTTTATGAGGTCGGTAACACCTTCTTCTACCTGTTACACAATTCGCTCTCACTCACCCAATAGACTCCTGTGTTCTTTTCAAGTGCGGGGTCTAATAATTTTCAATCTAATAAAACTGACGAAACTAAAGAATTTTCTTTTAGTTTTAACTCGAAAGTAGCAAGTAAAATACAATTAAAATGTTTTTAATAAACACTTCAATTTAGCTGTATTTTATTTGGAATCGCATATAAAATATGCCTGAATAAATAAAGTTAAATATACATATATATTTACTTAGTGAATTAAAGTATTTTAATAAATAAATTCAGCTACGCTTTTCTGTCTTCAAGTGACCTAATTGGCTTCAAATCATTTTTTCCAGTTATAACAATGGCTAAGAATAAATTTGTTGCTTTTACTATGCATCGAAATGTATCAAGTTAATTTCTAAGCATTGTGCAAAATCATTTTGTTAATTACTAAATGAAACTCAATACAATTGGAATTTAATGTGGTTTTCATTATTGAGAATTTAGAGTATTAATGAATTTTGAGTTGAGCTTGTTTTGTGTGGGCTTGCACTTGCTTGTGTGCACTTATTTGATTTCAAATGGAATTTCATTTGTTTTCCTATGCAATTACAGCTGCCTATAAGAGCAAGAAATTTTCTTGAAATTCAATATAGAGTTTTCAATTTAACGTTGGCTCCATTGATGGACAAGTTGTGAACAAGAGAGGGGAAACTGGTGCAAGAGTGTCCTAATTATAACGAAAGATGTAAAGGGCCAACTTCTAATTGGTATTAACTTCTGTATATTTTCCCATATTTCCCCAACTTTTACCTATGCTTTACTATGTTTTTGCAGTTGCATTTGCCTGTTGCTGCGATGACCACAGATGTTGTTAACTTTTCGCACAAAAACCATGAAACATTGCCTTCCATTCCAAGCGCAGCACAAGTACAGTTAATTAGAGCTTATGTTTGTCTGTAGTATTTGTAAGTATTCACACGCACACACACACATACACATACCTATACACACGCAGAAACACACACTAGTTCTATAAACTTCAACCGTGCACTTTGAGTTGAAATTCCACTGCAAACACCCACACCCACACACACACACACATACATGTGGTCTCTACACTGATTATTTTGTTATTTTGCATCCGTTTTTACTTTGTGACCAAACTCAATTTGTGTTGCAATATTAAATTAGCCACTGATATGCTGGGCTTGCACTAAAATTAATACAGCTAACTGATAGACAAAAGCGTAAAATTTACAATCAAAATGGTTTTTAGAACGCGTGACGCAGGCGGACTTTCAAACCAGATTTGATGGCTGTAACTGTTATAGTGTCTGAGCTCAAGGTGTTCGTACAGTCGCATGGACAGACGGCTACTGTTGTTGCTGAAGAATATATTAACTTTATGGCCACCCTATCCACCACGCCTCCTTCTCTCTATTGTACACATTCCATTTGATAAAAATAATTATAGCAAGTGAGTGCTACGTAATCTGATACCTGAACATATTTGTCTCAAATAAATAAATGGAAAAATTTCCCACAACGCTCAAAACATTATGCAAATTATTCAATGTCCAAGTGTCAATTCTAATAATTGCAATGATATCGAAAAAATATGTCATGGTATTAATGATACAATTAATGAGCGAGTTTTGTAGCAAAGTGAATTGAAATTAAACAGAATTTTCCAATTTATGGAAATTTAGTTGTAAACTTAAATTAAATTCACAATGAGTTTACAACTGCATAAATTGGTTTGACAAAATAATAAACATTTAATACACTTTGCGTTGTAAATAATGCGACTGAATTGGATAAGTTTTATAATTTGTTTAATATGGAGATTTGTATATGCAAGTTTACTACATTTATTAAAAATATACAATTAAATATATAAATTATTGAAGAGAAATATTTTGCATATTTTGTATAAGCTGCACCAACTTGAGCAAGAGTATTAATAACACAATAACACAATTAATGATAATAAAAAACGAAACGTATCATATTGCTTTGCAATGCAATTTTTTTTGTTGAATAAATTGACAAAGCATCAAATGTGTTATCGAATAAAAATTGTTGGGGATTCCACAATGAAACCCCGACCGTCTTGTTTTCTGCCATAAACAGCTCCACAGGTCTATATAGAGAGTCTGAAAATCTTCATAAATATACAGAACTTTAACAGGCATTGGGTTACTATCGAAAACAAATTCAGCACAATGAGTCCAAAGGGTTGGTAGAGTAAGAAAAGTTAAACAAATCACTTGATAACAACAATTAAATGGATTTATAGTGACTGAAACTATAACAAGTCGGTGTTTTTAATATTGAAACTATTGGCCCCTTCTATATGCTGTTTATTTGAGCGGAACTTGGGATTGGTTCACTCAGTCCACAGGGAACAATCCACAATCGACTGAGACAAAGGCCAAGAAACGAACTGAAGCGAATGCAGCAATTTGACCAGAGACGCCTTGTTAACGCTGCGCACACAGGTGTGCACACAAGTGTGCATACTTTGAGAGACACATACTCACACATGCATTTTGCTACAGTGCTGATTGTAATTAATACACCAATGGCATTTGTGCTGAGGTGGCTTAACACTGTTGAAGCTTCAAAGTTAAAACCCTGACAAAGTCATGACACTGTTGTTCAATATGACTATGACAGTTATATCTACCACATGTGTGTTTGCATTCAAAACACTTTAATTGTCATAGCAAATATGTGCATAGTCTACTTCACACACGCGCATACATAAATATATAGTTTAAATAAAAAAAGTTTATAAAGTTGTGTTCTCTGGTGTCAATACAAAAGCTAAATAAAGACAATAAAGTAAATGAAACTAAAAGAATCAATTAAAAGCAGATGAAACATGTGTCGTCTAAATAAAATAATCCAACACAAAATTCTAAAGGATTCTCTGTTTGATGAAACTATTTTAGTCTAAATAAATTCAATAACATTTTGTTGGCATTTAAACAGTATCCAATAAGTTGCTCTGTATTATTATCTTAAATCTATTAAATGAAACACTGAAGAAATTAAAATCGTGAAACCTGTCACACGTTTAGCCAATTTAAAATCTAGAAAACATTCACTTTTAGTTTCTTAAACTTAGTAAACTCTGTTTTTTCTTTTCAGTTTTTTCGTATACAATGCAGAATTTTGACTTTTCATTGTCGTCTGTTAAAAATTCCAATCTTTTATGAAATTAATAATCGGAAATACAAAAATATCAAAAGCACTAAAGTAAATGCAATAATTGTTTGGTCACGCAGTCGAATTTTGGCAAAGAGTTTAAGAAAAACATGATGAACAATATGTCTGGAAGACGGCCACGTATCAATATCTATGCGCCGTCGGTAAATCGTTTCCCGGAACTGAATAGTATCGGTGGTAATAGGAAACCGGATGGAGCAAAGCTGCCATCGTTGGACGAGGCAAAGGATGCAAGTCAATCGGCGGATACGGAAATTGCAGCGGCTGTTGTGGAAAAGGAGCATGCAATTGGCGGTAGCGGACGTTCACTGTATGTCATCGATGGCCAGGGACGTGTGTTGGAGCATGTGCGTTACCAGGGCAACGATTATCGCAGTGCCCTGCGTGCTGCGACCAATGCGATGCCAAATCACTGGAAATAATGACCACTTCAATACACAAACAAACCATGCTCATCTAACCAACACGCACCTATGCAATACACCGCCAAATTTTGCTCAAATGAACATCAACAAGAACAACCACAACGACAACAACAGCAACAACAACAAAATTTAAGGTGCAGTTTCAAGCATCAATTGAGCAATCGGCGCTGCGTATACGTAATATGCGTAATATGCGTAAACTCGACTTGGCAACGAACTGAGAAATTATATATTTAATAGACAAATATTATAATAATATATATACATATATATGTATATATGTTTAATTAACGTATACATATATGTATATATTTATATGCCTTGGTTGTTAACCATCATCACTGACAGCATATTTGTTATACAATAAATATATAAATATATCAAATTTCAGAGTAAATCACTGTCTTTTATTTTGCCATTTTTTCATATTTTAAATTTTAAATACATACAATTTTTTTAATATAATTTTTATTGATTTTTTTTTTTTTTTTTTGTATTTTATCTACAAGTTTACTTAAAAACTTAATACTATGTAAAACATTAATGATAAATTGCTCAAACATATTTAAATGATTTTTTAATCCTTAAGCGTTGCACTTTAGCTAAGAGAAAAAGAATTATTGAAGCTAAAAGCTAATTAATAAATTTATGTAGATTTTCTTTATATTTCAATACAAATATTCAACTTTCTCATACTGACGCTTTCTAACCAGTTTGCTGCCCCCTTCAGGCACTTGTAGTGCAAATTGAAGCGCTGTGAAATTAAAATTGCTTGCAGTTCAATTGAAATGCCATTTACAAGTTGGTGGAAGATATTAAATTATTGCCTAGAAATTTGTATGAATTCTCTGATGAGCTTAATGGGATTATAGAGTTAAAATTGGATTAATAAAAAAAAATAGTAAAGACAAGAAACAAATTGCTCGCTGAATACTGAAGACGGTGCTTAGGAAGAAATTTGAAAAGCTATACTTATTTTATTAAAAATACTTTCTTACTCTCTAGGCAAGAGCGTAAGCCAATATTAAATCTTTAGCCAATGACAATGGAACTGCTTGAATAACGGTTTTTTGCTGTCTAAGATGACGCCTAAAAGGGTGCTGCAGTTTGCCAATTGACTTTAGCGTTGCCAGATGACGGCACAAAGGAGGCAATGGATTTAATGGAGCCAATGGAGGCGTGTCAAGACTAGTCCAATAACCGTGTGCCGTGCACAAATTGTCAACAATGAACAACGGAAATGCAATTATAATAGCAACACACCGGCGACTGAATATTCTCCCAAGAAAAGTTTATAAACCAGTTGTAAGCCAACTTTAAGCAAATAAAAATATGCATTGCTTGTTATTTATTAGTTTAAAAATACTACGAGCTAGCTAATAAAAAGATTAGGTCTGCTTAAATTGTGTTTAATAACACTAGATTTGAAGAAAAATGTAAAATTTATTTATCTAAGCCTTGAAGCAAAGTTAGCACCAAAGTGGCCATACCCTTTGGTTAGAGTAAACAATACGCTAGTTCGAGGCAAAGGCACAGCTGAAGCAGAAGCCAGCGAACGATAGTGTTGCACCTTACCAACGGCTGGCAACCTACTCTACCTTTACCTGTAGTTCCACCCTCCTCAACTTCATCTGCTCAGCTGCAGCAGACCTTTGACACTTTTTTGACGCTTAGTTTTTTGCTCTCAACCCATTTAAAGTTTCAAGTTGCCGCGCGACACGCGATAATGCTGGTACACAGTAGCTGAGAATATATCCTTTGACTCCAAACCAGCTGCACTACCTTTTCCACATGTACCCGCTGATACATCCCTCGCGAAAGGAACATTTCCCCACAGACTAAACGTATTTTTATGCCTTTTGACCTCTCAATACAGTGAATTCTGCGCGTTCAACGGATGAGCTGAGTCCACCAATAAAAGCTCTTCTGGACTGCCGAGCATTATGCTAAATTTTATGCGTTTCAGTCATGGCAACAGGTCAAAGCAGTTTCCGGATACTTTACCCAATGCACAGCACACTCCTAAGGGGTGTATACCCTTACCCTAGCCAGTATCTTGCCCTCTCAGTCCACTCCAGCCCCTCCTGTTGCCACTGTGTGGCTGCAGTTTCGTTGGAATTCGCTTAAATGTCTTGAATATTAGATAAATGCTAGTTGAATTCACATTTGAATCATTCAGTCGCGTTGCCAATGCTTCAAATTGACTCACACACGCACACACATGTTCGCTTTTGCAAAATTATTTGCCATAGATACCAGAAAAGAAAAAAAAATACACACACACACACTCACAACACACACCTGTGCCCATCGTCTGAATCCATTGTTTGGGGTTTAGTTTGATTTCTTGCTGTATGCTCGACAACGGTTTACACAACCAGTGTGAGAGAGAGAGAGAGAGACAGAGCATTTAAATCCTAATTGATTCGACAATAAAATCTTATATAAAATAATCACACAATGCCACTTCCAGTGAAAACTTATGTACATCAAATTTGCTATCGATTCATCACGTTTCTCAACAGCTCGAAAATGTTTGACAATGGATTAGGGATTGTCATAACATTCAACTTAAACTGTTTCAATACGACATTCATTTTAAACTCTAAGGTTATTTTAAACATTAAGTTATAGTAAATAATTCAATGAATCACGACTTCTTTTAATTATCGTTAAATAAATACAAACAACAGCTTTTGGCTTGAGCGATCTTTATGAAACCATTGGAAGTCCTCTAAAACTACAAATTATCCAATTATATTTTGATTCCCCAAACTTTCGATAATTATTGAACGAACTACATTAAATCAAGTTAATTTAGTGCTCGTCGTCATATATGAAAGATTTCTGAAAATTATATAAAAATATAATTTATATTAAAACTTGTATCTTTCCAAAATAGATGCCCAAAGTTAAGAGATTAACTCACTAAATAAACGGTTTAAATATTCATAGTATTTATTAGTTTCTATGTAATTCTTTATATTCTATCAGTAAACATTAATATATATTTTGTAAAGTCTATATACTCAATTGCAACAATTCTTGAACTAAACTATTCACAACAATGCATTTTTATATATATTCAAGAAAATACTACCCAGCAGTTATAAAGTAATTTCAAATATGTTTTTATGTTAAACAATAAATAAAATTAAAGAAAACGTTGAAGATTTCTTAATTAATTTACAAACAATGCTTTAGCTTAGAAGCCGCAAATATGCATAAAAATACTGTGTTTGGATTTGTACAAAAATCTGCATACCGCAAGACGAAAGGTAGGGAAAGGAGAGGGGAAGTGGGGGAGATGAAGAGAGATTAGGAGAGAGGGACGCGTGAAAAAGAGACAGAGAGAGAGAGAGGGGACATGGATTGTGCGCTTTGGTTAAGCTCCAGCTTTGTTTTACTGCGCAATGCGCTTAAGCTGAAAGACCACACCCGCTGTCGCACCTTCCTCTCATCTTTCACTAACCGCTCCAGAACCCACTCCACAACCCCCACCACCGCAACAACTCACTGTCTACTGCCTGCCGCCCACTTTTCGCAACATTCAGCTGCTGAATGTAAGCAACCAATCAAATTTGAGCTATTTTCTGCCCCGCCACACGTTGGGCGCCTTGGCGTCTAGAGCATGCGCTGAATGTAACGAGACGACAGGGTGTTAAGGGGCGCAGAGTTTGTGTGCGTGCGAACAGGCAGACAGGTAGGCGAACAATACCAATAGCTGGCCTTGGCAGCAGTAGCAGCAGCCATAAATGCCCCTCGCTCAAGGTTAACCTGTTGAAAGTGCATATTGCGCATACGCTCCATGTGCTGCTCAACGCAACAACAGGTACATGCAACCAGTGTGCAAATGTGTGCGCCACATTAATGCCTGCCCCTACCCCAATTGCGTAAAATTCTGCGCTTGCATTTGGCGGTCATAATTTGATTGCTTGATGATATCGCAGTGCGTATACGCAACATATGACCGCTGCTTGTTGATTGGATGCAGCCGCAAGGGCTTTCCCTGCGTGAAACATGAACTGTCAGTAGCGTTAGCAGCACTTGTAGCAGCATACACTGAACAAAAATGTTTTACAATAAATTTGTATGTTTTCAAATAGGAAATAACACAAAATAATTTATTTTAAAGTTTTAAATACTTTAAAATAGACAAGAGAAGTAACTAAATTCGCTAACAAAAAATATATACATTTTTTTAACTAATAAAAAAATAAAAATCTTTTTGAATAATATTAAGAAATTATTTAAATTTTAATTTAATTGAATTCTTGTTTGTTTTTGTATTAACTTACTTAGCATTAAAACTGAAATTATAACAATAAAATCTAAAAATTCATCAGTAAATTTATTAAAAAAAAAAAAAAGTTTATCGAAGCATATTTATTGTTATTTCATTGACTTAGAAATTTGACTGAAATAAAAGAATTAAGTGGCGTTGAACACATTTCCTTAACAAATTTGTTAGTAGTGTAAATTAGTATTTGGAACTGAATGTTTGAGCCAATGAGCATGCAGTTATCAGCTATGTGGTAATGATAAATGACCAGAATTTACACAACATGTACATGCTGCATGTTGAGCTGCATTTCACAAGTGCTCGGCACGCACGCACGCACGCAAGTGCCGCCCACTGTCGAATGCGGCATGAACAACAATTATTTCCCCTCAAAGATTTGAATTCAGCAATTTACAACCAAAATTTTGCGGCCTTCTATTGCTACCCCTGCGTTGTCGCAGCATCGTTGGCATCGCAGGGACACCCAACGACTGGTAACACCTGGTGGCAGTTACTGCCTGTTGCCTGTTGCTGAACTTGACGCTGCCACTGCCACAGTCGACGACGACGCGGACGTCGACGTCGCTGCTGGTTGTCCTTCTGTTGGCTGCTATAAAAGGAGGCGCAGACAAACGGCAGCGATTAGTCAACTGTGCAACTTGGGGCAGCAATATTAACAACAGAGCAGCAAGCAAAGCAATTGCCTCAGTTGTTGCCACTTGTTGACACACATACACAAACACTCACACACACACACATACACTACATACCCA